>JAVUPR010000183.1:10000000-11200000 GCA_036785695.1 Gentiana straminea
GGCTCGATAGACGAATATCAAATACCTAACGTTCGGCTCGACGTTCGAAGGTTCGAATCGAACTCGAATCGAGCTTTTTTCGAGCCGAATACAGCGAATCGAATCGAATACTGACGTTCATTTACAGCCCTACTTGTAAGTTGACAGCACCAAGTTTGCTGGCCAGCCGGAGCCCTGTGATTAGAGCTTCATATTCTGCCTCATTATTGGTAGCATTGAATTAGAAACGTAGTACGTACGAATACTCTTCTCCTTTTGGACTTATGAGCAGGAGGCCTGCCCCTGCCCCATCTTTTCCAGCTCTCCCATCCACATATAGGGTCCAGAGCTTGTCCTTCCCGACTGAGTGATCTTTCTCAACGTCCACTGAGATTCCTTCAGCTAAGAGTTGGCCAAAGCTTGAGCCTTGATAGAAGCTCAGGGTTGGAAGTCCAAGTCATATTCTATAAGTTCTATGACCCATTTGGCCAGTCTACCAGAGGTTTCAGGCCGTGTCAGTATTTGTCGTAGGGGCTGGTCGGTCACAACTATTATCAGATGTGCTTGAAAGTATGGACAATGCTTTCTTGAAGCATGAACCAAAGCTAGAGCTAGTTTCTCTGTGTTGGAATATCTAACTTATGGTCCATGCAAAGCCCTGCTTACATAAAACACTGGTTTCTGTACTCCATTTTCTTCTCTGATCAGGACCGCGCTAATTGCCTCTTCAACAACTACTAAGTAGAAGAACAAGGTTTCTCCTTCCTGAGGAGACGTTAGTGTAGGCAGCTCGTCTAAGTAAGCCTTAAGATCCTCGAATGCCCTTTGGCTGTCCTCGTTCCACTAGTAAAGGACTTGTTTTCCTGAGGACCTTGATAAATGGTAGGGCACGTTGTGCTAGTCTGTACAGAAACCTATTCACGGCTGCCATGCGCCCTGTCAATCTTTGCACTTCTTTGATATTTCTGGGAGTTGGCATTAACCCTAATGCCTCAATCTTGTCGGGATTAGCCTTGATGCCTTCCTTGGAGATCATGTTGCCCAAGAACTTACCCGACCTAACCCCAAATGTACATTTCTTGGGGTTTAACTTCATCTAAGTCTATCTGAGTGTGTTGAATACTTCTCTGACATCTACCATGTACTCATCAAGGGACCTGCTCTTGATTAAGAGGTCATCTACATAGACCTCCATGCATCTTTCTATCTTCCTTTCAAATATCTTATTCACTGCTCTCTGATAAGTGGCCCCTACGTTCTTGAGCCCGAAGGGCATAGAGACATAATAGAACGTACCCTGCTCGGTAATAAATGCAGTTTTTTCTGCGTCCTCTGGATCCATGGCTATCTGATGATACCCCTTATACGCATCTAAAAACGCAAAGATTTCAAAACCTGCGGTTGAATCAACTAACCTGTCAATCTTAGGAAGTGGGTAGCAATCCTTAGGACAAGCTTTATTCAAGTCGGTGAAGTCCACGCACATTCTCCAGCTCCCGTCTGGCTTCTTCATTAACACTGGGTTGGATAGCCAGCTCGGATATACTTCCCGTATGATTCCTACCTGTATCAGATTCTCTAACTCATTGTGAATGGAGTCATTCTGTCTTTACCAAACTGTCTCTTCTTCTGTCTGATCGGTTTCCTGCCCGGGTCAACATTGAGCCTATGGAGAGCCAGCTCAGGTGATAGACCCGGCATGTCATCTGTTTTCCAAGCAAACACATCTCTGAATTATTTCAGTACGTTGATGAGTTCCTCCTTTTTCTATTCTGGGATCCACGATCCCACGTTCACAGTTAAATCTTTTTGTCCATCCACAGGCCAACTGCTTCAATTTTGTCTTTTGAAGACCAGCTTTCTTCTTCTTCTGAGAGTAATTCATCAATAGACACCTGCTGCACCATTAGTTTTCTATTAACGGTGGCCGTGTAATAGCTCCTTGATGTCTCCAAGTCACCCTTGACATCTACCGACCCCTGCAAAGTTAGGAACTTCATACTTATATGGGCCGGAGAGATTACCGCTCTGAGATCTATAAGCGCAGGTCGTCCCATAATAATGTTGTAGGCTGTGGGTGCCTTAACAACAACATAACCATAAGGGTCCTGCCCCTTGGTTCCTGTCCAAAAGCGGTTGGTAGCCGAATCATGCCTATGGGATGGACGGGAAGTCCTGAAAACCCAAATAACGGAGCCAAGACCGACATTAGCTCGGTATCCTGCATCTTCATGGATTGAAAAACATTGTAGTACAGTACATTGACCGCACTACCTGTATCGACACAAATACGCTTCACCGCAAACTTTTTAATTATCACCTGGATAACTAACATTTCGTTATTAGTGACTAAGAGCAAGGGGTCTCGAGGACCGTATATTACCTCTCCGGTCAATCTCTGTCTTTTGTTAGAGTCCGGGGGATTAGTCGATCTACTACTGTCCTTCTCACCGGGCCGAGAGGAGGTACTCAGGCCACCGGAGATGGTGTTAATTGTGTTGATGGGACGATTGTCGATCTGTCCGTCGGGGCCCGAAGATTGATCCCTTCTACGTTGGTAGTCGTCACGTCGTCCCCGGTCCAAAATTCCCTCTTTTAAACTCCCATCTCCCTCTGGAATCTGTATTCTGAGAGCGGACTATGACCTTGTCCAACTTCCCTTCCATGACCGCGGCGTCAATGTCCCTCTGCAAGTCCTTGCAATGCTCTGAATCGTGTCCAATATCTTCGTGGTATTTGTAGAATTTGGTCAGATCTCTTTTCTCCCGAGGACCTCGTAGGGAGGGGGGAGGAGGGCAATGCCTTTCCTTTGCATTTTATAGCGAGAACCTGTTCGCGTGACCTGTTTAACGAGATGAAATCCCGTTCCCGAAGTGCTCCCCTTTTTCCCAGTCGGTCAGATATGGGCGCGGCGACTCGGTCCCATACTGGCGTGCGTTTTCTATCAGATCTATCATCAGGTTTATCCTTCATGGACCCCTCTGCTTCTCTCTTTAGGCGGTTGGCCTCTTCACCCTGACAAAATCCGTAGGTGTGGTCCATGCATTCTTTCATAGATCGTGGGAGTTTACTGTTGAGCTTGGCATATAGCCGACCCTCTCGTAGACCTGCTACGAAGGACATAATTAACAGATGTTCCTCGGCATTCCTAACCTGCCTTGACTCTTCATTGAACCTTCTCAGATATTGTAATGTTGACTCGTCCTTCCTCTGCCGGATAGTAAGAAGGTAGGTGGTGTTCCTCTGAAAAGGTTTGGCGGTGACGAATGCCTGCAGGAACTTTTCAGCCAGAGTTTCAAAGTTGGGAATTGAGTGAGGTGGTAGTTTCCGGAACTACTCACGGGCTCGGCCGGTGAGCAAGGCTGGGAAGGCTTTGCACTTCATCTCCTCGGCAACACAATCCAGGTTCATATGTGTTAGGTATTGAAACAAATGATCTTGGAGGTCTTTCATGCCATCATATGGCTCCAACTTGGGGATCTTAAACCTCTCCGGACGTGGGTAATTTAAGATCTGTTCTGAGAACGGTGATTCGAATGACAGATCGTCCGATTTCCGCCCTAACAATCCATCGAGCTCTTCTCGGAAAGCCTCCAGGGCATCTTTCTTCCCAATGTTAGACGTGGAAGATAGTGTATCCGCCTTATCATCTCTGCGCGTGTGGGTTGTCTTAGGAGCATTGTTATCCGGAACCTCTTCCTCCCGTCCTTTCAAGGCTAGACCCAGCACGCTTTTAAACGCTGTCATGTCGAGATTTTGTAGAGCCTCTAGCAAGGCTTGTTGGGCAGGATCTTCCTGGACTTCTTCTTGATGAGTGTGGTCTTGGCTGGTGGTTGCGTTTCGATCCACCTCGCCGGTACCAGTTTGCCCAGCCGCAGTTGCGGTGGGGTCAGCCCCTTGGGTTTGGGTCTTTTTTCCAGTGTTCTTGGGGGTGCCATTGCTTTGTTCTTGATGAGATCGTTCATTGAAAGGGCCATCCTTCTAGCGCCAATTGACGATGCTGGAAATCGTCAAGTATATGATCCGGGTTTAAATACTCTAGAACAACGTACCAAGAACTGATAACAACGGAGATGGAAATTGGGATGTGATTTAGACTGAGCTTGAGAGTTAGTTTCTCTCAAGTTGCCTACGTATCCAATGAATGTAATTGGAATCAAGTCTCCGTAGTTCCTTAGGGTAGTTTATATATGGAGGCGTCTCACCCTCTTTTCTTGTTTGACAAGTATAAGACTCTTAAACCCTAAGGATTATTTTGTGTAAATCATTTATTAAGAGATAATTATGATTATGTTTAAATTAGCAGATCCGTATCCTATAATCACTAGATTCACCTTCTTTACCTAATTAAATAGGCACGTGCTTAAAATCCTCTTAGAGGGAAGAGTCCCGATGTCCTGCATCGGGCACCTCAGGTCGTCTCGACCAGGCTCTCCCGACTTCCATGACCGAGCCGCCCTGCAGTGGTCAGATCGGAGAGAGAGAGGGAAGACCTTCCTCGTGGGTCAGGCCAATCCGAGATGGAGCTCTTGGCCCCGGGGCCTTTTTATACACTTTCTATAACACCATTCTCTGAATGACACGTGGCAGGCTCTATCTTGATCATCATCAGCGAGCAACGAAAAAAAAAAACAAAGGAGAAGGGATAACTCATCTCGACCAAATTCTACCTCATAAGGGAGGACTTGATTTGGTAACATATTATAAAAGCCATATTCATAGCATAATCATACTAAGACAAAACTAAAAACCAAAAAATCCGGAAAAGCAGACTATAACCGACCCGATCCGAAACACATACACAAACAAACGAAAAAATAAAATTACTGACACACAACACAACAGCCGCCCCAAAACTCCCACCATCAATACGAATCGCCAAGAATCGTCTCCAAACCTCAACAGGCAGACCTCTGCAATTTTGGCGACTGTAAAACCAATGCCTTTGCCGAAGAACGGAGGAGGGGCAAGAAATAGATCTGACATGCAAGGCCACTCATCTCCCAAAGCCGAAGCCAGAAATCATAAACCGTAAGTCCATCATTAAAGCACCAGATCCGGCCGGCAATCGGCAAAACAACAAGGAATCATCGCCGGAAAAAGATCTCCAACCAAAACGCCGTTGATCTAAATCCAGACAAGGGGAAATCTATTTTCCGGCGAGAAGCTTCAACCAACTAGTCAAAAATTGAAGATAAGATTCACGAGCAGTGAGAAAGAGGAGAAAAAAGGACAGCTTAGAAAGAAAAGAGAGAACAAGAACAAAAAGAGAACAAAAGAAATGAAAAAGGCAGAAATAATATACTTGCTACATAATATATTTTTACTTTTTTTCACATAATATATTTTTATAGAGTGTGAGAGGTTAGAAATAAATAGTTGTAATTTATGTCACTTGGTACAATATTTCTATACAACGGTTGTATTATGAAAATTTTCTTATGTAATACTCCTTCATTTTATTCTTGAATTTTATCAATCATAAAATACAATTCAAAAATTTATGTATCAATCAAAAAGAATGCAGTAGATGTGATAATCCGAATTCAATTTCACATCTTAAGTTACTTACGAAGCTTACTAACATCATAGATAATCTTTTTTATTTTAAACACATCAAAAAAACATCTTATGTGTCCTGGTAACTCTTGGAATTCCTCAAGTTGGCCCAGAAACCTGGCTCTGCACGGGGAAAGCACAGGCTCTACGCCAACTTTGAAACACATGCACACCTCTGATAAGCCTAGAAGATCCGTAAGAGTACCCATAAGGAATCAAAAGTATTTTGACTAAAGGCTGACTCTTATTACCTAAGACTTGGTCCAAATTGTTGAGTAACGGAGCAGTGTACTCAATCAAATTCTTGTGTGTTATAACAGGATAGGAATCCTAGATAGCAATAAGATAATGAACAGAAGCAATCTAACAATAAACTTTCAACAAGATGAAAGGAAACAAGAACATAAGATTTAACGTGATTTTAGGCGTTATATTGGCTACTCCACGAACGGAAAAAAGATATTTATAATCCACTGTAATTCTTGAGTTTTTACACACTTTTATATTGATCACATGATGAGTATTTATAGGCACAGATCCTTAAATCGTAACCGCCAAGGATCATTGTCGGAACTGCCATAAATGACCCAGATGTGAGTCCTACTCTGCTTACCCAACTCAGCTAACCAATGCCCAGATGCTCAGCTCAGCAGTATTCATGAACTTCAGTAGACTCAGCAGACTGTTGAATAGACGGACCTCAACTGACTTCCACAGATTGAATACTTTTGTCAGCAGACCATCACCTCAGCTGACTACCAGATAGTTTTGCTAGATTATGTAGAGATCAAGTCACACTTGACAACAAATCTCCACATTGACTTGAACTCTTCTTCTAATCAACTAGATTGCATAAACATATGTACTGTACCAGATGCATTCGTCAATGACAAGATGTACTGTACCAGATTTCTCTTCAGAATCCACTCAGTTGATATGCCCTTAGCTAGAGTATCTAGATTTCATATTATAAGCTTTGAATGTTCAGCAAGTCCAGACACAACTGAAACTTGCTCTGATGAACTGGTTTAGTAAGCATATCAGCGGGATTCTCCTTTGTGCTGATCTTCCTTACTTGAACCCTTTCCTCATTTCTCAGAAAATGATACATGATGTCTATATGCTTGTTTCTCTCATGATGAACTTGATAATTTGCCAAACATATTGCACTCAAACTGTCACAATATATCTCTGTTTGATCTTGATGTAGCCCCAAATCACTAACTAGTCCCTTCAACCAGATACCCTCTTTAGTTGCTTCGGTACGTACGAGCCATATATTCTGCCTCAGTAGTTGATAAAGCCACTGTGGACTGAAGAGCATCTTCCCAGCTGACAAATGAATTTCCTAATGTGAAAACATAACAAGTCATAGATTTCCTGTTGTGCACATCATCTTCATAATCAGCATCACCGTTCCCTATGACCAGACCTTGAGTATCACCTTCATAAATGAGACCAACATCAGTTGTACCCCTAAGGTACCGAACATCCTTTTCACCGCTTTCCAGTGTTCCTCTACATGTTGATCCATAAACCTGCTGACAACACTGACTGCCTGAGCCACATCAGGCCTAGTGCAGACCATGGCATACATCAGACTGCCAACCCTACTAGTATAGGGAACTCTTGACATGAACTCATTCTCCTCTGCTGATTGTGAATGAACATTAGATGCCATTACAGTATCTATTGGTTTTGCAGTAGACATGCCAAACTTGGCCAAAATCTTCTGTATATAACCCTGCTGAGATAAGAACAGCTTCATCTGACTCTTATCTCACCAGATCTCCATTCTTAAAATCTTCTTGGTTGCACCCAAATCTTTCATTCAAACTCAGCACTAAGAAGGTTATTCAAATTCTGAATATCGGACTTCTTCCTTATAGCTATTAACATGTCATCCACATATAGGACAAGATAGATATGTGATCCATCTCTCAACTGAATGTGATACACACAACAGTCACATGGACTTCCATTAAAACCCAGTTGGATCATGTAACTGTCAAACCTTTTGTACCACTGCATTGGAGCCTTCTTCAGTGCATACAAGGACTTATTCAACTTGCAAATAGAACCTTCCTTGCCTGGAGCTAGAATCCGTCTGGCTGAGTTATGTATATCTCTTTATCTACATCCCCATGTAGAAATGATGTCTTCACATCTAACTGTTCAATTTCAAGATCCTGATGTGCCACCATTGCTAGTAACACGCTGATTGAAGTGTTTCTGACCACTGGTGAGAATATATCATCAAAAAATACCCTGTTTTCTGACTATACCCTCTTGCAACCAAATGTGCCTTATACTTGACCCTTTCTGCCTCAGTCATTCATTCCTTCTTCTTGAAGATCCATTTACAAGTAACAACTCTCCTCTCCTATGGCTCTTTGACTAGATCCCAAGTCTAATTCTTTAGTAATAACTCCATTTATATTTGGCCTTTAGGTCGGGGAAGGACCAAATATCAGTCTGACCCGGATCCCTTATCGTTGGTGATGACGGACAGTTCGGGTCACCAGGGGACTGGTGTGCGGGAACGCGACCACCGTTTGCCCTATTGGTGGCCTGAGCAGTGTCATGACCTGATTTTCGGGCCGGAGGTGGGAGGCCAACATTGAGATAAGAACTGGACGATCTGGTGAGAGTCATAGTGTTCTTCGAGTGAATGAAGATGTTAAATGAGATTTGAAGATCTGGAAAATTTCTTCGCCGGAAAACCAAAAGGTGGTGGTTTTCCTTCGCCAGAAACCCAAAAAGTGGTGGTTTTAAGCCGTCAGAAACGTGAAATAACCATTTTTAGTGGCGGATCTAGCCAGAAAAATGATCAGAATCCTAAGTTACCCGATATCGGAGCCAACTGATATTGTCGGAAATATCACAAACGGGTTTTAGAATATTTAGCGGTGGATATCTGGTGGATATCGGTGATGTGGCGGTGGTGTTCAAGAACAATATGAAGGAATTAATGAGACAAGAAAGCTGTAAAGGGCGAGCTCGACTGTCGACAAATTGGCAGAGTTTGTCTGCTTTTTGTATTAAATCACGTGTCCTTTTAAGGGTACAAATGTCACTATTTATAGGGCTAGGAGTGAGAGGTTACAAGTAAATACAATTAAGGCATAAGTAAGATAATTAACTACATGGCTGACGTGGCGGCTCCTAATTGGGCGAGATTCATGATAACCACAACGGGTAATTGGCCTGTGACCATCGAGCATTAACTCATGATGCCTGATTTAGCAGGCTTGGTCTGAGTTGGGTCGGACGGCGAGCTGGAAGTGAGCATGTAGGCCCCCAGTGCTTCGTGCCGGCCTGTAAAGGGCGGGTTTGAAGGCTTTGCTACTCGACACACATTGCCTTGCCAATGATAAATTCACTAAGGCGTAAGGCGAGCTGGATTGTAGCCCGGCCCAGACCGGCTTATGAAGGTGCTAGCTGTGTGGGTTGAGGAACATATTCTTCTTGGGCCTACGTACAGACCCAATTGGAATCCGCGGTCACTTTTCCAGGCTTGGCGTATCAAGTTGCAAAAGCTTATTTAACTCACTTTCATCAAACCATACATAGTCTTTTCAGTTCAGCAACTAAGTTAGTTATTAGATACACTCACTGAAAATCATATGAAGGCTGCTCACAGGATTTTGAGATACTTAAAAGCCAATCCAGGCCATGGCATATTTTCTTAGCTGAGAACAAACTTGTTCCAAAAGGCTTCACTCGTAGTGATTGGGCTGGTTGTCTTGAGACAAGGAGATCTATATCAGGCTATATGATGTTTTTGGGAGATTCTCATATATCATGGAAGGCTAAGAAGCAAACAAATACTGCCAAAAGTTCTTCAAAAGCTGAGTACAGGGCTATGGCCAATGCTACTTGTGAAATTCAATGGCTTATTTACATTTTGTAGGATTTGAAAATTCCAGTTCAGCTACCTGCTGTGTTGTTTTGAGACAATGCTAGTTCTCTTCACATTTCTCACAACCTTGTATTTCAATATATAACAAAACACATTGATATTGATTGTCATGTTGTTAGAGACAAAGTAAAATCTGGCATAATCAAACTCATGGATGTTTAACCAAGAAGCAGATTGCTGACATTCTCACTAATGCTTTGGACGCACCAATATTTTTTTAACTATTGGAAATTCAAAGCATTTCCAAGATCTTTCACCCAAGTTTCAGTGGATAAAGAAATGTTGGTTACAAGAGGATGTGCAAGCTGATTCTTGTATCACTCTCAGCTTGAGAGAGATGTTACAGTATATGTATAAAAAAAACGTTGATACAAGAGAATTGCTCAGCTAAACAGCTCAACTCAACCGAAGAAGTCAGCTCAATTGTATAAATCAACTCAGCTAAATAATGTATCTAGGCAGATATTATGTTGTAAAAGTCTTGTAACTTCCTTTTAACTGATTAATGAGGTGTATACAGTAACTTAACTCATTCATTATTCTGTGTAATCAAAATTCCACATTATATTTTGTGTTGTGTTTTCAATTTCAGAATTTCAACATTGTCATTATAGTTTTCAATACATTTGCATTATTTACGGTTCATTAATTTATTTAAGTACAATTATCATGGTCTACTTTTCCAGTATCTAATAACAAAATTTTAGACTAACTCAGAAGAGAACTCTAGAATTTCCATGGATTCCTTAGTTCCCTTTTGATACTCAAACACTTCTTACGAAGCAATTGTGCTAACCTCCTAGTTGTTATGTTTTTCAGATTAAACCTAGAGTACATTAGAGCATTAGAGGCGAGGGTGATTGCCTCGCCCATTATTGTAGTAAAGTCTTTCATGTACGAGGTTAGGGTCTACATCATCCCTGATGATGGAGCAGTAGGACGAGGTTCTAGTGGAGATAGATTACCAATTTATGGAGGATGCTTAGGTTCTATCAGCTTTGAGACTTTTTAGTTCTTGTGATGTAATAAATAGGACTTGGACCCTAACAGTTTTTATGATTTTGTGACATGACAATACTTTATAATTATTATTATGATATTAATTATTATGTAGATTTTTTTAGTTTCTGATATCCAACTGCAAACGCTTCGTGATTGAATTTTAGTAGTTCGGTTCATCTCTGAGTGATTCGGATCCGAGAAATCGTGTAAATCCGGGTCGCATCGTTATATTATTATATTATAGTATTATACTATAGACTTATGGATTATGGATATTGTCAGTTAAGTGACTTGATCTCTAAACTGAGTTATAAACTGGTGGAACTAATCTGTGAAACTGCGCTGAGAATGATGGTCAGCTTAGTAAGAGTATTCAGTTCTATGAAGTCAGATGTGGTGAAGTACAAATTGAGTTTCTTCTGTAGTCAACTTTCAGTTTTGTTAGCTGAGTTATTACTGAGTATATCTGAGTTCCGTATCTGATCAATTGGTTAAAAATCTGGGAAAGTCGGTTTTGAGGTACTTTCATCTAGTGGATAACAGCTGGAGCTGAGGGTCCACATCTAGTGTATTTATGACAGTTCCGACAAAGATCTTGTGGCGGTTAGGGTTAGGGAGCTGTGCCTATAAATACTAATGTTGTAATCAATGCAATGTGTGCGAAAATCCTTGTAACTTTGTGCATAATAAAATATCTCATTTTCTGTCCGTGGAGTAGTCGGCACAACGCCGAAAACCACGTTAAATCACTGTGTTCTCTTTGTTTCTGTGTTTTATCAATTTCCGCCATACTTTATGTTTGTATTACTACTATTTTATCTTTCTTAAACTGCAAGTTTCTCGTCTATGTTTTTAACAAATTGGTATCAGAGCGAGGTTCGTGGATCCAGCGGAGTTTACAGGTTGAACGGAGTTGATCTTCACCAAAACCGGTGACCGGTGACCGGTGTTAGGATTTTTTGATCAAATGTATGTTCTTCAACAAGAAGGATGTCAGCAATGAACTTAAAGATTGATAAATTTACAGGGAGGAACTGTTTTAGTTTGTGGCAAATCAAGATGTGGGCTTTGTTAAAGCAGTAAGGATTGTGGACTACTTTATCTGATAAAAAGGATGCCAGTTCAACAGGTATTGCCATTCTGGAGGAGAAAGCACATTCAACCATCATGTTGTGCTTGTCTGATGATGTTATCACAGAGGTTACTGAGGAAGACACCGTTGCCAAGTAATGGTCAAAGCTTGAAAGCCTGTATATGCCTAAGTCATTGTCCAACAAGTTGCTACTGAAGTATAGGCTATTCATCCTGAGGATGCATGAGGGGACTCAGTTGAGAGATCATCTTGATCAGCTGAACATAATATTACTTGATCTCAGGAATATTGATGTTAAGATTGAGAATTTTGTGCAGTCCTTCATAGTTGGGAATGATACAGTTGCTTTAGAGGATGTGATGTCAGATTTACATGCTAGGGAGCTGAGATATAAGACAGTTGGGGCATACAATCAGGCTGTTGAACTAGTATTTAGTAGCAGCATTGGAAAGGAGCATGGGCAGTCTAGGAAGAAAAATCCAAGAAGACAAGGTCCAAAGGCCCTAAATCCACATATGTTTGTAATTATTTTAAGGAGCAGAGACACTGGAAGTCCAATTGTCCAAAGAGGAAGAAACAAGCAGGAGAACAGTACTAGCACAACTGATGTGGCAGCTGAACATGACTCAGATTAGGATATGGTTCTAGTTGCAGAAGAGTCAGCACATCATACTGATGTGTGGATTCTGGACTCTGGGGCATCCTTTCATATTTGCCCTCACAAAGAGTGGTTCTCGTATCAGCAGTAGATGGTGGTCATATATCTATGGAAAACAGCAAGGCATGCAAGGTAGTTGGGATTGGCTCAGTTCAGTTGAGGACAGAGGATTGAAGATTCTATAAACTAAGTGAAGTTAGACATGTTCCATAGATGACCAAGAACTTGGTATCTCCCAGTCTTGAGACATCAATGGATTCAGTTTCAAGGGTGAATGTGGAGTACTGAGTGTTTGTAAAAACTTAATTGTGGTTCTCAAGGGAGTCAAGAAAGAGACCTTGTATATACTACAAGGGTCGGCTGTTGCTGGTTCTGCTGTTGTGGCATCTGCTAAGATTCATCAGTCACATCTTACAAAATTGTGGCACATGAGACTGTGTCATATGGGTGAAAATGGGATGCAAGTTCTTTCTCAGAAGGATCTTCTTGGGGAGTGTAAGGTCAAGCATCTGGACTTTTGTGAGCATTGTGTGTTTGGGAAGTTCATAAGGGTAAGTTCTCAAAGGGGGTACACAACACAAAGTCATCACTTGATTACATTCATTCTGATTGTTGGGGACCATCAAATGTGGAGTCATTGGGTGGTCACAGATATTTTGTGTCATAGATGACTATTCAAGGTTTACTTGGGTGGTGATGATGAAACACAAAAGTGAGGCATTCAAGAGCTTCAGGCAATGAAAGGCTCTAATTGAAAATCAGTTGGAGAAGAAGATCAAGAGGCTTCGTACAGATAATGGTCAGGAATTATAAAGGACTGATTTTGAAGAGTTCTGCAGAAATGAGGGTATTTCCAGACATCATACAGTTAGGAATACTCCTTAGCAGAATGGGGTAGCTGAGAGGCTTAATCAAACTCTTCTGGAGAGAGCAACATGCATGCTCTCTAATGCTGGTTTGTCAAGGAGATTTGGGGCAGAGGCTGTAAGCACAGCTTGCTACTTAATCAACAGGAGTCCTTACACAGGGATCAGTCTCAAAACACCAATTGAGATGTGGTCAGGCAAGCCTGCTGACTATTCAGTTCTAAGGGTTTTTGAAAGCACGGTTTACTATCATGTGAGTGAAGGGAAACTGGAACCAAGGTCAAAGAAAGGAGTGTTTGTGAGGTATGGTGATGGAGTTAAGGGTAATAGAATTTGGTCATCAGTAGAAAACAGAGTTATTCTCAGCAGAGATGCAGTTTTTGATGAAAATTCAATGCTCAGTTCATCAGTGAGAGGGAATACTGAATCTAAAACCAGTGCTGAAACTAAAAAAACTGGCAGTAAGGTGGAGCTTCGGCTGGAGTCAGTTGAAATGCAACAATCAACTGAACCAAGTCAGTTTTCATCTGACCTGGTTGCTGAACCAGAACTGAGTCCAAGCCAGTCAGCTGAGCGAATGTCAGTTGAGCGTCAAACTGAGAACATGGGTCAGCAGAGCTAGAAGATCCAATATAGGGGTACCTCTCAAGAGGTATGGTTTTAATGATTTGGCTGGATATGCACTTCAAGTTGCAGAAGAAGTGGATGGTTTTGAACCTTCTACTTACAAGGAAGTAATGAGATGTTCTGAAGCATCTCAATGGCTTGCTGCCATGGGAGATGAAATGGAGTCATTACTGAAGAATCAGACTTTGGATCTAGTTAAACATCCAGCTGATAGGAGATTTGTTACTTGCAAATGGATCTTCAAGAAGAAGGAAAGGATAACTGAGGTAGAAGGAGTTAAGTATAAGGCACGTTTGGTTGCAATAGGGTTCAGTCAGAAAGAAGGGGTGGACTTTGATGAGATATTCTCACCATTAGTTAGACATGCTTCAATCGGAGTGTTACTAGAAATGGTGGCACAACATGACTTAGAACTTGAACAATTAGATGTGAAGACAGCTTTTCTACATGGTGAGGTAGATAAAGAGATACATGACTCAGCCAGAGGGTTTTCAAGTTCCTGGCAAGGAAGATTTTGTGTGCAACTCAAAGAAGTCCTTGTATGGACTGAAGCAGGCTCCTACACAGTGGTATAAAAGGTTTGACAATTACATGATCCAGTTGGGTTGTAGTAGAAGTCCTTACGATTGATGTGTTTCCAACAGTCAGTTGGAAGATTGATCATACATCTATCTTGTGTTATATGTGAATGACATGCTAATAGCTACAAGAAAGAAGTCTGATGTTCAATATCTGAAAGACCTTCTCGGTGCTGAGTTTGAAATGAAGGATTTGGGTGCAGCCAAGAAAATTCTAGGGTTGGAGATTTGGAGAGATAGAAGTTAGAAGAAAATGTTTTTATCTCAGTAGGGCTATATACAAAAATCATGTCAGTAGCAAAGCCAATTGATACTCCTATGGCATCAAATATTCATTTGTCAGTTTTTGCTTCACAGCCAGTAGAGGAGAAGGAGTACATGTCAAGAGTTACCTACGCTAGTGCAGTTGGAAGTCTGATGTATGCCACGGTGTGCACTAGACCTGATTTGGCTCAGGCAGTCAGTGTTGTCAACAGGTTTATGGCTCAACCTGGAAAGGAACACTGAAAAGCTGTAAAAAGGATATTCAGGTACCTTAGAGGTACAGCTGATGTTGGTCTCATTTATGGAGGTGATACTCAAGAACTGATCACAAGGTACTGTGATGCTGATTATGTAGGTGATGTGGACAGTAGAAAATCGATGACTGGTTATATTTTCACATTGGGGAATTCAGTTGTCAGCTGGAAAGCAACTCTTCATGCCACAGTGGCTTTATCAACTACTGAGGCTGAATATATGGCTCTTACTGAAGCAACTAAGGAGGGTATCTGGTTGAAGGGCTAGTCAGTGATTTGGGGCTACATCAAGATCAGGCTGGGATTTATTGTGACAGTTTGAGTGCAATTTGTCTAACTAAGGATCAGGTTCATCATGAGAGAACCAAGCATATTGAGGTGAGGTATCATTTTCTGAGAAATGATAAGAGGGTTGTAGTGAAGAAGATCAGCACCAAGGAAAATCAAGTTGATATGTTCACTTAACAGAGCAAGTTTCAAACGGAGCAAGTTTCGAAAATTGGATTGTGTCCGGACTTCCCGGCATTGACGAATATTCAAAGCTTATAAATGAGAGTTCGAAAATTGGATACTCTAAAATGGCCGGTGGATGATGGGTATAAATAATTCCACCACCTCAGCCGGTGGGAGATGCGGCCTTGTGGAGCAAAAGGCCGGTACAAGTACATCCCGTGGCATTGACGAATGCATCGAGGCGGTACAAGTAAATCCCCACTTGATTATCGCAATATGGTTAAACCTAGTGTAAAATGAGAGTTCAAGTCAAGGTGGAGGTTTGTCGGTTAAGTGACTTGATCTCTAAAATGAGTTATAAACTGGTGGAACTTGAAACTGAGCTGAGAATGATGTTCAACTTAGTAAGAGTATTAAGTTATGTGAAAGTCAGTTGTGGTGCAGTACAAACTGAGTTTCTTCTGAAGTCTTTCAGTTTTGTCAGCTGAGTTATTGTTGAGTACATCTGAGTTCCGCATATGAGCAGTTGGTTACAAATCTGGGAAAGTCAGTTTTGAGCTGAGTTTCATCTGATGGATAACAGCTGGAGCTGGGGTCCAGCTCTGGGTATTTATAACAGTTCCGACAAAGATCTTGTGGCGGTTAGGGTTAGGGAGTTGTGCCTATAAATACCAATGTTGTAATATGTGCAATGTGTGTGAAAATCCTTGTAACTTTGTGCATAATAAAATATCTCCTTTTCTGTCCGTGGAGTATTCGGCACAACGCCGGAAACCACGTTAAATCACTGCGTTCTCTTTGTTTCTATGTTTTATCAATTTACGTCATACTTTATGTTTGCATTACTACTGTTTTATCTTTCTTAAACTGCAAGTTTCTCGTCTGTGTTTTTAACAGATATATAGATAGATGTAAATCTCTTATATTGTGTAGGATACAATCAGATAAAATTACACTCTCAAAGATCTGGCTACCTTCGATATTTGAGGATAACCAAACAATATTACCCTTCTTGGATTGAAAGCATTTTGAAAATACTTTCCTTAATTGTCAAAAGAGAAAATACAAGTCTTACATGACAAACGAAGTACTCCCATGGTATTCATTTTCACTTACTCAGAATATGACAAAGGAAGTTGCTATATAGTTGCAATTACACGAACCACAGTGCTCGTTATTCGAATACTACAACAGCAACATAGGAAACACCCAAATGAAGTTGCATTGGAGAAGACAGCGTGAGCAAAGAAAGAGCTTAAACCGCGCCAGAAAGTGAAGCAAAACCTGCATATTACAATATTGTTTTTGGGAGAATGTTTTCGCACAACTGGATATTCTGACCCAATTTGAATAAAAAAAAGTTATGATTATTCTGACACAATGTGAGTCAGATACTAAGTGTATTCCATATCAAATACTGGTCAAAAAGAATATTCAATACTTCCTGACTAAAATTGAGGGGAAAATTTCAAACATTAATTCTATCTGAAATTCGGTTAAAATCAACTGGTGCGGAAAACAGATTTGAAACACTGATGAATAGCTTTCATTGAGTATACTTAAAACACACAAACAACAAAACAAGAAAATACATATAAGATTTAAGTAAGAATACTAACCTTATTATAGCTCATCCTTGACAGCTTGGCCTTCATCCATGGAACTTATTATTGCAGCAGGCCCTCCGCGGTTATTTTGAACGAAATCAATGATTGCTTCTTTCGTGTTCTCCCCGTTATACTCCGACAAGTTCCCATTTGCAGATTTGAAGTACAACTTTGGGAATTCTTGAAGATCAAACAACTCACTTTGGACATCATTTGCACTTGCATCCTTCAAAATTAAACAACCAAAATATATACTAATCATGTTCAGCTCACAAGAATTTGAATCCATATATCTAGCTAGTCATCAGTTAAATAAATATGTTACCAGTCGAGCTACGACAACATCTTCATCTTCTTCAAACGAGATTGCAACTTGACGCAGGATTGCGAAGAGTTGCATGCAGGGATTACATTTCGGTGTATAGAACTCCAACAGCACTGACACAATAAAAACTTACACGTTAATTAGTTTCCATTCAACACAATTCCTTCTTCTTCTTTTTTTTTTTTTTTTTTTTTTTTTGTTAAATAAATTTTCCGTTTACGACAGAATGTGTGCAGGAACAAACTATAAGAAAAAGGATGTATGTATACCATTTTTCCCAGAATTGAAAACCATCTCTTGTAGGCTATCAAGCACTACAACTTTAAATGGCTTGTCATTAACTTCAGGTATCGGCTCGGACCTTATATACTGCTTCAACTCCCCACCCTGCGCGCACCAACACGATACAACATTGTTACGAAATCGCCTTAATTATATATTCATCATTTTCCTAAAGTGACTATTATTTAGGGACTACGTATGTACCATGTAATCCTTGAGCCAAGGTGCAATTTCATCAGGTGCTACATTTGTCTTTAGATACTTTGGTCCATCAATATTCTGTACAATGACTAGAGGTGCTTGCTCTACCTTCAGATGGTAATACTGCAATTAACACCACAAATTCCATTAATTATACAATCGTCATTAATATCTTTAATTAGTCTCCACATGTTGAAGGGTGGGGTCACGTGACCCCACCGAGATCCGGAGAAACTTTTTTTAGTATTAAAACGATGTAGTTTTGTTGTTAAAAAATGTCATTTTGTGGTTAAAAAATATCGAAACAATTATGTAGATGAAAAATATAGTTTTAGGTTCCGGTGAAACCACGGGAACAAATTTCTGGATCCACCATTATATATATATATATATATACAAAATTGAAATACATACCTTGAAAACACTTTCACTAGAGTCAACATCACCCATCAAAAAGTACATTTCATTTGGCTTGTAAAGATGTGCTAAATCATTATATATTGTCCTGAATGCATCATGCTCTGTGGAGAAGTTAACAAAAAGCAGCACCTATCCATTCCAGAATCCAAATAGATTTTTATCAGTTAGATTTTTTTTTCTTAAGTTTTGATGAACACTAGATTTCAATAAGTCAGAGCAATCAATCTTGTGAAAGATATATTTGAAACAATACATAAAATTAAATAAGGACCTTAGTGGTAGGGATTTCGAGGAACTTGTCGATAAAATCGAAATTGCTTTCATCATCATTGAAGATGGTCACCATTGGAATGCTAGCTTCTATAATAAACGTCTCCAATACATCCATATCAAAATCCTGCAAAGGCCACAACACCAGCATATATAAAGTCATCAATAATATAAATACATTATCTTGATATATAATAAATCAATGTAAGTATGTAAGAAACAATATATATATATATATATATATATATATATATATATATATATATATATATATATATATATATATATATATATATATATGCTTGTAATTAAGATTGTACCTTAAAATCAACAAACAGTTCATCAAATGGCTTAAGTAAACGCACAGCTGGCGCATTAACCGCTTGAGCAGCATATGGAAGGAAATTTGCATCTAAAGTGTGTCCGAAATCATAGTCGCCGCGCATTTTTTCTGCAATTCTTGTGAAGTTTGTGTATTCCTCCCCAGAAAATTCTTTAAAGACTCCAGCCTAGAAGCAGAATTAGATATATATATCTAAGCTCTTCATATTTCAATAATAATAATAACAATAATAATAATAATATTGGAAAGTAATAGTACTAACCACAAAAATCTTCTTTTTATGAATGAATTTTTGAGCATCTTCAATAGAATTAATCTCAAGAGATGCAGGACCAGCTTGTTTCTTCAAGTAAACAAACATTTCTTCGGGTTTACGAGTTCCTTTATATTGTTGAATGACTTTTCCACCATTTCGGAGAATTTTGAGGGTGGGAAAACTATTTATGTCGTAGGTGTTTTTCAAGCCTTCATTCGCGGGGTCTCTTACATTAACCTTTGCAAGAACGACAGGAGGATCAATCTTGCTTAATAATGCTGCAGCTTTTTCATACTCTGGTGCAAATCTTTTGCAGTGTCCGCACCTATATATATACATACATAGATAGAAAAGAGGGATGTTTAATAAGAGTATCAAAGTGCTGAAATGTGTGAATATAAAAGTAAATGGTGAGATCAGACCCCGCCCTGAGCATAGGCCAACAAGGCCAGGGTTTAGGTCTTCAAAAAAAGATCAAAATATAGGGTCCAGTTTTTTCTTTTGATCCAATAAGTTATTAGTCTAAATACGTGACATATAATCTAAAAACAGTTTGGCTTTTTTTTTTATTCCCAAAAGGCTCCGTTTTGATAAATTGTCTTAGGACCTCTAAACACTCGCGCGGGGACGGCACTGGTTGAGATGTACGGTGACTGATGATGGTACGATGTGCGATGACATGCTATTGGTTGTACCGGTAGTAGGTGTTGGGATAGCGTATCATGTGTGGAGGGTGGTGTTGTAGCATTTCTCAAGACGAAATGCGTATTGTGTTATGTGTACGTATGTACAGGGGAGGATCCAAGAATTTATTCAGTGGTATCACCAGAGTCTAAAACTACAAGGGGGAATGAGGGAGAAGGACGAAATATTTCATCAATTAAGTAGAAGGACAGTTTTTTGAAACTTTTGCATAAAGGACAAAACTATTTATTCACTCGTCGAAATTCACTTGTGTTCGAAATTCACTTCGTTTAAATTCACCGACGAAATTCACCGTCGAAATTCACTAATTTTCAAAATTCATCGTCGAAATTCACTAATTTTCGGGATTCACCGTCGAAATTCACCGTCAAAATTCACCGATTTCGGGATTCACCGGGGAGATTCACCGATTTTCGGGATTCGTTTGTCCTTCTCGCTATAAAAATTATGCAATTGTCCTTCTCCCTATAAAAAATATGTAGTTGTCCGTTACTTAAAAATATTTCGATTTTTCATTATCCCTAATTTTCCAAAACTACAATTTGTCATCCAATTTTTTTTGAGTTGTCGGAGTCCATAACAATATTTTTGAACAACAAAACTATATCGTTTTAATACTAAAAAACGTTTATCGATCTTACTAAGGTCATCGAACATCATCCGCCCTACTAAGGTCATAAAGGGTCCAGACCCCACTAAAAATTAAAATACTCGATATTTTCTTATGGAAAATATTTCGGACCCGTGAAAAAAATTATTTAGTGTGTTAAATATTTACGTATTGTACGTAAGTAGCATTTCTCACAAGAAGAAAAGAAGTGGATGAAAGGGTAAATATATTATATATATATATATACAAAACAAAAATTAATATGTAAAAGTAGCTAGGTGCGTACCCAGGACTATGAAACTTGACGAGGATGAAATCATGCTTGGAAACAATCTCAGTGAAGTTGCTGTGGTCAAGAGTCAAAGCATGCTCAACAACCAGGCTTTCTTCTGCTTCAACGGAGGATGATAAGAGAAGGACTAGACAACATGCCGCCGCCCAAATCACACCTTGAATTACACTCACCATGGAAATCTAACAAGGCCGGCCCCCCTTACCTCACTTCAATCAATGTGTATGAATAATTAGTTCACAGTTGCATTTCTTGCATGCAAAGTAAGACGTATTTGTACTTGCATGTGTGATCGATCTCTCTGTCTCTGTGGAGTGATACACGTAGGTTTGGCTGACGTGTAGGCAAAGCAATGGGTAGTCAGACGTGGGTTATTTAGGAGAATTAGTGTACTTGGTCTGATTTCTGAGTTTTTTATGTAATGGAAGGACGGCTCACTAGATTTAGTGATCGAATGATTGTTTTATGTTGGTTTGAAGGATAATTAAACGGCAGGAAAGCTTCAAAGCTTTGGAATTGTACAAATGTGTGTCTGGAGAGAAACCGACCATTACTTCCATGTTTAAATAATAGGAATTTGTTTATTAGGCGGAGTTGTAACGCCCCAGACCTCGGGTCTGGTAGCGTTAAATGAGTCATAGCGCTAAATGAGTCATAAATGGTTCGGTCAACTGCTTAGACCGTCGTCCTCATTTAGTCTAAAAAAAGGCTAACTCGAGTTGACAAGACATCTATGTCTTACACTTATATGGTGGTGATGTGCTTTCCACACTTTCAATATGGGATATCACATGAGACTAAGTGATAATGTCACAACAAAGTGCACAACACACTTTTGGATCATTGATTATGATACGAACTTATTGATTCAAATGGCTTCCAAAAAAATCAATTATAAAATAGATTGTTGTGGTACTTTGTTGTACACATATTGTTATGGCACAATCATTTCTCTTAGGCGGAAGAGTGGTATCTACACTACAATCTGATTCAATTTTTTATGAGACCAGTCAACTCGAATACCATTTCTTCAACGTTTTATACCTCGTATCGACTCATAATACTTAATCCCGGAGACATTTGTCTCGGTTATTGGTATATTTTATACCATTTTATCATATACGAACCGTAGGATATTTTGTCCGGGATTCTCGTCTTTTCTGGTGTTTTTTATACGTTCACGGTACCCCTAGTGTCTCGTAGGGGACGTAATACGTGGTATTGTTTGTGGTGTTTTCAGGAACTAGGTGTACGAGATGACCGAAAAGCATGATTCGATCGTTGGGATGATGAAAATCCCAATTTAAAGGGAAAAGTCCTTAATCACGCGCCTAAGGCGGTTTAGGCACACCTATTGATAGTGGGAACACCGGAACAGAGCTTCTTGTTAGGCGCACGCCTAACACTCCGTAGGCTCACTCCTGTGGATACTGAGACTTTTGGGTTTTTATGCTCTGTTCATAGGCGCACACCTAAGATAAGACAGGCATGCGCCTATCATCTAAGCTAAAACTCTAGATCTGGCAGTATTTTGGATAGGTTAACACCTACCATGTCTTAAGCGCATTCCTACGATGTAATGTACCCACTTGCGCCCTCCATTATAAAAGGCCATTTTGAGTGGATTAATATATCTATCATCTTCTCCAGCCAAAATATGGCAATTTCTCAGTCCCAAAACATTCATTAGCTTAGATTTTGAAACTTTTAACAACATCTATGCATAAATTGTGCTTTGATTATCTTGGATTTCATTTATTTGAAGTTGGTTTTCTTGGATTCAAAGTTTCTTTTGGTTTTCATGCACTTGGTACTTCTATCTTTCATTTCTTGCTTAAATGAAATCTTGTGTTTTTGTTGATGGAATGAGTAGCTAATTGTAACCCTAGCATGATGTTTGAAGTGTTCTTAATGTGTTGATTATTGATTCATGGTGTTGTTTGTTGTTATAAAGCTTGTGCTTAATCACAATTGTTGCATTGGCCATTTGATAATCGTATAACACGTATCTCGTTACATATGTATTTTGTGATAGGGTACAGGAACCGGGGTTCTAGATTCACCGTGTAAAACCGACTAAGTTGTTTAGATTCGGTTTTGAGTGTGAGGTTTACATCAACATTTTTGGGCGTCTCATCGTGTATAAACCGTGTGAGTCAGTTAAATCTGGCCAGCATGCTATTGAATCTAACAAAGGAGGCTATATTATGTTAGATTTGGAAATAGGAGATGACACCCTACAATCAATGCCAAGAATGTTTTAATAGCTCGAAAACAATTCTGGACTTAAGCTAGGGTTTGATAGTAGTTGATCGTTTCTCGGATATTCCTTTTAATCATTCAAACTCTCATTTGTAGTTTAGTCGTTGTAGAAATAGACTTGTTAGTTATAAAAAAAACCTCCCTGAATATTATGTTGATATAAACTTAGAATTATGCTAAATTTGGTATTTAACTAGATTCCCTGTGGGATTACGACTTTGCTTGCCAGTTTATACTATAACCGACACGGTACTCTACCGATTAAAGTAGGTATATTATAAAACGGCCATCAAGTTTTCCGGCGTTGTTTCCGGGGAATCAAGTTGATCGATATTTTGTAAGTTAGTTGAATCCTTTGGATTAATGTGCTTTCTTTTTATTGGTTTGTGTTTTTTGAACTTGTGCAGTGTATGACCCGGAGAAGTAAAGAACCACTTGTTGAGTATCGTGCCGAAATTGAAGCTTTTTGTCATCAACAAGATACGCTGAGAAATTGGTTGGCAGCTGAACTTGCAGCTCAACAAGCCGAATTTCTAATCCGGAAATTAAAAGTTCAATAGCTACGGCTACATCGGGCAGTCAAGACTCTCTAACAGGGAGAGAAGAACACGAACATCATATTGAGAAAGCAGAATCTACCGAGCAACATGGTGATTCAAGGCCTCAATTGGAGGGAGAAGTTAGACTTCATGTTTGGGAACCAATTCCACTCCCGAACATGAACCGAATCAGAGGGATCCTCTAATTCAAAATGTGCCACAGCAACCTTAGTTTAAGGGTTGAATCTGAATCTAAATGACTATGTTCCACCATATGTTGCTCGGATGGATCTGAATCAAGTTATGCAACAATATAAATAGATGATGTTGCAAATGGCTCAGATGAACCCAATAATGAATCTTTATAATCCCATGGCTTCTCAATATAATCCGATGTTGATGAATCCGATGATGGGGCAATATACACAGGTTCCGAACCTGTATCAACAACCTTATGTGCCAATATCACAACCAGTGCCAGTACCGGTGCAACAAGCTAATCAGATTGTGAATCCTCGTCAAGAACCCTTTTTTAGACCTGTGATAGTTCAAGGAAATGTGAGAAACCCCGGGAGAATGTGAGAGATTATGAAACACCCGACATTGGTGAGGGGCATGCTTCTATCCGAGTACCGCCTATCCCGGTTAACAATATGAAGATCAAGAGGTAAGTCTAGAATTTGTTGCAAGAAATTTCACAGTATCGAGGGAAACACGAGGATGATCTGAACAAATTCTTGAATCATATTATGCAGGTTTGCAAAATGATGAAAACTAATGGTGTTTCGGAAAATGCTATCCGGTTATTACTATTTCCATATGTCTTGAAAGATAGAGAAAGTCTACACGGACGATAACATAGTTGATCCGTTAACTAAGCCTTTATCTCAGGCTAAGCATGAGAAGCATGTTCACATGCATGGGATTAAGCATATGGGTGAATGGCTTTAGGCCAAGTGAGAATTGTTGAAATAGTGTCTTAAACTCAATAAGGTTGGACCGGATCTGACCGGGTTGGGTCAAATACAGTCTATTTAGTTCATGTAATAATATTATTATGAATATTAAAAGCACTTTTGTAATTATATATTTTTTTTATTGCATAAACCAATTTATTATTGTATATATGATAACGTCCTTAGTATTAAACTGTGATAGAGAAACCATGATAGTGATTATGTTTGAAGAGATCTCGACTCACTTCAAAAGGTTTGATACTTAAATATATTTAATCGTATGTGCTATTAAATGGGACATTAATAGTACGATTAGACTAGCACGTATTGGATGTCTTCTATCTTATGAAGATAGTGATATATCTCGTCTATCGAAGTGTAAGGACACTTGGAATGTATGTGGACATGTATTAGAGAATGCGTACGTTAGACTGACCCGCTAACTTTATTAAGTGTCACAATATGTGACGGTTGTGTAATTATCCTTAGACCGGAGTCTTCATAAATGACATCACGGTGTGGATTGTCATGCTTTGACGCTAGTGAGGTTCCCCTAATCACGGGAAGATAATGCGATAGTGCTTGGGTGTGATATTGAAACATGTGTACGATTCATGTTGCTCGTCCGGAATTCGCGTATCCTAATGGTAGTAGTACATATCTGAAAGGGCCTTCTTATGAGGAGTGTCTTGCTCTCAAAAATATTTGCAAAGTGGAAGTAATGAGTTAATTTGAAGGGTATGATATCCAGATTATAAGATACGGTCGTTAATGTTTTGACACTCGATCTAAGACCGTATGAATATTATAACAACAATAAGATAATATTTACACGGTAACCGTTTAACATGAAATGTAGTAGTCAATGCACTTGACTCTTCCGATGATAGGGGTCATGACGTGTTGCTTGACGTTAATCGTGATCGTTAGGTGTGAAGGGCATTTTAGGAATTGTATTTTATACTTACGACCAACATATTCAGAAGCCTATCGGGTCACACATATATGAAAATCTAGGCAGCTTAAAATGTGGTTATAGTGATAACCAAATGAGGAATTATTTATCCCGACTGTAAAGTGTTATATTGATAAATTAATATAGTAGTATTTATTTATTATGAATAAATAATACAAGATATTAATTATGTAGATTAATGAAATGTGTATATATTTTATATATAAATGGGCGCATATAATTGTGTGTATGATACACATGTATTTTACAATTTAATTAATGAATTATTTAATATAAGATATTAAATAAAAAAGATTAATCAATAAAACATATTTTTCTTAATTTATTAGAAAAATGTTTTCTTTCTCCCTGCTCCAAGCAGGAAACTTTTCCCAATAGAATTAGGGGCATAGTAGGCGCCACCTATCATTATAAATATGAAGGGTGTCAAGCTTTTTTATCACAATTACAAAAGTATTATTTTACATGAAAATAATATAACTTCCTAGAGAGTTTTGAGAGAGAAAAAAAGTTGGTCTAGCAACCGATTTTTGTAATAGCAATCCAAGCTTGGATTCCGGCGACAAGTTCATGTGGATCAACGATAGAGGCAGAACACTTGGCGGCTCCGTGCACAGCTACACCGTAGACAAAGTACTGCTCAAATTCCGGTATGATTCATGTCACTCTCTTTATGCTTGTTGTTTAAGCGAAGTAGATCTTGAAAAAATGAAATCAAAATTTTAAATTCCGCTGCATAATCGAGTTGATTTCCTAACAAAAAGGTACGGCCAATATGTTATTCGTTTATGTAATTTAATTCGAAGGAACTCCGGTTGAAGAATTCAATAGGACATTGGTAATTAGACCGCTTAAGTTAGCTAGACCGTCCACGGTGGCTGCTTAAGTGAGGTTTACGGTTAATTCCAGCATTAATTCCTAGTTCCATATGCATGTTTCAATAACTTGTTCTAGTCCGTCCACAATAGACATTTAGTAAACATAGTATTCTATTGTCTTGCAAAAGAAATAGTGATGACAGTATATTCTGTACAATATTTTATACCCGATTTGCCCCCCGAATTGTGCTTAATTGATGAGAGATAGTCTGATTATTATATGAAATGCATGTCAATTTCCTAGTGCGTAGTCCTGGGACCGTAATTCTGCAATTATCTATTTTACCTTTGGAATCGGTATTGTTTTGCTCCGTTTTGTGTGATTTTCAGGTAGTATCATTTTCCAGGAGCAATGATAAAGCGGACCCAGGCTGAGAAGAGTTATTGGGCTGAATAGAAGAGGTCCATAAAGAGTCTGCTGAAGAATCTGGGAAACGAAGGCCCGACACGGCGAGTCCATGTGCAACACGAAAACCGACTTAACGAGGTAGATTGAAGTCGGGTAGGGTTTTTGTTAGTATTAAGTCGGCTACATGCTCTATATAAGACCTATGGCAGTCTCTTGTAACATATGCTTTGATGTCTTGATACACTTTTCCATTATTATATTTTATTGATGAAATAAAAGTTCTTTTGAATTCTTATTGAGTTCTTGTTGGTTCCCTTCACCCCCAAGCCATCAACTAGCTTGAGTTGAACAAGCTAGTTCTCCATTGTTGAAGGTATGAAACTTTGAACGTTCTTTCATGTCTTTACTATGGTAGATTAGTATGTTTTAACATGTTGTAATTAATCTGCATGTTTAACTAACCAGTAATTCACCAGAATTAACAAAAATCATGATATGTAACCCAAAAGTAGGAACCACCGCGCTCGACGTGAAGGCGGTCTATACCGACGTGATCGCGTGTAACGTCGATATTACTAGCAAGAATACTTCATCGTAGTATAGTAAATCGAGTCAATGTTATAAGTATAAATGATTGTAATTAAGAAACAACATTGTGCAACCCCGCCGAGAATTTACTTCTATTCAACTTCCCAAACACACAATGTTCACAAAAGTCCAGATTCTTGACCTTATATCCCCCAAGAAAACCTCGCACGAAGAAAGAATCCGCATACCCCTTTCACCCTACGTGACCAAGTCTCATGTGCCACACTCGAGTCTCGCTCGAGACCGGTGAACCGCCGAGGATGCACAAAGAGTGCAAAGTTGTGATACAGTAGATCCTTGTAATATATACAAGGTTCCCCTCTTGATGCCTTTGAGGACCACAACCGAATCTTTGAAGACATTCACCGTCCACCTTCACCCTTGAAATTGAACCCTTGTCGTCAAAGACTAAGAGATACCAAATTCTTGGTCATCTCGTGGAACATGCTTTGATGTCTTGATACACTTTTCCATTATTATATTTTATTGATGAAATAAAAGTTCTAGAACCGCATTTGAATTCTTATTGAGTTCTTGTTGGTTCATATCCTTTTCCACCTTCACCCCCAAGCCATCAACTAGCTTGAGTTGAACAAGCTAGTTCTCCATTGTTGAACAAGGTTGGTCGCTGATGAAACTTTGAACGTTCTTTCATGTCTTTGAACTATGGTAGATTTAACATGTTGTAATTAATCCGCATGTTTAACTAACCAGTAATTCACCAGAATTAACAAAAATCATGATATGTAACCCAAAAGTAGGAACCACTGCGCTCGACGTGAAGGCGGTCTATACCGACGTGATCGCGTGTAATTCACTAACGTCGATATTACTAGCAAGAATACTAGGTACATCGTAGTATAGTAAATACAAGTCAAGGTCGATCCCACAGAGACAATGCAACTATAAGTATAAACGATTCTAACATAATTAAGAAACAACATAGAGGCGGTCATGGACCAACAATAAACAATAAGAAAACAAACTTGGAATTCCTCCCCCTCTTCTCACCAATCTACTAACTTGGATTAGTTAATCATTATGTTTACTTCCCCACATAATTTCCTTAAATTAATCGTGAGCTTTAGTTTTAATTATCATTATCAGCTACGAGTACAACTCCTACTCCTATCTACTCCGACAATGGTAGTAGACAATTTATATGCAAGCTACCCTCCTTAATTGGTCTGTAATAACCCATACACATAAAGATCTAGAATTGCCGATATCGAGCGCTAACTCATACCGCTAACCTGCCTAAATAGCTGTCGACATTGATTAGAACGTTCCTAGGGTCCATTCTAAACTATTTCAAAACTTAGCACTTCACTATTCGTATTTCATGCCAGTTTACGATTACAATAAGCTGATTGGCCAGATCTAACCTACTGTTAATTAAACCTATCGATCAACGTAGCTGTAGTGAATCCCAGTTTTAGGTTTTTTAAATAATGCCTCGGTAAACCGGTATAGACCGCCGGTTTACCGGGGGAGGCTTTTCCTATTCCTGGATCTACATTGCCTAATTACGATTAAAATAAGTAAATTATGGGGTCTTTAAACATGCAGATTAAATAAAACACATAAATACGAACAGATCTACCATATTGAAGACAAAAAGGAACGTTCAAAGCTTCATACCTTCAACAATAGTGATCTAGCTCGATCTACTCAAGCTAGAGATGGTGGAAGAAGGAAGGAAACCAGAAATAACCCTCCAAAAGCTTGAATAACTTTATTTCATCAAATTTGTAATATAATTGATAATAATGTAATAATAATGAAAAGTTATGTAATAATCTGATAATGCGGCCTTATATAGATAAAACAGCCGACTTAAGACTCTCTAAAACCCTAACCGACCTAGATAATGTGGCAGAATCATTTTCGTGTTCAATAAGTCCTCGGTTTACCGGACCTAGCCCTCGGTAAACCGGGCCGACTTTTCTCCTTTTTCTTCAGCAGACTTCTTCTTGGACTTCAATCACTTGGCCCAATATACTTCTTTCGGTCCAGATCCATTCTCCAATGCTCTAGATTCGGTACATCCTATAAAACACGCAAAACGAGACAAAATAGTACCAAATCTTCGGGAAAATAACATAGATGCAGAATTATGATCCTGGAAACACTCACATAGCATTTAACATATATTCTACATAATAATGAGCCTATTTATCCTCTCTTGAGCAGAATTTGGGGTGAATAAGGGTATAATTATTGGTACAATTTAGAGCGTTATCAACTACCCCTCACTTAGATTTTGATCGTCCCGAGCAAAAAGGTGAAAAGAAACACGATACTTCAGAAGAGGGCATTTCTTTCACTCATGCAAAGTAAAACAGAGATGAAGTCAATTAACTCGAAAAGATCAAAGATATCATATTTTTTCTAAATTCTGTCAAAATGAATCAAATTCTAGGTGATGAATCGTGCATCAAAGAGAGTCAAGTAATCATGCAATTCATGGAATATAGTGCTAAGAAGCTAAGTAACGTCCCATACCCACCCCCTACTTAAACAAAACATTGTCACCAATATGTAAGGTGAAAAATGGAAAATCAAAAGGAACTTAGCTTCGGTTAAGGGTGGAACCAAAGAAGAATTGGATCGTCGCATAAATCATCGGGCTCATGTAAGTAATCCATGAAGAATCTGCGCTAAGTATCTCAAACAAACCAAGAAGAATAGTGGTGACAAGAAACTGTATAATAAAATGGCGGCAGTAAAAGAGAAAATAAATAACTCTAAAACAATTTAAGCCGACAAAACATTATATTAATAATAATTTGCAACATCAACTAGATAGGAAAGAAAAATAAAAATTAAAATGGAAAACAACAACAACGAAAATAAAAAACTAATCCTCATCAGAATAACCCTCCCAGTCATCTCTAGGCTCAAAACCGGGAGGTGGACCAGAACTAGAGGCAGCAGCGGCCGAAGAAGAGGCTCGGTGATGTGGGGTAGTCCTAGGTGGTGGGGTAGATGGAGGTACGTCAAAGAAGTCTATAATCATATCCATTTTGCGATGCAAACTAGCAATCTCTCGTGAGTGCTCCTCTAGCATAGCTCTCTGAGTCCGGGGTGCTCCAAGGATTGGAGTATGCTCCCTCTCAGCTCTCTGATCAACCCGTCTTAGAACTTTTTGAACCGACTGCGAACTGATCATCGGCTCTTCCCAATCATCATTGACGAGAATTTTCACCTCGTCCTCTGAAGCAAACATGTCAATCATCGGCCCGTATGGCAACAGCTCGCGCTCGGATGTGGCGGCAAGCTCGTGAATACGACTATGCATCAATAGACCGATGTTGACCGGAGATCCCTGCTCCAGATAAAACATCAACTCCGCCCTCTCGGTTGTGATAGAGACCGTGTGCTTGGTCGGTAGAAGGCGGACACAAACAAATATGCTGACCATCTTCCGATCCCAGGATAACTCATTCTCTAGGAAGATGGTGGGTGCTCCAGCGGGATTGCGCCTCCATTGCACCCCAACGTAATCAGCAATCATGTTCATCCTTTTAAGATCTTCAATGTTGCTCACGAATGTGTACTCATATGGGCCCAACGGTGGATTTCTAACCCCAAAATGAGCATTGATCCGCTTGATCGAAAAATCAACTCTAACACCATGGACCATCGCAAAAGTGGCTCCGGGATTGTGTGAAACATAAGCATAAAATTCCCTTAACACCGTGGCATTGAACCGGGTAGGTGCGTCTACCATGTCCAAAATGTCTTGCTCTTGTAAGGCTCGGGGCAAGTTCGATCCGCAATCGTCCAATTCTACCCATCGATCTCGAGCCAATGGTCTTGTGTTCCAATGCCCTCGGAACGACTCGTAGATCTCTAAAGAATAGAATTGCTCAACCCCATCTATCAAAGGGTTGGCATCTCCATATATGCTCTGATAACCACTGGGACGAACAGCTGATCGGATATGCTTGGGACCCATCCTGGATGATAATAGGACCTGATAGTGATGATGATTCTGGAAAATTTACCCTCGGTAAACCGGAGGTAGGTCAGGGTTTACCGGTCTGAATTTTTCTGATTTCTTTCTGGGACTGTTCTTCTGATGATAAAATATGAAGAACTACAGCACCTCACTAGCACAAAGCAGCACTAGACAGCAACAGGGGTGAGGAAAATGGGTGTTTTGGTTAGTGAAAATGGAAAAAGGTTTGATTTTGGTGAAGGTTTGGTGGTGATAGTGGTGGTGATGGTGGCCGACTGAATTGGAGAAGAAGAAGAAATGGGAGAAGATTGGGGATTTGAGGAGAAATTGGTAGATGTAATGATGATAATAGTGGTGACTAGGTGGTTTAAACAGGAGAAATAAGTGAAGGTGGAAGGATTTTGTGGGATAGTGGGTATAGGAGTTATTAGGGTGAGGGATTTGAGGAGGTGATTGATGGGATTGAGGTGGAGTTATGGTGGAGTGTGGGAAAGGATGAAAAAAATTTGAAAATAGGGGAAAATGGGACGGTTTCTGCTGACTGGTGGTGTCTGATGCAACGTGTGTCCTCCACGTGGGCTCTATAAATTCAGCTTTTTATACTGACATTTAGAAATCTAAAAATCCAAGCTCGGTAACCCGGGGGTAAACTAGGGTTTACCGGGTTTTTTTTTCCCCAGATTTCTCTGTCTCATTCACTTCACACTTTGCTCAACCTCTCTGCTCAATTCTGACCTCAAATTGACTAGCCTCTTACTCCCTTTGTTGTTATTTCCGACTCGATCCTAACCTACTTTGCTAGAATCCACAATGAGTAAAAAAAACATTTCCACAACCATCGGTTTCAAGCCTAAGGGTGCGGTAGGATGAAAAAAAGCTCGTCCCTTCATCTAGCTACTTTTATCCATTCCTAATCTATCTAAGAGTTTAAAGAAATAGTTCTGAGTTTATAGTCGCCAGCTCGACTTTCTTCAAATCTACAATCATTCAGGGGTTTGAGCTTTAACTCGCCAAACTTGTGCTTCAGAGGTTTGTACCTTTACAGAACCTTTTTGAGCTCTCTTCCTAGCACACCTCTCTCTCTTAGCTTGTGTACTAGGTCTGCATCGAGATTTAGACTTTAAATCCAAGGACTCCATATTTCCTACTTTAAGGTCAAAGCGTTCACTACGCAACACGGAAGGACTAGCGTCCGTGAGCATCTTGTTGTGGTCCTTCTCTTCTCTCTCTCTCGGCATTAGTTTCATGAATTCCAGCTCAACGGTTTCTACTACAACCTCTCTATGCTTATGCCCTTCTATCTCCATAATTTCCACCTTTCCTGAAGCATACGTCATCTTGCAACTGTCCGGCCTATTTTCTAGGGGTTCTAAGATCTTAAAAGATACATCATCATTATTCAACCTCGAAGTAATCTCCCTCTTATCAAAATCCATGACTGCTCTGCTTGTCGCTAAGAAATGTCTTCCTAACAGAAGTGGGGCACTTGGGTCCTCTGGTACATCTATTACCGTAAAATCAATTGGATAATTGAACCTTCCTGCCTTAATCGTGGTTCGAGTTTTATTAATTACGACCAGAAGCTTAATCTTTTGGCAGAAGGAAAAGGTAGAATGTTGCACCTTGAGCCAGAGTCGTAGAGACCTAATCCTAGTGATATACCATTAACAAAAATCGGGAGTCGGAACGTGCCAGGGTCTCCTAACTTCACCACGGTGAAAAAGTCTAGGTAGTCCTCAGGCTCAGAAAACATTGTGTCAAGATCCTCTTCAGGATCATCAGAATCATAATCCGAAGACAATATTTCAATTAACTGACAAGGGAACTCACCTAGACGATACGTGATATACTCATCTAAGTTCTCTTCAGGCTCTTGCTTGATTGCTTCTTTCTTTTTTTCCATCCGCTTCTTAATAGATTAATAATGCTCTCTTGCTTCAGATCCAGGGTACATGGAAATTGGTGTGATGTTTAATATCGTTCTAGGCATATTGCTTAACTTGTTTGCTCTTTTTCAACTCCGGTTTGATCGAATCTCTGAAGTGCAGTTCTGACCTTCCTACAAAAAGAAAAAATAAAACAATGAAAAGATTAGCAACTTCTGCTTCAGTTGGGTGTGATCCCAACTGTTGCGGACCTACTACTAAAATCAACAGGAAATAACACAAAATTACAGGGGCTGTCAGAATTCAATTTTTCAGGCCTCGGTAACCCAGGGGTTAACCACGGTAAACCGGCCCTAAAATTTCTCTTTCTGGCAGTTTAACATGTGCAGGGTTGATACAAAACGACTCAAGACTCAAAATAAAATAAAATAAAATAAAAACAAATTCTTAATCAGAATTAAAACGTTTATATTTATAATTGGCCATTGTCCCCGGCAACGGCGCCAAAAATCTTGATCGCGTGTAAGTCACTAACGTCGATATTACTAGCAAGAATACTAGGTACATCGTAGTATAGTAAATGCGAGTCAATGTCGATCCCACAGAGACAATGCAACTATAAGTATAAACGATTCTAACCTAATTAAGAAGCAACATAGAGGCGGTCATGGATCAACAATAAACAATAAGAAAACAAACTTGGTATTCCTCCCCCTCTTCTCACCGATCTACTAACTTGGATTAGTTAATCGTTATGTTTACTTCACCACATAATTTCCTTAAATTAATCGCGAGCTTTAGTTTTAATTGTCATTATCAGCTACGGGTGCAACTCCTACTCCTATCTACTCCAACAATGGTAGTAGACAATCTATACGCAAGCTACCTGATCGGCCTTTTCTAAGTGTCCAATCTCACCGGCAGTGTACCGGGTCAACCGTAGCCTAGAATTGGTGAGTCAAGGTCGTATCCCACGGGGAATCCGGTCGAGTACCAAAGTCGGTCTCGTCCCTCGGGTCAACACAATTGCGAAGACGGTGACTTGTCAGATCACCGGTTCTACAAACTAAATATACAAAAAAGAAAGATTTAAAACTATATAAAAGAGATAGCCGAGCTATGATCCAATCTAATACTCACAAACATGTCAACACAAATATTGAAGACGGTGATTTGTCAGATCACCGGTTCTACAAACTAATATGCACAACAAAGAGAGATTTAAAACTATATAAAAGAGATGGCCGAGCGATGATCCAATCTAATACTCACAAACCCTATTTAAGTCCCGAGGTATTCTTGATTCACCTAAACGTTCTCGACGTCATACGTAGGGTGTCGCTTCCTATTTCTGAGAATAGACATTATTTCAATAATCTACCCTCCTATGTTAGGTTCAACAGTCCGTTGACCGGATTTAACTAACCTAACACGGTCTATGGTCAATGAAACGCTCGACAAGTACATACAAAACCTCACAACGAAACCGAGTCTGAACAACTCAGTCGGTTTTACATAGTGATCCTAGAACCCCGGCTCCCATATCCTCTCGCAAAATACATATGTAAAGACGATACGTGTGATACGTTTATTAAGTAGCTAATTCAACAAACGTGATAAGAATAAGTTCTAGAACTATAGAAACATCGAGAATCAACAATCAACATCAAGAACACCATATGAACAGGCTAAGGTTCGATTTCAAAGATTATCACATAACTCGGCTATCGGGAAATTAGCTACACATTATATCAACAAAAACAACAAGAAATCAACAATAAAGTTAACATAAACAAGATTAAAAGCAAGAACAAGAAATGAAAACGAAATACCAAATATATTATGCCGTAGAAAATCGATCCACCGAACGAAATCCCGTCAATAACGCGTCAAGCTATCACCGAGATCCTCCGGATTACAACAATCTACAACTAAACTAATCTAATCTACCTAAACACTAAGCTAAACTAATGAAAATGATGAAAAAGTTGTAGAAAACGAGTTGGAGAAGAAGAGTTTTTTGATCTAGATCCAAAATGGTGGTATTTATAGTGTTTTATGTGTTCTGGACGCTAGGCGTTCGCCTAGGAATGTGTAGGCGCATGCCTATGATGATAAAAACACGTACTGAAACTTCTGGCCAAAATTGACTGCTTGGCGTGCGCCTAGCATTTCTCAGGTGCGCTCCTAGCTGACACACATTCAGAAAAACAGACATAACTTTCTGTGTAGACCTCCAAATCGAGTGATTCAAAATCCGTTGGAAAGATAATGAAATTGTATACAACTTTTATGAATATGTCCAGCCCAGATAATGCACCTAAAGTGGATCAAAATGCAGATCAATGGAAGGTATGGTTGTAGTACCACGGCGTTTTGATCCGTTTGAATGTTTAAGCTTCGGGCATACGTTCCAATCCTTGTATCTCACCTTACGGACATCTCAAACACCTAAGTCCTGTATAAAATCACAACAAATACCACACATAATCCCTACAGGACACTAGGGTGACCGAGAGTATAGTAAATTACACTGAAAAAGACCGAGAATCCCGGACTTTACGTCCTAGGTCCCGAAATGATAACCAAGGTGTAAATACATCAAAATACAACCAAATGTCTCATAGAACATATAAAACGAGGTATAAATGGGGTATAATTACATAGAAAATGATAGACAAGTTGACTCTCATCAACTACCCCTTACTTAGCTTTTGCTCGCCCTCGAGCAAAGATGAGCGATTCAAAAATAAAGATGGATTCAACATTGCAATCATACATCTAGTCTATAAGAATTGAAATGGTAAAGCACAAGTAAATGACACAAATGCATAAGATTTAAGTTCTACCTTGTATCGAGAAAAGAACGTGTGTGTGTGTGTGTATAGCTTTTTCAACATTTATCACCAATGACCAGTTTAGATTATCGACGTATAATGTACCGAGGCTACACCATAGGCTTATATGTCGTAAACATCTCCACTAATCGAGGTCAATCAAATTCTAGTACGGTCGAGCAGGACTTGAAGGGTTATAATGTTAAGCTAGGGTCGGGGCTAACGAAAAGATATTTACGATAAAATAGAAAAAGAAGGTGCAAAAGAGCTTTAACCAAGTCAAATATAAACACGAAACTCGGTATCAACTTTGTCTTCAATTTTCCAAATATTTACATCTCCGAAGTCCAAACCCTAACCTCAACTTCATAATATACAATACTACACAACACTTTAGTCCACTTTTTGGACTTATAACAAACTATAAATATGTACATTTACCACTTCTGTTTCTTTCCTTTTCTTTTTCTTTTTTCTTCTTCTTCTTCTTATATACATCAAAATTCCGAACAAAACTGAAACCGACACATTGTTACACTCCTCGTACCGAATAACTCATAAATTACGACTTCATACCATTACTTACGTATCAACAATACCTCGCAACATCGTAAAAATGTGCGGAACGAACAAGCTCAATTGCAAGGTAGTCAAGGGTACGTAGACTGAAATAAAGTTAAGGACATCGATTTTCACGGGTTAGTAACACGAAAGGCTAGTTCGGGTGGCGGTCTAACCACCCTACAAAAGGCTCGAGAGGGTAACGGTGGATTAATCTTTTAGGTTGGCCTTTGGCTCGATCGGGTCAAAATAAATGCCAAAACCGTCATCCCGTACCTAACAATGACGACCTTTCTATTTCGCCTCGAAGTTACTAATATAAGTTATAGGTAACCGGGTCATTAATAACTACCATAATCGTTCACTAGTCAAGGTGATTCATGAAGTCGAAGCTAACGTGATAGGACTATTCCATTCTCAATACAAGATCCCAACTCAAATGAAATGCATTCGTATAATCACTATATGTTTAACAAAACAATACAAAAGCTCAATGTATCACAAACAATGTCAAAGGCATCAAAATTTCTAAAAACGACTCATTTACACCCAAGGGATAACAAGCGGTAAGTATAACTCGTTCCACATGAAACCGAAACATTGAAGCTAAACCAACCACCCCTACTTTAAAACCAAAGCACGAATGATAAGGGTAGAAAAGTTAGCTTACAACCGGAAAAAGTGCGAGTACGATCATGTGGCATCCGTAAATGTCCTCCCAGGGTACCTGTACCGATAAAATATACACAACCAACATCAAAGGTGTACAAGTATGGAGTATAACACAATGAAACTACCCGGATTACCACAACTCATCAAAACCAAAAACACCACACTAACCCCCCAAAACACACTTCCTCGGGTTATATTACAACAAAACTTACCCGAAGTATCAAAATAGAAACTAAAGAAACACAGTGAAACACGAGGGGAAAGAAAAAAAAAATAAAAACACATTCTGAGTTTAGAGTCCTCGGCTCGACTTTCTACCCGAACTATGTCAAGGATAGCTATACCAAAGGAGAGCAAACCGTTGCTTCTCCCTACAAAAATCGTAAGAATTGAGCACCCCTTGAAAATAAAACAATAGAACTATGGGGCTCAATCCCCACCACCAAGATTGGTTCGATGAGTCCATTGCACAGAACAACGAACTCACTTTCCCCGAACTAAATCATATCCCAACTAACAATGACTCTAACACCAAGTATGCACATTTAGGCTCAACATCAACAACAAACTCAATAGGGTGCACCCCCGAAGATATAACAATAGGACTAAATGAAGACGGAACAGGTGACTCAATAGATACAAGAGTCATACCATCCTCGTAGTGTTCTTCCGGGGTGACTTCAATGAAAGTCTCACGTTCTCTTCTCTCAAACTCCTCAAACAGTTGTTGCACTTTAAGCTCCAAGTTTCGTATGGCTATTTGCATCGTTGCTAAGTCATTACGAAACTCTTGGTGGTGCTCTTGGACCACTTTACTCAACTTTTCAACAGTTTGCTCAAGTGCCATCCGCTACTCCATTGAGGTTTCTGATTCTTGAGGCGGAGGTGGAAGAGTATCGAGTTGTTGATCAAAGTAACTTGGGGCATTATCCCACTCATTTCCATATGATGCGGTGTATGGGCTGATTTGGTAATAAGGTTGTGTTCCGTAACCCATGGCACCGTAGTTGTAGCCTCCGAATGAGTAAGGAAATGAGCCGTAATTGCCGTAAGGATCCATTAACTGTAAATCAGGGAAACAACACGAACACATTCACAGTATCTAGTCAATACCACTACCGAAGTAAATGGTGTGATACTTCAACAAAAACAAATAAAACAAACTATACACAGAAAACAAATAATAAAAACGACCTAATCCTAAAAACTCAACTAACTCATAGATATCAAACGGATTCCCCGGCAACGGCGCCAGAAAGCTTGATCCCCGGCAACGGCGCCAGAAAGCTTGATCGGCCTTTTCTAAGTGTCCAATCTCACCGGCAGTGTACCGGGTCAACTGTAGCCTAGAATTGGTGAGTCAAGGTCGTATCCCACAGGGAATCTGGTCGAGTACCAAAGTCGGTCTCGTCCCTAGTTCAGGTCAACACAACTACTAAAGACGGTGACTTGTCAGATCACCGGTTCTACAAACTAAATATACACAAAAGAAAGATTTAAAACTATATAAAAGAGATAGCCGAGCTATGATCCAATCTAATACTCACAAACAGGTCAACACAAATATTGAAGACGGTGATTTGTCAGATCACCGGTTCTACAAACTAATATGCACAACAAAGAGAGATTTAAAACTATATAAAATAGATGGTCGAGCTATGATCCAATCTAATACTCACAAACCCTAGCTAAGTCCCGAGGTATTCTTGATTCACCTAAACGTTCTCGACGTCATACGTAGGGTGTCGCTTCCTATTTCTGAGAATAGACATTATTTCAATAATCTACCCTCCTATGTTAGGTTCAACAGTCCGCTGACCGGATTTAACTGACCTAACACGGTCTATGGTCAATGAAACGCTCGACAAGTCGATAAAAAACCTCACAACGAAACCGAGTCTGAACAAATCAGTCGGTTTTACACAGTGATCCTAGAACCCTGGCTCCCGTATCCTTTCGCAAAATACATATGTAAAGACGATACGTGTGATACTTTTATTAAGTAGCTAATTCAACAAACGTGATAAGAATAAGTTCTGAACTATGGTAACATCGAGAATCAACAATCAACATCAAGAACACCACATGAACAGGCTAAGGTTCGATTTCAAAGATTATCACATAACTCGGCTATCGGGAAATTAGCTACACATTATATCAACAAAAACAACAAGAAATCAACAATAAAGTTAACATAAACAAGATTAAAAGCAAGAACAAGAAATGAAAACGAAATACCAAATATATTATGCCGTAGAAAATCGATCCACCGAACGAAATCCCGTCAATAACACGTCAAGCTATCACCGAGATCCTCCGGATTACAACAATCTACAACTAGACTAATCTAATCTACCTAAAAACTAAGCTAAACTAATGAAAATGATGAAAAAGTTGCAGAAAACGAGTTGGAGAAGAAGAGGTTTTTGATCTAGATCCAAAATGGGGGTATTTTTGTGTTTTAAGTGTAGGCTCACGCCTATGATAATAAAAACACGTACTGAAACTTCTGGCCAAAATTGACGGCTTGGCGTGCGCCTAGCATTTCTCAGGCGCGCCTAGCTGACACACCTTCAGAAAAATAGACATAACTTTTTGTGTAGACCTCCAAATCGAGTGATTCAAAATCTGTTGGAAAGCTAATGAAATTTTATACAACTTTTATGAAGATGTCCAGCCCAGAAAATGCCTCTAAGGTGGATCAAAATGCAGATCAATGGAAGGTATGGTTGTAGTACCACCGCGTTTTGATCCGTTTGAACGTTTAAGCTTCGGGCATACGTTCCGATCCTCGTATCTCGCCTTCCGGACATCTCAAACACCTAAGTCCTGTATAAAATCACAACAAATACCACACATAATCCCTACAGGACCTAGGGTGACCGAGAGTATAGTAAATTACACCGAAAAAGACCGAGAATCCCGGACTTTACATCCTAGGTCCCGAAATGATAACCAAGGTGTAAATACATCAAAATACAACCAAATGTCTCAGAGAACATATAAAACGAGGTATAAATGGGGTATAATTACTTAGGAAATGATAGACAAGTTGACTCTCATCACTACCCTCATTTATTGGTCCGTAATAGCCCACACGCATAAAGATCTAGAATTGCCGATATCGAGCGCTAACTCATACCGCTAACCCGCCTAGACAGCTGTCGACATTGATCAGCACGTTTCTAGGGTCCATGCTAAACTATGTCCAAACTTAGCACTTCACTATTTGCATTTCATGCCAGTTTACGATTACAATAAGCTGATTGGCCAGATCTAACCTACTGTTAATTAAACCTGTCGATCAACGTAGCTGTAGTGAATCCCAGTTTTAGGTTTTCTAAATAATACCTCGGTAAACCGGTATAGACCACCGGGTTACCGGGGGAGGCTTTTCCTATTCCTGGATCTACATTGCTCAATTACGATTAAAATAAGTAAATTATGGGGTCTTTAAACATGCAGATTAACTAAAACACATAAATACGAACAGATCTACCATATTGAAGACAAAAAGGAACGCTCAACGCATCATACCTTCAACAATGGTGATCTAGCTCGATCTACCAAGCTAGAGATGGTGGAAGAAGGAAGGAAACCAGAAATAACCCTCCAAAAGCTTGAATAACTTTATTTCATCAAATTTGTAATATAATTGATAATAATGTAATAATAATGAAAAGTTATGTAATAATATGATAATGCGACCTTGTGGAAATATTGGAAATATATCACTCGGCGGTCGTCGAGGCTCGAGCGAGGTGATCGGCGACCGCTCGATCCTCATGATCACAGCAGACTATGTCGTGCATAACTTTATTTGTACACTTTATTTATTTGTAAAAGACATATTAATTGTGATACATATAAACAATTAATATGTCAAACTCTAGTTTACTTTATGTCATAGACATAGACATAGATTGTACTTTTACTTTTTGCTTTTGTGCCGCCCACGCCTACATACTCAAGTGGCCGCCCTAGCTAGCTAGTCTCTCTCCAAAATTGTATCTATTTATACTCCTTCATTATCAATGAATAAAAGATAAGTTGAAGTTTACTCTTGTGTTAACACATTCTCAAACTCTCTTCATGGTAGCAGAGCCATTTGTGTTCTAACTTTTTCCGCTGCAAAACTCATATTTCTGAAGAATGTCTTCCACATCCGACATTACTTCAACCTCGCGGACTCTCGGCGGCCTCACCGACCGGGGAGTACCGACAACTCATCTTCTTATACAAACCATAGACTTGATGGTAACAACTATCCGTTATGGTCAAGGTCTATGAAAATGTACATTTCTCGGACAAAGTAAGATGGGATACTTGTCCGGAACAAAACCCGCACTCGCCGAAACCGACCCCGAGTTTTGAAGCATGGGACACAACAAATAATCAACTCATGACCATCCTCACGAGGTCAATGACAAAAGAGATAAGTGAAAACTTTATGATGTATGATACTGCCAAAGAAATCTGGGATAATGCCAGAGATCTTTACTCCAAGAAGGATAATACATCTGAGGTATATGAACTAGAAGCTCAGATTCAAACTTGCAGGCAAGGGGATATGTCTGTAACTCAATATTTCAATCAACTATCTAAGGCTTGGCAACACTTAGATATGTTAGAAACTCACTCTTGGAATGATGTCAAGGATGCTGCTCTTTATAAAGACATCATAGAAAAGAAGAGAGTATTCAGGTTCCTCACTGGACTGAATCCTACTCTTGATGATGTTAGAGGAAGAATTCTTGCCACCAAACCTCTTCCAAATCTCAAATCCATGTTTGCTGAGGTCAAACATGAAGAAAGTAGGAGAAAAGTCATGCTTCGAAATCCCCTACCGACAACCCTACCGAAGGTGCCGCCCGTCGACCGTCGGGAAGGCCGCCGAGGTTGCCGAGACATACAAGAAGCCTACCGAGAAAACCGGAAAACTATTCTCGTGATCACCGCAAACGCACAAATCACACCAAGGACAAGCCGCCGGAAGCTCCATGGCAAGCCTAACTCCTCAAGAACCTCAAAACCTATCGGGGAAAGTCAAGGCGGACACATCGGTGAGGAGGAGAATGACAACCAGATGAATGCTCGGTTGTCGCATTCAAAGCCTTCCCGAATCAACAAAAGGAAGGTAGTCACTCTACCGATGTTGCTACTCATACTCATACAGTAAATTCTACTCTTCCCTTAGCAATGAAACATGGATTGTTGATTCGGGGCATCCTCCCATATGATTTGGTAATAAAAACCTTATAACCAACTATATGCCTTGTCACCAAATTCATAACATTAAAGCGCCGATGGATCTATCTCTCGTGCAAAAGGTGTTGGAAATGTTAAACTCACTAATAAGATATGCCTACAGGATGTCCTATTTGTTCCAAACTTAGAGCGCAATCTTATATCCGTCGGTAGACTCACTAAAGATTTGAATTGGACTGTTGTTTTTAAGGAAAATCGAGTGCACATTCCAGGATCCTACTTCACGGGAAGTGATTGGGAAGGCTAAACCTTGCGCCGGATTGTTTCGGTTAACCCCGCCGAAGACGACGTAAGACCGAAGATTGAATGCGCCTCGCGGCCTCGCTCCAGAGACTTTAGACAATATCATGTTATGGCATTATAGATTAGGACATCCAAGTTTTGGTTACTTAAAATCTTTAACTCCTGAATTGTTTAAAGGATGTAATCGAATGACCTTCAATGTGATATTTGTCAATTTGCTAAACTTACAAAATCTCGTTTATGCTAAGTTACCTCATTTGCATTCCTCACCCTTCACCTTAATACACGGTGATGTGTGGGGACCCTCAGGGTGAAAAGTATAACAGGGAAAAGGTGGTTTGTCACCTTTATTGATGATCATACCAGGAACACTTGGGTTTTTTTAATGAAAGACAAATCGAAGTTGGCCCTATCTTTCAAGAATTTTATCATATGGTCTCCACTCAATTTGATACTAAGGTCAAGATCTTAAAGGCGATAATGCTCTAGAATACTATGAGTCTAATCTCGGTACCTTCTTGACAGATAGAGGAATTGTTCATATCGTAGTTGTGTGGAAACACCTCGGCAGAATGGGGTTGCCGAGAGAAAGAACGAAGCACGCCGGAAATGGCCGATCAATCATATTCACCACACATGTTCCTAAATATATGTGGGGTGAAGCTATACCGATCGCAACTTATTTACTCAACGGACTTCCCGGCGAGTGTCGGGTTTCAAAACTCCACTCCAAACCCTACCGACCACACACTCCCGCCATCATCTTGTTTCCCGGTTGCCTCCAAAGATCTTTGGTTGTACCTGTGTTTGTGTATATCCATGCTCAACACGAAGTAAACTTGATCCTAAAGCTCACAAGTGCATTTTCCTAGGTTATGCAAAGGACGAGAAAAGGTTACAAATGTTATTCCCCTATCGAAAAGAAATTTTACAATTCTATGGATGTAAAATTCTTTGAAAGGACCCCTTATTACAGCAAACCTACTGAGCCATTCACCGATGGAAACCGATTGAAATTGACCTAAACTCCTTCTCTCGGCAAACTCTTAACCCTCAGCAACCTGCGATCCTCGGCGATCGAACTTCGGCACCCTACCGACTCTCTACGGCCTAATACCCCTCAGCAACCTCCTGAACAAGAGTCTACTGACCCAGAGCCTGCTGATCCTGAGCCTACTGACACTCAGCAATCTACAGATCCTCAGCAGTCTGCTGACATTGATGACAGGCCTATTGCTCTTAGGAAGGGAAAGAGATCATGCACTGATCACTCTATTCATTCTTATTTATCTTATGATAAGTTATCTCCTCGCCTTTGCTATGTTCTCACGGGACGGACTCTCACTCTATTCCTAAAAATATTCGGGAGGCCCTTCAAAATGATAAATGGAAGGCCGTCGTTAAAACGAGAGATGACTCGCCCTCCCGGATAATCATACTTGGGATCTCACAACTCTTCCAAAAGGCAAGAAGACAATCGGTGCAAATGGTTATTCACTATCAAGTACACCGCCGATGGCACTATTGACAAGTACAAAGCCGGATTGGTAGCCGGGGGATTCACTCAAACTTATGGCATTGACTATAAAGAAACTTTTGCACCAATGGCAAAGCTCAACACCGTCGGGTACTAATTTCTCCGTTGTCCAACTTGACCGGCCTCTTCATCAATTGGACATCAAAAATGCTTTTCTAAATGGGGACCTTACCGAGGAGGTTTATATGACTATACCTCCCGGTTTTATCAATCCTCATACTCAAGGCAAGGTGTGCAAACCGAGGAAATCTCTATATGGCCCGAAACAATCACCAAGGGCATGGTTTGGAAAATTAACAAGCGTGGTCAAAGCCGCTTTGGATATCACCAATGCAATTTCGATCACACTATGTTCATCAAGACAACCAACCGAGAAGAGGTCTATTCTTATTGTCTATGTGGATGATATCATCCTTCTTGGAGATGACCCCGCCGAGATCCAACACTTGAAAGAAGCTCGCCGGCAAAGGTATTTCGGGTTAAAGACTTGGGTTTACTTAAGTATTTTCTTGGCATGGAAGTAGCTAGAAACATCAAAGGAATCTCGTCTCCCAAAGGAAATATGTACTTGGACTCCGCCTTGAAGGAAAGCGGCATCTTTGGGGTGCAAACCCGCTTCGTATCCCCGTAGACCCCGTCATACCCATACCTTTGCGGGGTGACATTCTTGTAAGAAAGGAACAATATCAAAGACTTGTAGGGAAACTCATCTACCTATCCCATACAAGGCCGGATATTGCATATGGTGTCGATCTGGTTAGCCGGTTTATGCATTGCCCTCGAGCAACATTGGGATGCGGTGAATAGAATCGCGGTATTTGAAGTCCACTCTGGCCAAGGGTTACACTTCACCAAGTCTGCGATAGATCCATCAAGGTCTATACCGATGCCGATTGGGCTGGATGCCACATAGATAGAAGGTCTACCACAGGCTATTGTTCCTATGTATGGGGCAATCTTGTTACTTGGAGGAGCAAGAAACAACCTACTGTGTCTAGAAGCAGTGCTGAAGCTGAACTCAGGGCACTTGTTTTAGGCATTTGTGAAGCTCTTTGGCTCAAAAGAGTACTTACTGAACTTCAGCAACCTATTCAGCAACCTATCACACTCTATTGTGATAATAACTCAGCACTATGCATGGCAGAGGATCCAGTCCATCATGACAAAACAAAACATGTGGACATTGACAGACACTTTCTGAAGGAGAAGATTGATGCCAAGATTATTCAACTCAAAGTATGTTCCCTCGGAAGATCAAAATGCCGATATCCTTACCAAGGCTATTCCACCTCTTACGTTCAACGAGACTAAGTAGCAAACTTGGTCGCATCAATATATACAACGGCCCGGTTTGAGGGGGGTGTGGAAATATTGGAAATATATCACTCGAGCGGTCTCCGCCGAGGCTCGGCGAGGTGATCGGCGGACCGCTCGATCCTCATGATCACAAGAGACTATGTCGTGCATAACTTTATTTGTACACTTTATTTATTTGTAAAAGACATATTAATTGTGATACATATAAACAATTAATATGTCAAACTCTAGTTTACTTTATGTCATAGACATAGACATAGATTGTACTTTTACTTTTTGCTTTTGTGCCGCCCACGCCTACATACTCAAGTGGCCGCCCTAGCTAGCTAGTCTCTCTCCAAAATTGTATCTATTTATACTCCTTCATTATCAATGAATAAAAGATAAGTTGAAGTTTACTCTTGTGTTAACACATTCTCAAACTCTCTTCAGACCTTATATAGATACAACAGCCGACTTAAGACTCTCTAAAACCCTAACCGACATAGATAATGCTGCAGAAACAGTTTCGTGTTCAACAAGTCCTCGGTTTACCGGACTTAGCCCTCGGTAAACCGGGCTGACTTTTCTCCTTTTTCTTCAGCAGGCTTCTTCTTGGACTTCAATCACTTGGCCCAATATACTTTTTTCAGTCCGGATCTATTCTCCAATGCTCCAGATTCGGTACATCCTATAAAACACGCAAAATAAGACAAAACAATACCAAATCTACGGGAAAATAACATAGATGCAGAATTACGATCCTGGAAACACTCACATAGCATTTAACATATATTCCACATAATAACGAGCCTATCTATCCTCTCTTGAGCGGAATTAGGGTGAATAAGGGTATAATTATTGGTACCATTTAGAGCGTTATCACGACGCGATGAGGCAACCTTAGGTAACCCTAATTCTGGAGATTCGGTGTCAACTACGTCTGATTGACAAGTTTAATCCACGTTTATTTAGATCTAGTCAGTCTAGTAATCGTATTCGTAAACTAGCATGATGGAGTATTATTAGAGTGTTAGTTAGGACATAGTCTGGATCGATTCTTAGGAACGTGCTAGTCACCGTCGATGGCTGCCTAAGGCGGTTCTCGGTCTTAAGTCGGCACTCTTTAAACCATAATGCATGTGATGTTAATACAACCTAAGGTAGGTTAAATGCACATACATATTTGTTGTCCTTTCAATGAAAGTAAACAAGTTTAGGGGACTGCACCCGTAGCTAATGACACAGATAAAACATATGATCAAGTATTCTGGGGAATTAAGGGGAAGTAAACATTATAGATTAATTAAACCAAGTTAGGAGATTGGTTAAAGGAGGGAATGGGTTAACCGTTATTATTTGTTCTTGTCTTTATGTTGGTAAAAAACCACCTATGTGTTCTTAATTATGGTTTAGTACATTTATCTACGGAATTTGCATTGTCATTGTGGGATCGACCCTTGCTCGTTTGCTATACGCAATGGACCTAGTCCTCTTTATAGTATAAGCGGCTTACACGCGATCAAATAGTAACCAATTTACAGGATTGCACTCATAGCTACGATAAAATAAAACTAAAATATCAAATACAATTACGGATTAGGGGGAGATTAATTAGATAAGTTTTTAATACCAAGATAACAATTGATTGATTGTGGTTTTAGATTGTGTAGCTTTTCCCTTGCCTTTTCTCAATGTTGGTCCAAGACCAAATATTTTGTGCTTGACTCTGGGTTTAGTGATTGTATTTGAGTTGGTAACCAAGTCTGTGGATCTACGATTGATCTTGTCCTCTTGCTAGTATTAATGACTTACACGCGATCAATAATCCGCATTTAACCATTTTGATCTTTGATTTAACCTCATACATTGGGGATTAAAATAATTTCACTACTTATTTGTTTGAGGGAAAGTGTTTATTCTAAGTGTTTGGCCAAAAACTATTCACCCCTCGTTTGGTTATTGTTCGGACCTTAAAGATCACTTCAGTTTGATATATGAAGAGACCCTACGCTATATTAAATCAAAGACATAAATCAAAGTACTTACTATGCAATTAAAACTACATAAACATAATAACTCATTTGTGTTGTGCTTAGGTATCAAGCATATGTCAAAAATAATGATAAAACATACGTTCAACCTCTTCTACGACGAACGTGTGTCAACAATTTAAAAATGGGTTTTAATTTCTTCACGTCGAACCTCTTACCTAAGGTTCGACCCTATGCCTCTTGAACATGTTATGTTATGCTTGATCTTAACTTTATTTGTTATATACATATGTTGTACCAAAATGTGCATGACATAACAAGTACATATATGTTATATATTCACAACACATGTTTGATTATTTTAAAATACAACATACATGTATCAAAACGATCATACATGTCTTAAATGATTTTTTACATAGTGAATTGGTCATACAAGACATGAAAGTGTTCTTGACATCATACATACTCAAAAGGATATAAGTCTTAGTACTGTTATATAATGTATTAAATATGCGGTGTGTTAAGAATCAAGCGCTTACCGTTGTACTAAAACCAATTGGTTGTAGTAAAGGCGCAACTTTATTTCCTTTAACACGCCCCCTCAAGTGTGGGCCTCTAACAAAGCTGTTTCATCTAGGCACACAAAGACAAGACCAAACTAGGCCAACAAGACAAAGAGACCCAACACTTGCACAATAAAATGAGGGAGCCAGGGTTTGATCTCATGACCTCCTGCTCCGATATCATGTTAGGATCAAGCGCTTACCGTTGTAATAAAACTAATTGGTTGTAGTAAAGGTGCAACTTTATTTCCTTTAACACGGTGTACTAATGCCACTGAAGTATCTTAGACTTGTATTTTAGGAACAATTTCATGGTTGCTGAAATCTTGTAGCTGAGGGGATCATATGATCAATTGTTTAAGGAACATGAAATACAAAAGAAGTCCGGTTTGGGTTTCTTAGCCTTTACCATTGTATAGTTGTTTTGTGTTGTTTCTCAAATCAAACGCTATATGTGAAAGTGTTGCACATATCACTATCATCACACAAAGTTCTTTAATGAATTTTCAAATCCAAGTGGATTTCACCCTTTGTTAGTGGAGGTAGGTCTTTTGATTGAACAACTATACGTGAGACTATCGCCTCATGCGGCTCCCTCCCGGAATAAGGACCTCTCATTTCATTTGACCAACGGATCCTCAAACAAACATGTCCTCCCCATGTTTGCCTCGGTAAGTGGTTTTATTCATTTATTTATTGATTCAAGTTTAGTTTGCTTCCAAGTCCAAGATCTAGAGGATGCACCAACAACGGCTTCTCTTTCTTCTCTCTTTCACTCCTTCAAGGCCTCTTTCAAGCTAGTGAAGTGTCTGGACGGATTGTCTTTACTTTTGTATATCTTGTTTTCTTGCTTAACCGATTTATCTTGTTTGAATTGTTCTTCACACTTATGTTATAAATCCTAAAGATTAATTTTGCATTGCCTTTGCAACTTGTATGCCAAAGTAATTTGAACTAGAACACAATATCACAAACATGTCACAACATGACTTAATTGTCACTGCATAATATTGTCTTGCTTAAACATTTGTGGCCATGCTTTATATCTTGATCATACACTTTGTTTAGTATTTTATCTACAAGTCCCAATTGGGTTTCAGCTTATTCAGACATTTTAAGAGCACTTCAAGACAAACAATGAACATGTTTATCAATGTCAGAGAATTTTTTATTTGAATTGCTCATGTTCAAGTTTATTGAGTAGCTAGGTCCAACGGATACTAAGTTTAGATGTATCTTAATCAAGTTACACCTTAATTCCACATTTACAAATTGATTACTCACTTGATCTTGAAAGAGTAGTGATGCACGGCCCTTTCTGATTGCAATTGCCTGCAAAAGATTCTCTACAAAACCTTATCCAAAAGTACTAAGTAAGGTATTGTGTGGTGCTTATGTATCAAGCAAAGGTGAAAAGAAAGAGACTTAGTGGTTCAACATCATCAATGTCGAACTAATGTCAATAGTTCCAAACCAATATCAACTTTGTGTTAGTCGAACGTCTCAGATTAGGATCAAATTTTGTATGTTCGAAACTGCTCTAAAACAATTCTTCTCACAAGTCAAAGTGCTTACATATCGATCGTAAAGCTTTAATAATATTGTCAAGAAAAACAACCACAAACACAAAAAATTGCACTATTTAAACATTTTGTCAAACACTTAGATGACATCGCAAAATATTGCATGACATGAATAATCCTGACAAACCATCAAAAACACAAAATCTTTCACGCAACAAGTTTATTTTAGAAGGATTGCATACAACAATTATTAAACCAGATCTTACCTCAATTGCAAAGAGAAAATGTTAGCAAATTAGTGTCCAAAAGGGTCTCCTTCGTTTATGGAAATCTTTTGTGATTATTATTGGATTTTTTTTATTGACTATGTTGGATCTCGTTTACGAATAAATCCGGGTCAATTACCTTTGTGATAGCGACCTTTAATCCTACGAACCTTAAATCGTGTTTAATGGAGATCGTGTCTTTGGTGTATTTTAGACTGAGCTCTCGAGTTATTTCTCTTGAGTTGCCTACGTATCCAATAGCTTAATTGGAATCAAGTCTTTCATAGTTCTTTAGGGTTGTTTATATAGGGGACGTCTCATCCCTTTTCCTTGTCCTGCAAGGAATCATCTTTTATTATTATTAAGATTTCCTTAAGGATATACACGCCTAAATACCTATAATTTAGGGATAGTTATGGCACATTAATTGTTAGGATCAGAGTCTTTATGACTCAGGATTCTTTCCTTATTTATCTTTAGCTATCCAGCACGTGGAATAACAGCCGGGGTTGCTCTGTACGTCCTGCGCCGAGCCCCCAAGGACACTATGGCCGAACTGGGCAGTTCCTCTTTACCAAGCATGTGCCGACCTGCGGTGGCTGGTAGAGGACTCCCTGCCAATCTCCCACCTGGGGTTATGGACCTACCCTTAGGTATGTCTTTGGGCTCTTGGCCCTTAATGCCTTACTTTTTAGAGGCTAGTCATTTAATACACGACCTACAAGGATGACACATGGCGTAGTTCGGGTCGGCTATCATCATAAGCCCCCAGATCTGATCTTGCTTTTAGTTGTTCAGATCTACGTTAGTGCGGTTCGGCCGAGCTTGTCCAACCTCGCATTTTGAACTTACTAGCTTCCAGGTGGCAGCCTATTAAATAGATCATCATTGCGTTTCTGGGAACCGAGGCGCATTTTCCCTCTTTCCCATAACTAACGTTGTTTACACGTCCCGGAGGGGGTTATAACCATTGTCCTTTCACATCAGACCTTCCCACTTCTTCATTTCTGCTACAAAAACTAAAATTCTCTCCAAGACTTGCATATACAAGTATGCATTTTATCTCTTCTTTTTTCTGAGTCTGTCTTCTTCTCTTCTTCTCTTCTTCTCTTGCTCTTTCCGGTTAATGAGGTTTGGCCCAGTAACCAGTAGTTCAATTGGAAGGGACTTCCAATCCCAGTCTTCATCGGAAGGAGAAAACCGCCAATCTAGGGTTCCATTAGAAATCCCTATTTCTAACCCGGTCTCTGATCGTAGTGAAACTGAGCAGTTAGCTGTAGATCCCCAGCCTGCTAATCCATCTAGGACTTACTCCTATTTCGGTTTTACTTCTTTAAATCAGAGTATTAGAGCACACATGACTGCTAGGTCAGCCATAGGTTGTTTTGGGGTGAACTCCAAACTTAAACAGGACGATATCCTTCAGATTTGTAACCAATATAACATCGACCTGGACCAATATTCTCCCCGTCTTCCTGGGGGTGCGAATTCATATGCCCATCTGCTCTTCGAGGGGTATTGCACTATGTACAAAGAGTAGTTCACGTGCGGCCTTAGGGTCCCATTCTGTCCAGCCTTTTTGGCCGTTCTGAGACACTACCATCTGGGATCTGCCCAGATCGCCCCCAATGGGGTCAAGACCATTATTGGTTTCGTGATTTGGTGCAGATGCATGGATACTGAATTCTCCGTATATTTATTTAGGACCTTCTATCAGCATAAGAAGGTTAGGAACCATAGCGGGTGGTATTATTTCCCACGCCGAACAGACCACCGAAGGGGCATATCCATCCTTTCCAAAGGAAAATCTTCTATTCATGAGTGGAAAACCCCCTTCTTTTTTATCCGTCACGGCAGGCACCCTGAACTGAGTGGTTGGAATTATCATCAACTTCCGGCTAATGTATGCCCTACTGGGGTTAATGAGCGTCCTTTGGAGGACATTGTCGGGTCGGGTGTTCCCTGGACTATGACGAGTGGCCCCCCGAACTGATCGAGGTAGCTCGTCTGGCTGACTCCGGGTCTGAGCCTTACCTGAGGCTTACTCGAGTGGAGTATGATAACTGTAGGAACTTATCCTTGCCTTTATTTATTTTCGATTTTTCTTCAATATGTTTCTTGCTTATAATCTTTTCTGTTCGTATTAACGTTGTTCTTCCTTGTCTTCCTAGTGGCCGACTTTGTAGCTATCATCGATGAAGCTTTTGAGGAAGAGGTTGTGCCTGAGCACAATGAATAGGTGGTAAACCTAGATGCTTCGTAGGACTGGTGGAGACTTGGAGCCTCTCTTGGTGAATCCTGAAGCCAACCTTGAGGATCTTCGTACTGAGGAAGGTCTTCACCAGGATGAACTGACTGCTCCTACGCAGCGTACAGACCAGCAAGACGAGAGCTTGATCGTCCTGGACGGTCCCGAGCCTACTGTGGTAGAGGGACGACTTCAAGTGCGCTCCCGATCTGGGCGGAAAAGGAGCAGGCCTGATCGGAATGATCATGACGTTTCTAATATGGAGGGGGTTCTATTCCCTATGCTGATACTATGTCTGATCTGCCAGACAGAGATCTGGCCGTTGTTGTAAGCTTCTTCTCGCATTTACACTTGTTTCATTTTATCAATATCTTCTAACCGTACTGCCTTCTGTAATGCTTGTCCAGGTTGTCAAGGCTGGGAAAGAAGTTTTGAAGAGGTTTGATAGCTTTTTTTCCTAGAAGAGATCCTTGGAGAAAAGGATTGCTGAGCTTTCAGCAAGCCGTCAAAAACATCAGGACGCTTCAGCGTCCAAGGATCAATAGATCACTGATCTGAATAAGCAACTTCCAGCAGGTTGAGCTGGATCAACGACGGACAACCAGTGTTGATCATGCTAAACAGATTTTGGAGCAGGAGCAAGCCTTGGCGCAACTTCGAGCTGAACGCTAAAGGATGCGATACCTGCGCGGATCGCACAAGCCATTCATGATTATAAGAGCTCTGCTCATTTCACTAGGGCCTTAAAAGTCTTGCTTGGCCCAATCTTGAATCATGGGTACACTCTGGGTGTAGATCAAGCCAATGAGCAATGTCCCGAGCTGGTCTTCCCCATGGGGGACTTCGCAAGCCTGGCGGAAACAAAGTCTATGAATTAGCTAGACTTAGAGAGTTTCAGGCTAGTGAAGATCTGGCAGCTAAGTATGCCCACAGACCTGCTGCTCATCAAGCCAGTGCATCTCGTCTACGAATAAGTCCGGGCCAATTACTTTTGTGACACCTTTAAACATACGAACCCTAAATCGTGTCTAATGGGGATTGTGTCTTTGGTGTATTTTAGACTGAGCTCTCGAGTTATTTCTCTTGAGTTGCCTACGTATCCAATAGCTTAATTGGAATCAAGTCTTTAGTAGTTCCTTAGGGTTGTTTATATAGGGGACGTCTCATCCCTTTTCCTTGTCCTGCAAGGAATCATCTTTTATTATTATTAACATTTCCCTAAGGATATACACGCCTAAATCCCTATAATTTAGGGATAGTTATAGACATGTTAGGATCAGAGTCGTTATGACTCGGGATTCTTTCCTTATTTATCTTTAGCTATCCAGCACGTGGAATAACAACCGGGGTTGCTCTGTACGTCCTGCGCCGAGCCTCCAAGGCCACTATGGCCGAACTGGGCAGTTCTTTTTACCAAGCCTGGGCCGACCTGCGGTGGCTGGTAGAGGACTCCCTGCCGATCTCCCACCTAGGGTTATGGACCTACCCTTAGGTATGTCTTTGGGGCTCCTGACCCTTAATGCCTTACTTTTTAGAGGCTAGTCATTTAATACACGACCTACAAAGATGACACGCGACGTAGTTCGGATCGGCTATCATCATTTATATTTTTTGAAACTTTATTATGATAAAAACAAGGAAAAACACAAAGAAGACAAGAGAAAGATGGGAAAAGAGTTCAGACAATCACAATTATATTAACATACACGGTGGGATGATGCACTTTTTGCAGAATGACAAGGTGATTTTTTAACTATGACAACAATGACTCTATTATTGTATTGAGCAGTGATACAACTATAATAAAATAGACATAAAATGTTTCACAATACATATTTGTATCATTAATTATAATATGAGATCAATTTGTTTTTATAGGTTCCATAAGAATCAATAATTTAAAAATGTGTTGTAGCATTTTATTATGACGATTTTTTTATTGACACTAACATTTCTCTATTTCAATTGTAAAGCTTTTGGAAGAGATCTCTGCCCACATTCTGATCCTCATTGCATAAAAATAAAAAAATAAAAATTAAAAAAATATCAAATAATCCCCTATCTTTTCTCTCTCTTTCATTTATATCACGTATTCACGGTTATGAGTTTCGATCGGTGGAAAATATACATTATAAAAGAAATATGGTGGTAAAAGTGGATGTGATTTTTAAACCATTGAATAATTCATTGAGGTTGTGATTAAAAGTGTAATGGCATGTAGATATGTTCTCTACTTTTTAGGTGAAATGACAATGTAATTGGTGAAGAGCCATTGTGAATGACTTAAAATGAGTAGAATGTGGTGCTATATGCATAGTTATCAAAACAGGACCGGACTGCGGTCGGACCGGTAAAACCGGTACGACCGGGCCCCCGGGGCGACGAATGGTATTCGAGCCGACTATCGACGGAACGGTTCGATTCCGGTAGGGACGATCATTGGACCGGTTAAGGTAAAGTCATTGGTAAAGTAATAGAACCGCTCAAACCAACCAACCAAGCGTGACCGGCCAGTTAGAGGTTTAAGCGTTTTTTTTTTTTTTAAAAATAATTCTGTGGGATTTTAATTAAAAAAACAAAATAAATATTTTTCCTTTCTATAATCACAGCAAAATACAAAAACCTTGATTGCACTCATCAATTATTAGCCTTTTCATTTTTTTCTTCTTCCATTTAAGAAAAAATCATGTAAAAATCCACTATTCTTGATCAATAATTTTTTTGACTATATTCTTATTTCTTCTCTTTCGTTGGATTAATTGTGAAATTGATAATTTTCAGCCTTCCATTTTTTTTTATTATGTGGATCTAAAAAAAGTTATTATAAATTTAGTATTAGCTAGAAAATTAAGTGCTAGTACGGTTATGTTATTTTACGATGTGTAAAATTTACAAATTAGATCTCTTATTCGGAACTTTTGTGAGTTTTTACTAGTATTGTAGTGTTTATTTATAATTTATATAGACGGCTTCTATCGGCATCACGAAATAACTATCGGCACCCTTTAATTTATTATTTTCCATTCACTTTTCCACACCACGAAATAACTATCGGCACCACCTGAAATAATAACTTTTAAAAATCGTACGCTTTAGTCCTTCATGTTGTAAAAATTAAACAATTTAGTCCCTAATGTTTAACTTTTACCCCTCCACTTTTTAAAAATCATTTAACTTCCCCTACATCGTCTAACTTCACCACATTACTTCTCTTTTTTTTTTCATTTCAAACAAACTTCATCACCCTAAGAATTTCGCCGGAATTCTCGTCAGAAAAGACGCCGGAGAAGATCAAATTGAGCCGGAAAACCGCAAGTGAAGCTAAGAACAACACCACTTTGAACCAAATCATGTAAGTATCTTGTTTTGTTGCATTTCGGTGGTGATTTGGTAGAAATGGAATGCGACTGGAATATTTTTTTTCGATTTTTAATGGAGTAATTTGTTCCACTGAAATGTGTATTTGTTGTTGGTTGAAATCGGGTTGAAATCGGAGGTTTTTAAGGTGTTTTTCGTTCAACCGGCCGTTTTCCGATCGGAGGTTTGGGAAAGATGACCGGGTGCTTAAAACGTCAGTGACATTGACGTTTTAATGCGGATAAAACATCAGCACGGCTAACATTTAAGTCATACAAGCCCACTAGGATAACATGTTCCTTCGTCGGTGAGGGTGACGTTTATCTCGTACTCAGAACGTTGGAGTGGAGGACGTTCTACTTAACGTCAACTTTGGTGACGCCTTAGACTATTACGAACGTCAACAATTATGACGTTACTATGTTAATGTAACGTTACACTTCCTGACGTTATGTGCTGAATTTCACTATAATACATAACAACTTTGAATTAATGTGTTTCTTGACTTTGTAAACAACTGTCCACCAACTATGAATTAGTGTACTTCTTCACATTGTAAATAACTTTCCAACTATGAAGTTTGGCCATGTAAATTGAGTTAAAATGAAAAGTATAATTAATCTAGTTATATTTTTACTCATGATAAGGAGTGTGTTTTGCCCATTATGTATGTTGTGTGGACCCGATAATATAAGCCGTGAGATCTCTTTGCTTTAACAGATTGGATATCTTACAAACCCTTGGGATCTCTTTGCTGTTTTTATGGACTGTCTTACCTGAATTAGTTGCATTAAGAAATGACCAATGATATTCATTTGTTAATATCTCACATAAGTTGATATGCCAAGGATATCCATTTCTTAATGGACTGATTCAGGCTAGCCATTATCAACGTAAAAAGTCATGATGTCCCCTCACTTTGAAAACTGGGAGTCTATCGACGAACATCTAAAAGAACTTCAGGTATTTAAACAACACTTGTTGATCGTAGAAGAACTTCACGTATGTAGTATGGATTAAGATACTAGTCCTGTCTTGTGTGATTGGTTATGTTTGGCTTGACTATATATGATGTCTTGTTTTGGATTGGCATGCGTACGGATTCTAATTCAAATTATGATTACTCATTCATTTTTAATGTAATGTGAAGAAAATGGATATTGATCGTTTCTTTAAAGTTCTTGTTGGCGGTTTCACAACAAGTTTGGTATGTCATTATTAATTAACTTACATTTTTATCACTTATATTATGATTGAACAAACGTGATATGTTTCTTTTTTCATAGACACTACCTCCAGCATACGTTAATAAATTGAACGACACACTGAGGAACCTAGATAGGGCCGTTCTCAAAGCCGATTAGGGACATAGCTAGGAAGTGAGGGTTGGAGCCGCAGACAATGGACTTCTTCATTTCTTTGGGAAGGTTGGGAGGAGTATGTGGCCGCTCATGACTTGAATGGGAGGGAGTTTACAGTGTTTGAACACATGGGGATTTCACTTTCGACACTATTGTGCTGGATCACACTTCCTGTGAGAAGACTTTTTCTGAGTCCGAGAGCGAAGAAGAGGATGCAGATGATGATGCAGGTGCATGTAACCAAAATCCCCATTTTCAGACGACGCTGGCAAACTGGGCATTTTCACGTGGTTATGTGGTGAGATACGTTAAAATCTTTTTAGTTGTTTTCTTGTTTTATTTTTTTTCCTCATTGCACTTTCTAACAGTATTTAATTTGTTTGTGATTTGTAGAATATTCCAATTCCATTTGCTAGAACAAACGACATGTTGCGAAACAAGACCGTGGAAGTGCGAAGTGCCATAGGGGAATCATGGCCTGCTAGAACTGTAGCTTCTGTCGCAAACTATCAACAAGTTCGTTTAAGCGGGTTGAATAATTTCCTTACGGACAATGACTTAAATGTTAGAGATGAATGAAGCGTTGAAGTCGTTGATCAACCAAGAGAAAATCACGTCGTGTTTAATGTGGGGTTTATCAAACGTCCAAGATCTTAAAAAATAGTTCCATCAAAATTCTTCTGGATTACTTTCGGATCATTGTTACTGTATGTTGTGTGGATTAGTCTTGACTTACTTTTGGATTATTTTGAATATGTCTGGATCAGTTTCATATTTTCATTGTATTACGTTTTATTTAAGTTAGGATTAATTGTTTGAATTAAGTTGTTTTATGATTTTTGATTGTATTACATTTTGATTGTACATTTGTGTTTGGGCGATTGTTTGTATCATGTTTGGATGATGCAAAAACACACAAATATTTTCAGTGCTGACTTATAAACGTCACTTAGTGTAACGTTGGTATCGCAAGACCAACGTCGGGTACGCCGACCCAATGCACATTTTTTAACCAACGTTAACAAATCCGATGTTGGTTTGCAAGACCAACGTCCCAAAGGATGCCGTTTAACAAACATAAACTCATTAAGTTCTGGAGTCAAAAATGTCGGGGGTAGTGACGTTTATTTTTGGTTCCAACGTCAGAGTTGGTGGCTTTATAGCAGCAACAAAATATTCATTTCTGGACTAAAAGACGTCACCAAGTCTGACATTTATTATACATACGAATGTCAGTTGTACTGAAGTTGGTTTGGATGCCGGACGGAAAATCCAATGGCCGATCGGAAAACTCTAAAAAATTCATTTTCCCCTAATTAATGGTGTTTCAAGCCATGGAATATGAATTTTGATTCCTTTTTTGCTTCTATATTGTTTGAAAATGATATTTGGGTGAAAAAGGTTGGAGTATATGAAATGAATTTTGATGAAGAAGAATGTTGAAAAAGATGAAGATGAATTGATGATGAAGAAGGTTGAAGAAGATGAAGATGAATTTTGATGATGAATAAGGTTGAAGAAGATGAAAATGAATTTTGATGATGAAGAAACTTGTAGAGGATGAAGATGAAGATGAAGATAATGATGGAGATGATTGTTGTTTATGGTGGTGCAAATAAAGAAATAAATATAGATGATAATTTGGATGAAAATTAAGTTTGTGGTTTGTTATTGATATAAGTTAATAATTTTGGATTATAATGTTTAATTTAAATAATCAAATGACTAAATTGTATTTTTAAAATTTGTAGTATAAGGAGTAATTTTTTCATTTTTTTTGTTGTGCTTGAAGTAAAAATAATAATACAAATAATATGGTGGTGCCAAAAGCAATTTATAGGGTGTCGAAAGTATTCGTGGTGCCACAAACGATTTCGTGATGCCGATAGAAGCCGCCGTTACATATTTCATTTGTATTTTGTTTGTGACTTTGATGTTGGAATATCTTGGAAATGATTTTGGATGTCATATTATATTTTTTCTAATGTCTTGAATATATTATTATTATTATTATTATTATTATTATTATTATCTAAATTAAATTATCTGTAGTGATCCACGGTTGAATAAATGACCCGGTAGAACCAGTGATCCGATGATCCGGTGCATTTTACCCCGGTCCGGTTTGGTTGTGATAACTATGGCTATAGGTATATTCATGTTTGACCGATAAACGGGAAATTGGAAAATCATGCTTGTTCCCCCTTCCCATTTGGAAATAAAGTTACACTTTTGACAAAATGTGTTTTTAGGTAACACGACGATAATAGTGGAATAGAAAATATTGGAGTTAAAGAGATTTTACGACAATAATAATGGAGTTTATTATGTAATAATATATTTTGGATTGTCTATTGATATCGACTGATTCTGATTGATCTTTTGTAATATTACGATTCCATTCCTTTATTGCATTCACACCCTAGAATGTACTATATATATACCCCCTTGTACTATTGAAATAGAAGACCAGCAATTATCTCTTCTTCCATACTTTGTGCTTCTCTTGTTCTTCTGTTATTTCCCATAGTTCTATAACACGTTATCAGCACGAGGCTCTAACCAACTGAGTATTCCATTGGTGTCCTTTTGGCGGTTCAGGTAAAATTTTATTTTTGTTCATCACTCTTCTTGTTTTAATGGCTAACATCACCAAACAAGACTTTGTACCTCTAAACATATCGGGGAAAAATTATTTATCATGGGCCATGGATGTTGAGATGCACTTGGTATCTATGGGTCTTGGCAAAACGATTGTCACAAATAATACTGAGACAAGCCAAGACCGTGCAAAGGCCATGATATTTCTCCGTCATCATCTGGATGAGGGATTGAAACACGAGTATTTAACGGTGAAAGATCCGTATGAATTGTGGAACCATCTAAAAGAGAGGTTCGACCACTTGAAGTTGGTTGTTTTACCGAAAGCCAGATATGATTGGCTCAACCTGCGACTGCAGGACTTTAAATCTGTCACTGAATATAATTCAGCTATTTTTAAGATCACATCACAATTGAAACTGTGTGGTGAAAAGGTGACAGATGAAGACATGTTGGAAAAAACTTTTTCCACATTTCATGCCTCTAATGTGCTCCTGCAGCAACAATATCGAGAGAAAGGTTTTAAGAGATATTCTGATCTCATTGCATGCCTACTGCTGGCTGAGCAGAACAATGAGCTGTTAATGAAAAATCATGAGTCCCGTCCCACTGGAGCTAGTCCATTCCCTGAAGTGAATGCGACACAATCTTCAAATTTTGGCCGTGGTCGTGGACGTGGTCGCGGTGGAGATCGTGGTAGAGGCCGTGGTCGTGGACGCGGTCGTGGAAAATATGCGACACATCACAATGAAAATCGTGGCAAGAAACGAAGCGATCCACCAAGATCGGATCATAACAACAAAGAAAAGAAAATCCATGGTGACAAATGTTATAGATGTGGAATGGACGGACATTGGTCCAAGTCATGCCGTACGGCAAAACATCTTGTTGATCTTTATCTGGCATCTCAGAGAAAGCCAGAAAATGGTGTTGAGGCAAATTTTATTGATCAGAAGAATGATGATCTTGATTTTGATATGCCATTAATGTCATCCATGGAAGTTGCCGATTTTTTTAATGACACTGCTTGAAGGCTTCGGTTTATCGTGTTTTTGACACATTATTTCTTTTGTTATTCCAATAAAGTTGTTTGTGTCGTTTTGCATTTTATGTCATCCAAATAAAATTACTTTAGCAGTTGTTTTAGTATTGTTTTATCTTTGTCTTTGTTGAGATTGATCTATTATGTAATATGGAGTTTTATTATTAATAAATCCAAGTGGGCATTGCTAGTCTCTCCTTCGTTATAATTTATGTTGAAAACCAAAGGATACAATGCATTTATTATTAGTACATAGACTTGATGTCACAGATGTATTGATATTTTATTAAATAAAACCGCAACTAATAAAACGCTCCCCTTTATATATTAAAAAAAAATTTAAATAAATAAATAAATAAAAACCAATGCGCGTCAAATTATCGAGCCAACTATGAGTCATTTATGATCCAATATTTTTGCCTACCCAACGTAATTATAAAAAAAAAAAAAAAAAAAAAAAAAAAGAAAAAAAAGAAAGGGGTTTGACATTTCTTTGGAGAAAAGATTTGATCGTAATAATTAATAGATTCAATTTTTACCTTTTCCTTTAGTGTGACTTAATTATGAACGTAGTCTTTGGCATCTATATAATAGATGAATATTTAACAAATACCTTTACACTACTATTTTTCCGATGTTTAAATATAGTATATATATATTTATTCACTTATTTATTGCGGACATACCACTCAACATCATCATAATTCGTGCTAAATTCATATTCTTCAATAACTCCTTTGCTTTCTTGACTAACATATTATGGTTTTTTATTGAAGAGAAAAATGGAAGCCAATGACACGAGACTCTCTAATGGTGATGACGATTTATGTCTCATTGACAGTGCAACGACGCACACAATATTGAAAAATATAGAATATTTTTTCAATTTGGAAAAGGGAGAAATCAACGTAAACACTATAAGTGGTAGTGCTAAATTGATACAAGGCTCGGGAAAAGCCATTGTTTTCCTCCCTAAAGGGACAAAACTTATTATAAACAATGCACTATTTTCTCCCATGTCTCGAAGGAATCTGTTGAGTTTTAAAGATATCCGTGAAAATGGGTATCATGTCGAGACGAGAGAATGCGATGAATAAAGAATATTTGTTGATTACAAACACAATTTACGGAAGGAAATGTGTATTAGAAATGTTGTCCGCTTTATCTTCGGCTTATATTATACGAAAATAAGTGCGGCGGAAATTCATCATATCGCGGACCAAAAGTACGTTGATTCTAATGAATTTATGATATGGCATGATCGCCTCGGCCATCCCGGTTCCACGATGATGAGACGGGTAATTGAGCATTCACATGGCCATTCATTAAAAGGTCAAAAAGTGATAAATTCCGGCGAATTATCATGTGTTGCTTGCTCGCAAGGCAAACTAATTATCAAACATTCACCGGTTAAGGTTGAATCGAATCCCTTACATTTCTAGAACGCATTCGGGGTGATATATGTGGACCTATGGATCCACCATGTGGACCTTTCGGATATTTTATGGTGCTCGTTGATGCATCGACGAGATGGTCACACGTATGTTTATTATCTTCTCGTAACCATGCATTCGCAAGATTGCTTGCCCGGATAATTAAGTTACGAGCACAATTTCACGATTATCCAATTAAGAACATTCGCTTGGATAATGCCGGTGAATATTCATCACATACGTTTGATGACTATTGCATGTCCATTGGAATCAGTGTGGAACACCCTGTGCCTTATGTTCACACACAAAATGGCCTAGCCGAATCATTTATTAAAAGGTTGCAATTGATTGCACGACCATTACTAATGAGGTCTCAGCTTCCTGTATCGGCTTGGGGGCATGCCATATTACATGCAGCAACGCTTGTGAGAATTAGACCAACAAGTGATCATAATTATTCTCCCCCTGCAATTAGTTATTGGCCATGAGCCCGACATTTCACATTTGAGAATTTTCGGGTGTGCGGTGTATGTTCTATTGCGCCACCTAAACGTACTAAAATGGGAGCCCAAAGAAGATTGGGGATATATGTGGGGTATGAATCACCATCGATAATCAAATATATTGAACCATTAACGGGTGATTTATTTAGTGCACGGTTTGCGATTGTCATTTTGACGAATCACATTTCCCGACATTAGGGGGAGGAAAGGATCAACCGAAAAAGGAAATTAATTGGAAAGTATCATTAGATTTCCTTGATCCTCGTACAAAAGAGTGTGAGCTGGAAGTTCAAAGAATTGTCCATTTGAGAAAATTGCAAATCAATTACCGGATGCATTTAGTGATTCCGAGAAGAATCACAAAATCTTTTATTCTATTTGAAAATGTTCCGGTTAAAATTGATGTCCTAGAAGGACAAATGACAAGTGCTAATGAATCTAATGCACGCATGAAGCGTGGTAGACCTCTCGGTTCTAAAGATAAAAATCCTCGTAAGAAAAGAGGATTGGCTAGCGATATTATTGATGGAACCGAGAGATGATACTAGTGACAAAATTCAACCTTCGAAGAGGTAGCTCTTGAAGAGCATGAACTGTAGAAAATGAAGTTATTGAAAATTCTGTAAATTTTGTCACTACAAGAAAAAAATGGAATAGAAAAGATACGATTATCGATAGTATCTTTGCATATAATGTAGCACTTGATATTACAGAAGATGACGAGGATCATGAACCAAGGTCGGTTGATGAATGTCGCAAGAGAAACGATTGGCCAAAATGGAAAGAGGCGATTCAGTGTGAATTGAATTCATTAGCCAAAAGAAGTGTTTTTGGACCTATAGTCCGAACACACGAAAATATGAAACCCGTCGGGTATAAATGGGTCTTTGTAAGGAAAAGAAATGAAAATGATGAAATTATGAGATATAAAGCAAGATTAGTAGCCCAAGGATTTTCACAAAGACCAGGGCTTGATTATGACGAAACGTATTCACCGGTGATGGATGGGATCACGTTTCGATATCTTGTGAGTTTAGCGGTACATGAAAAAGCTGGACATGCGTTTGATGGATGTGGTTACCGCGTATCTTTATGGATCATTAGATGCGATATCTATATGAAAATCCCGAAGGATTTAACATGCCCGAAGCATTTAAATCAAGTCCTAAGCATATGTATTCTATAAAATTACGAAATCTTTGTATGGGCTCAAACGGTCGGCCGCATGTGGTATAATCGTCTCAATGATTGTTTACTTAAAGAAGGCTATACAAATGACCCAATATGTCCGTGTGTGTTCATAAAAAAAGATGGGTCAAATTATGTAATTATAGCGGTGTATGTTGATGATCTCAACTTTGATTGGAACTCCGAAGAGCTCCAAAAAGCGGTTGAATACTTAAAGAAAGAGTTTGAGATAAAAGATTTCGGTAAGACCAGATCTGTCTTGGTTTACAAATTGAACATTTAAATAACGGAATCTTTGTCCATCAAAGTACTTATGCCCGAAAGATACTAAAAAGATTTAATATGGATAAGGCACATTCATTAAGCTCTCCAATGGTCGTTAGGTCACTTGATCCTACAAAAGATCCTTTTAGACCTCGAGAAGAGAATGAGGAGATACTTGGTCCTGAAGTACCATATCTCAGTGCAATTGGTGCACTTATGTATCTTGCTAATTGTACTAGACCTGATATATCATTCGCGGTAAATTTATTGGCACGGTTTAGTTCATCTCCTACAAAACGACATTGGAATGGCATTAAACACATTTTCCGCTATCTTCAAGGTACAGTTGACCTGGGTTTATTTTATTCATATGATTCTCAGCCTGAATTGATTGGTTATGCGGATGCTGGATACCTGTCTGACCCACATAAAGCAAGATCCCAAACAGGATATTTATTTACATGTGGTGGTACGGCCATTTCATGGCGATCTTCAAAGCAAACTATTACGCAACCTCGTCCAATCATTCGGAAATAATAGCAATGCATGAAGCTAGCCGAGAATGTGTTTGGTTGAGATCGATGACCCAACATATTCGGAATAGTTGTGGGATATCACTTGAAAAGGAACACCCCCCCACGATATTATATGAAGATAATGCGGCATGCATTTCCCAATTAAAGGGAGGATACATTAAAGGTGATAGAACAAAACATATCTCACCCAAGTTCTTCTTTACTCATGATTTGCAAAGGAATGGGGAGATTGATGTGCAGCAGATCCGGTCAACCGATAATGCAGCGGATTTATTTACCAAGCGCATTGCCGATGCAACATTTGAAAGGCGGTAAAGAGCATTGGGATGCGGCGCTTGAAAGATCTTCATTGATGCTTGGTTCGGGGGAGAGAATCAAACTCGGATAAATATGTACTCTTTTTCCTTAACTAAGATTTTTTTTCCCATTTGGGCTTTTTTTAGTAAGGTTTTAACGAGCGCATATCATATCTCGTTGTTTGTTGAACAATAGACATCCAAGGGGAGTATTATGTAATAATATATTTTGGATTGTCTATTGATATCGACCGATTCGATTGATCTTTTGTAATATTACGATTCCATTCCTTTATTGCATTCACACCCTAGAATGTACTATATATATACCCCCTTGTACTATTGAAATAGAAGACAAAGCAATTATCTCTTCTTCCATACTTTGTGCTTCTCTTGTTCTTCTGTTATTTCCCATAGTTCTATAACTGAGTTAAACTTTTTACGACGATAATAATGGAGTAAAAATACTTTTTACGATAATAATAATGTCTTAAAAAATCTTTTAACTCTATTATTATCGACTTATCATCTAAAAATGCATTTTATCAAAAGTATAACTTTATTTCCGAAAAAGCGAACATGCCTGATTTTCCAATCCCCCGATAAACATGTGATACATCAAGTGGATGCCTAATTTTTCATAAAAATGTTATGAAAAGAAGTTTGGAGAAAATGAGGAAAATTTCTCCCTCTAGCTTGGCGTCACTTGGCTCCCGACAAAAGATTTTGGAGGTGGTAAACGATGCAACGTGGAACAAGAAAATGAAACCAGGACTTGTGTTTGTTTATGGGGAAGTTGTGTGTTAATCGCCCAGACTTCAACCATTTACGGAGGGAACAAGTCCACTAAATTCTGCATTTTTATCGAAAATCTGTCGTAGAGTTCATTGAATTGCTTAGACGAGGATAATTTTGACCGATGCGCAATGGCTCTGTATCTACGATTGCCTTACCGATCCTTGGTGTCAGTAAGTTTTTTCTTCGTATACATGTATCATATGATGCTTATGGAGCATGGAATTTCTGATTTTTCCAGCGAGTTTAATTTTTGTTCTTAACTTGTTTTTCTTTGTTAATGCATTTTTTTTTTCCTTTCATCTTCATGGTTTTAAATAGGGATTTTTTTTTACTGCTATAAATAAAGAATTTTTTTTTTTGTGAAGTTCAAAATGGAGGGATTGGAGCCATTACACTTTAGCAGCTAAGTGAGCAAGATATCTGTAGAATTTAGAGAGAGAGAATATAAGATATAGAAGTTAATTCTTCTTATTAATCTGAAGCCAACTGGCTGAGTATTTATACAGAGTTTCACAGTCTAGAACCACTACAAGAATAACGGCTAGGTGGCTAATAAATGAGTAGTTGGGAACTACACCATTAATACAACTAATAAACTAGCTAACCACTTATGGAGCTTAATAATACAGCTGTAATAAGAGGTTTACAAAAAATAAAAATAAACAACCTCTGTAATAATAATACGGAATAAATATATACTTATACTCCTCCTCAAGCTGGTTTATAGATATCCAATAAACCGAGCTTGCTACTAAACTGTTGGAAAGGAACCCTAGGTAATCCTTTAGTAAAGACATCAGCCACTTGCTGTTTGGTGTTAATGTAAGATAAGTAGATCGCCATCTTCCTGTTTCTCCTTGATGAAATGCCTGTCAATTTCAACATGTTTAGTCCGATCATGTTGAACAGGGTTGTTGGAGATGTCTATAGCTGATTTACTATCACTGAATAGGTTGATAGGACTTGAGAAGGGAATTTTGAGTTCCTTCATAACTCTCTGGATCCACAAAAGCTCACAAATTCCAAGGGCAATGGCTCGAATTATCGCTTCTATTTGAACTTCTTGCCCTCGTTGTTTTTTGCTCCTCCAAGAAACCAGATTCCCAAATAGATAGATGCGCCAACCAGATGTAGATTTTCTGTCAGTCACAGAACCTGCCCAATCAGCATCAACATAGCCTTCAATCTTTGTTGTTCCTTGTGATTTGAATAGTATGCCACTACCTGGACTTCCCTTGAGAAATTTCAGTAGTCTCATGGCTGCATCAAGATGTATTTGTTTAGGAGAATGCATGAACTGGCTGATTTGGCTGACAGCAAAGGAAATGTCAGGTCTTGTATGGGACAAATATATCAACCTCCCTACTAATCTCTGAAACTTCTCTTGATTGACAGGTTCACCATCAGCATCTCTACCAAATTTAACAGTACTGTCCACAGGAGTGTCAACAGGTTTGCACCCCAATAGGCCATATTCAGTTAGTAGATCCATAGTATATTTCCTCTGTGTAAGAAGTATCCCCTCCTTGGATCTGGACACCTCTATTCCCAGGAAGTATCTCAGCTGTCCAAGATCTTTAATTTCAAACTCATTGTGTAAGAGACTTTTAAGGGAGCAAATGTCAGGACTTGAATTTCCAGTGATGACAATGTCATCCACATACACAATAAGGATAGTGATACTTCCTCCTTTTGTATGTTTGAAGAACAAAGTATGATCACTATGCCCTTGATTGTATCCTCCCTTTTTCATGACTTTAGAAAACCTGTCAAACCAGGCCCTTGGTGACTGTTTAAGCCCATATATAGACTTATGCAGTTTACAAACCAGATTAGGTTTTGTTCTAAAACCGGGGGGAGGGTGCATATAGACCTCCTCTTTCAAATTACCATTTAGGAAGGCATTTTTTACATCCATTTGGTGCAATGTCCAATTATTGACAGCAGCAATGGATATAATGATTCTGACAGTGTTTAGTCTAGCAACAGGGGCAAAAGTTTCATTGAAATCAACCCCAAAAGTTTGGGTATAGCCCTTGGCCACTAATCTGGCTTTATACCTACTAATAGTGCCATCAGGATTGTGCTTGAGTGTAAATAACCATCTACATCCAACAGGCCTTGTACCTTTAGGCATAGGCACAAGATCCCAGGTGTGATTGTCCTCCAAGGCAGTTAATTCCTCTATAACAGCCTTTTTCCAGTGAGGACAATCAAGGGCCTGTTGAATGGTTTTAGGTATAGATACAGCATCAAGGTTGGCAAGGTAAGATTTAAAAGAAGTAGATACTTTACCATAAGAAACAAACCTGTTAATGGGGTGTTTAGTACATTCCCTAGTGCTTTTCCTCAAGGCAATGGGCAGTTCATCATTGTGCTGTGAGTTCTCAGGTTCCATAGGAATGGTGACTTCCTCAGCACTAATATTTTGATGTTCCTGCACATTAGTCTCAAAAGTATCACCAGGAGATGGAATAGAAGTGCTAAGAGTCCTTGGAGGCTTCTTTTGCCTAGTGTAGACAATGATATCTTTGTTAGGCATAGTTGATGTCTCAGCAGGCTGATTAGGTAGTGTGTCAAGAAGAGGATCAGGATCAACAATAGGCAAGGTATTATCATGGTTAAGGAAGTTGTATTGACTGAAGTCAGTGCTATCATCCTTAGAAAAGTAGGGTTTATCTTCAAAAAAGGTGACATCATACGATACATAAAACTTGTGGTTCAGAGGATCAAAACATTTAAAACCCTTTTTAGTAGCTGAATATCCTACAAAGATTGTTTTAATTGCCCTTGGTCCAAATTTGCTCCTATTTTGTGAATGAATATGGACAAAGGCAGTGCAACCAAAAACCTTTGGGAGATGGAGGAAATGAGTTTGCAATTAGGATAAGTCTGAGTGAAGCACTCAATAGGAGATTTGAACCCAAGTATTCTAGAAGGCATTCTGTTTATCAGAAAGGTAGCTGTAAGAACAGCTTCTCCCCAATAAACAGAGGGCACATTATAAGAGAACAAAAGGGTTCGAGTAACCTCCAAGAGATGCCTATTCTTCCTCTCAGCCACTCCATTCTGTTGTGGAGTGTTGGTACAAGAGGTTTGATGAATGACACCTCTCTCAGTTAAAAAAGGTCCTAACACAGAATTTAAATACTCAGTACCATTATCTGATCTGAGAATTTGAATTCTAGTGTTGAACTGAGTTTCAATCATTTTGTAAAAACTTTCAAACAGTTGGCAAACATCAGACTTTTGTTTCATAAGATAGACCCAAGATAATCTTGTGTGGTCATCTATGAATGTGACAAACCATTTGGTTTGAGTGAGATTAGGGTTTTTTGATGGTCCCCAAACATCAGTATGTATAAGATTGAACGGGGCAGATTCTTTGTAAGGGATAGATTTAAAAATACTTCTAGTATGCTTGGAAAGTTCACAAAATTCACATTTCACATCTTCAGGTGTTACACCAGAAAGTAAATTAGGATACAACCTTTTAAGATACTGAAAATTAGGATGTCCTAAACGTAGGTGTAACAACATAATTTTATTACATTTAGGAGCATTCTCTGACACACTAAGTCCCTTATCAGCTTTAACAGGCTTGCCTTGAACCACATAGAGACCTTCAGTTTTCTTAGCACTGCCAATCTTCTCCAAAGATCCCATTACCTGAAACTCACAGTGGGTAGAGGAGAAGTTAACACCACACTTTCTTTCTTTACAAAATTGGCTCACAGAAAGAAGATTACAGGTTAGTTTTGGAACATATAGAACTGACTTTAGAGTGATATTATCAGAAATTTGTACGGTTCCTAGACCTTTAACCTTGGACAAAGTTCCATCAGCTATTTTAACAAAGTGTGTGTTGTTGGTGTTATAGTAAGTATTAAAAAGGGAGAAATCACCTGTCATATGACTTGACGCACCAGAGTCAATAATCCAGGTGTTCTTACCATTTTGGGCAGTGGCTCCAACAGTGGTCTCAGATTTAAGTTGCATTCTTTTTTCAAGTAGTAGATCCAATGCTTCCAATTGTTCCTTTGAAAAAAGGTTAGGCTGATCAGCAGCACTGTAAGCTTTCTTTTGGCCTGTCCAGTTGCCTCCTGTCTTGTTATTCTGATTCTTTTGTAGATGTGGGGGCTTGCCATGAAGATTCCAGCAAGTGTCCTTAGTGTGACCCCTCTTTTGCGGTGGTCACACATAAGGTTATTCTTACGGTCATTCCTTTTGAAGGACCCCTTGTAGTGTCCACTCAGAGAAAGCGACTCCTCATTGATAGTAGCCGAGTGAATGATCTCCTCCTCGGAGTGGGGAGTAGACCTCCCATGACACCCTTATTGCTTTCCTCCTTTCTGAGAGTAGCAAAGGCTTCTAGTACAGAAGGTAGGGGAACTTGTGCAAGGATCCTTTCTCTAGCTGCTTCAAAGATTGGGTTAAGACCACTGAGGAAGTCAAACACCCTTTCTTTTTCAATCAGTTTTTGAAATTTGCCTGCATCTTCAATGCAGTCCCACTCAGTGAAAGTTAACTGGTCATATTCCTGCCACTGCTTTGTGAGGGAATTAAAGTATCTAGTTACATCCAGTGACCCCTGTTTGGTGTTTTTCAGAGTGTTTCTGACACCAAACGCTTGAGCAAAATTCCCTTGATCAGAGTAGGAGTGTGCAAGATTATCCCAGATAGCTTTTGCCGATGGAAAGAAAAGGTGAACTTGGTTAATCTCATCTTCCATTGAGTTGAGCAGCCACCCAGTGATGATAGCATTTTCAGTTTCCCAAACTTCATAGGCCTCTTCATCAGTTTTGTCCGGAACTTTGGTAGTTCCAGTAAGATATCCCAGTTTCCTCCTTCCTGTGATAAAAATTCTAACTGACTGTGCCCATTGCAGGTAGTTTGATCCTCCTTTGAGTTTTATGTTGGTGATTTGAAGAGTAGGATTATCTAATCCACTCATTTGTTTGGAAGAATTTTTTGAAGTTACGTCGGAAGTCGTTTCATATTCCGACATTTTGATGAGAAAGAAAGATATGGAGAAGAAGAACAGTTGCGGAAATGAAATCTGAAAATTTTCAGATAGTCTCTGATACCATGTAGAATTTAGAGAGAGAGAATATAAGATATAGAAGTTAATTCTTCTTATTAATCTGAAGCCAACTGGCTGAGTATTTATACAGAGTTTCACAGTCTAGAACCACTACAAGAATAACGGCTAGGTGGCTAATAAATGAGTAGTTGGGAACTACACCATTAATACAACTAATAAACTAGCTAACCACTTATGGAGCTTAATAATACAGCTGTAATAAGAGGTTTACAAAAAATAAAAATAAACAACCTCTGTAATAATAATACGGAATAAATATATACTTATAATATCAATACTCTGATTCTGTGCAGGGGCATGCAACCTTGTGTTACTTCTTAGAACTCCAAGAAACCAAGGAATCACCCACATAACACAATAACCAGCTTCTGATCTTCTGTCTACAACATCAAAACCCCAATATACATCTGGAAACCCTATGTCTGAGAGAGAGGACTGAGGTTTAAATCGTAATCCAAGCTTTGATGTGCCTTTGATGTATCCTAAAACCCATTTAAGAGCTTGCCTGTGAGTAACAAAAAGAGCTTTCATGAATTGGCTAAGGGTGTTAAGAGAAAAAGCTTTGTTTGGATGAGTGTAGGTCAGATATTGGAAGGCTCCTATAGTGTCCCTATGAAGGGTAGGATTTAGGGCAATAACCATGAGTTCTGTTTTGCTATGAAGTTGAATGCAGTAGACATAGATTTAGGGCAAGGTTTCAAATTGTCAAGTCTCAAACGTTCCAACAGTTGCAAGGCATGCACATGTTAGTTAGGTAAAGACCTGTTTCATTTTGGTAGGTTTGCTTTCCAAGAAAGTGACTTATCTGACCTAGGTTATTGAGAGTAAAATGATCATTAAAAAGGGAGATAATCCTCTGAATAAGAGAGTTTCTAATTCCTGTCACACACTAAAGCATATAGCAAAGTAGACAGTAGACTTAGTGTTAAACACAAAATGAGAAAGTATGCTTTGGACTGTTTGAACCCCCATTTGATAAGGTGTGGCGGTAATTCATCAAGTGATCAAACTAGGACTTAGGTGCCTGTTTGAAGCCATACAGAGCAATTTTTAAAATAACATTCATGATGAGGGTTTTAGGATGAACAAACCCCTTCATGTTGAGGCATATAAATAGACTCACACAAGGTACCATTTAGAAAAGCATTGTTGATATCTGTTAAAATTATAGGCTTAGTCTTTGTAATTTCATTGTATAATTCCTATTTTTCATCCTATATCTCATTTGATCTCCATGATAATGTTTCTGGTCCTGGGATTATTTTCACTGTATAGTGTCCGTTGTAACACTGTACATGAGCCGTCAGGCCCCCTTTCTAGCTGTTAGGCAGTTTTCTCCATTGGACAACCTTTGTCCTGTAACTACTACTTGTTATTTGTATCTAAAATTAAGTCATCAATAAGAAATTCTCTTATCTTAAGTTCTTACTGTTTTTCTACATGGTATCTGAGCTTAGGTTCTAAGCTTAAAATTCAAATTTCTCACATTTATATTAGTGTTTCATCTCAGAAATGTCTTCTACATCTCTCAGTTCATCATCAACTGAAGTTGTTTCACACATTAAGTCAAGGCTCTCCATCATGGTCTTCAAAGTTGAGTTTACCTATCGACAATGGAATTTCAGAGTGTCTTGCGCACATTGTTTTTCCACCACTTAAATTATAGCTCTCCATCATATTTTTCTAGGATCTGAGGGTCAAAATTTACATATCAGCAAGTTTTTTAGGTACTATCATTTTCAGTCGAGCTGCTCAGATTTATTTACATCGATTTGTATGTTTCAGCTGTTTCATATTTTACGTTCTTTCTTTTTAATAGTTGGCCAGGCTCAGAAATATTTTCTCCTTACATTGCATAGTGAAACCTGTAGGTGCCGAGAAAAGAGATAAAGTTGCTGAGGACAGTTTTGGAAGGCTAGTTCCCCTTGTATTATACTCTTGGCCTTCGAGAATTTATTTTGTTATTTGTATCTATTTTTTAATTCCATTTCAATGATGGTAAGCTTTGGCAGCAGTAAAAGCTGTCGTCGCGTGACTAGATGTCACGGTCATCTTATAAGAATATGAGGCAGGTTGTGTATAGTAGCCCTTCCCAAGACTCCACATAGGCAGAACAGTTCCCTATACTGGGCTGCCCTCTATTGTAAAACACACGCACACACACACACACACATATATACATATATAGGTATGTATTATGTATGTATGTTTGTATGTTTAACTTACTCTCAGTTTTTGACCTGCAGATGCTGTTCAACCTACAGTCAGAAGCAACTTCATTAGCAAAGTTGTAAATATTTTACCATGTAAAGGATTTGTCAAGAATGTACAGACATCCTGCCGTATCTCATTTCCTAGGGTTACTTCAGAAAGTAAATCAACAGTATCTTCAAACTTAAGCAACAAAAAGATGGTTCCTGATTCTGATCCTCCAAGCAGTGAAGATGTCAACCGGTTGTATGATTTATTTGAAAAAAGGTTTGAGGCATTTTCAAGAAATGTTCCATGTTGGTTGAAACTCACGGCATTTGAGCCTTGAAATGAGAATACGTACGGGGTCTTTACTGGCCTGATTTTTATTTTGTTTTGTTTTTTAAACCTCAAAATATATAAGAGCATCAGTTTGCACATGTTAAGGACACATGTATGGAAGAGTTCAGCTTTTTTCTTTTTTTCTTGCTCCCTTTTTCTCATTAATGTCTCGCTTGATCCTTTTGGCTTGATTCTCAATTAGGATGGTGGGCGTCACATGCATGTTTATGTATGATTTGAGTTCAAAAATAATGTGGAAATGACGATAAATTATCATTTCACTTAAAAGTTTATGTTGTTAGGTGTAATTTATTCATTAATGCTTTTAAGACACCCGTCCATGTGTTGGTTTACGCCTGCAAAACGATTGGTAGCAATGATTTTAAACATTTGGGGCAGTAGCGTTGTTTATAGCCAAGATCTCATTCTCTGATACGATAAATTCTTTTCTCATTTAAATGCTTAAATATATTGGGAAAAGTGTAATGTATTCATTTTTACTCTTAAGCTGATGGAGATATCTGCAAATGAATAATAGCTTTATTGTTACACTAACCTTTTTGTTTGTTTAGATTTGGTTTGAACTGAATGTATTTGTTTGACTTCCGAGGAAGTGGTATAACCCTTATCTGGGTGAATGTCTTACCCATATGTATTTTCAGTGAACTTAATTTTCTATATTAGTTACTCTAATATAAGATTGGGAATCTTGTTTTAGTGGCAGAAGCTATCAGCTAAGTCATAGGGTCAAGTAGGTTGAAATAGCCTCTTAAAAAAAGTGTGTAGTGCTTTAGATTACTTGTTTGCATAATTTATACGAACCTTCCAATTTCATTTGGCGTGTGCACTGTCAACATGTAACATCCTGAAAATTGATTTCCAACTAATTATCTTTCTGCTTAAACATTTTATTATAATTTAGACTTAATAATAGCACAGAAGGTGACTTACTGGCTGGGTGCGAATCAGATAAAAGGATATTTTAGGTTATTATGCATCTTTTATATCATCGGGCATAGGGATTGATGGAGGGTTAGAACAAGACTCTGCTCCATCAATTTGCCACTTTTAAGGATTACGTACCAGCTAGCTAGCATAAAGTTGCTATTTGTTCTGTTATAGTTGTTGATACCATGCTGTATATGCTTGCATATGTGTTTAAATGCCTTTGACAGCTCTGTTCTGCATTTTCTGTGCACTTCTTTTTTTCGTGTTATTGAAGATGGTAGAATTTACATATTGTGAGAAACTACTAAACCAGTACAGTTTTTTTCATTGTACAGTTCAAGAGTAGTTGTCCTGACTGGTGCTGGAATGAGCACTGAGTGTGGGATTCCTGACTATCGAAGGTGACTCTTTTCTAATCTACATATGTGACTAAGTTGTCATGCAGAGTCTTTTGCTCACCCTCAGAGCCCAGTTGAGTTCTAATAAGAATTGTCCAGTTGTATTTTAGTGTCAAAATTAATTCCAAGAAATTGTGCTTTACCTTAAAAAGGCATCATAAAATGAATTAAGAAAGCTACTTATTCTTTCAGTTTGTGATAAATGGAGAAAGCTCCGGTTAGATAAGGCCTAAAGCCTTCAAGTTAGTAGTTGAAACACTTTGTGGTAAAGGTTTTCCCTTAGTCATGATATTTCCTATAGCTTGGACAGCAAGTGATGTTTCGATTAGTGACTGAGTTTGCTGAGCTGTGTTATTGCCAATCGTGGATCTTTTTTTTTTCAATGCTACCCCAAGCTCTTTACTAGTTCTTACTAATTGAATCCTCATTTAATATTTCTTCTAGCACTCGAATGTCATTTTGAAAGCTTTTATGTTACATACTTTACTGCTCATAGTTTTGGAATTCGATCTTGAGTATTAGTTGCAGCTTCATATTTGCTCTGGGAAGACACTTTTGGATTCCAAATTGTGAGTAATGGTCTTAAAAACATTGGAAGGCACAATGGAAGACTATATTTTTCCATTGGTTTGTTTATTATCATCAGTGTGCATCTTTCCTACAATAAGGTCTTGTCCAGTTTCAGCCAGACATATGTGGTTTGCAGTTCTTACATGTATGAAACAATTTCGTTTTGTGCCATATGATAAATGCTTGTTTCTCACCGATTGTGAAACACAACATAGTTGTCCTTTACTCGTTCTTGGGACTGGCTAGGTCCTACTTGAGTGGTGTACTTTACTCATTTCTTTTTTCTGGTTGATATCAGATTACTTTAGACAAGGTAATATATCTTTTTTTTTCCTTCTCTTTCTTTCGTTTGCAGCCCAAATGGAGCTTATAGCACTGGATTCAAACCCATCACTCATCAGGTGATTTAAAGGCATGTGCTGAGATTGTTAGCATTTGTTTTGGAATTAATTCCTGTCCTCCATCATCTATGGTTTTTCTTTTACATTTTTATTGAACCTAATATTGGCAGATATTTGTCCTTAGTGCAATGTTATTTGTCAATCTGTTATTTATTTATGGCTCGGATTGCCCGAAATTTTGGGGAAATATTAGTTGTGATAAGCAACCAGTTTAACTTCAATAGTGACAGAAATATCAAACTATTAGCTTAAGACTTACTTCAGTTATTAAGGTGGTTCACTTTGCTCAGGTAAATCTGGGGTACTTGCACTTTATGAAATGATTGTTACTGTTTTGGGGATAGATTCATAGTCTTTTAGAGGGTGTAAATTGTTAAAGTCACGTAGTATTAATAAGGGTATTTGTGGTATTGTGATGTGTGTGTAAGTCGGCTAGGGTAAAGTGTTTGGGCCGACTTATGTGTCTTGGAATAAGGGAAAAGATGAGCCCAATAGGGTTAGGAGTTGTGTTATTGTTTACTATATATATGAATAACAAAGGGTGGAGAGATCACAAGTTGATGATCTCAGTTTATTTTACTATGTTAATTTTCTCAACATGGTATCAGAGACTATACACTCTTTTCTTCTCAACCAAATCCACCTTAATCTCTCCTAAACCCTAGTTTGCGAAAAAAAAAAAAAAAAAAAAAACTCCAGTATCATCATGGCGGCCAAGGGAGAAAACTCCAATGTCTTGGCCAATTCCAGCTCTAGTTTGTTCACGCCGGCGGTGTCCCTTCCGGCAATCACATCAGTCAAATTAAACGGGAAAAACTACACGTTGTGGTCCCGTTCTGTCGAAATTTTCCTCATAGGAAGAGGTTTAGATCACCATCTAGTTCAAGATAAGGCCGAAGCCAATGATCCACGGGCTGCATCATGGAAGCAAGATGATGCGCAGATTATGTCCCTACTTTTGAACAAAGATTGAGCAAAGCATATTAGCTCAACCTTGCCGTAGCCGAGAACGACCAAGGCTATGTGGGCTCGGTTGCAACGGATCTACTCGGTTCGGAAAATCTTACTCGGATCTACGACATGTGCAAGCGTACTTCCAATGGAGCAAGGTCAACCGAGTTTGGAGGAGTATTATTCACGGATAACGAGTGTGTGTGAGGAGAGAAATCTCTATCAACCATTGACCGATGATGTAGAAAAAATGGAGAAGCAACGAACGGATATGGATGTTATTCGGTTTTTGTCCGGCCTTAAACCCGAATATGAACCCGTTCGTGCCCAGATTCTTGGTGGCAACGACCTTCCCACACTTCCGGAAGTGTTCTCTCGGCTTCGAGAGCTTCCATGGATGGTCGTAGCGTCGAAAAACGGGAAAAACGGGAGGTCAATGAAGAAAAATCAGCCATGTTGGCCGGAAGTCGAATTATGCGGGAAATTCATCATACCGTGGGGGTGGCCAAGGGGGTAGGAACTCTCGCGGTGGCGGGAGCAACCGAGGTGGCGGATCGGGCCGTGGATCCGTCCGATGTGAGCATTGTGGTCGAAATAATCATACGGTTGACAATTGTTGGGATCTTCATGGCAAGCCCCCAGAGGTAACCCTACTCAAGCCATGACAACCGCAAATCGCATGATGGAGACCGAACAAAGCACCGAATACGGAAGAGTACCGGCGAATGGTAAGGCGAAACCTCGTCCTCCATGGCTAGTCTTGTCCAATCCCCACGGCCGCCAACATGTCTCCTTTCATCTAAAAGAAACCCATGGATCATCGATTCTGGAGCTACCGAGCACATGACCGGTTTGTTTAAACTTTTGCACGATTACACTCCACTAACTCACAAATCAGTCACACTGGCTAATGGTGGTTCGGCCAAAGTCAGTGGGATTGGCACCACAAACATTACTCCCGCAATTAGTCTTCCACACACACTGCACATCCCCGAATTCCCATTTAGTCTATTATCGTGAGTAAACTTACCAAAGATCTTAATTGCTCTATAACCTTTTTGCCTAATTGTTGTGTTGTGCAGGATCTTCATACGAAGAGGACGATTGGTACGGGTCATGAGCAAAACGGCCTCTATCTCTTTGACGAAATCCCATCCGTTGGTCTTCACACCGATGTTTCTCCGATGGAATGGCACAATCGTCTTGGCCATCCATCTCTAGCCATTCTCAAACAGCAAGTCGAAACTTTAGGGTCTTTGGAGTCTTTACCTTGTGAAACGTGTCAAATAAGTAAGCATTGTCGCTCCTCCTTTAAAAGGAGTAGTACTCGTAGGGAGTCTATGTTTGAACTTGTTCATTCGGATATTTGGGGTCCGTTTTATATTCCGTCTAATAAATTTCGTTATTTTGTTACGTTTATTGATGATCATTCCCGTATGACGTGGGTTTTCTTGATGAAATCTAGAACTGAACTCGTTTCTTGTTTTCATTTGTTCCGTAAAGAAGTCGAAACCCAATTTACAAGTAATATTCGTACCGTCCGTTCTGATAATGCACGCGAATATCAAAGTGACCTTTTTGGCCTGTCAAACTACTTGGCTCAAAATGGTATCATTCACCAAACCTCGTGTCCTTATACACCCCAACAGAATGGGGTGGCGGAACGTAAAAACCGCCACCTCACTGATGTTGCTCGTACTCTTATGATACATATGAATGTTCCAAAATACCTTTGGGGTGATGCCATTTTGACTGCATGTTACCTAATTAATCGAATGCCTACCAAGACCTTACAAGGTAAATCTCCCTTCTCCATCTTGTTCCCTCGTAAAACACCGTTTTACCGTTCCTCCTAAAGTCTTTGGTTGTGTCCGCTATGTTCGAACCTTGGTCCAGTCATGACAAGTTCGATCCTCGTGCCACAAAATGTGTCTTCCTTGGTTATTCTCGAACTCGAAAGGTTACCGCCGCTATAGTCCCATTCTCCGTAAGTCGTTTGTCTCTGCCGACGTCACCTTTGATGAGTCCATGCCATACTATACCGATCGTTTAACCGACACGACCTTCCTTGACCCGGTTCCTAACAACTCCATTAGTGCCAACCCCGAGTGTCCTTTACCGGTTGTCGACTCTGTTGAGTCTGATCCCTTAGATCTTCGTCCACCAATCGTTCAGACCTATGCACGCAAGCGATCCAGAGCTCATGACTCGTACTCGTCAACTCTTCATATGGAGCCTCCTGATCCGCGTCCTATTGCCCAACGGAAAGCAACCCGAACATGTGTCACCCAACATCCCATTGGTAATGTTGTATCCTATGATCGTCCGTCCCAGGTTACTCTTGTTTTCTCACCCATTTGTCCAAGACACGGATGTTCCCAAAAGCTCGTGCGGGAAGCCCTTAGTCACCCTGGATGGAGACAAGCCTTGGTAGATGAGGTTGATGCCCTTCATACTAATGGTACGTGGGACTTGGTGCTTCCCCCACCTAATGCACATATTGTTGGATGCAAATGGGTATATACCGTAAAGTTTCTTCCCGAAGGATTTGTGGATCGGTTGAAAGCCAGATTGGTAGCAAAAGGATACACCCAAGTCTATGGGGTCGATTATGAGGAGACTTTCTCTCCGGTTGCCAAAATGCCCTTTATTCGTATTTTGATTTCTATTGCTACTAACAATCATTGGCCGTTGTTTCAGCTTGACATCAAGAATGCCTTTCTCAACGGAGACTTGCAGGAGGATATTTTCATGGAGCAACCTCCCGGGTTTGTTGCTCAGGGGGAGAAACGTCTGGTGTGTAAGTTGCGAAAGGCAATGTATGGCCTTAAGCAGTCCCCACGGGCATGGTTCGGTAAATTTTCAGATGTGGTAAGATCGTTTGGTTTGAAGCAGTGTCAGACAATTCACTCTGTATTCCACATGCATACCGAGCACTGTTATATATTTTTGGTTGTCTACGTAGATGACATTGTTATTACAGGGAGTGATCGTGCAGGCATAGATAAGTTGAAGCAGTTTCTGGGCAAGCAACTTCAGACCAAAGATCTAGGGAAACTCCGGTATTTCCTTGGCATAGAGGTTGCTAGATCATGAGAGGGCACATTCTTGAGTCAAAGAAAATATGTACTTGATTTATTACAGGAGACTGGATTACTCGGGGGACATCCTGTTGATACCCCAATGGATCCGAATGTGAAGTTGTTAAAAGATGAAGGAGAACAATTGGCAGACCCAGGGAAGTATAGGCGTCTTGTGGGCAAACTCAACTACTTGACTATCACAAGACCCGATATATCGTATGCTATGAGTACGGTCAGTCAGTTTTTGGAGTCACCAAGGGTACCACATTGGGATACGGTGATCCGAATACTAAGATTCTTAAAGAAGGCCCCAGGCCGTGGGGTAATGTTCAGACCGAATGGCCATTTGCGGGTTGAAGGCTATTCAGATGCTGATTGGGCTGGTTCACCATCAGACAGGAAGTCTACTACGGGGTACTGTACCTTCCTTGGAGGAAACCTAGTGAGTTGGAAGAGTAAGAAACAAACTGTGGTTGCACGATCGAGTGCGGAAGCAGAATATAGAGCAATGGCTCACACATGTAGTGAGTTGACGTGGATGAGGTATTTCCTAGAAGAAATCGGAGTTAAAGTTGATATGCCAATTCCCCTTCATTGTGATAATCAAGCGGCATTGTATATTGCGTCTAATCCGGTGTTCCATGAGAGGACCAAACACATCGAAGTAGATTGCCATTTCATTCGAGAGAAGATCGTTCGTGAAGAGATTTGCACACCATTTGTTCGGTCAGAAGAACAACTAGCTGATGTGTTTACTAAAGCTTTATTTGGGAATCGTTTGGGGACTGTTTGTAACAAGTTAGGCATGCATGACATATATGCGCCAACTTGAGGGGGAGTGTTAAAGTGACGTAGTATTAATAAGGGTATTTGTGGTATTGTGATGTGTGTGTAAGTCGGCTAGGGTAAAGTGTTTGGGCCGACTTATGTGTCTTGGAATAAGGGAAAAGATGAGCCCAATAGGGTTAGGAGTTGTGTTATTGTTTACTATATATATGAATAACAAAGGATGGAGAGATCACAAGTTGATGATCTCAGTTTATTTTACTATGTAAATTTTCTCAACATAAATGAAGTGAAGTCAAGCTTTCCTTTTATCGAGCTAAGTAAGATACCAGATCCTTAAACTCAAGAAGCTCAGCTGGTTAGGTTGCTCACTTTGCTTAGTTTGATACAGCGTGCTAAACCTTGAGCTCGAACTCAAGTTTTTGATCGAGCTCAAGGTAATTAGCGCATAGTTTGCTTACATCCCTTCTCCCTGAGGTGGAATAATGTTGTTGGTAAGCAATCAAATATCCAATTTATGAGGCAAGTGGGTATGATCATGTACAAAGACGTTCTACAGATGCACATGTTAGGTGCTACAAAATGCAAGAAGGGACACATTTGTTAAACGCTTATAAAGGCTATGACTTATTTAGATCGCGGGGCGGGTATGGGTCCACGTGGAGACATGCGATCCATGCAGCCGACCCCACGTAATTAAATTATATCTTTTTTGTGGTTGTTTTGTGTATGTAATGAGCATTTTCAACAAATCAAATGCCTCTATATTACCTGCAAGAACCGCGCTACTTTTTAACAGAGCATGCATCCTTGTCAATCTTCATAATTGGGAATTTGATTACAATATCTATTATAGTCTGAGATATTTTCATTGCTTTATCTTGCTTTAGGTTTAGGATACAACTTATATCCATGTCATGTTCCTTCTCCGGTGTGGTGAATCTATAATTTATTTTACAAACTACGCTGTCTCAGAGTTGAGCTTGCTTCTTGCTCAGTTATTTTCTCTAAGGCGTAGACTTCATCTTTCTTTGTTTAATCTTGCATATGCTAAGGGTTTGATGTGTTTTTCTTTGTACTGATTGATAGGAGTTTCTCCGCTCACAGCGTGCCCGGAGGCGATACTGGGCAAGGAGCTATGCTGGATGGCGACGTTTCACAGCATCACAACCTGGTTCTGCTCATATTGCTCTAGCATCTCTTGAGAAAGCAGGCCGTGTCAAATTCATGATCACTCAAAATGTAGACAGGTATGCTTGTCACTGAATTATTTTTGGGAAGGATGAGAGAATTGTTTGTCATAATCTTCCAGGAGTTAAATAAAGAAGCAGAATGAGGAAGCTAAGACAGCATTCTCTTGCTGCAGACTGCATCATCGTGCTGGCAGCAACCCACTAGAATTACACGGCTCTGTCTACACAGTTGTTTGCACAGAGTGTGGGTTTTCTCTTTCTCGTAGCGTATTCCAGGATGAAGTAAAGGCTCTAAATCCCAAGGTAAGTTGTCGTATGGTGGGAATCTTTTATTCCATAATCAAGTAAATCATTTGAATAATAACTTTGTTTTCAGTTCTTCCTATTCTTTGCATCCATTAGTGTGTTGCTTTTTTCCATGCAAATAAGGCAATCCTATGCTGGTGCTCTGGCTTGTCAACAGCCAACATAATCGTGTTCATAATGAACCATCTTATACACAACATGCAACATAAATCACGAAAAAACATGCATAAAGAAACATATTATCCTATTTGACCGAGTGCAGAATACAGTGCACTTGTCGATCAGTTTAGTCCTTGGAGTGTGCAAGTCTGAAATCATTTGCCAGTCCTTTGACAATTATAATAATAACACTAAGGGTTATTTCGTGGAAGTGTCTTCTATATAGATCCCTTTTAGCCCATCTCTTTTGTTTTGTTTAGTTTTGTTTTGTATTTGATCATTTTTAGCCGTGTTGCCAACTGCGTACATCTGAACTAAAGAGTATGGTATGCATTGTTGCCTATGAAAACAGTCTTAAGGGCTATGGAATACTTGAACCTTAAACATTAAAGACTCAAGTGAAACACTAATTAAGGTAAGTTAATATATACTTGTTATATTTATTAAATCTGTAATTACTTTGATTAATGCTGTGTTATAAAGCTAATAAGTGGTTAGATAGTTATTTACCTTATTAATGGGTAGTTGAGCATACTACACCACCATTAAGAAGGTGAATAACTATCTAACCACTTATTAGCTTATAACACAGAATTAATCAGGGTAATTACAGATTTAATAAATATAACAAGTATATATTAACTTATAGAGATTATAAAACCAAGTAGAAAAATGGGTGATGCTACTACTACAATGGTTGTGCTACAACAAGTGATACAACACACTTTTGTACCCTTGAGATTTGGTGGCCCGAAATTGACTTGGCTTCGCCAGAAGGCCTCATCTCTAAAATCCCGGCTCGCGAGGCGTCTCTCTTGAAGTAGGGCGTTAAGCACCTCGCCTCGCTCTATGGTGTGCCTAATCACAATCAATGGGTCCTACATGATGATCAATGATACAAATATGTGTTGTGTCATTCGTTGTAGCACAACTGTTGTGGTAGTAGCATTTCCCTAAGAAAAATATGCAATCCAAGTGAAAAATTGTATTTGTCCTAATGAATCCGCCACTCTTGAGAAAAAATAATGATCAAAGAAGATTATATATTCCGAAAGGTCTATACAAAGCTTTTATGGGTCCTTGAAACCGCATTCCTAAAACAATTATTCAAAACCATTTACCCTCTGCCTGGTTAAATGCAGTGGGCAGCAGCAATCGAGAGTTTAGACTATGATAGCAGGTCAGACCAGGGCTTCGGGATGAGAATAAGGCCTGATGGTGATATTGAAATTGATGAGAAATTCTGGGAAGAGGAATTTCACATTCCTGGTTGCCATGTATGTGGTGGAATATTAAAACCTGACGTAAGCTTCCTATATTTTTGGTTATTCTCATGTTTTATGTGCATGTTACTTAAACATAGAAAATGATTTTTTTTTTTTTTTTTTTTTTGTTGTTGTCATTTTCATTTCATCTGAACTCACTGGAGCTTATTGCTGGTGCTATAACAGTAAGACTTTTCCGGGTTTTTTTCCTCACCCATTCTAATTGAGTTGATCTTTCTTTCTCAGGTTGTCTTCTTTGGTGACAATGTCCCAAAGGATAGAGCTGATGCAGCAATGGAAGCTGCAAAGGGATGTGATGCACTCCTTGTACTTGGCTCATCATTAATGACTATGTCTGCTTTTCGTCTTGTTAGGTACACTCGTTTTTTCAGACCATGATTCTTTATTGAATATCGAGCCTCTATACTCTGTATTTCATTGATATCTGCGTTTTTCAGTTATTGTATTGTGATTTAACGTATTCTTCATAGCAAGTATTCCATTATAGAAGAAATGTGTGTTCACCTCACCATCTTACAACATTGTTCAGAGCTGCTCACGAGGCAGGTGCTACTACGGCAATTGTAAGTATTGGCAAAACACGGGCCGATGAGTTTGTACCTATCAAAATCAATGCTCGTATCGGTGAGGTATGTATATGTATATCTCAACTCATCATATAAAATATGTAACGAATATGTAGAACACAAGAATTGCAGGTGTTTGATGTTTTACTGTGTGGACACAGATACTTCCAAGAGTACTTGCCGCCGGATCCCTCAGTGTCCCTGTTCTGGATTAATAATTTCAAGGATGGAAATGGAATTCGAAGGCCTTTTAAATCAGAAGGTAATAAAATGAGTTTGATTTGTAATATAATATAAAGCTGTTGTTGATCTGAGAATTTCGGACGACCATCTCTTAAAATACACTCAAAGATTGTAAAATGAAACGACGATTTGATGCTGGTGATATGAATTTCGGACTTGATTCTTTTTTTTCCTCGAAAAGACGAAAGTTTTATTAATACCGAACATGAACTAATTTACAACAAACATAGCCTGTAGCTAGAGTAAGTGACCCAGCACAACACTGGATTATGACCTAGCCGAAACGCTAGAGCCAGCACAAGGCTGGACTACAACAACCCTAGACCGATCCTAAACCATAACATACACCGAAGTCAACTAATGGATCAGGAGAGGCGTGTTGAATAGAAGTGAATAAAAAAATTCATCAAAGATAAAGGGTTGCTCACACAGGGACTGCATAGCAATCCATTACTCAAAAACACTACACAAAAAAAATAAAAAAAAAAACAAATCAAAACACACAATAATATAATTAAAACAAAATATTCTTCCTATTCAACGTTGGAAGCTCTTCCAGGAGAACCACCGCCGGTGACATGCCACTCCACCCATGCGCCGCCGAGAGTCACCTTTGAAACAGAGAGAGCCTGTAAGAAAAGCTTTCCCCACTACCCAGATAAACGGCGGACGGAAGGAAATGAAGGTTGAACGGAAACGGAAGCCAAGCTACCTGTTACACAAAGCTTGATCTGAGGGCCTCGCTCCAGATCCATACGGGACGGCACCATAGTTTGCAAAGAAAGGTGAGGAGGGGCTAAGCCTCCTGATGTGATGGAGCAAAAGACCTCAAACTTATCCAAAATCAAAATAACAACCATATCTGAAAATGAGAGAAAACGCCGGCCAATCACCAACCACCCGCAAGCCCATGACATAGGAGCAGCGGAAAGAGGAAAAAGAGAGGAGAGAGTGAGAGAGAGTCCATATTCATTTGATATACTCTCTCCATTCTGAAATATCTGAGGCAGTTGTCAAAACACTCTTATTAAGAATGTGATTTAATGTTATAACTTTAAGGATATAATGACTAAAAAATATATATGATACAATTAATACAGTATTCTTTTTAACTTCTTACCTTCCACATATCTTTGCAAATTCTTTGGTGCAAAAGGTGATTTCTCTCGCCCGAAGGGCCCATCCACCCCGACCCGACATAATGAGGAACAAGTTAATCACAGTGACTTAGCAGCTCCTTATGTGGAGGACCAGAACTCAGTGCCCACAAAGAGTCACCATGTATTCAGGGCTAATCTTCAGACTGCAGCTGTCGGTATTCGATAATGCGTTCCTTGATGCAATCTATCACACTTGGGAACCAACTAAACTACCCATGCGTGTATATCTTTATAAATTATAATCAGTATAGATAGCTTACGTGTGATAAAGTTAGACTATTAATTAAGAATATTTCATAAAGGAGTAATGCTATTGTTACTATTATTCATGCTTCGATGAGACCACTCGTAATGCAACATTGGGACCCCTATTTTGATATATATCATCATATGTTTCATTATCATATCAGATTGTGACGTTGGTCGTGTGAAATTGATTCCGACAGTATCTTTACTCTGTTATATAGTGCAAGATTTTTTTTCTTTCCCAATATAGATACAAAACAAAACTAATATCAAAGAAAGACCGCTGCCTAACTACTAGTTGTGGGGTTATTTGCATGATTAGAATTCTTGTCTTTTGTTTATTCTTTTTATTTCATATACATCTAATACTCTTTTTGCCCTCCACACCACGCCACTAGCTAATTAATCTCCATCTTCTCCTTTAAATTCCTACGGCTGCTTGCCATATGATCAACATCGTTTCAAGAAAGGAGCTCTCTTTCCTTTCTTGACAGACTGTTCAAAAACCCAAAGAATCGGAAATGGCCTCATGGCCCTCATCAAGAACTCCATTAATGGAGGAGATGTTCTTGATGATGGCTTTTGCCTTTTTGTTAACATTAATGGTTCGGCCGGTGCATGGTGGAAATTCTTTACCGGAGGATGATTTTCGTCTGCAGCTTCAGAAGATGCAAGCTTTCCGGGATTCATTTTCAGAGCTCCAAAATATATCACCCGTTTTCGCACCACCACCACTAGTAAGTTTTGTTTCTTGATTTTTTTCATAATTTATACTTTTACTATGGATTCCGATTCTTGATCACTTGGAGTATGTATGTATGTGGTTAATTGGTTCGCAGCAGAGGTCAAAGGGAAGGATATATCCGGTTACGACGTACGGTGCAGACCCGACCGGAAAGAATGACAGCACAGAAGCCATTAGTAAAGCAATGGAAGCAGCAACAACAGAAGGCCCCGGAAATGGTTTCTTGATAAGCGGAATCCTCGACCTTGGCGGCGTACAAATTGATTTAGAAGGCGGTTGTTACCGGATCAGCCGCCCGCTTAAGGTGTTGCCCGGCCGAGGTAACTTCATGGTACGTACACTTTTAACTCAACGCCCTTTCTTCTTCTTAACTTTCTTTTTTTTCACACGTGCTCCATCCTGAAAGCGTATTTCGTATCCGATAAATACTCCGTTGGATACGTAGAGCGAATTGTAATTTTCAAAAGTGTGATACTTTTCCGAATACACATGTATCCAATAAACATGATATTTAAAAAATGAGTTTGAACAATATATATATATAATATATATAATCATTTTGTTTTTATTACTTACAGTTTAGTCCTTATATTTTTATTATTTAAAAATACACCCCCTGAATCTATTTTTATTATTCACAAATACACCCCCTGAATCTGTATCCTATATTTTCGTAAAATCACGTATATATCTGTGCATCCGTATCCGCGTATTCCGTATCTAAGTATCCGTACTTGTGCATCCTAGTCCACATGTATGACCATGTATAACGTACGTACGTGACCAACTTATTATTTTACTGAAATGCCGGTTAAAACTTGGTGAAACAGATACATGGAGGAACATTGAAGGCCACTGATGAGTTCCCAACAGGTGGATATTTGCTTGATTTTTCAGGGTACACAGAAAAAGGTTCCTACAATTTCGAATTCGTAACATTAAGGGATCTTTTACTGGATTCTAGCTTCAGGGGAGGAGGCATTCAGATTGAAAACTCCCTCAGAATCGGATCAACAATTGCTATATCACACATTTCACAACAAATGGAATCCTAGTCCAAGGTGGCCATGAAACATACATACGAAACTCGTTTCTTGGACAACACGTCACTGCTGGTGGTGACCCTAATGAAAGGAACTTCTCAGCAATAGCAATAAACTTAATGGGGAACGATAACGCCGTCACTGATGTAGTCATTTTCTCAGCAGCAATTGGGATCATGGTTTCAGGCCAAGCCAATACATTTTCTGGGGTACATTGTTATAACAAAGCTACAGACTTTGGTGGTACAGGGATTTACTTGAAACTGCCCGGTTTAACGCAAACGCGTATCGTTAACTCTTACCTGGATTACACTGGTATTGTTGCTGAAGATCCTGTCCAGCTTCATATATCTAGCTGCTTTTTCTTAGGCGACGCGTTCGTGGTTTTGAAATCAATACACGGGGTAGCAAAAGGGGTCAACATTGTCGATAACATGTTTTCGGGTTTCAATAAAGGTACAGACATTGTTCAACTGGATCAGAGAAATGGAGCTTTTAAACAGGTTGATCAAGTTGTTGTTGATCAAAACAATGTGAAAGGAATGAATCTTAAATCAACGGTTGCAAGAGCGGAATTGAAAGGAAACGGAAGCTCGTGGACATTGGATTTCAATCAGATTCTACTGTTTCCTGATTTTATTAACCATGTTCAGTATGCAATATTGAGATCATCAAGTGGTGAAGACAGCTCCTTTCCTAAACATGGCTTGAGAAATGTTTCACATAATAAGGTTTTCATTCAATCAGATGTGCCTTTTCATGGGAGCGTTTTCGTGTTGGTGGATCAAGGAAAATCGTACGCGAGTTCAACTAAACTCGTGTTTTAACCGCGCAATTCCTTTTTTTTTTTTTTTTTTTTTTTTTTTTTTGTTTTGTTTTTGTTCTTCTTATACATACACATATAATTTTGAAGCAACTGGAGATTCTGAACGATTCTATGCTCCACTTAAGAGATTGTTCTTTCATAGCATACCAATTATTCCTCAATTGGATAAGGAAATTTAAATTAAAAAAAAAAAAAACACTTTATAAATCAATGAATATTACGATACGAAACTTAATTTCAGGATTTTACATGTGAACAAACAAGTCGATGAAATAATGATATATACATTTTACAAAAAGTAAATCCCAACCCCAAAGGCAAACAAGTTTACCTAGCAATTTCACAAATTCCCACCCAGACTCTCTTTTGTCATGCAAGAACACGTAGTTATATAATCTGTAGTCCTGATCCATGATCGAAACATTTTTGTTATCAAGAACACCCGATCCATACCGGATACACCAGAGTCACCAACATCTAATCCACCAGATTCTCCACCTACACCCCAAATAATAGCCAGAGGCCAACTTGGCATCTTTAAACCTAATCCTAAGTATGCCCTAACAATTGTCCTATCCTCCATTCCCAAGGAACCTAAGTCTGTCAAATCTGCCCTCCAACATGAAGGGTAGAAGGCAGCTATGCAAGAAGAATTTGATGCTCTAGCACATAATCACACATGGCACTTAGTTCCTAAACAACCCAACATGCATATTATAGGATCTACGTGGGTGTTCAAAACTTAACTCAAATCTGATGGCACTTTGGACAGACTAAAGGCTAGACTTGTAGCCAAAGGCTACAGCCAAATAGATGGAGTAGACTATACAGAGACCTACTCCCCAGTTGTAAAGCCCAACACTATTAGAATTGTCCTCAGTATTGCCTTAAACCAATCTTGGCCTATTAAACAATTAGATGTCAAAAATGCCTTTCTTCATGGCCACATCACAGAAGACATTTACATGACTCAACCACCAGGTATGACACACCCTCTCTTCCCAAATCATGTCTGCAAATTGGACAGAGCCCTTTATGGCCTTAAACAGGCCCTTAGGGCATGGTTTGACAGGTTCAGTACTTTTCTGATTACTTATGGTTTTCTTTGCAGTCTCTCTGATCCATCCCTATTCTATTATCACTCTAATCATGGGACACTAGTCCTCTTGTTGTATGTGGATGACATCTTACTTACAGGATCTACTACCAGCCTAGTGGAGTCATTTGTAACAATCCTCAGTCAAGAGGTCTCCATGAAGGATCTAGGGCCCATCCATCATTTTCTTGGTGTACAGGTTCAGGAAACAGCCACAGGACTGCACCTCAATCAAACACATTATGCCTCCACTATTTTGGACAAAGCACATATGCTTGACTGCAAGCCCATGAGGACCCCTCTAGCTACAAAACATCAAGACCTGCCAGATTCAGCTCTCCTACAGGATCCTACCCACTACATAAGTCTAGTAGGAGCATTACAGTACCTCACTTTTACCAGACCTGATCTATCCTTCAGTGTCAACTATGTATCCCAATTCATACAGCAACCTTCTCACTTCCATCTTTCCCTAGTTCACAGAATCCTTAGGTATGTCAAGGGCACCCTTGACCTTGGTATGACATTAAACAAAGGCTCCACAACAAGTCTCCTGGCTTTTTGACAGCTAGGATTCGGACAAAAGTAGATTCAGAGACAAGAATGACATATAACAAATTCAAAGCAAATTCAAGATAAAGATTGCAAATTCAATTCAAAGCAAATTCAAGATAAAGACTGCAAATTCAAGATAAAGTCTTTAAATCGAAAGCATCAACAAACCAAACTCTACAACATCGGATAACAGTCCTAGCAACAGAAGGAACCTCAGTGATTGAAAGAAGAGATAAGGATGGAGGAGAGATAAGGATGCATCACCTCTTTCAAATTCAAAAATGTGCAGAGTCGGAGCATGCTTAAGCATGCTTAAATCCTTGAGATAATGGCTATCTGCTTTCAAACTGAAGTGATAATCTACCTTTGTATGTTTATCTTCTAGTAATAGATAAATCCCTAAATTCGAAATAGTTGAATTAGGGTTTCAGTTCTATAAATTAGCAAGCTATTGATGTGTATTGAGTAGAGAAAAATACCATCAATAAAGATATAAAGTTTACCTTTTTCTTCAATAACGAGTCATTATCCGGATATGAAGCGTTCGGCATGTGACTTATAGAGAAAAGCCAGAAACCCACACAAACTTGACGTAATATCATAATAATAAAGAAAAGCACGAAAGAAAAAAAACTTGTTGAGACTTGGGGAACAGACCCTCAAGGTCTCACACTAATACAACACCTCAGAATATCACTGTTGTCATAACAAGATTCAGTAATTTCTTAAATACCACTATAAAAACCATTACAACTCAACATGTTTGAAATATGAAACCACCATAATTAATTTTACATACAACCCCTCAAAAAAAAACTTGGCATACATGCCTTATTCAATGGAAACAAACCACAAATATTGGCTAGACGTAGTTTAACTCCATGTACTCCATCCCAATCTTGCTTCTCAAGCTCACCATCATACTCTTCAGGTTCCTGCTTATCTTCTTATTCCAAATTACACGAGTGAGCATTCCAGACTGTCCATTAAGGAGTAGAATATAAAAAAGAGAGATTCGTGTTTGTCAAGCTATGAGACATGACACGGATTGTCTTGCCAAACTTTACCAAAAACAAAAACAATTTAAAGAGGCATATCACAATATATTGCAATACTTTTGAAAGACCTCTGGTGATGCATAACAAAACATGATCCTACGTCTTCTTCTTAAATCTACTTGTGTTTCTACTTACATGTTCATATTACTTGAATGTTGTTACACTACAAAACACATCTTACATATACACAAAGCTTGTGTATCCTACGTACGTGTGCATAGTCTTGCGTATCCAACATAAATATATGTAGTCATAAGGGTTTAACCGAGTATTAAATGGCACCAATGCCGTGGTGAAACCCCACTAGAAGGTCATAGTGCAACATGGGAGATACCCTCTAAGGTACCCGAATGGTACATCACGTTTCTTATCCAGTACCTAACCATGAATAACTATCTTGCAGAGTATAAATCGGGTTCATTGTTTATATCTTTCTAACCATCTAAGTTAGCACATAAAAGGCCAAAGCCATAACTAACTCCCAACTTCCAGGATCCAATCTCCATCTCTTAAGCATAACAAAAGCCTGAAAACATTTTGTAGAAAATTCCCGAAATATGTGATACTTGAATTTACTTCATACAACACAAAATAATCACTGGAAAACATAATCAAAGTTGCTCTTGGAATCAGCTTCCATGCTTAGAGCGTGGCCAGAACTAGCCCAGGCAAGTCTAGAATAGCTTCAAATTCAGCTTTTGTTTCTATAGTTACCGGCAAGATGCATACTTCCTAAACTAACAAGTTATGTGAGATCTTGAAAAAAAATTACTTAAAACAATTAAAAACAAGTCTTTTTGATAAGAATACCTACTTACCTTATAGATGAACCAAATCTCTTATCAAACTGCGACCAAAAACCGTATCTACGCAAATCTTCGAATAAGAAAAGAAAACTAACATGAATTCCTACAAGAGCACGAGTCTTAAACAAGATCAACTAAGAACTTAAGAAAAAGACAAGCCTTTAACTTCTAGGGATGAATCTGGATTCGAACTGCATCCCATAAGCTTCAAACTAAGAATTGTGATCTGCAAGGCACCGACGACTCGATAAGATCGTCCTGACGGATTTTGGGGGGCTCGTCAAAGCAGGGGGGTGGGGATGCTCCCGCCTAAGATGAACCTGTCAAACCCTTTGAAAATTAAGGCACAAAAAGAAATGGTTATGGAACAACCAAATTCCGGAAAACCCTAACTCGGCATGGAAGTGCCTTACCTAGCCTAGGCAAGCGGCTCGAACTCTAGAAACCTGGAAAACTCATGCAAAACTGAGACTTAGGATGATTTAGAGACTTTTTATAGGTTTTAAAAGTCGTAAGGTCGGATTGACTTGACTTGGAACCGAAGAGAAACTTAATTAACTTTAATTAAACTAGATTTAAGAAAAAAGGAAAATAATTCATTTTTCAAAAAACAATTTTGTCCTTATTGTTTTTTCTTAAAAGTTCGGAGTTTCACGGTACTATTTTCCTCAAGTTTACATAAAAAAACATGTGTGCTAACAAATAAAAATTAACATATTACAATCACGATTAAAATGTGTCGATATTTTTCAACCTTAATATAATAATGAATGCCGTTGATTTTTGCCATTGAAATACAAGAAAGCAAAATGAAGAAGATAAACTAATTTCAAATAAGAAAAGAGCGGGAAACCAAGAAAGAAGGATTTTCATTTATTCATCAGATTTTCAGTGCAATCAATGATTTACATGGTTAATTGCAGTTCCATATATACTACTAAGGTAGTTGAAACAACTTCTAATCGGTTGTAACCACCCCTACTTGATGTAACAAACTCCAACAGCTTTATAGCATAAGTGTTCGACCAAATGCCTCAGTGGCATTTGGCTCACTTGATACACAATCTAACTTGCATCCAGATGTACAACTACAACATCCCCCCTCAAGATGAACTTTGGTGAAAATGTCATCTTGCAATCTAACTTGCATCCAGATGTACAGCTGCAAAGATATTCTGGAATGGATATCTTGGTATTAATCTGCAAAAAGTTGCTTTGTCCACAGGTTTAGTCAGAATTTCAGCAAGATTGTCTTCACTTCTGACTGGAAGAGGAATGAGAACTTTTTGTTGATATTTCTCTCGGACAAAGTGACAATCTATCTCTATATGCTTTGTTCTCTCATGAAAAAACAGGGTTTTCTACAATATAAGTAGCACTTTTGTTATCACAGAAAAGAGGAACCACTTGGGAATGATGAATTTGAAAATCTAATAAGAGATAAATTAGCCATTGTATCTCACATGCTGTCATGGCCATGGCCCTATATTCAGCTTCTGAGCTACTTCTACTTACTGTTGTTTGCTTCTTGCTTTTCCAAGAGATTAGAGAGTCCCCTTAAGAAAACTGTGTATCCTGTCACAGATCTTCTAGTTTTTGTACACCCTGCCCAATCAGAGTCACTAAAAGCTTTGAGGATAGGAGTCCCGTAGATGGGAAAAACAATCCTTGACCAGGGGCTGCTTTAAGAAATTGTAGTAATTTGTGAGCAGCAGCTAGATGATTCTCAGTTGGTGCATCCAAGAACTGACTTAATTGCTGCACTGGAAAATCAATGTCAGGCCTGGTATTGCTTAGATAGAGCAATTTTCCTATGAGGCTTCTGTAATATGTATTGTTAGCTAGTAAAGGAGAGTCCTTTTTTCAAGTTTCACTTTTGTATCCATGGGGATGTTTGATGGCTTTGCACCTAAGTATCCAAACTCCTTGAGTAAATCAAGACAATATTTCCTCTGATTCATAGTGATGCCACTTTCTGATCTTGCAACTTCATACCCTAGGAAGTACTTCAATGTCCCAAGGTCCTTGATTGTGAATGATGTATGTAGCCAGTGTTCTAAAAATCACCCTGGGCGATCGCCTAGGCCCTGGACGATCCCCGGGCGTCCTCGACTTAGCTCTAGGTGATTTTACGGGCGCCCAAGTGTGCCGGGCGATTTTCCGGGCGCTCCCGGACCCTTCAGGCGCTCCTAGCCCTTCTCGGGCGCCCCTAGGCCCTTCTAGCGCTCCTAGGCCCTCCTAGGCGCTCCTAGGACCTTCTAGGCGCTCTTAGGCCCTTCTAGGCTATTAGGGTTCCATTTGGGCAAACATCAAGGTTTCCCAAGTGTTTAGACAAAAAAGAGGCATAAAACCCTAAAACCTCCCTTAAAACCCTAAACCCCCTCGTAAAAACCCTAAAACCCCCCGTAAAAACCCTAAAACCCCCCATAAAACCCTAAAACACCCCGTAAAAACCCTAAATCCCCCTTAAAACCCTTAAAACTCCCTTAAAACCCTAAAATCGCCTAGGCGCCGCCTAGGCGCCCTAGGCCCTAGGCGCCCCTGTAGCGTACCGAGGTCGCCTAGCGAGTTTTAGAACATTGTATGTAGCAGATTCTTGAGCTTTGTTATTTCTTGTAAGTTTGAGCTGCCTACCACTATGTCATCAACATATACAAGAAATGCTATGAAGGTTGATCCTTGACCTTTAGTAAACAAACAATGATCATTTTTGGACTGAATGTCGCCTGCTTGGAGAAGTGCATTTGTTAGTTTTGCATTCCACTTCCTACTTGCCTGTCTTAGACCATAGAGAGATTTGGTTAGTTTACAGACTTGATTAGGTGCTGTAACAGAAAGACCAAGAGGGGGCCTCATATAAACTTCTTCATCTAAATCACCATGAAGAAATGCAGTGTTCACATCCATTTGGTGCAAATGCCATTTGTTCATTGCTGCTAAACTCAGAAACAACCTGATTGTGGACATCTTGGCAACAGGAGAAAAGGTTTCAATAAAGTCTATTCCCTCTGTTTGGGTGTAGCCTTTGGCTACTAGTCTTGCCTTGTATCTGTCTATGGTTCCATCAGCTTTCCTCTTAATTCTGTACACCCACTTGCATCCAATTGGTCTCTTGCCTTGGGGTAAGGATACTAATGACCATGTGTTTGTTTTGTGTAGTGCCTGTAATTCTTCTTCCATGGCCTTTTGCCAATTTGGATCATTGGATGCCTCTGTGTATGAAGTAGGTTCATGTTCAGTAGTTATGTTGCATGAAAAAGCTTTATAATTTGCTGATAGTCTATCATATGAAACCACTTTGTCCAATGTGTGAGGTGTAGTAACCATGGCTCCTAGACTGGTTTGATAATCTTGAAGATGTGCTGGCTGTTTTCTTTCTCTGGTAGATCTCCTTAAATGTTGTGTATTGTTGACTTGAAGGTCTTCTGACCCTGGTAAGGTATCATCATCATGTGATTGATGCTGCTCAATGTGTGGAGGCACCTTAGTTGTTTGTCCTAAAACATCTGAATCAATGTTCTGAAAAGTGGATATTGGCAGAACAATTTGATCATTAGTCTAGGATGAAGCAGCAAGATAAGAATATGTTCTTTCATGAAAAATAACATCTCTAGAGATGAGAAACTCTCTAGTAGTAAGATCAAGTAATGTGTAACCCTTAGTATGAGGTGGATTACCCAAATATACACACTTTCTGCTCCTGCTATCAAACTTCCCTCTTCCCTGCACAATGGTACTTGCATATGCTAAACATCCAAACACTTTTAAATCAGAATAATTTGGTTGTGTAACCCCAATACATCATATCAAGACCAGATTGAAATCTAAGAGCTCTAACAACATTCAGTAAATGTTGATGCTTTCTTTCAACCACACCATTTTGTTGTGGTGTGTGGGTGCATGATGTTTCATGTATGATCCCTTTCTGGGCATAAAATGAGTTCATTTGGAACTTAAGGCCATTGTCTGACCTGATGATTTTAATGTTTTTATTAAATTGTGTAGCAATCATATTGCAGAACTGTTGTAACAAAGGTCTGGTTTCTGATTTTTGTTTCATTAAATGTACCCAAAGAAATCTAGAACAATCATCTACAATGGTTAAAATGTAATATTCACCATTATAAGTACAATATCTATTTGGACCCCATATGTCTACATGTAAAAGATCAAAAACATTTGTAGAAATAGAACTACTAGTAGGAAAGCTAAGTCTCTTTCGCTTAGCATGAGGACAAACAGTACAACAAGTATCTAGATTTGACTGAATAGTAGGTACAGACTTTTGTAGCAAATGAATTCTCTGTTTAGAAGGGTGTCCTAATCTATAGTGTCATAGCAGAGATTCAGAAAGAACAGAGGAACAAGTAACAAATGTATCTGATGCAGGAATAGAAGAACAAACAGTAGGACCTGCCTTCAAAATGTAAAGACCTTGCAATAAACTAGTTGAACCAGTCATTTTCCTCAATGCATGATCCTGCACAATACAACTATCAGATCTAAAAAACAAAGAATATATGTTACCATTAGTTAATCTTCTAACATATAGAAGGTTGTAAGTAAATTGTGGCACATATAACACATCGTCAATGTTAAATCTTTGTTCAATCTAACTTGCTCTATATGTATGACATTAGCATGTGCACCAGTGGGTAAAGTGACTGTAAGGTCAGACACATGTCTAACATTAAATAGTAAATTGTAAATGACATGATCTGTAGCTCCTGAGTCTATTATCCACTCATAGATATTACCTGTAGTGGTGGAGGTGTTTTGGACATTAGCAGTCAAAGCCACAGCTTGATGTGAAGTAGAATCAGAGAGTTGGACATTTCCGAGCATATCCATGATATGTTCATATTGAGATCTAGTCATTGTGTTAGCAGTGGATGATTGAACTTCTGATCTTTGCATCTCTTGAACATTGTGACCAGAATCATGAGGGCTCTCATCAGAAGGAACAAAACCTTGATCCAGACTTACATTGTGTGCCTGAATTTGACCTCTATACCTTTGGATCCAGGAGGATAACCAAACTTCTTGTAACATTTATCAATTGTATGTCCCTCTTTGCCACAGTAAGTACATTGTGGCCTCTTAGAATTTCCATTAAAGCCTCTAGAAAAACCTCTACCTCCACCTCTACCATAATTTCCAGTAGCTTGTACTGCCAAGGGCATAGGATCTTGGGAATCATGTCTAATACCATAAGTTCAAGTGTTCAGAACAGTTTTATCAATACTTAGTTCTGAGTAAGCATATTGGCTCTCATGTTGCAAACCCATATTGAATACTGTAGGAAAATCTGGAATAGGCTTTGACATCAAGGCCTGAGACCTTACATTACCAAAAACATCATTTAACCCTTTCAAGAACCGAATTACCATATTAGTTTCATGATGTTCTCTATAAACTGGGAGGGCAGCACAAGTGCAAGGTGGAGTAGGCCTCAGAATCAAGAGTTGATCCCATAAACTTTTCAGTTTTGTGAAATATTGAGTAACTGACATAGTACCTTGCTTTGTAGCGTAAATCTCTTCTTGAAGATTTGACAACCTGTAAGCATTTCCAATACCAAAACGATGATCAAGATCTTCCCAGATTTCCCTTGCTGTGGTCAACCAGAAAATGCTCTGTTGTATTGAAGTATCCACTGAATTCACCAGCCAATTCGAAACCATATCGTTGCACTGGCACCAAATTTCGTAATGCCTGTGATTCTCTGTTGGTTTTGGCAGTGAACCATCAACAAACTTCAATTTTCCTTTCTTTGAAAACACCATTGAAATAGCTCTCTTCCAACAGTGGTAATTCTCGGCCCCTTTAAGCACCGGTTGAACAATGACGGCTGAAGGATTCTCCCCAGGATGAATGAGATAAGGATTGACCACAACATCTCCAATTTCAGCCATTTCCAAAGAAATCGAATACAAAGACAGAAACAAGAATCTAGAACAGAAACAGAGAAAAAAAACGAATCGAGTATATGAATATGAATGTAGTTCCACACTACAATTCAAGACTGCAGTTCCACACTGCAATTACGAACAAGAAGACACAGCATAAGCGTTCTCTGATACCATTTTGATTTTTGCCATTGAAATACAAGAAAGCAAAATGAAGAAGATGAACTAATTTCAAATAAGAAAAGAGCGGGAAACTAAGAAAGAAGGATTTTCATTTATTCATCAGATTTTCAGTGCAATCAACGATTTACATGGTTAATTGCAGTTCCATATATACTACTAAGGCAGTTGAAACAACTTCTAATCGGTTGTAACCACCCCTACCTGATGTAACAAACTCCAACAGCTTTATAGCATAAGTGTTCGACCAAATGCCACAGTGGCATTTGGCTCACTTGATACACAATCTAACTTGCATCCAGATGTACATGCTGCAACAAATGCTCTTGTAAAAAAAAATTAAAAAAATAAAATAAAATACATATATATACTAATGATGGTCCGTTCTCAAAAATAAATAAACAATGATGATCAAAGTAGTACAACAAAGTATGTAACTATTTTTTTATATGGGAGCTAGATACTTATGATTCAGTATCCTTGATATATACATGAGATTCGTTGAGAAAATCACTTTTTTTTTTTTTTACAAATAATTTCTACATCACATGGTGTAAGTAGTGATTTTCGATGGCGGATCACAATTAGCGACACTCCAACCTATTGCCCGCTTCTCGTTGTCATATACCATCATTTTGTCCTGCATCGATATATCTACACAAAACCAACTCCCAATGTTAAAACTATAATTCAATTGGATTTTTTATTTTTTTTTTCTGTATCGTTCCAATTTTATCAGATGTCTTTCGGAACCAATATGGATTTTTTCTGCCTAATTGAATAAATTACCTCCAACGATGTTATATTGCAGACCAATTTCTGTGCCATTTAGAATGCCCAAGCAAACACTTCCTTTTGACTGCACATCACACAGAGTCTTAATATAGTAGTAACAAATGGCCATTAAAATGCAAGAAAAAAGGCTAACAATTTGATGATCTTACAGAAACAATGAGATATCCTTCTGGGAATATGTCAAATTGAGTTTTAGATCTCCATCCATTTGGAAAACTCAATCCCAAAGGCTTGAAGTAACTTTTAACTTCAGACACACTTCTAAACGGTTTCTTTCCTTTCCAGCATATCGGAAGTGTATGATCATCACGCGATTCCACCAACGGTTTCCCGTGTATTCCTTTCTTAACCTGCACGCCATGTACAGAAAATGCAATCAATCATTACACGATAACATGTTCTTAGGCGTAAATTGAACATATATGATGAACATGTCCTATACCAATGACAGTAAAGCCAGATATGCCTTATCATTCAGGTAACTGTAAGAACTCCCACTGTCGAAGACAACGAGAAGATTCTTAAGTCCCACGTTTTTTCCGCCAAAAGTAAGTTCCGCGGATCCTGCTGCATAGTGCTTCCTGACAAAGATCTTTGTTAAGGACATATTTTACTAAAACTCGGGACATTTGGCAAAAAGGAAAGATCCGCATTAATTACATGTCATCTCGGGACATTGGCGTCCAAGATATCTTGTTCGCATCATAAACATCATCCCCGAAGAAGAGAAATCCTCCACCTCTGCCGCTTAAACAATGGCCAACAACGTTTCTAATAAGCCCTTGATTATGGAGTTGCGACAATATGCCGGATTTTCCTTTCCCGAGACCAAGTACTCCGTCTACCGGATGATATGATGCACCAGGTATCTGATCATAGCCACATCTACAAACCAAGAAGAAGCTTATTAACGATCCAACACTTTTTTGCTTCCTCCGTATTGTGATTTCTACACATTTTGTCCTTCTTTTGCACCTTTTAAAGTTTGGGATAAGCGTCCTAAAAGACACAATATGGAAGATATCAGGTAAAAAAGACTATAAGAAAATGTTTTTGTCAAAAAGGACATTTTATCAATAAATTTGAAAGTGAATTACTTTGGTTTTCAGCACAACACCAACGGAATTCACTTTCAAATTCACTTTCATCTTCACTTTCAATGATGAAATGTCCTTTTAGACAAAAATCTTTTCTTATAATCTTAAAATCCTGACATCTTACTAAATGTGTCCTAATTGATAATTAACTATTAAAGTTATACTCACCCAAAAGAGAGGCGGAGACTTGAGCGAATTCTACCGGTAATATTAAACGAAAAGAGATCATTTAGTAGAACACCAAGAGATGAACCTCCATCTGCATACTCAACCTCGTAATCACATTGTTCGACGTTGTCACATTGGTAATCACCCGAATGCAGAGACGCACACAAGGGATCCTTACAAACAACAAGGTCCTTGGTAGGCCGATACAAAGGATGAGGTCCCTGCACACATTACCAGTAATCCTAATTCACAAATACAGACAAAAGACTCGTTTCATTTAACGAACATTACACAGAGGTGTGTTAGAAGAAAAAAAAAATGAAACTTTGAAGCATGCCTTTGTGCAGTGGACACAAGGTGCGTCGCATTGAAGCCAAGTGAGATCACTACCAGTATCAGGATCAAGAAAGTAAGGCCTCGGCGGTTGTCCTATGTACACTTGGGTGAAGTAATACCTGTGGACAGGTAGATTATTATGGAACCAATTAGCCCAGTTAGCTAAGATCATCAATTCACCTGCAAATTCAAATAGGCTGCTAGTTTTTTCTCTGTTTTGAATTTGTTTGTACTAAATCTGATCCACGATTTCGAGCCCTCCATTTTAGGCACAAGGTTACATCACAATTTACAAGGTTTAGAACCAGAAATTGCAACAAAATCCACAATACAATTGATAGAAACACATGTTGCTAAAAAAAATGGTGGAAAAATCTCATTAAACCCAGTTTATTGATTCAAAGATACATACCCATCAGGATAAACATTTCCATAAAGTGGGAGTTGGATTGAAGAACGAACTGAATTGCCCTTTGAAGAAACAGTAGCTTCTGGTACACCCCTTTTCCACAGTTTTATATGTTCATGATCACTTGGAGCCCCTCCTGCTAATGAAATTACTACTAAAAACACAATCATAATTGCAGCAAATTTCATCTCTCCACCTCTCATACTTCCAACAAACAAGCTGTACACAGTAAACAAAAACTAATTTTATTGTATTTAAATCCTTTTTTCAAAACCAACAGAAATTAAAGGGCAACAGAATAGCTATAATATCTTCAGTTTTATTTGTGTGGAAATTGCAAGAATTCAATATGAATAATGAAATTAGGGAATTGGACTCTCTGTTTATATAAAGGTTAAAGGTCCACAGTGTATTTATTTACCTTGAAAGTCATTATATTCCCAATATGTGGGGGGTTCTTTGCTTCAGAAAGAAAATTAGATCAGGTATCGCTTCCGTCCATGGTTGCCCATTACAACGATCTTTTGAATTTTTGGAGTCAGCAAATTTTACTTTTAATTAATTAATATTTGACCCAAACAATTTTATATTATCTTGTCCTATTTTGTTTGATGAAAATAATACAGGGTCCTGAGATATTATTGTGGCGATATCACAGCAACTCCCACGTGGTGGACGATACAGTTTTTGCATGATTACACCGTTTTTTTTTTTTTTTTTTTTTTTTTTTTTTTTTTTTTGGAAACGGGCTGAATCCGCTTATCTTGAACTCTTTAATTTGAACTACTCCGAATTCGGCGATGAACTCACATTTCAAAAATCAAGAAGTGGAACGTCCACAGCTTACAGAAAAAAAACACTAAGTAATTACATCGTTGAACCATTAATCTAAATTCCAAGCTAATCTGATGTTTCTGACGTGAGTTTCCACAGTTGATAATAGAACAATAATCGGCGGAGGACTATCTGCTACACCATGAAAGATCTTATTTCGCCAAATCCAGATGCAAGAGGTCATCTCCCTGAATTGATAGGCCCATTCTCTTACGTTTGGTTTTATACTTTTATTTTTTTTTTCAAAAAAATCGGATCTTTATTTATATTCATCACCAAATATGATGTACATTACAATTTCGTTATAAGCAAAAAAGAAAAACAAACAACTACGCCTATACAAGAATTATACTTTTGACATAAAGTGCTAGTAGCTAGTCAATGTAGACGAACTAGGCCTTTGACTGACCGGGCTGCGATTCGACTCGAGCAAGCCGATCATTGAATTGATTAACCTGAGATGAGAAATCTATCATGTCCGAGTTCTACGATTCGGGTTCAGAGCGGAGTTTCAAGACAATAAAGAAGTGGTGCTTCTTTCCAACTCGGTAGCTCATTCCGGAGTTATACTTTTATTGATAGTTACACAGTTACACTTTTGGTCTTTTTTTTTTTTTTTTTTGGGCTTATATTGGCACCATAGTTTTATTGTTGGCAGGACAATTGCTTCTAGCATTTAAAAAATTATTTCGAGCGTCACGATTATTTTTGTGTAAAATAACTTCAGTGACACTGATGTTATTTTTCGATACGAGCGTCACTGACACTAACGTTGGTTTCGATAACAGGTCAGTGACACTGACATGATAGTTATAATTGTATTATTGGTGAATAACGTCAGTGGATCGAAAAGGAACATCAGTGACACTGACGTTCCTAATGTGGTGCCGAAATACATGTGTGGTACCGGAAGTAAATGGAAATAAAATATAAAAAAAAATGTGTGATAATAGTAATAGTGCCAATTCTTTCATTTTTTAAGTAAAATTTTGCCCGATCCTAGAAAATAAATAAATACATAAATAATATAATAATACTAATAAGCGCTGATGTTTTTGAATTAACAACACTTATCACTTAATCTAAATATATTAAATGATATTTACATCGAAATATGTTTGATAATTAATTTATATAACCCCGTGATATTAAGCGTGTCTAAATTTTCTTAACAAATTTTTAATTATGCGATTATGACTTAATGAAATATATGTATATCTTTTATTTACTGAAAACCTTAATATATATATATATATATATATATATATATATATATATATATATATATATATATATATATATATATATATATATATATATATATATATATATATATATATAATGTAATTATTAATATTTTCTGAATTTCATGTATACCATATAGCATTAATCTATATTATATATGCTTTTAATATGGGGAGTTGGTATTGCCAAAGCAAAAATATTCGTTTCAGGGCAAAATAACAAAAATACCCCGAACATTTTCATACAGGTGCATGTAATGACTTTAAAATGACAAAAATAGCCTTAAAATTTTCATCTTATTGTTGTGGCATTAATTTTTTAGCCTGTATATCGCAGCAACCTTTAATATATGTTGTTGATTAGGGGCGGATCTACAATATGGGGTGGGGGTAGTCGTCATCCTTTGGGTCGGAAAAATACACAAGTATGTATAAAATGTATTTTATTTGCCTTCCATATAATATATTTTCGCCCCTATATTCGTGTTGTCAAATAATATGATCGAATATTTTTACATTTTTGTACTAATCATTATCAAAGTGTTACATTTTAAGAATTTTTATTATGGTAAAAACAATATAAAAACAAACAGTGAAACGAACTATATTGTTATATTACATATTATTATAGTCAGATCAAAGTTAAAAAGTGATATAAGTGGTAACTCTTAGGTATAATTTAGGGACGGTTTTCCCTATTATATTTATTATTAAATCAAAATGTATTTATCGGACTATAAAAAAAAAAGCTTTATTGTATCGCCTCCTCGTCCGGAGGCTTGCGTCCGTCCCTGTTGTTGATGTGTTCTTTCTTTACAATTTGAAATTAAGGTGTGTCATCGTGTCACACGATATATCCGTATTTGTTGTTGATGTGTTGTTTCTTTAAAATTTAAAATTAAGATGTGTCGTCGTGTAATATATCCGTATTTATATTTTTATAGGTTTTCGTACGTAATAAAAATGAAAGAAAAAGTAAGAGAAAAAAAATTGGGTCAGCAATCTAACAACTAGCGCCAAAAAAAAAAAAAAAAAAAAAAAAAAAAAAAAAAAAAGAAGAAGAAGAAAAGGGAAAGTAACATGCGGTTGAAATGCTGCACCTGATGTTGTACCGGATGAAGGGTACCGTAGGGGATCCACACCCGGGTAGAAAGATATTGAAAATGGTATTTCTGTCTAAATAATACAACTGCTGAGTTGTTGCCCTGGCCATACCAGCTCCCAAGTGCAATACCTCGGCCTAAAAGGAAAATACGTCGGATTTTTTTTAGGGGTCTATCGGCATATTGGTGTTCAACAAGGAACACCAGTGACACCGGCGTTTTTATCACTCGAAAAATTAATCAAAAAATGGATACTAATAGTAAAAAGAGATGTGACAATAGAACCCATAAATTTTTAATTCTTTTCTATAGTAATGTACGAGCCCAACTTTGACTCCTTAAAGAATAGATTAAGGGGTGTTTGTTAACTGTATTAAATACTTATTTTGAACAATTTAAGAGGCAAAATTTTTAAGTGGGGTTTAATAATAATAATACATGTAAATGAGAAGTCGAGAACGATATGATCCTTTGAGTTTCGAGAGTTCTTTGATCTTCCGAGCACATATCAATTTCGAAGACGGAACTCTTCATAAGATGGAATGTAATGATTTTTCCTCAAAGTTGTCATTTGAGGGATATTGGAATTTATTTCCTTTTTTCTTGCATTTTCAATTGAATAAAAAAGATTGATTGAGGGGTTAAAAGGTTTTTAACGGATGACGAAGAAAAAAAAAAGAAAAAAAAAGGAGGCTTTTAACGAAATTATCCTAATTAAACCCATTTGTCGTTATCAGTAATCCAAAGAAAACCCCCACCCATTGAATTTCATATCGGAGTAGAGAAGCTTGATCATTGCGCAGTGGAGATCATTTGGTGAAAGTTTCGTAGCGACCAGAAAGTTGTGGCTTTTTGTCAAATTCTGGAATCTTGAGTTTTGGTGATGAATTGGTATCTTATACTTTTACAGTCGTAGTTTTGTGCAGTTAGATGTCTTCGATCAGAGCCGTCCCTGTGGGGAGGCCTACCAGACCTTGGCCTTGAGCGTCCTCCAAATGTAGTAAATCCAGGGCCCTTAAAAATGAACCAGTAGTATTATTATGTTGCGTATGTTTTCTTGTGTGTTATATTTAGTTGGGTCGTATTCTCATACCACTTTCTAGTTCCCAAAGATCTCTTTTAACCCAATCATTGTTTTAAATTCGTAGCTGTATAGTGTATACTACTTCATAAATAAAAGAGCCCGATAATGAAATTGCATCTTTAGTTTCTACTTAAAAAAAATATTTTTTAACTCAAGTCCAAAAATAAAAGAAAACACTTGCTGCCTCTGTGTCCCCGCTTTTCAATATGTGAGGCAAAATCAATGTCTTCAAACAAGATTCCCCATAGTTCCTGCTTTCCAATATATATTTTTCCATATATATATTTCATTTGTTGACATTATCATCACTTTTTTACATTAATTAATTGGCCTTCATAAAATAATTTTCCATCTATGTTTCTTTCGTCGATTTGTTAATGGTTCAGTATGACCATTTTGCAGGTATGATATTAATTTTTTTTTGTTGTTTAATTCCAGGGTTACCAATTATTTTTATGGAGTGTTTGCTTAATTGAATGACATAACATCAGAATACTAATCCATTTTAACACGTGGTACTTTTAATTAGTAGTTTTACTCCTAAAAATTTTAGCAGACAAGTGATACATTCTTTAACAATAATAATGTAAACAAAATTTATCCTATAATGTTTAGAGTATTTCTAGGTGGTTTAACATATTGATTTGATTTTAGTTTTTGAAATAGAAATAGTCAGGGCCCAACAAAAACATTTGGCCTAAGGCCCTGGTTTCCACAGGGACGGCCCTGTCTTCAATTGTTGCTATTTTGAGTTTAGATTTGCTCTCTTCATAGGATTTGGCTAAGTGGTAGGAATTCTTGAAGTTGTTTGCAGTAGCAAGAGCTTAGACGCGAATTCTGAAGTAAAAGGGTGTTTTATTGAATCATAAGTTGTTGTTTTGTAGTTTAGTTGCTATGGTTTGTGTTGACTTTTTTTTTGCAGATTAATGTGTTGTGGTTAAAGTGTTGAAGTACTAGAAATTTGGGTGGATTTGGTGGTAGATTTGTATAGGCGTTGCAGTGAACTTTTGCACAAATCGACATCAGGCGTGCACCTGATATGGTGAAGCGTGCGCCTGTGATGTCAGTTCAGAATGTGTTATGGTTCTGGTCAACCAAGCATGCACCTACGGGACGTCCGCTTGAGAGACTAAGATTTTGGACGCATGAATCTGCTAGTCCAAGCATGCGCTTTAGGTGTCAAGTGTGCGTCTGATCACTCAAAGCGTGCACTTCAGCCCAAGGAAAATTGCAGTTCGAGTTTTGGTGATTTAGGCGTGCATCTGAGAGGGCAAAGCGTGCACTTGGTCTCATTTTCAAGAATGCTGTTTGTTTTCTACTTGTTAAGTGTGCAATTGTGCAATCTTGGTTGTTATGTGGCAAGGTGGAGTGTTTGGTTTTTGGTGTCTTCGGCACAACACCATGTTGTGATCCTCTACAAGAAGAGGCACGGGAACACTAAATGACGTTCATTTTGACTTTGAGTGATGTTGTGCTTAGAATTCAAACAAAATTAAAATGAAGATAATTTCATTAATAAAAAATTGACTTAGCCATTACGATGATTATCGGAAACTATTAATAGCCCAACGGCTGTAAACAATAAAATACATGTTACGGTTGGCTAAGATAGCTAACGACAACATAATTACAAACAGATAGACGAAGAATTCAACTGAGATGCGGAAGCAAATCAGATCTAATGAAATCCAACTGATTATCATAGCTGAGTACAGAACCAATCAACTGAGAACCATATGAATAACAATCAAAGCTGAATTCTAACACTCCTCTTCAAGATGAAGAAGGAATATCATACATTCTCAGATTGACAGAGATATCCTTTAAAGATGTTCCAGAAAGACCATTGGTGAGGACATCGGCAACTTGGTTGTGGGTGGAGACAAACGGAGTGCAAATCAATCCACTCTCAATCTTCTCTTTGATGAAGTGCCTGACAACCTGCTTGTAAAAGAGACTTCTTTGTTGTTGAATCAACAAAGGATTGGATTACGTTCTTGTTAAATTCGGCCCGTACCTCCACGGAGTCTCCCAAATGCAAATACATTTGGAGGGAGATTTTTAACGGTATTTGGATTTGGCGTAACAAGCGGATCTTTGGAGAAGAGACTTATTACCCCCTGCCACACGTCTTCATAGGCCAAATGGTGGAAAGAGCCCGAAATATTAGACTAGCTTGGGGACTAGAGGAACAATAGTTAGTATTCTTGCTTTGTTGGTTTGGACTTTTTGTAAATGTTTGACATTTCGGTTTATTGAATAATGAAGGTCGTTTAAAAGAAAAAGTGCCTGACAACCTCAATGTGCTTTGTCCTATCATGTTGAACTGGATTGTGAGCAATGTTGATAGGAGATTTATTGCCAAAATACAATTTATAGGAGAATACCACTAATCTTAAGGTAATTCAAAATAATCTTTACCCATATGAGCTCGCAGACACCTAGAGCCATGGATCTAAACTCAGCTTTAGCACTGGATCTAGCCGCCACACTGTATTTTTTTCTTCTCCAGATGGCCATATTACCTCCAAGTAAGGCACAATACCTAGAAACGGATCTTCAGTCTTCAATAGCCCCAACATAATTTTCATTTGTGTAGGCTCTAACTAGAACACTTCCTCCCCGTCCTTTTCTATGGGATCCTTTAAGGAAATATAGAATCTTGGGAGTAGCTGCAAAATGATTCTTTTTTGGATTCTGCATGAACCTACTCACCATATTAACAACAAATGATATGTCAGGTATGGTGTGAGTGAGGTATATTAGCCTTTTAACTAATCTTCTGTAGGAGGTCTTGTCAACTGGTTCATCTTCTGGAGCATTTGAAATCCCATGATTAGAATCAATAGAACTAACACCGTTTGCACCATAATTTCCATGTTTCCTCTAAAAGATTCTGTACTATTTCTGTCAAGAGATAAAGATCCCTTCTTTTGAGTGTGCCACCTCAATTCCAAGGAAATACTTTAGTCTCCCAAGGGATTTAATGTCAAATTCTTGAAACATACAAGTTTGTAACCTCTGAATTTCCTAAGTATCATTTCATATAACAATGATATTATCCACATAGACCAGAAGAATATAAAAACTATTGTTAGATGATTTTTTGATAAACAATGTGTGATTCCCTTGACTTTGACAATATCTCAGAATCTTCATAGTGTTAGTAAACTTCTCAAACCAGGCCCTGGGAGAATGTTTAAGACCATACATAGCCTTTTGCAGTTTGCAAATCTCCTATTTTCTGCTAAAAACCTGTATTCTTTCAAATATCTTTGAAAAAAGATCCCAGTAAAAAATGGCTGCAAGGGACTCAGGGTCCTAACAGTATTCATTTTGGCCACATGAGCAAAGGTATTAAAATAGTCAATGCCTTGGGTTTGATTGAACCCTTTGGAAACCAATATGGCCTTGCATCTCTCAATGGTCCCATCGGATTTGTACTTCATGGTGTACACCCATCTTCACCCAACATGTTTGATCCTCTTTAGTGCTTGAACAAGACCCATGTCTTGTTTTTCTCAAGAGCAGACATTTCCTCCTTCACAGCTGTAATCCATGTCTGATCTTGAATGGCATCATGTAGGCTGTTGAGAACTAAGATTTTGATAAAATATGAGATTTTTTATGGGGTGTTTGGTGCACTCCCTTGGTTGCTTCCTTTTGGCAATAGGAAGTTCTTCCTTGGGCTTGGTACAAGCTTTGGATCTCTTCCTTGAAGCAATAGGCATCTATGCACTGAATTTCCCTCCTAGTAAATTCAGCTGAGGAACTTCAGGTATGAAACTTTCTTCTGGTGAAGTCAGCTGTGATGTTTCAACTGAGACCTCATCTACTTATTGAGACATCTGTGAATCTGTGACTATATGTTTGGCTTCAATAGAAGGCAGCTGAGGAATTTCATATGTGATCTTATCTTTTGAGGTGTCCAGCTGTGAGGGAATTTCCTTTAGACATGAATCTGTCAAATCTAGATGCTCCCTCTGAGTTTGAATATGTTCTATGTCTTCAGTTGGAACATCTTTATTTTGTTGATACTTCTCTGATCCAGACATGGAGATCTCCCTTTGAGTCTGGACATGAGCAACTCCATAGTAGGATTCAGATTCATTAAAAGTTATATCCCTGGAGACAAAGAAACATTTAGAAGGGGGATGATAACACATATACCCCTTCTGAGTATTGGAATAGATAATAAAGATGCTTTTAACAGCAACAACTCCGGGATCCAATTTCCCCTATCAAGAGAATGGATATAAGCATAGACAACACAACTAAATATTTTCAAATCCAAATTTTCACTTGGAAAACATGGATACAGATTGGATAAAAGCTATCTAGAGGCCTGATTCCCAAATATTTAAAAGGCTTCATGTTAAATAGATGAGTTGCATTCAGAACTGCACCCCCAATAGAACTTAAGGACCTTAATATGGAAAATCAGATCCCTAGTCACTTCCATCAAATGTTTATTCTTGCGTTCAACTACTCCATTTTGTTGTGGAGTGTGAATACAAGGAGACTCATGAATCATCTCTTCCTTATAGAGAAAAGGGCTGAGAAGTTGATTGAAGTAGTCCTTAGCATTATCAGTCCTTAGCCTTTTAATCATTGTATTAAACAGAGTTTTCACCATGTTGAAGAATTGTTGGAAAACATTAGCACCTTCAGATTTATTTTTAAGGAAATAAATCCAAGCTGTCCTAGTACAATCATCATAAAAAATACATATCACTTAGCTTCGGTGATACTTGATACCCTAGATGGACCCCAAATATCATTGTGAATAAGATCAAAAGGGGTTTTTACATATTTCACCGATGTTTGTAAAGGGTTTTCTATTCATGCTTAGCTAACTCAAATTTAGGGCAAAACGGAGATTCAGTTTTTATTCCTTTAAAAATACCATGGTAATTTTTTTTTGAATACTTCTAAATGCAAGATGTCCTAAGATTCTATGGTACAACCAAATCTAAGAGATCGAGAATAAGATAATTAATGACAGGTATTATTCTCATGTCCATCCAAAAAATAGAACCCATTCTTTACTCTAGCAGCTCCAATCTTCTTCCCCATTTCTTTCTCATGTATCAAACATGAGTCAGGAGAGAAAATAACATTGCAGTTTGAATCAGTAGCAATTTCTGAATGGAAATCACGTTAGAAGTAATTTTGAGAACATGTATAACATTCTTTAGAGTAATCTCAGGTGTCAAAACAATATTCCATATACCTAAAACAGTGATCAAAGATCCATCAACCACATTAATTTTCTTAATACTAGGACTTGGAACATATGTATCAAACCTAGACATATCAAATTTCATGTGATCAGTAGCACCTGAATCAATCACCCATATTGTATTATGTTTTTGGTGATTAAAGGAAGTACTTGTGAAGGCCATAGATCAATTGGGTTGTTCAAGGCTAGCCAGGAACTTTTTAAGCCTTTCAATTTTAGATGTTCCCAATCCAGTTTCCTAAGAGTTAGGACTCTCATTCTCCTTGTTGCCAAGATGGAGAGCGGAAATCTCAAATTTTTTAGTTCATGGCTTCCCATGAAGCTTCCAGCACTTATCTTTGGTGAACCCGTTACTTTTTGTTGGACTTATTTTTAAGTTTTAATGATGAGTGGCAGACTAGCTGTTATATATCAAAGGCAAAAAATGTCTAGATCAAATGTATAGGTTTATTAGGGTTTGATCTTTGTATAGGTTTGATCAAACAGGCAATGTAATTAGGTCAGCTGACTTTATCAGTAGATCTGTCTAGGTCAGTAAGGTTACTAAGTCAGTAGACTAGTTAGGAACCTGCTGAAGACTGAAGGCCGAGGGTTCAAACTCAGTTATTGAAGGCTAAGGGATCAATCTTAGTATTTAAAGTCAAGGATATGGAATCAGAATTTAGGGAAGTCTGTGATGGCCTAAACTGATTACATATACCTTGTGTACATGGTTTAAGTTCCATAAGTTAAGTGGTGATTGGAACTTGGTTATGTTCAAAATGGTGTACTCTAACTTTACAATCAAAAGTTAGATAAAAGACAGCCAGCTGAAGTGTTTTATAAACACAGCAAACTTCAGTCATCTGACTGATATGTATTTCAGCAGACTAACATACACAGGTATCTGCTGAATGTAAATCTCGATTTAATCAAAGGTTACATTGGAAGATTACAAGGATAAAGATGGATTACAAGCCTTGATATTATCAACAAATCAATGGTCAAGATTAAAGGGACGTTGGAAAGATTCAGAGGATTAACCAATGGACACAAGTCAAAGGGTGGACAGACTGAAAACTGTCAAAAAGCAAACTGATAGTGTCAGTACTATGTATAGGGACAGAAAGCAAGTAAAGATGAAGACAAATCTGCAAACGGCTATGTTTGAATTTCAGACATAAATCACAGGATTCTCACCTATAAATAGAAGACTCCTGATTCAGATACAAGTGATGAAAAACAAATAATCAACTCAAGCTATCAAGTTTCTTATCAAGAAAAACACCCTGCTGACTTCACTGAGCATAAAGCTATTGATCTAGAAAACTCTTCAAGTGTAACCTGCTATCAAGTTACATCAAGTTTACAAGCTTGAAGACATCAAGCTGCTGATCATTTCATCCTGATCAAGCTGCTGACTGTTGAATCATTTACTTGATTCAAACTTTCTTTTACAAGAAACCTGCTGAAGACAGAGAAGCACTTAGGTGTCAAGAAGCTGTTGTTTGTGGTGGGAGTGGTGAAGAGGCAATCCTACCCTTCAAGGACCGGTGGAATACTTTGAAGCAGCAATCCTACATGTTTCAAATATTCAGTTTGTGAAGCCATAGTTATTGGTGAAGGACAGACAGCTTAGGGATTTTTTTAACTGCCACCTCAAAGATCACTAGTGAATTTCCTCCAACATCACAGGAGAAGAGTGGACTGACAGGATTACACCACCTGGAACCACTATAAAAATTGCCTACTTACTTTCGGCATTTACTTTTTGCATTTAGTATACCGATCACATCAACTTACTGAAACTAGCAACTGAATCACACACTTACACTACTGAGTATCTAATACCTGGTATCATATTTAAAACAACAAGTAATAAGGCTTAATTTGAATATATTCCGCTGCAACAAATTCAGTACTATCAACGGTCGACGAGACTGCGAGTGGTCGCGGACCGGCGAGCGATCGACAGAGCTGCGACCTTGCTGAGTTTGTTAACTCCAAAAGTTTTAAGTGTTAAGTTTACTCACCCTCCCTCTAAACTTAACCAAAGCCTTTTCAAGGGACCAACAATTGGTATCAAATGAGTGCTTCTGTTATGAAGTAATCCTACTTGTTGTGCTTGTGAAAATACTTTGAAAACTTTTTCAAGTTTATGATTTTCAAAGCTTTGCATCATGGATAACAACCAGTATGCTAGAACTATGTTGATGTGTTCCTTAGATCGTTTTGATGAGTATAAACATCGTATGCAGGCTTTTCTAGCTGCAACACATGATGAGATGATGGATGTACTGACTGATGGACCACTGGAAATCACAAAAGCCATAACTGTGGATGGTCAAACTCAGTATGTTCCAAAACCAAAAAAAGAGAGTGGAATGCTAACACATTTAAGTTTCAATGGCTGATGAGTTTTATTTTTGGGCAATGGGTGTTTGAATGTCAGGAATGTATGGGATATGTTTGGCTTGCAGTTGCAGCCAGTAAATATGTTTTGTAATCCTTCGAGTTCGACGGTTGTAGGGCTGAAGCTAAGAGCTTCTTCCATCAAGTGTTATATATTGTTGTTATTGTATCGGCCATTTGTTTCAATGTTTGAGAATTTATCGTCTTTGATCTCCATCCAATAGATTTCATGAATACAAATGCTACCACCTTTGTTTCTTAAATCTTTGCTTGGGCATATGATGACTATTTGTTGTGTAACTTTGCACGAAAGCCGACTTCCGTATTTCAAATATATTTGGGTGGGACCATTGGTTATGATGACTAATCATGTTTTGACGTTTCACTTCTAGATTTCGGGGGGTAATCCACTTTCCTTTACATCGACCTTTTCGGATGCGCTAGCAAAAAATGGTCAAGTATTAATTATAGTCTTTAAATTCCATATTAAGCGCTTTAGTGGGGATCTGTTTTGTAATTCGAAATCGTTTTATTTTTGCATTGTAATTTCTTAACAGCATTGACCGGAATTCTGCTTTATGCTTCGAGATCGTTGTATTTGGTTTCCTTTAACCTGATTTTAATTAATTTGTTTATCTTTCGTGAAAAGGGTGTGTCTATGTGCAGGATGGTAGTGGATGTATCTTATCCCCCTTGACCTTGATTTTTACAACTGAAATATTCAATGAGGTTATTTCTACAAGTTTAAATTGGATTGATATAGAGGAATCTTACACCCCTTTAAATGAGAAATCAAGGAACAATATGTATTTATTTCGCAAACACATTGTTCGTCCGATATTATTCTACCCTTCAATTGGTTTGCATTTGTTTTAGGTGTTACCATATGTCTACTTTCATGTTTATTTTGCCCTTCTTCTTCTTTTGTGTTTGTTTGTGTACTTTGTTTACGACTTTGATACTTGTTTTTTTATTGAACTTCAAATCTATATTGGGTTCATCTTTAAATCTCCTCATTGCACGTAAGAGTTGGGGCATTGTCTTCTCGTATTGCAACAAAAAGTTGTGAAGAGTTGTAGCCGCTTGCAATGCTTCTTTCCGAGTGACCGGTTCCAAAGCTATTGAATCATCCTCAACTTCGTCATCGACCGGATTTTGAATGGTATCCGCCACAATTTCTTCAATGCTTTGAACCTCGTAACATTCATTATTTTCACCGGGATAATCTAGCAAGTGATTCACATCCATTTTGTGCCGATAATGCATACCCGTAATCAAGTTCTCAAGCTCACGAATGTCTTCTCCGAATTTACATCGTTTAAATCACTTGAGCCGGTTGGATTCGCCGAACGAATTTTGCAGTGTCGAAAGAAATTTGCTATGGCCTCTTGTTGCACATTTCTCCAAGCTGAGACGGCCAAATTGATAGCATCTAAAATATTAATCTTTTCCGGAGAAGAAATGTCCAACTCATAACCTTCCAAAATCTTACGGTAAAACCTTTTACGGTAGTACATTTTAAAGGCTCTAATTATCCCAGCATCACATGGTTGAATTTTTGAAGTCATGTTTGGCGGTAGAAAAAACAACTCAATGTTTTGCAACCCTTGGATATTATTTGAATGGGCTGGACAATTATCCACTACCAAGAGAATTTTTCGACCGTGCATTTGTTCATCCAGCCAACGAACATATTCATCGAAAAGCAACGCATTCATCCATGCTCTTTTGTTGGCACGGTAATCACAATCTAGGCTATTCATGTTGATATTCTTAAAACAACGTGGCTTTGCATACTTACCAATGATCCATAGAGGAATTTTTTCCGAGCCATCCTCATTGCAACAAATAACAATTGTAAGTCTTTCCTTGTCCTGTTTCCTACCTTCAAGTTGTTTTGTTGCAAGTGAATGCTCAGCTTGTAACCTGAAAAACAAACCAGTTTCATCCATATTAAAAACATCTTTCATAGGAAATTGATCAATTTTTTCCCTTACAGACTCCAATTTCTTCTCCATGTCATGTGTGTCGACTGAGCCACTTTCTCCGGAACGGCGATATGATTTGATACCATGCCTTAACTTGAATTTCTCAAGCCAGCCGTGTGAAAGTTTATGCTCTGAAGAATCCTGTGGATACAAAAGCTTCAGCGCCTCAACCGCCTTCTCTATGATTAGCTCTCCTGTTATATTCACATGCTCTTGATGTTGGAGAAACCATTCATAAACAACTTTCTCCATGTCCGGGTACTTGGCTGGTTTGTGACGCTTGGAAGATCCACCTTTGTCAAAGTCAGCTGATAGGAACTCTGATGATCGCTTGAGAGTGTTTGATATTGTTCCTTGACTAACTTTCAAATTGAAAGTTTTGTCAACCCACCGCACCAAATCTTGTTGAGTGCATCCTTGGTGATCTCTCTTATACTCGCATAACAGTTTTCGTTGTTGATTGATCATGGTTGATTTTTGAACACCTTTTAGTTTAGGAGCCATAGTTGATGTGATTTTAAAAAAATTCAATAGACATTTTATAGTGATCAATTTCTAACCATGTTTAATGTAATGCGTTGGTATCGTGGACCAACTTTTTGGTACCATGAACTAACTTTTTACTTATTAAAAAACAATGAACTTGACAAATTTAAATAATTTGTGAATGTACATTCATAGAATGTGCGCTTGGAACTTGTTTTGTAATTTATTTTTCATCTCTAACTAATATACATTGAAACTAGTACATTGGACTTGGAAATTTAAAGGTTATACGTAAAACCTCTTTAAATTAATAAATTATTAATTTATCGATATAATAATATCTCGCTAAATTAATAAAATATCCCGGTCCCAACATTATTAATTTATAGAGGTTTTACTGTACAATATGTTTGTTTCAACGCTTTTCTTCCTCAGGGTCAAACTGTACGTAAGGTCGAAGTGAGTGGTTGAAGAGAAAATTTAAAAAAGACACGTTGCTCAGGTATGGAAAAACAGAGGAGAAAGCATGGAACTTTCACGAAGACAAGTTTCAATTTTCCTATTTCAAGTACAACAAAGTATGAGTAACATGTGAAGTTGTTTGGCCGTTGATGGTGTTGCATATGTTACATTTTTCCATATCGATCTTTCTAAAATTTCATAATCTGTCAAAAATAAGTTAAAACTATTTCCAACATAATTTTTTGTGCTTTATTGGTTTTTCAGGTTGTAGGGAAATTTTGTTAATAATATTTGAGATTAGGGTTCACAAAAATAAAATCAGTCTAAATTGCATTACGTATGTAGGCATTTCCTTAATAACATGTTTAATTTTATACAATTCCGTGCATCGCGGTTTTCCTACTTAGTATATATATATATATATATATATATATATATATATATATATATATATATATATATATTGAAAGGGTAATTTAACCCGATTACCCGTAAAATTCGACCCATACCCGTCATTGACCCAACTTATTCCCTAAAAATATTTTAAAATAAAAATCCTGAAAATAAAAATATTCCAAAAAAATTAAACACGGGACTCCACAAATCTTAGTGATTATTACCTTCGAATCTTCTCAAAACAAACCTTATCCGCTTGAAATCAGGTAACGAATTCATGCTCATACCAAATCTCCTGAAACTCCACTCAAAATCATGTAACAATGTACATCTATGTACTCCCATGAGTTTCATTTTTTTTTCATCTACGTAACTCCCCCTATTCGGTTGTCTTTTTTTTTTTTTTTTTTTTTTGGAGAATGATTCTTTTGCCATACTAATTGAGAGTCAATTTTAGAGGTGTAAGTAATTTTTTTAGTCAATTTTAGAGGTGTAGCTAATTTTTTTTTGTTGATTGCTGCAGGAGGACTTGGGTTACAATATTATAGGGTGCATCTCACGACGATTAAGGTAACGATTGTTTCCATTTTCGGTTTTTACCAAATCAAGTTCTCTTTAACGAGAAGGTATTTGGTCTTATTGAGGTTCTCCCGATCTTCTTTTATTTTTTAGTGTTGGTTTTTCCGGTAGTAGGCTGGTGGTGATCCGACAGTTGTTCGGTGTTGTTCCGGCGGTTGTCCGGTTATAATTTTGTTGTTTTAATAAAATTTCTTTCGTTCCGTTAAAAAAAGGTAACGAATTACACATATACATCGTATTTTTTTATTTTCCATTGATTCATATACATCGTGTTTTTTTTTTTTTTTTTGGTTTAGCTTTTGCTTGATATGGCCGTTATTCGAGTGATGACAATGGATGTAAAATATTGTTCAGAGAAGACGGTAGGATATTTCGTTAATTTACCAGATGACGGATGTTTAGTTGATTTTCTGTCCTATCCATTGATGCAAGGTACGTAAATTCGAGAATCTCATCGGCGTCTCTCGGTAATGAATGTCAATTCATCTTTTCCATTTTATTATTCTCTCATAAATCAATCGTTGTCATCCTTTTTTAAATGTAAGTTACTTTTGATACATTATAGTACAATTGTCAATTTTTTTTTTGGATTTGATTGGTTTTCATTTATTTAGTAGTTTTTGGAAGGATCAGCAAAAAAAAATTCGTTTCAGTGATAGATTTAGGTGATGAATTTTGGATCTTCCCTTAACAAATTAAGAATTATTTGTTTGTGAATTTATTTGTTTTTGTTTATTTTCCAGGTAAGGGTAACTTATGTTCGAGGAGGCTAAAGTATTGATGATATTGTTTTTACATCTTCTATGGAGAAGCTTAGAGTCTTTGTTACTTATCAGGTTTTGCAAGATTTTCGTATAATAACAATTCGGTTTTGCACGTTGTACCAGATTCTACTAAAACGGTTTTGCAACATTTTTGTATTGATGGGTTATTTAACTAATTCAAATAAATAAATAAAGATTACGATGTACTGATCTAATCTTCATTTAGGTTTTACTTAATAAATGTTTGCTTTCATAATACAGTGATTATTCCATCATACTCCAACTTGCACTTTATATCATCAAAGCTTCTGATTTTTTTTTTTTCATTGCAATATGAGTTTGTTTCTGTGATACATGAATAACTTATAGTTGATACATCAAACTATGTTCCTTTTTTTTTTCCTTGTGGAAGGATTTACGTGGTAGGTTATTTGCAGAATAGAAAGGTATTAGATGCGGTATATGTTTGGTACTTTGGTCATCAACCTCCCGTTATTCATCTTTATGCCGTAACTAATAATAAGGTATTTGATGCGGTTTATGCGGTTTTTTTTCCAGTAGAAGGATTTGCGTGGTAGGCCATTTGCAGAATAGAAAGGATTTGTTGCGGTTTACTGTATCCCCCACCGGGCTTATTTATGACACGAGACTTCTTCGACACGTGCCGTGTGATTATGATACATTGGGGGATGGATAAGGTATTTTTTATGGCCGTAGTTTGTGGAATTTTACACGTTAAATGAGACAATGGATAAGGGTGGGGTGGGTGTGGATAGGGTGATTTATCATTTTACCGTAAGAAAAATGTTCGAGATGGTGGATGACGCGTCCCTTAGTCTGTGAGTTTGTCATTTAAATTCTATTTTCCACGCTATAAACAATATATTATACCATATCATTGCGAAAATACTAATATAGTAGATTAATGTAGTACTATATTGTAACATTTAATACTTCAAATATTGTTAGTTGTATAATGTATAAATAAAATATTATATATACTTTCAAACTTTTATCTATTCCCGTGCATAGCACGGGAAGTATTATATATATATATATATATATATATATATATATATATATATATATATATATATATATATATATACACACACACACACACACACACATATATGATACGCCGAACCCAAACGAGAGGTCTCGAAAATGATGGAATATTTCGAGCAAAAGTAAAGCGCGAGCTCATTTATTACAAGCTCCATATCGGCGAGCTCATTTATTATAAGCTCCTTAGCGGCGAGCTCATTTATTACAAGCTCCATATCGGCGAGCTCATTTATTACAAGCCCCATATCGGCGAGCTTATTTATTACAAGCTCATTTCAACGAGCTCATTTATCACAAGCTCTCTTATTACGAGCTCTCCATCAACGAGCTCTCTGTTACAAGCTCGCCACCAACACGGATTTTCTTCAACAAAAGTCCGTCCGCTTAATAGCGTGGCACCTTCGAGGCCGTCCGCTTGATAGTGCGGTCCTAAGTAAGGTTGTTACAAACGGCGAGGTCGCCAAAGACCCAAAAGAGCGCTTCGAGGCCGTCCGCTTGATAGCGCGGTCCTAAGTAAGGCCATTACAAACGGAGAGGTCGACAAAGACCCAAAAGAGCGCTTCGAGGCCGTCCGCTTGATAGCGCGGTCCTAAGTAAGGCCGTTAAAAACGTCGAGGTCGCGAAAGACCCAAAAGAGCGCTTCGAGGCCGTCCGCTTGATAGCGCGGTCCTAAGTAAGGCCGGACGAAATGGCAAGGTCGCCAAAGACCAAAACAACTTTGAGGCCGTTTGCTTTATAGCGCGGTCCTAAATAACAAGTCGGACAAAACGACAAGGCTATAAGCCATAAAACAGGCTACCAACGCCAAGACTAAGGCTTCCTATGCCAAAGTTGTAAGACCGACCTCTAGGTCGGCATCATATTTTGGAATTCGCCTACGAGTGAATCTTTTATAAGACCGACATTTAGGTCGGCATCATAGTTGGAATTCGCCTACGAGCGAATCTTTTATAAGACTGACCTTTGGGTCGGCATCATATTTGGAATTCGCCTACGAGCGAATCTTTTATAAGACCAACCTTTAAGTCGGCATCATATTTGGAACTCGTCTTTGAGTGAGCACTTTATAAGACCGACCCCAGCTCGGCATCATATTTGGAGTTCGCCTCGAAGTGAACCTTCTTATAAGACCGACCTCTAGGTCGGCGTCATATTTTGGAACTCGTCTTCAAGCGAGCCCTCTACAAGACTAAAGGTTCTCAAGCCACCAAAAGCAAAGTCGATCAACAATACAAGCAACGAAAAGACCTCTATGAGTACGGCGCTTAGGAAAAGCTAACAGGCGATCCGCCACAATAGCGAGCCATCACAATATTTCAAGGCAATAGATCCGCAAACAGACTTTACTCCCCGCCTAACATTTCAAGAAAATGATTAAGGCACGGAGTAGGGGCCATTGATGTGCCAAAATCGTACTTCGGTCCGCGGATCCTTATTCGGGTCTGACCGGCCACCGATATTAGTGGATGAGGCCACCGTCCATTACTACCCGCGAGCTCGCAAGCCAAATTAGGACCGCGAGCCTTCGGATCAATTCCAAGCCCTTAACCCTATGCGGCGACAAAAAGGATTAGGGGGCCGACACGCGATCTCATTCGATAAACGGGTCCGCCAGCGACCTCGACCATAATAATTAGAGGAATAACTATCTCAAGTTCGGCAAGACAATGATATAAAGGGTACATGGATCGGCGAGGCCATCAGGAGCGCAACCTATCGGCTCCGCTACGAGCCCGCTACTGTAGATAAATATCTACTTGTACTGTATGTCCTCGTGTGTAAATAAACCGACTTCAGTCGGTGGCTCCCCCTATAAATAGGGGAGCTATGTAACTTCATTAAAGGATGGACAAGAAATATATAAAACAGATGGCAAAGCCAAGTTGTCCACTTCATCTTCTCTGAAAAAGCACCACCGCCGGAATCCTCTGGCGCCACCGAGCACCACCGGCAAACACCACTTTAATACACTTTTATAGCCAGATATCCAACATACAAACACCGCAAAAAGAAGTATGGTATTTTCGACATCATCAGGTTTCTTAGCTAACTGTTGGATCGAAGGATTGATTGAAGGCGTATTGTCGAGCTTTAATTTCAGATTCGTTTTGCGATTGAGGTAACCTTAGCTTGTATGTGTAGCTGTTATTTCAATTTCAAAATGATTTTCTTTTCCTTATTTGCACTGAGTGAGTAATGCGTTCTTAACGAGATCATGCGATAGTTAAATTCGAACCTAGTGGGGTATGTATTTGTTTCATTGATTGTTAGAGTATATCAGGACAGTTTAGGGTTGTCGACCCCTCGGCAGGTCATTAACTCTAATGTTAGTAAAGTCAGACTGACGTATATAACTGATCAATTTTAATTATATACGTGTCAAACATTTTTTTTCGGATATAGACTCGGTATCCGGGAAGGGGGAATCACACTAGTTCCCCTGATTACGCAGGGATGCCCCCTTGTTCTGACGTTATTCTTTCTTGCGCCCTAGATGACACTTAAAGATGATTCTATTTCAAAAATAGTAAAACGAAAAAAAAAGTTATATCATGTATTGTAGCAACTCATTGTTTGTTAACAAAATCCGGGCATCTAACCATCACATTCATAAGAGAAAAGATCAAGAGTCAAAAAAAAAAAAAAGATCAAGATTCTTTGGATGAAACTATGGTCGGTTGATGATAGAAGTATAATACATTAATACTATCCTTTTTGTAAGAATCTTTGAATTCATCATATCTATGATTAATGACAATAAACTGATGTACATGATGAGTCACTGTCCAGCACCCACATGCCCATTTGCATCAGTTTTTTCTGCAGTATTGTTTCTGTATCAACTCGGGACGACCAGAAAACGAATTTCTTCTCATTCCCTGGAGAATTCTGCTTCGAATCTACACCGTCTAAATACAACCCGTATTCTGATTCATTGATTCCGTCATACTTGATACCTTTCAGTTCCAGTAATCTTTTCAATGAATCGACGAAAATGCCACCCGAGGAAAAAGAGTCGTTAGATGTTAAAGAGCCTGCCACTGCAAGAACCTTGTTTACAAAATCATCATTCCATAATATAGAAGTAAAAGGCGAGCTCCTGGTGAAAAGAATCTTCGACGTTTCCCCGATATAGAAATCATAAGCCGGATAAGGTAGATCAAGATTCAGATTACCACTCAAAAGAAGCATGTTGGAGTCTACTAACCATATATTATACTTAAATTCTATACATTTCTTGATCACATACGAGATCGCATAAATCTCCTTCATAATCTCTGCACTAGGATCATGGATATTTAGGGACTTGTAGAAATCATTAGTTTCAATCACACTATGTCCCCTTCTTGACAGTTCCAATAACAAAGCAGACTTTGGGCCAATGAATACGTAGTTTTTTATATCTAACCGTTCAAAATGGCAAAGCAAGTTTCTAACTTTAGATTCGAAAGCTCGTTGTAGGTTAATTACTATCACGGTATTAAACTTCTGGATAGAATGAAGGATTTGCTCAAGTTCAACAGGATTTCTGGCAATTCTGTAAGGAATAACTTCTCTGAAACAGAAATCATACCACTTCAATGAACTTAAAGGCAGCTTTGGAGAAGGGATGTTGTAACTAGAATTTTCATCCACTAACCGTGAATCTGGGCCAGCAGATTTCATATAATTAATCCCAACGTCCCTATGGGATACAGAAAGAGCACTCTTATTCTTGAAATTTGTATAAAGATTAAAATAACCGCGAGAGTGGACAAACTTGATAAACCATGGAGTCCAAATCTTCTCACCTTGGTTCAAGTACCATACCGTTGACACCTACAAGCACATATCACAAGTAGTTATGAAAGTGATAAACAAAAACCGGTGCTCAATTTCATAGCCAAATCTATAAAGCCAAATGAAAGAGTTACTTTTGCTGAAATCATGTAAACTGAAAAAATACTGAAAGAAACATTACCATCCCACCAAGAAACGGTTTGATTCCCTTTGACTTGTGTATGTCATACCAAAGACGAAATTCTTTCCAGGGCCTGGGAAATAGGAGCTGACCCCAAGTTCCAACCAAGTGATACAATAACAAGGGACTTTCACTGTCAAGTTTAATTTTTTTCCCACGGTTTCCTGCCATATTATATACGATAAATGTTTATATAACGATATTCAGGTTATCAAATTAAATGGAATTCATCCGATATATATATAGTCCAAACTAAAAGATTTTATAAAAAAACAAAACAAATATTTAAAACCGTAAGATGTAACTAAATTTTGACAAAGCAAACCGAAAAGCAAATTCCAAGTACCAAAACAAAAACAGTATCAGAAAACAGCAAACAATGTCATAGCCTACAAAGTAAAGAAGCCGGTTGCTTAGACTTCAACTTTCTTACTTGGTGACCAACATCTCAAACATTTGTAAATGAGCATAGACTACTTCAATTATGAAATAATTCCCAATAAAATACATCATGAAGTAGTTTTGCACAATGACAAGTAAAGATATTTGGATTTTGTAGAGAATTCAATCAAGTCTATAAGATATTCTCTCCTAGATCCAATAGTACACTAAAACACCCATAGTGAGGACATTTCACATAGGACCATCCTACTTGGTCATTCAACAAAATAATTGTTGCATGTAAAAGTCAATTTTATATGTTAGCCCTATGATAGAAAAGAAGCATTCAACAACATTAAAGAAAGAGCTACTGACAAAAAGTACTAACAGTTACATGAGAAACTGGCATAAACTATGTAATTTGAGAAAAATATCTTATTGGCATTCCTTGCGTAATCGATTAACAGGTTTTGACTTGTCAGATAAGTGACTTGATCTCAAAACTGATGAATAAGCTGGTGGAACTAATATATGAAACTGAACTAAGAAAGATGGTCAGCTGAGTAAGTGTATCCAGTTCTGTGAAAGTCAGTTCGGTAAAGTGCAACTGAGTTTCTTCTGAAGTCAGCAGTCAGTTTGGTCTGCTGAGTTTTACTGAATACAATTGAGTTCTACATCTGAGCAGTTGATTACAAGTATGAGAAGGTCAGCATGAAGCTGAGTTTCATCTGGTGGATAATCAGCTGGAGCTGGGGTCCACATCTAAGGTATTTATGACAGATCCAACAAAGATCTTATGGCGGCTAGGGTTTATGGAATTGTGCTTATAAATACCAATGTTGTTATCAATGCAGTGTGTGTGAAAATCCTTATAACTTTGTGCATAACAAAATATCTCCTTTTATGTCCGTGGAGTAGTTGGCACAACGCCGAAAACCACGTTAAATCACTGTGTTTTCATTGTTTATATGTTTTATCAATTTCCGCCTTACTTTACGTTTGCATTGTTTTATTTTATCTTTCTTAGAGTGCAAGTTTCTCATTTGTGTTTTAACAAACTGGTATCAGAGAGTTGGTTCGTAGATTCAAAGAAATTGCAAGTTGAACGGGGTTGATCTTCACCAAGACCGGTGCTAGGATTTTGTGATCATAGGTCTGTTCTTTAGTAAGAAGGATGTCAGCAATGAACGTAAAGATTGATAAATTTACTGGCAGGAACAGTTTCAGTTTGTAGCAAATCAATATGCGGGCCTTATTAAAGAAACAAGGGTTGTGGACTCCTTTAACTGATAAAAGGGATGCCGGTGCAGCAGATTATGCCAGTCTGGAGGATAAAGCACATTCAACCATCATGTTGTGCTTATCTGATGATGTTATCACAAAATTTGCCGAGGAAGACACCGTTGCCAAGTTATGGTCAAAGCTTGAAAGCCTGTATATGACTAAGTCATTGACCAACAAGTTGTTGCTGAAGCAGAGGCTATTCAGCCTGAGGATGCATGAGGGGGCTCAAAGAGATCGCCTTGATCAACTGAACACAATATTACTTGATCTCGGGAATACTGATGTTAAGATTGAGGATGAAGATGCTGCGTTGATTTTGCTGGTTTCATTACCAGCTTCTTATGAGAACTTTGTGCAGTCCTTCATAGTTAGGAAGGATACAGTGGTTTTGGAAGATGTGAAGTCAGCCTTTCATACGAGGGAGCTGAGACATAAGGCAGCATTGGTAGACAATCAGGCTGCTGGACTAGTAGTCAGTAGCAGCAGTAGAAAAGAGCATGGGCAGTCTAGGAAGAAGAATTCCAAGAAGACAAGGTCCAAAGACCCTAAGTCCACAGATGTTTGCAATTACTATAAGGAGCAGGGACATTGGAAGTCAAACTATCCAAAGAGGAAGAAACATTAGGAGAACAGTTTTGGCACAGCTGTTGTAGCAGCTGAGCATGACTGAGAAGAGGACATGGTTCTAGTAGCGGAAGAGTCAGCACATCATACTGAAGTGTGGATTCTAGACTCTGGGGCATCCTTTCATATTGGCCCTCACAAAGAGTGGTTCTCAAGTTATCAGCAGATAGATGGTGGTCAATATCTATGGCAAACTGCAAGGTCTGGAAGGTAGCTGTGATTGGCTCAGTTCAGTTGAGGACGGAGGATGGAAGATTTTAGAAATTGGGTGAAGTTAGACGTCTTCCACAGATGAACAAGAACTTGGTATCTCTAAATTTTTTAGACAGTAGGGGGTTCAATTTCAAGGGTGAACGTGGAGTGCTGGGTGTCTATAAAAATTCGGTTGTGGTTCTCAACGGAGTCAAGAAAGGGACCTTGTATATACTACAAGGGTCAGCTGTTGCTGGTTCTGCAGTTGTGGCATCTATTGAGATTCATCAGTCATATCTTACAAAACTGTGGCATATGAGAGTGGGTCGCATGGGTGAAAAAGGGATGCATGTTTTTTTTCTCAGAATGATCTTCTTCGGGGATGTAAGGTCAAGCATTTAGACTTTTGTGAGCATTGTGTGTTTGCGAAGCTTCATAGGGGAGAGTTCTTAAAATGGGTACACAACACAAAGTGATCACTTGATTACATTCATTCTAATTGTTGGGGGCCATCAAAGGTGGAGTCATTGGGTGGTCGTAGATATTTTGTGTCATTCATAGATGACTATTCAAGGATGACTTGGGTGGTGATGATGAAACACAAAAGTGAGGCATTCAAGAGCTTTAGGTAATGGAAGTCTCTAGTTGAAAATCAGTTAGGGAAGAAGATCAAGAGGCTTCATACAGATAATGGTCTGGAATTCTGTTGGATTGAGTTTGATGAGTTTTGCAGAAATGAGGGTATTGCCAAGCATCATACAGTCAGGAATACTCCTCAGCAGAATGGGGTTGCTGAAAGGCTAAATCAAACACTTCTGGAAAGAGCAAGATGTATGCTCTCTAACAGGGGCGCCCTTTGGGAGGCCCAAGAGGTCCATGGCCCAGAGCCCCTCCTAAACTATGAATTTAATGGCCCCGTGAAATTTTGACTCAATAGTATACATATATTGTATTTTTAAAAACTAACAAGGTATTTCCATAATGGTGAGCACTATTGTATAACTTGATAAGTGACTAGGGTTCGAACCTTGCTTGAGGCAAAAAAATATTGTTTTTTTTTGTTACTCTTTTTTAGAAGGGCCTAAAACAATATTTGGCCCAAAGTCTAAATTTGGATAGGGACGCCCCCTGCTCTCTAATGCTGGTTTATCAAAGAGATTTTGGGCAAAGACTGTAACTACATCTTGCTACTTAATCAACAGGAGTCCTCACACAGGGATCAGTCTCAAAACACCTTTTGAGTTGTGGACAAGAAAGCATGCTGACTATTCAGTTCTAAGGGTTTTTTGAAGCACAATTTACTATTATGTGAGTTCAGGGAAGCTGGAACCAAGAGCCAAGAAATGAGTATTTGTTGGGTATGCTGATGGAGTAAAGGGTTATAGAATTTGATCAGCAGCAGAAAACAGAGTTATTCTCAACAGAGATGCAGTTTTTGATGAAAATTCTATGCTCGGTTCATCAGTGAGAGGGACCGTTGGGTCTGAAACCAGTGTTGAAACTGAGAGAGCTAACAGTAAGGTGGAGCTTCAGATGGATTCAGCTGAGATGCAACACGTAGTTGATCCAAGTCAGCACTTATCTGATCTGGTTACTAACCAGAACTGAATCCAATCCAGTCAGCTGAGCAAATGTCAGCTAAGCGTCAAACTGATAATGGTCAGCAAAGTATAGCTATCAGCGGAGCTAGAAGATCCAATGTTGGGATACCTCCCAAGAGGTATGGGTTTGATGATTTGGCTGGATTTACACTTCAAGTTGTAGAAGAAGTGGATGGTTTTAAACTTCTACTTACAAGGAACTAGTGACATGTTCTGAAGCATCTTAATGGATTGTTGCCATGGGAGATAAAATGGAGTCATTACTAAAAAAATAGACTTGGAATCTAGTTAAACATCCAAGTGATAGAAGAGTTGTTACTTGCAAATGAATCTTAAGAAGAAAGAATGAATAACTGAGGCAGAAGGAGTGAAGTAAAAGGCATGTTTGGTTGCTAGAGGGTTCAGTCAGAAATAAGGGGTGGAATTTGATGATATATTCTCACCAGTAGTCAGACAAACTTCAATCAGAGTGTTACTAGCAATGGTGGCACAGCAGGACTTAGAACTTGAGCAGTAAGATGTGAAGACAATTTTTCTACATGGTGAGGTAGATAAAGATATTTACATGACTCAGCCAGAGGGATTTCAAGTTCCTGGCAAGGAAGACTTTGTATGAAAGTTGAAGAAGCCCTTATATGGACTAAAGCAAGCTCCTAGGAAGTTGTATAAAAGGTGTGATAGTTACATGATTCAGTTGGGTTATAGATGAAGTCCTTATGGCTGTTGTGTTTACAACAATCAATTGAAAGATGGATCATACAACTATCTTATATATTATGTGGATGATATGGTGATAGCTGCAAGAAAGAAATCTGATGTTCAGAATCTGAAAGACCTTCTCAGTGCTGAGTTTGAAATGAAGAATTTGGATGCAGCCAAGAAAATTTTGGGGATGGAGATCTGGAGAGATAGAAGTCACAAGAGATTGTTTTTATCTCAGCATGGCTATATACAAAAGATTTTGTCCAAGTTTGGTATGTCTGCTGCAAAGCCAATAGATACTCCTATGACATCAAATATTCATTTGTCAGTTTTTGCTTCACAGTCAGTAGAGGAGATTGAGTACATGTCAAGAGTTCCATTTGCTAGTGCAGTTGGCAGTCTGATGTATGCCATGGTGTGCACTAGGCCTGATCTGGCTTAGGCAGTCAGTGTTGTCAGTAGGTTTATGGCTCATCCTGAAAAGGAACACTGGAAAGCTGTGAAAATAATGTTCAGGTACCTTAAAGGTACAACTAATATTGGTCCCATTTATAGAGGTGATACTCAAGAACTGATCACAGGGTACTGTGATGCTGATTATGCTGGTGATGTGGACTGTAGAAAATCAATGACTAGTTATGTTTACACATTGGGGAATTCAATTGTCAGCTGGAAAGCAACTCTTCAGGCCACAGTGGCTTTATCAGCTACTGAGGTTGAATATATGGCTCTTACTGAAGCATCTAAGAAGGGTATCTGGTTGAATGGTCTAGTCAGTGATTTGGGGCTACATCAAGATCAAGCTGAGATTTATTATGACAGTTTGTTTGCAATTTGTCTAGCTAAGGATCAGGTTCATCTTGAAAGAACCAAGCATATTGATGTGAGACATCATTTTCTGAGAAATGAGAAGAGCGTTGTAGTGAAGAAGATAAGCACCGAGGATAATCATGCTGATATGTTTACTAAACCAGTTCAGCAGAGCAAGTTTCAGTTGTGTCTGGACTTGCTTAATATTCAAAGCTTATAAAGTGAAATGCGGATACTCGGTGAGGCGGATCGGTCACCGAGTGGATTCTGTGGAGAAGTCTAGTACAAGTACATCCTAACATTGACGAATGCATCTAGTACAAGTACATTGGATTATGCAATCTGATTGACTGTGAATGAGAGTTCAAGTCAATGTGGAGTTTTGTCAGTTAAGTGACTTGATCTCAAAACTAATGAATAAGCTGGTGGAACTAATCTTTGAAACTGAGTAAGTGTATTTAGTTCTGTGAAAGTCATATCGGTGAAGTGCAACTGAGTTTCTTCTGAAGTAAGCAGTCAGTTTGGTATACTATGTTTTGATGAATACAACTGAGTTCTACATTTGAGCAGTTGATTACAAGTCTGAGAAGGTCAGCTTGAAGCTGAGTTTCATCTGGTGGATAACAGCTGGAGTTGGGGTCCACATCTGGGCATTTATGACAGTTCCAACAAAAATCTTATGGCGGCTAGGATTTAGGGAATTGTGCTTATAAATACCAATGTAGTAATCAATGCAGTGTGTGTGAAAATCCTTGTAACTTTGTGCATAATAAAATATCTCATTTTCTATCCGTGGAGTAGTCGGCATAAGCCGAAACCACGTGAAATCATTGTGTTCTCTTTGTTTTTGTGTTTTATCAATTTCCGCCTTACTTTACGTTTGTATTGCTTCTGTTTTATCTTTCTTAGAGTGCAAGTTTCTCATCTGTGTTTTAACATGACTATTGAGGATAAAAACTAACAACTCGTACTAATGAGAGTCCAAAGAATTCAAGCATTGCTGCGCCACCTCTAATCCACAAAAATATGCTATTACAGAGATTGATCCAGGTGGTTTCCAAAACGTGTAGAAGGTAATAAAATCTCACTCTTTTTCAGGGCCGGCCCTATCACAAGCCAGGCGAGCCAGTCGGCTTGGCCCAAAGAATCCCGATAGGCCCAATCGGTACATGTTTTGCTTATCCGAAATTTTTTTTTATAGAGTTAATCCGATCGATTTATAAAAAAAATCGTATATTAAAAAGCCCGATTTTGATAACAAATAGGCCCGATTCTTTAAAAAAAAATACCCAACCCAATAAAAAAATTTATATATAGGCCCGATTCTTTAAAAAAAATATCCAACCCAATAAAACAATTTATATGTTACTAAATGTTACTAAATTTTGAAATTCTTGAAAACATTTGATCTAAGTTATGTAAACACGGAGATTGTTTACCGAATATTGTTGACTATTCCGATAACGGTTGCATCTGGTGAACGGAGTTTTTCGAAGTTGAAGCTAATAAAGAACCATCTTCGAAGCACGATGAGTCAAGAACGCTTGAATGGGTTCTTTTTTCCCCATTAAAATCAAATAAATTCAGTTAAAGTCCTTTTCAAACAAGCTCCTCCCGGACTCACCGCAGACCCAAGACATTTTGAGGAAAAGTCATTCCATAATCGCTTTTCCAAGTAAACTGAATGTTCTAGCCAATAAGTCTGCCATCATATCCCCAAAATGTTCACATTCATTGTTAGTATACTTCAGGGGACCAGTTGCTTCAACAATAATTAATTGTAGGGAGAACTCTCAAAGTTGCACATATTTGCAGTGACAGATCTCTGTCTCTGTTTTTATTTATACAGAAATGCTAGCCAATTATATGTAAAAGGGACATGCAGTGACAGATCATAGTATGTTGACAAGATACCAAGAGCCAAGATAAAGAAAACTCTTATGCCTGAAATTCCTACAGGCTAAGGAAGTTATTACGATATAGAGCTGTCACACCATGTAATATTCCAAATTTTTTGAAAATGGCAGATATGTCATTTTGCACAAATTGGAATATTATATTTATTATTTTAAGGAATTAATTTATAAAAAAAAAGTAATGGGAAGTTTATTTCGGGAAAATAAAACTTCCTAATTACGTGGAAGTCGTCAGAAGAGTTTCAAGTTCGATCTCTGGAGGGAAAGCAAAAAGAAAACAAAAAAGGCAAAATAGAATCTTCAATGGGTCCTGATAAATTGTTTGTCGGATTTCAGAACAAAGTATAGAAAAAGAATCAGCAGGAGAAGAGCATCGTGTTGGTACCAAAAGTTTGGAGCCTTAAAAAGGTAATAGAAAAGCCCTAGTTTAGAATCATTTGATTTTGAACCTTTTTCTGCAGTTTAAGTCTTTCAATTCATATTATAATTGGTGTAGAAACCTGTGACCGTAATTAATTTAAGTTCTGATTGTGATCAAATAGGTTTTGGTTGAAGAATCAAGAGTTGGGGTTGTTTTGTGTTTACTTTGCTTGCTTTTGCTTCGGATCTCAAGTAATAAGGTCTTCATATTGAAATTTTATTGTTTTATAATATTTGGTGTTAGTTTAATACCTTTTTGGTGTTGCTTTGCTGCTGTTTTTAGTGTTAAATTGATGTTAATATTTTCAACCGTTTTAGCGCATGCCAAGGGTGAGACAGAATGCAGGAAGAAGGTTCAGGGACTTTTAGCACACGCTTGATGGCTTTAGCGCTCGCCAAAGTGAAGCAGAAACCAAGTAGATTGTTCAGAGAGTTTAAGCGTGCGCTGAAGTGGCTCAGCACGCGCCAAAGCTGAACGGAAGGATCTGCAAGATCTCTAAAGTGCTTCAGCGCGCGCCAAAGGGCATGTTTTTCTGTTTAAGGTTTCAAGACCTTAATTTGAGTTTTGAATGATGTTTCTTGATCTAATAAACCTGAATAAACTTAACAAAGCAATGATTAAGCTTCTAATGTGTTTTGTTCTGACACCGAATGGATTTTTCCTAAGAGTTGAAGTTCGGGACCGTCGAAAGAGCTTGAATGGCCTTGTGCTTCGGTGGGTTAGTATTCACCAATGTATGTGTATGTGTAAGGTCTTGTTAATGTCTAGTTGTCTAGGTGAGGGAGTAGAAGTGTAAGTGAGCTTTTGCCTTGAAAACACTTAGGTGGATAGTTAACAATTAATAACATACATACTTGTGTAGTTATAAACCTAAAAGTCAAGGTTCTTGGTAAGGCACAAGACAATATAGCGATATGTGGTGTGGTCAGTATAAAGTGAATAACTCTGCTGACCTTTGAGGGGCACCGGGAGTGGAGGGACTTCGCCGAACACACACACTATCAGGACTAGCATATGGCTACTAGTGCAGTACCAGTAGTAGGTTGCAACCAGATGCTTCTCGGTGAGCAGCACCGGTGTAGTGACCTTGAATTCTTGATGTAATAAAGATAAGCTACGCTAGAATCAAAGTAGGATCTCACGACATGTTGATGAGCATGAAGTGAACCGTAGATTTTGAGCCATGTTCATAAAGACAACTTAATAATAATAATAATAGTTGGATGTCCTTTTGTTATAAAGCATAATTGTTCGATAGCTTATACCTTTTACTAAGTACGCTTGTACTTACCTCTTTGCACGTTTGTTTGTTTGCTTTGTGTGTAAGAAGATTTGCAGGTTGAGCCGGATTGTGATGATGACTTTGAGGATGATGTGTGATCATGCCTTGCTATGCTATACTAGAATCTTGCTCTGCTTTTCATATTAACTATGTTGTATCAAACTTGTATTTGGTTTCAAGACTTGTTGTACCTTCTTTATTAGACATGTTGTAAGATAAGTTTGTTTCAGTTTATAAGACTTCGTACTTTGTAAGATTTGGGACATCGTTGTTCTAAGCTTCCATTTTTATCTTTCAGATGGACATCATTGTAATCTAGTAGAATTTATGATTTCACCCGAGTCTTTTTAGCTTCCGTTTTCTTAACTCGATACGAAGACGTTCAGGCTTACGTATAATATTAAATTTATTTAATGTTATACGTGCCGAACGTCCTTTTATGGATAAGGACCAGGGACGGACCCAATGTAGTAAAGGGGGGGATGCATGGCCCCCACTCAACTTTTCGTGCGAAGTTACTAATATACCTCTCTAATAATATTAAACATCATGTATGTATATTATTTCAGACAAATTCTAGTGTAATTTCTGATTTAGTTCAACTAGTTAGGAGTATTACCGCTACACTTGTGGTCATTGGTTCAAAACCCGGGTGCTGTGTTATTTTTTAACATTTTTTTTTAATTTGGCCTCCACTGGAAAAAATTCTTGGGTCCGTCACTGATAAGGACTCGGTATCCGAGAACGGGGCGTTACACACCCTGGATGTGACAGAGATTGCTCAGGATCCGAGAACGGGACGTTACACACCCTGGGTGTGACAGAGACTGTTTTTTTATATGAGCTTATTTTATGGATATGAGGTTGTGACACCTAGGTGTGACAGAGACTGATTTTGGTGATTGTAATGATTATAAGTAGAAGCATATTTTGAAGTTTAGACAAAAATAATGCAAACTCTTGTAATCTATATACATTGATACATCGATGAATAAAAAAGGGAGAAAACTTTCTTGTGAAATTCTTCTGGTATCAATGATGTGAGAAGAAGAAGAAGAAAAAAAAAAAAAAAAAAAACAACGGATCAAAGCAGCGAGCAACGGCGGAGAACTAGTGAACCAGCACGCAACGGCGGCAAATAGCAAAGCACATCGATAATTTCTTATTTGCGGATCTGGTATTATCGACAACAATTCAACATATCTGAGATTACCGGCATCGAAAAAGACAAGGGAAATACTACTATATAGGAATTTTCTTCAAGTTTTATTGTTGCTACTTTGTTTTTTTTTTTTTTTTTTTAGGGTATTGTTGCTACTTTGTTCAAACCCTCATATAGAACCATTTGTGCATTTGTTGTGAGGCCACTATTTGAGTCGACGTTTGGGACATCCATTTGGGACATCCGTCGGAAAAGGTCGTTAGAAAAATCGATGGATTTGTGGCACTAATATACCGTTGATTTGTGGCCAATCAAGGTATTTTGGACCTTTCACTTTACCTAAACCTAAATATTTCTTGACGGGTAAGTCATTGTGAATTATAGATACCCTACACACAATGTGACATGGATGTTAAAAATGTCAAAAAAATTAGAGATTGACCCATGGACGTTTGGTCGTACTTCAACGGCCACCAATGACCGCTTGTTATTTTGTACGGCAACATACATCTTAATAATGTTGTATACATTCCCAACTTGGTTTGTAAAAAGGTCGTTAGAGAAAATTCCCAATATTATTATTCCTAGTAATTTTAATAAAGATGGTTCCTACCGCAAAGGTTGCATTGATGGCGGAAAATCGATGGATTTGTGGCACCGCCATTTGCCGAAAAGCAACCTCATGAACGTGATGCGTGTTTCCCCTTAGTAGTAGTCGTGTTAGTGGAATTTTTGAATTGGTTCACTGTGATTTGTAGGGTCCTTATGGTACTTGCTCCACTAGCGGAGCCTCCTATATTTTGCCAATAGTTGATGATATTTCTTGTTCGGTTTGGGTATATTTACTTTATAGTAAACTAGAGATTGAAATGTTTTTTTGGGGATTTGTGGCATTAATTGAGCGTCAGTTTAATGCCAAAATTGCTCGTGTTCGTAGTGACAATGGGACGGATTTTAAGTGTTTAAATCCATATTTTCGGAAACACGACATTATTTTTTAACATCATATATACGTGGCTACACCACAACAAAATGGACGTGAGAACGTAAACATCAACATATTATAAATGTTGCACGTGCTTTACGCTTTGAGGGACATTTGCCTATTAAATTTGGAGGAGGGGGGGGATGTGTATTTGCAGGTTGCTATTTAATTAATGTCTAGTGTTCTAGACTATATGACATCTTATGAATGTCTCTTTGGGAAACCCCCTAGTCTTGATGCGCTCGGGTGTTGGGATGTTTATGCTATGCTTGTAATCATCGTCATAAAGGCAATAAATTTGACAGTCGCAGTCGCAAGTTATCTTTATCCGTTATCCTTTCACCAAAGAGGGGTGGACACTTTTCGATTGAGAAACGGAAGAACACTTTGTGTTCTCGGGATGTAATTTTTTTGAGCATGTGTTTCCTTTATCTAACCAACCCTCTCGTATGGATCCGTCTCTTGAGAACATTGCGGTTGCAGATAATTTTTTTGTGACACGGATGATGATACCGTTGGGGTTACTTCTTCTCAACCGGTGACTCCCACTCTTCCACCGGTTGAGGTGAGGGGAGAGGGTGAGTGGTGGAGAGGTTACGGGGTATGAGCTATCAAACGTTGTAATTGTGGTAGCTCATCTGGAGCAAGGAGGGGTCGAGGTAACATTAGAGGTAGAAGAGTTGGGAAGAGGCAAATGACAAAAATTTCCCAATTCTCGGTATCAAGAGTTCGTGACGCATACACTCGTGGAAAAGAAAATTCGTCTGCGCACTCGCCTGTTTCATCAGCTTCCTCGGATACTCCATATTCTCTTACACATTTTGTTGATTATGATTGGTTTTCTAATAATTATCACAACAAGTATCTGGCAGCTATTACCGTAGGTAACCCTCCTTGCACTTTTAAGGAGGCTGTCAAGCATGAGGGAGGCAGGCTATGGCTGAGGAGATTCGGGGATTGCAAGATAAAAGAACATGGGAGTTGCAACCATTGCCTCCTTGGAAAAAGGACCTTCGGAGTAGATGGGTCCGTACAGGATAAATATGATGAAAATTGGAATCACCGCTTTCGAATTCGGAAAAAACACTATTGTATATGATTTCCGCCCCTATCATATATACTAATCGGATAAATTTTGGCGAGTTCTATTGGCACCACCTTTTACTATTAGCATCCTTTATTTTATTATTATTCGTTTACTTTACCACACCGTCATATCACTTTTTGGCACCACGTTACGCGCATCAAAGCCACTGGCATTTTTTTTTCTCACAACGTCATTGGGTCTGACGTTTTACACCAATAATACATTTATAACTATAAAATCAATGTCACTGACGTTGGGATTGAAAACCAACGTCACTTCCAGTGACGTTCGTATCGCAAAACGCGCGTCAGTGTCACTGACGTTATGCTGTTCAAAATAATAAAAATATTTAATGTGGTGCCAAAAATGATTTATAGGGTGTCGAGAGTAATCGTGGTGCCGTGAGTATTTTCGTGGTTCCGAGCTGCCTAAATTTTTTATCATGTAAATAAATATACATAGTTACAAAAATGATACATCTAAATAAAGACTACATCCGTTCCAAAATATAAGTCTTTTTAGCTTTTTTTTTTGTGGTTTAAATGCTTTTGTATTTGTCACATAATATAAGTCCATTTAGAATTATAATTAATCTGTGTTAAAAAGGTCTACGCGGACTTATATTTTGGGACGGAGGTAGTATTAATAAGATTTTGTTATGAAAAATAAAAGTACTAACGTGTAATTTTTTTTTTCTCTAAACACATTGTTTTTAATGTGTGAATTATCTATGTACGTGAGTGGAATGGTTAACGTGTTCGGATAATGCGATATCTAATCTGGTTTTTCTCCTATATATATTGCAAGACGTATAGTTGTGTTTATATATAGTACTACATCTGCCCAAAATGTAAGTCCGTGTGGGATATTTCACACATATTAAAAAATTGGTTAAATTAGTTAAGTGTCATTAATTTTTATAAAAAAAAAGTTTAAAATGATATTTGACTGTTATTAATACAAATCAGTGAAAAGTGGGTAGGTATATAATAAGTGATGGGTAAAAAGAGAAAAATGTAATAAATGTTTAATTGGTTATCTAAATGGACTTATATTATCGGATAAAACCATAAAACTAAATGAATTGACATTTTGTAACGGATGTAGTAATGTTGTTCCTTTAGGTAGAAAAAAAGGTCTTTGCACTCGCAATTCAACCAATACACAACATTACCTTTGCACCACACCAAAACGACATTCAGAGAGTCGGTTTTGAGTCAATAATCGACTTTGGACTGAAGAATCAAATTTCTGAAGGTTTACTCGGTGTTTTGATGTGGGGCACCGTAGAATCGGTGGGTCGCAAATAATAAACCAAAAAAAAACACCAACATGCATTTTTCTACTTGCAAAAAAAAACCTAGTATTATAATCCGCAAACCCAAAATCCAGCGTCCGCCACCGATGACCTGCACCCACTCCCCGTTTTGGTGAAATATGTTGGCTCCAATGCAACCCCATTTTAGCGCTGCACCATTCTCTTCCCCTTGTCGTCGGGTCACCCGACACCATTTAATCATTTCCAATATTATTATTATTATTATTATTACTTAATGCTTTAAGTTATTTTTGTTTGTGTAGTTTAATTTAATTATTGTGTAATAAATGTGTACAAAATATACTATTATGAATGAAATATACTATTTCTTTATCATACATTAATTTTTAGACATTTATTGTTATTTGACAAAATAGATATGAAAATAAGTATTTAATCCAGTGGAATATTTTCTATGGCAAAAAGGATAATTTTTATTCCTCTGAATCTTGCATTCTCTCTCCTACTTAATTTTAAAAATATATATATATATTTTTTGATCTAAATGTCAAAAGATCTTAGTTATTTAACCAAATTTTTTTCTTTTTTCGTCCTTTATATTCTGAAATCTTATTTAATATTTTTTTCGATGATTTTTCGAGGCCATTTCAAAAAAAAAAAAACACCGAAATAGTGGAAAAGTAGAATAGTGGATTTGGGCTCTATTCCACTGTGAAACCCTTGTAGTGGTGTAACAAAGAGAGAGATTTGTTCTTATCTCCTAATTTTATTTTCTACTGTCCTGATCTATATTTTCTCCATCTTTTTTGTTCTTTGTTCCCACTTCCCCAATAAATATATTTGTTTTTATTTATAAAAAAAGAACAGAGATTAATATGGAAAAAAATTTAACTATTGTTTTTGTGTAAAATTCGGTGTTGGATGGTTAGAGGATAATGATAAAATCTTTACACCAATTTAATGTTTTGGCGTAAATTTTTTTATTTTATTTTTTATTTTTTATTTTTTATTTTTAATGTTTTGGGTTGGAGATGCCCTCAGTCACTTAAACCTTTTTACATACAAATTTAGCCCATTGTATGGAATATGCATAATAGCTTGGTAGTTGATTTCTACCAAACCACCCTATTCAATGATCCACAAGAAGTAAGAACTTTTAGAATAGACACTTAACAAAACAAATCAATACCAAATCATAAAAAAGAGGAATCCAATGGCGAGTTTTACAGATACAGAGCTATTAATGCATAAATGGAAAATAGCCGTGGAGTGGAGTGGAATACCTGGAACCAAGGTAGGCCTCTGCAGTGATGCTCCAAAAATCATGGGGCTATAGTTGGACTCGTTATAATAAAAATTCAAAATCAAATCTTTGATGAACCCAAAATAGAAAGGAGAAACCTCCATATCATCCTCCACAACAAATGCAAACTCATTATCAGAGGCCGGCCACCAAGCCTCAAGCCACTGAGCTTGAAGGCCGGAATTTGAAGTCCGATAATGTACTAACTTATCTCCGTAATCCCACCTGAACCCATCCACAAAATCAAGTATTGTTTTAGAAAGATTTAACCTTTCATCCAAAATCGAAGACCCTTTTATTGGATCCTGACGAGGAGCGGTTATTATGGGAATGTGGTCGATATAGACATGAAGGTGCACTGTGGTGTAGTTGTCATAACGCGCTTTCGAAAGTGAGTTTAGGCAACGAGTGAGAGATGAGAGGCGGTTGAAAGTGAGGACTTTGATAATGAGACTAAATTTTGGAGGGGTTGTACTAGTACGAGTATTGTAACAGTGCCGGCGGACTTTGTCGACAGGGAATGCTGCTGCACGTGTGGAGAATGAGATGAGGGAGGTGGGATCATGGATTGCAAAGAAAATAATGAAAGAAAGGCTAAGGAAGAAGAGGAGGAAGAGGATGAGAGGTATTCTGTTACACTGTGGCCCCATGGATGGAATAACTGTTGAAATATTAATTTGAAATGTCTAGAAAATACATTGAAGAAAAATATAACTTGCAAGTAGTAATGAATTCAGATAATTCATTAGATAAAGTTGTATTAATGTTTAAGATGAGGAAGTATTAATGTAGTGCAAGATAACCATATGTATTAATGTAGAAATTGACGCTTGTAAGAGATTTGTGTGTCATGTTATGTATAAATATCCATGTAATCCAAGCCATTTGAAACTAAGAAAGGAAGAATCGTTCAATAAAATATTTCTTCAAGTTGTGGGTGTATATATGTAAAGTAGTAGCTCTCCATTTTCCCAAAAAAAGTGGTATCAGAGCCAGTTGTGTTTGTGTTTGGAGATAACGATTTAAAAAATGATGTCAAATGGTACACCCCAATTGGTACCAGCTCACCAAAGAAAATTATGATAATTTGTGCATTAGAATGAAGGCTTTGCTTGGATCCTATGATGTGTGGGATCAAGTAGAGAATAGTGTTGAAGGAGATGAAACCGCTACTAGGAAGAAAGATCAAAAGGCTCTCACACTCATCCATCAAGTATTGGATGAAAAAATGTTCGAGAAGGTTGCTAGCGCAACCACTTCCAAGCAAGCTTGGGATATTCTTCAATCATCCTTCAAAGGAGTTGACAAAGTAAAGAAGGTTCGTCTCCAAACATTGAGAGGAGAATTTGAATCTCTACGAATGAAAGAGTCCGAATCAATTTTGGATTATATTTCAAGAGTATTGGCCATTACAAATCAAATGAAAAGAAATGGAGATGATATGGGAGAAGACCGAATTGTCGGTAAGATTTTGAGATCGTTGGACTCAAAGTTTAATTCTGTCGCCGTTGCAATTGAAGAATTCAAAGATTTGGACACCATGACCGTTGATGAACTTGCTGGATCGTTGCAAGCTCATGAAGAGAGATTGAAGGCACCGGTCCAAGCACCGGTAGAAAAACTTTAAAAGCAAAGCTATCACTAAAAAAAACGTGACAAATTATGGCACATCTCAAAGAGGCCGAGGTCGTGCAAGAGATCGTGGCCAATTCAATGGTCGAGGCCGTGGTTTTGGAAGAGGTGGTCGAGGAGACACCTAGAACAATAATGAAGCTAGCCAAAACTACAATCCAGAAAGAAGCCGTGGAAGAGGTAGAGGATCAAGAGGAAGAGGTTACAGACCAAATCAATCAAGGTATGAAAAATCAAATGTTGAATGTTATAATTGTCATCGGTTTGGTCATTTTGCTTGGGAGTGTAAAAATAAAGTGGAGGAAACAAACATTTTTTTGGAGAGCAACAAAAATGATGAAGAAGTAGAACCCACTATGCTTCTCGCATGCCAAACTAATGAAGATGAAGAAAGTGATCAATGATATCTTGACTCGGGTGCAAGCTGTCACATTTGTGGCAAGAAAAATTTGTTTGTGGAGTTTGATGAATCCATCAATGGTGATATAACATTCGGTGATGCCTCGAAAGTTCAAATAAAAGGAAAAGGTACGGTTTTAATTAAGATGAAAGATGGAAGCCATCATTTTATTTCAAATGTATGTTATGTTACAAATACGAAAAGTAACATTTTAAGTTTGGGACAACTTTTGGAGGAAAATTATGACATACATTTGACAGATAAAAGTTTCACAATGAAAGATGAGAATGGAAGATTGCTTGCCAAAGTGCCTATGACGAAAAATAAAATGTTTTTGTTGAACATTCAAAGTGATACTCCTATGTGCTTGAAGTCTTGTTTTAAAAATTCATCTTGGCTATGGCATTTGCGTCTTGGACACATGAATTTCGATGGCATGAAATTTATGAGTTAAGGAAATGTGGTGAAAGGATTGTCTTTCATAAGTCATCCAAATCAATTGTTTGAAGGATGTAGATCTTCTTGGCAAACAAGCAATTGTGTGAAAGTATGATCAGTTTGATAAAAGAAGTATAATAATTAATACTATCCTTTTTGTAAAATCTTTGAATTCATCATATCTATGATTAATGACAATAAACTGATGTACATGATGAGTCACTGTCCAGCACCCACATGCCCATTTGCATCATCTTTTTCTGAAGTACTGTTTCTGTATCAAATCGGGACGACCAGAAAACGAATTTCTTCTCATTCCCTGGAGAATTCTGCTTCGAATCTACACCGTCTAAATACAACCCGTATTCTGATTCGTTTATTCTGTCATACTTGATACCTTTCTGTTCCAGTAATCTTTTCAACGAGTCGACGAAAAGGCCACCACCCAAGGAAAAAGAGTCGTTCGATGTTAAAGAGCCTGCTGACACTGCAAGAACCTTGTTTACAAAATCATCATTCCATAATATAGAAGTAAAAGACGAGCTCCTCGTGAAAAGAATCTTCGACGTTTCCCCGATATAAAAATCATAAGCCGGATAAGGTAGATCAAAATTCAGATTACCATTCAAAAGAAGCGTGTTGGAGTCTACTAACCAGATATTATACTTAAATTCTATGGATTTCTTGATCACATACGAGATCGCATAAATCTCCTTCATAATCTCTGCACTAGGATCATGGATATTTAGGGACTTGTAGAAATCATTAGTTTCAATCACACTATGTCCCCTTCTTGACAGTTCCAATAACAAAGCAGACTTTGGGCCAACGAATACGTAGTTTTTTATAGCTAACCGTTCAAAATGGCAAAGCAAGTTTCTAAATTTAGACTCGAAAGCTCGTTGTAGGTTAATTACTATCACGGTATTGAACTTCTGGATAGAATGAAGGATTCTTTCAAGTTCAACAGGATTTCTGGCAATTCTATTAGGAATAACTTCTCTGAAACAGAAATCATACCACTTCAATGAACTTAAAGGCAGCAGCTTTGGAGAAGGGATGTTGTAAGTAGAATTTTCATCCACTAACCGTGAATCCGGGCCAAAAGATTTCATATAATTAATCCCAACGTCCCTATGGGATACAGAAAGAGCACTCTTATTCTTGAAATTTGTATAAAGATTAAAATAACCGCGAGAGTGGACAAACTTGATAAACCATGGAGTCCAAATCTTCTCACCTAGGTCCCGGTACCACATTGTTGTCACCTACAAGTGCATATCACAAGTACTTATGAAAGTGAGAAACAAAAACCGGTCGTCGATTTAAGAGCCATATCTATAAAGCCAAATTAAAGAAAAATTGCAGAATGAAACATTACCATCCCACCAAGAAACGGTTTGATTCCCTTTGACTTGTGTGTGTCATACCAAAGACGAAATTCTTTCCAGGGCCTGGGAAATAGGAGCTGACCCCAAGTTCCAACCAAGTGATACAATAACAAGGGATTTTCACTGTCAAGTTTCATTTTATTCCCATGGTTTCCTGCATGCCATATATGTTACAATAAATGTTATATAATGATATTCAGGTTATCAAATTAGATGGAATTCATCCGATAGTCCAAACTAAAAGATGTTATAAAAAACAAACCAAAGACATTGTGAGGAAAAGTCATTCCATAATCGCTTTTCCAAGTAATTTGACTGTTCTAGCTAATAAGTCGGCTATCATATCCCCAATATGTTCACATTCATTGTTAGTCTACTTCAGAGGACCAGTTGCTTCAACAATAATTAATTGCAGGGAGAACTCTCAAACTTGCACATATCTACCAGTGACAGGTCTATGTACGTCTTTGTTTTTTATTTATATGGAAATGCTAACCAATTATGTATCGTTTGAATTTTGTCAGATGTCTCGGAAGGGACATGCAGAGACAGATCATACCCAAGATACCCAAAGCCAAGATAATGAAAACTATTATGCATGAAATTCCCACATGCTAGGGAAGTTCTTACGATATGAAGAATTGTCACACCCTGGGTGTGACACAGGCTGTTTTAGTATATGAACTTATTTTGTGTATATGAGGTTGTCACACCCTAGGTGTGACAAAGGCTGATTTTGGTGATTACAATTATTATAAGTAGGAACGTTTTTGGAAGTTTAGACAAAGATAATGCAAACTCTTGTAATCTATATACATTGATACATCGACGAATAGAAAAGGGAGAAAATTTTCTTGTGAAATTCTTCATGGTATCAGTCATGTAAGAAGAAAAAAAAAAAAAAAAAACAACGGATCAAAGCGGCGAGCAATTGCGGCAAACCAGTGAACCAGCGGTGGCAAACAGCAAAGCATGAACGTCGATAATTTCTTATTTGCGGGTCTGGTATTTTTCAAACTATCTCATCAGGAATCAAAGTTTTCTACTGTCCTCTGAATCGAGCGAGTTCTACGTCTTAGAGGCGATGATAGACAACAATTCGACATATCTGAGATTAGAGGCATCGAAAAAGACAAGAGAATTACATACTATATAGGAATTTTCTTAAAATTTTATTGTTGTTTCTTTGTACAAACCCTCTTATAGAACCATTTGTGCATTTGTTGTGAGGCCATTATTTCAGTCCACATTTGGATTTGTCATTCAAATTTTCCAGAGTGAAAAACTTGAGAAAAAAAATTTAATACTGGGAACCATGGCCAGCGATGGTGACAAAAAGGCGAACAAAAACATAGATGGTACATCGGTGTGGTACAGCAACAATCTTCTGAGCATGCGGGACTTGCGAATATAACTTCGGCACAATGGCAGGTTATTTTGGACCTTCTCGCTTTACCTAAACCTGAATATTGCTGGACGGGTAAGTCATTGTGGATTATAGGTAGTGGGGCTACACACCATGTGACATGGATGTTAACTTTGATGATCGACGTCAAGAAAATTATAGATTGACCCCTCGGGACGTTGCCGGATGGTCGTACTTCAACGGCCTCCAATGAGGAGACTGTTATTTTGTCTGGTAACATACATCTTAATAATGTTGTATACCTTCCCAACTTGGTTTGTAATTTATTTTCAATGTCTCAGTTTCTTGATAAGAATAATTGCTGCATGCAACTCACAAATACACTGTGTGTTATGAATGACCGAAAAACGAAGACGCTGATTGAAGTGGTTGAACGTGAAGATGGACTTTTCTTTTTCCACAGGGTTCTTATTGCCAAGGTCATAGAATTGATGGCGGAAAATCGATGGATTTGAAGTACTGGCGTTCGAGACATCCATTGTTAAAGGTCGTTAGAAAAATTCCCAACATTATTATTCCTAATAGTTTTAATAAAGATGGTTGTGATGCGTGTTTCCATGCCAAGCAACCTCGTGAACAGTTTCCTCTTAGTAGTAGTCGTGTTAGTGGAACTTTTGAATTGGTCACTATAATTCGTAGGGTCCTTATGGTACTCGCTCCACTTGCGGAGCCTCTTATATTTTGCCGATAGTTGATGATATTTCATGTTATGTATGGGTATATTTACTTTATAGTAAACTAGAGATTGCAATGTTTTTTTTTTTTGGATTTGTGGCATTAATTGAGCGTCAGTTTAATGTCAAAATTTCTCGTGTTCGTAGTGACAATGGGACGGATTTTAAGTGTTTAAATCCATATTTTCGGAAACACAACGTTATTTTTTACCATCATGCGTGGCTACGCCACAACAAAATAGACGTGTGGAATGTAAGCATCAACATGTTTTAAATGTTGCACGCGCTTTACGCTTTGAGGGACATTTTCCTATTAAATTAAATTTTGAGGGGAATGTGTATTTGCAGCTTGCTATTTAATTAATCGGTCTAGCGTTCTAGACTATATGACACCTTATGAATGTCATTGGGAAACCCCCGGTCTTGATGCGCTCCGGGTGTTGGGATGTTTATGCTATGCTCGTAATCATCATCATAAAGGCAAAAAATTTGACTATCGCGGTCGCAAATTATTTTTATCAGTTATCCTTTTGCCAAAAAGGTGTGGACACTTTTCGATTAAGAAACGGAAGAACTCTTTGTTTCTCGGGATGTAAATTTTTTTGAGCATGTGTTTCCTATATCTAACCAACCCTCTCGTATGGATCCGTCTCTTGAGAACATTGTGGTTGCAGATAATTTTTTGTGACACGGATGAAGATACCGTTGGGGTTACTTATTTTCAACCGGTGACTCCCACTCTTCCACCGTACGGGGGGGGGGGGGGGGGGTGGAGAGGTTATAGGGGATGAGCTATCAAACGTTGTAACTGTTGGAGAAAAAATAGGGAAAAGGAAAAATGATTTTTTAATCATTTTTTATAACCACTTTATGAGCCGGTTTTGATTACACTCTTGTATATTTTATCAAGAGTGTATGATGACTTTGAAAACTACGTACGACGTAGTTGAAGATAGGTCTTTGAATCATTCAATTCGGATAACGGATGAATGAGAAATTAAGGTTTAAAGTTGGTTAGTTAAAGTTGAAGTGTTGGAAGCTTTTCTCAATATATAAGTGGGAGAAGTTTGTTAAATGGTATAAGCTCCAAGGAAAGAGAGAGATTTCAGAATGATTTTAGATAAACGATGTTCTGCTAAAATTGCCAGATGCGCGTACGCGCCGCCCGCCCGCCCGTGCCCGTTGCCCTTGGGCTTGGGCTTGGGGAATTGGGCCTGAGGCAATACTAATTTTTTGGACAAAGTTACATTGGAGTCTGAGTAATTCGATTCAATTACATGCTCGATTCGGTTGTCTCTTGTCTCTTCATCTACTACTGGGCAATAATGCTGTGAGTTAGTGGAGTTAAGTAAACTCCTTCAACTGATGGAGTTAAAGTCCTGTTAGTGAAACTCCTCAACTGATGGCTTCAATACACTTCAAGGCTGATGGAGTTACATGATGCTTTCCTCCCTGTATAAAGGTCTTCTACTGCAATAATAAAGAAATTGTTCTTCTTCTTTCTGGTTGTTTATTGAGAGTTGGAAGCATAGTGATTTTTTATGTAAAAATTACATTCTTAACTGTTTAGACAACACTCTGTATGGTTTCTATTGTATGTTTGAGTCTGCTAAAGCATTGTGGCTTTCATTAGAGAAAAAAATATAAAACTGAGGATGCAGGTGCTAAGAAATTTATAGTAGGTAAATTTCTGGACTATAAGATAGTCGACTCCAAAACCGTAATTAAACAGGTTGAGGAATTACAAATCATTATATCCGAAATTCTAGAAGAGGGTATCGTAATTTGTGAAGTTTTCAAGTAGCTTGTGTGATTGAGAAACCACCTTCGTCATGGAAGGAATATAAAATTTATCTCAAACACAAGCGAAAGCGGATGTCTATGGATGATCTGATTGTCCGACTCCGTATAGAGGAGGACAATAGAGGATCCGAAAAAAAACTCTCTGTGCAGGTTGGACAGGCCAAGGCGCATGTTGCTGTGGTCAAGAATCAGATGAGGAAGAAAACTGGACAATCTTCCAAGAAAACTGTTGAATCGTCCAAGAAACCAGAAACTGCATACAAGTTCAATGGTGAATGCTGCAATTATGGCAGATTTGGGCACCGTGCAAGTGAGTGCCATGGGAAGAATCCATTTCAGCCAAAAGCACATATGGCTGAAACTGATGGTGATGATGACATGTTCTGCGCTGCTGTGACAGAGTGCAATGTTGTGGGGAATCCAAGACAGTGGACACTAGAGCCATAAGACATGTTTGTGCTGACCGTGGGGTGTTTTCAACCTATAAGGCTGGAGCTGGTAAGAAACTGTGGATGGGTAACTCTTCCCATTCAACTATTCAGGGAACAGGGAATGTGGTTCTGAAGATGACTTCAGGGAAGAAGCTGACATTGACCAATGTGCTCCATGTTCCTGACATTCGTAGGAATTTAGTTTCTGGTGCTATGTTAAGCAAGGCTGGTTTCAAGATGATGTTTGGTTCTGATAAGGTCATTCTGACAAAAAATGATGTGTTTGTTGGTAGAGGCTATCTCACCAAGGGGATGTTTAAGCTTAATGTAATGGCTATTATGCCTAAGTCTATTGTGCCCGATGAGGCTAATTAAATTGCAACTACTTCTGCATACTTGTTTGAGTCTTCTTGTTTATGACATAATCGATTAGGACATGTTAATAATAAATCAATTCGTAGAATGATGAATTTAGATTTATTACCTAATTTAAAATTTAATCAAACTGAAAAATTCCAAATATGTGTCGAAGCTAAAATGACTAAGGCACCATTTCCTTCAGCGGAAAGAAACACAGAACCGTTAGATTTAATTCATACAATTTTGTGTGATTTAAAATTTGTGCAATCGAGAGGCTGTAAAAAATACTTTGTAACATTTATTGATGACTGTACACGATACTATTATATCTATTTGCTAAGTAGCAAAGATGAGACAATCGAAGCTTTTAAAAACTATAAGAATGAAGTCGAAAACCAACTTAGCAAACGAATTAAAAAGATTCGTAGTGATAGAGGTGGTGAATATGATGCACCATTTAATGAAATATGTTCACAATCTGACATTATTCATCAAACTACTACTCCATATACACCTCAATTAAACGGTATTGATGAACGCAAGAACCGTACTCCAAAAGAAACGATGAACGCTATGTTGATAAGTTTGGGTTTACCTTAGAACTTTTGGGGGAGGCAATCCTCTCAGCAAATGTCATTCTTAATAGAATTCCATCAAAAAAGATGGATAAGACCCCATATGAGTTGTGAAAAGGCCATAAGGCAAGCTATAAATACTTGAAAGTGTGGGGGTGTTTAGCAAAGGTAGAAGTGCCTAAACTAAACAAATAAAGATTGAGCCTAAAACAATAGATTGCATATTTATCGGATATACAAATAACAGTAGTGCATATAGATTTCTAGTGCATAAATCTGACATCCCTGATGTACTTGTGAATGTTGTCATGGAATCAAGAAATGCTATATTTTTCGAGGATGTCTTTCCAAATAAAGACAAAAACAAAGAAGATACAAGTCCAAATAAGCAGATGCATGAATCCACAGAGGATACCACTCCAGAAAATTAGGAAATAGAACTTTATAGAAGTAAACGGGCTAGGACTTCAACGTCATTTGGTCCGGATTTTCTCGCCTATATGGTAGAAAACGGTCCAAGAACATATGCTGAGGCTATGTCAAATCCAGAAGCGCCTTTTTGGAAAGAAGCAATCGAAAGTGAAATAGACTCCATTATGCAAAACCACACATGGGAATTGGTTAATATTCCACCGGGGCATAAAGCACTTGGTTGTAACCGGATTTTTAAGATAAAGCTTAAAGCTGATGGATCTATTGATAAATATAAGGCCGGATTGGTAGCCAAAGGTTATCGACAAAAGGAGGGTCTTGATTTTTTTGATACATATTCACCGGTAATAAAATCACTTCGATAAGGGTTCTTATAGCGATTGTTGCGGTCTATAACTTGGAAATCCATCAAATGGATGTTAAGACTGCCTTCTTAAATGGTGAATTGGAAGAAGAAATATACATGGAACAATCCGAGGGGTTTGTAGTTCCAGGTCAAGAACACAAGGTGTGTCGACTCGTTAAATCATTGTATGGGCTAAAACAAGCACCAAAACAATGACACCAAAAATTTGATCAAACGATGTTGTCAAATGGGTTTACAATTAACGAGTGTGACAAATGTGCCTACATCAAGAACACTTCTAATTCTTATGTGATAGTATGTCTTTATGTTGATGACATTTTGATCATGGGAAGTACTCGTGATATAATCATGAATACTAAGAATATGTTGACAAATTTGATATGAAGAATATAGGAGTTGCAGATGTAATTTTAGGGATTAAAATTTCTAGAATGTTTGATGGGCTAGCTTTGTCACAGTCTCATTATATTGAGTCTGTTCTAAAAAGATTTAATGTCTTTCATGAAAGTCCAGTGAAAACTCCAATTGACATAAGTTTGCACTTTGTCAAGAACAAAGGTGAACAAGTATCTCAATTGAAATATTCACAAATCATAGGTTGTTAGATGTACATAACTAATTGTACTAGACCAGATGTAGCATGTGCTGTGAATAAACTAAGCAGGTTTACAAGTAATCCAAGTGAGGATCATTGGAAAGCTTTGAATAGGGTATTAAGGTACTTAAAGTGAACAATGAATCAGGGATTACGGTATAAGAGATATCCAGCAGTATTAGAAGGATACTGTGAAGCAAATTGGATAACTGACTCAAAAGATTCAAAATCCACAAGATAAGTATTCACTATTGGTGGTGCTGTAGTGTCATGTAAATCCATAAAGAAAACGTGCATAGCTCGTTCCATGATGGAATCTAAGTTTGTTGCATTAGATAAGGCAGGAGAAGAAGCAGAATGGCTTCGTAATTTCCTAGAGGATAATCCATGCTGAACTAAGCCTATTTCTCCAATAAGCATACATAATGATAGCCAATCGGCTATAAGTCGAGCACAAAACAGTATGTATAATGGTAATTCTCGACACATACGTCGTAGACACAATACTATTAAACAACTGATCTCTAATGGTATGATATCCATCGATTTTGTTAGATCGAAAGAGAATCTAGCAGATCCTCTTACCAAAGGTTTACCAAGAGATCAAATGTCAAAATTGACACTCGGAATGGGACTAAAGCCTATTACGACAGAAACTTTGTAATGGTAACCCAACCATGTTGACTGGAGATCCCAAGATCATGGTTCAAAGGGACAACTAAGTCACGAAGGTTCAGTGAACACTTACCCATTTTGTGAATGAAAGTGTTATCTGTCAGTGGTGTAAAGGTTAAGTGAAAACTTTTAATGATTCCTATACTTGGTTATTTCAAGTGGGGTATGGTAGAATACTCTTGATAAGAGATCACCTATGTAAGTGTGAAGTGGGGCCGCTTCTGTGAGAATTCAGAGGCTAGAATTCACTAACGCACTTTCTAAAACCAAGGGTGATTCATGGACAAAATGAACACAACCATGAGAACCAAATATGGTGTTAAGAGAAATATTGTGTGAGTACTATTGTCTGGTTTACAATAAAGGCTGAACAGTTCAAGACATAGTTCACTGAATAGCCGAGTAGATCCGATAGTATTTCACTAAGGCAGGTTCAAAGCCAGAAGCTACCTCTCCTGGTGCAATATTTTTCTGTCAGAAATCACTTCAGAGTCTTCATTTGCATTAATTTCCATTCATGTGGGGAATTGTTGGAGAAAAAATAGGGAAAAGAAAAAATGATTTTAATCATTATAAAATGAATTTTTAATCATTTTTTACAACCACTTTATGAGCCGGTTTCGATTACAATCTCGTATAATTTATCAAGAGTTTATGATGAGTTTGAAAACTACGTACGATGTATTTGAAGATAGGTTTTTGAATCATTCAATTCGGATAACGGGTGAATGAGAAATTAAGGTTTAAAGTTGGTTAGTTGAAGTTGAAGTGTTGGAAGTTGAAGAGTTTAACTTTCATAATCCCACTTTGGAATTGTGCTAAAATTTTCTCAATATATAAGTGAGAGGAGTTTGTTAAAGGGTATAAGCTCCAAGGAAAGGGAGAGAGTTCAGAATGGTCTTAGTCAGGCGATGTTCTGCTAAAATTGCCACACGCGCGCGCCGCCACTGCCCGCCCTTGCCCGTTGACCTTGGGCTTGGGCTTGGGGAATTGGCCCTTCGTGGGCCTGAGGCAATACTAATTTTTTGGACAAAGTTACATTGGATTCTGAGCAATTCGATTCAATTACAGGCTCGATTCGGCTGTCTTTTCATCTGCTACTGGGCAATCATGCTAAGAGTTAGTGGAGTTAAGTAAACTCTTTCAACTGATGGAGTACTCCTCAACTGATGGCTTCAATATACTTCAAGGCTGATGGAGTTACATGATACTTTCATCCCTATTAAAGGTATTCTACTGCAATGGAAACCACACCAGAACTACAACACAGATACATACTACTGCATAAAGGTCTTCTGTTTTTGTAATTTCATTTTTCATTACTGTACTTGTAATTTTCTTTCAGATTAATAAAGAAATTGTTCTTCTTCTTTGTGGTTGTTTATTTTATTTCGCATACGATACTACGGGGATAACAGTAACTGTGGTAACTCATCCGGAGCAAGGAGGGGTCGAGGTAACAGTAGAGGTAGAAGAGTTGGGAAGAGGCAAACGACAAAAATTTCCCAATTAGCGGTATCATGAGTTCGTGACGCATACACCCCTGGAAAAGAAAATTCCATCTGCGCACTCGCCTGTTTCATCAACTTCCTTAGATACTCCTTATTCTCTTACATATTTTGTTGATTATGATTGGTTTTCTAATAATTATCGCAAGTATCTGGCATCTATTACTGTAGGTAACCCTCCTCGCACTTTTAAGGAGGTTGTCAAGTATGAGGGATGGAGGTAGACTATGGCTGAGGAGATTCGGGCATTCGAAGATAAGAGAACATGGGAGTTGCAACCTTTGCCTCCTGGGAAAAAGGCCTTTGGGAGTAGATGAGTATATACAGAAAAATATGATGAAATTTGGAGTCACCTCATTTGGATTTGGAGAAAACACTACTGTATATGATTTCTGCCCCTATCATATATAATAATCGGATAAATTTTGGTGAGTTCTATTAGCACCATCTTTTTACTATTGGCACCCTTTATTTTATAGTTTTCATTTACTTCACCACTCTTCCAAATCACTTTTTGGCATCACGTTACGCGCGTCAGAGCCACTCACGTTTTTTTTCCACTCAGAACGTCAGTGGGTCTAACGTTTTACACGAATGATACATTTATAACTATAAAATCAGTGTCACTGTCGTTGAGATTGAAAATCAACGTCACTTCCAGTGACGCTCGTATCGCAAAACGCACGTCAGTGCCACTACCATTATATCTGTTGTTCAAAATAATAAAAATATACCATGGGGTGCCAAAGTGATTTATAGGGTGCCGAGAGTAATCGTGGTGCCGTGAGTATTTTCGTGGTGCCGATAGAAACCGCCTAAATTTTTTATCATGTAAATAAATATACATAGTAATACAAAATTGATACATCTAAATAAACACTACCTCCGTCCCAAAATATAAGTCTGTTTAACTTTTGGAATTTGTTAAATAATATATAGATTTTTGTCCGATTTGACAAAATTATTAAAAAAATCGGGATAGAAGGAAACTGTAATTTAATAAGGACAAAAGTAACAATTATGAAGTAACAATTATGAAGTAACAAATGTGGAATGGAGTAAATATAAAGTAACAATTGAGAAACACAAAGTAACATTAACACGTGAAGTAACAATTATAAAGTAACAATTGTGATTTTTATCCTTTATAATCATGAAAATGTTACTTTTGTCCTTCCAGACCCATTTATTAATTTTTTTGTCATTGTGGCCCCTTCCCCCCCATAATATAAGTTCATTTAGAATTCTAATGGAGTACTTTTTTTTCTTCCTTTTACCCCTAATTTATTATACATTCACCTACTGTACAACTATTACATTTTTGAGAATCAAATGGTATTATAGACTTTTACTATTAAAATTAATGACACTTAACTACCTTTTTAATCTGTGTTAAAAGGTCTAAACAGACTTACATTTTGGGACGGAGGTAGTATTAATAAGATTTTGCTTATGAAATATAAAAGTACTAACGTGTGAAATGTTTTTCTCCCTCTAGAAACATTGTTTTTAATGCGCGAATTATTTATTTATGTGAATGGAATGGTTAACGTGTTCGGATAATGTGATATCTAATCCGGTTTTTCTCCTATACATATCGCAAGACGTATAGTTGTGTTTATATATAGTACTACATCCGCCCCAAAATGTAAATCCGTGTGGGTTTTTCACACAGATTAAGAAAATTGGTTAAATTGGTTAAATGTCATTAATATTTATAAAAAAGTCTTAAATGACATTTGACTGTTATTAATATAAAGTAGTGAAAAGTGGGCGGGTATATAATAAATGATGGGTAAAAGGAGAAAAATATAATAAATGTTTAATTGGTTATTTAAATGGACTTATATTATCGGATAAAACCAAAAAAACTAAATGAACTTACATTTTGAGACGGAGGTAGTAGTTTTTTTCCTTGAATCAAATGAGGTAGAAAAAATGGTCTTTGCACCATTGCGATTCAACTGATAAACAACATTACCTATGCACCACACCAAAACGATAGTCAGAAAGTCAGTTTTGAGTCAAGAATCAACTTTGGATTGAAGAATCAAATTTCTGAAGGTTTACTCTATGTTTTGATGTGGGGCACCGGTAGAATCAGCGGGGTGCAAATAATAAAACAAAAAAAAAAAAAAAAAAAACACTAGTATGCATTTTTCTACTTACAAAAAAAAAATCTAGCATTATCACCCCCAAAACCCATGATCCAGCGTCCGCCAGTGATGACTTGCCCCCATTCCCCGTTTTGGTGAAATATGTTGGCTCCCATGCAACCCCATTTTAATGCTTAACCATTCTCTTCCCCGTGTCAGGTCACCGGACACCGTTTAACCATTTCAATTATTATTATTATTATTGTTGTTGTTGTTGTTGTTGTTGTTGTGGCTTAATGTTTTAATTAAGTTGTTGTTTGTGTAGTTTAATTTAATTATTGTGTAATAAATGTGTACAAAATATTTATTGTATGTCATTAATTTAGTTAGGGGTTCTATTGGCACACTCATATTTACTACTGGCACCTTATTACTTCCGGCACCACAAAAAAATTACTCCCGACACCACGGTTGTTTTTAATGAACGAAACGTCAGTGGCACTGTTGTTGCTATTGAAAACCAATGTCAGTGACACTGACGTTGGTGTTCAAAAACGAACGTCAGTGGCATCGACATTTACGTTATATAAATGTCACAACTTGAAAACAACAGTGCCACTGACTTTCGTTTTTGAATAGAAACGACACTGTCACTGACGTTGGTTTCAATAGTAACAACAGTGCCACTGATGTTTTGTTCATCAGAAAAAATAATCAAAAAATGGATGTCAATAGTAAAAAAAGGTGTGCCAATAGAACCACCCTTTAGTTAAATTGGTTTATTGTTAAAAAGGACAATTTGAACACAGAAATATGGAAAAAGGACAGTGGAATTTTTTTTTTCGGGTAAAAAAGACATGTCCTTATTCCACTGTGATAGTGAAACATTAGATTTGAGGTCAGTTCCACTGCAGCAAACAGTGGATTTGGGGTTATGAGCAATGGATTTGTCTTCATCACCCAATTTATATTTCTACTGTCTTGATTCCTATTTTCTCTCTCTTTTTTTTTTTGTCATTTTAAACCACCCCTAGTTAAATTACATTACTTACTTATATGAATGAAATATATTATTTATTTATTTATCATACATTAATTTTTAAACATTTATTGTTATTTGATGAAATAAATATATTTGTTTTTATTTTCGGAAAAAAAAAGTTAATATGAAATATTCTTGAAATATTTTCTTGGTGTAAAATTTGATGTTGGATGGTTAGAGAATAATGATGTAACTGTACACCATTTTGATATTTTGGCTTAAAAAAAACTGGTGTTTTGGGTTGGAGATGCCCTGGGTCACTTAAACCTTTTTATATACAATTTTAGCCCATTGTATGGAATATGCATAATAGCTTGGTAATTGATTTCTACCAAACCACCCTATTCAATGATCCACAAGAAGTAAGAACTTTTAGAATAGACACTTAACAAAACAAATCAATACCAAATCATAAAAAAGAGGAATCCAATGGCGAGTTTTACAGATACAGAGCTATTAATGCATAAATGGAAAATAGCCGTGGAGTGGAGTGGAATACCTGGAACCAAGGTAGGCCTCTGCAGTGATGCTCCAAAAATCATGGGGCTATAGTTGGACTCGTTATAATAAAAATTCAAAATCAAATCTTTGATGAACCCAAAATAGAAAGGAGAAACCTCCATATCATCCTCCACAACAAATGCAAACTCATGATCAGAGGAAGGCCACCAAGCCTCAAGCCACTGAGCTTGGAGGCCGGAATTTGAAGTCCGATAATGTACTAACTTATCTCCGTAATCCCACCTGAACCCATCCACAAAATCAAGTATTGTTTTAGAAAGATTTAACCTGTCATCCAAAATCGAAGACCCTTTTATTGGATCCTGAAGAGGAACGGTTATTATGGGAATGTGGTCGATATAGACATGAAGGTGCACGGTGGTGTAGTTGTCATAATGCGCTTTGGAAAGCGAATTTAGGCAACGAGTGAGAGATGAGAGGCGGTTGAAAGTGAGGACTTTGATAATGAGACTAAATTTTGGAGGGGTTGTAATAGTATGAGTATTGTAACGGTGGCGGGGGAGAGGTGTAGGAGTGCAGAATGGGATGAGGGAGGTGGGATGGAGTGCAAAGAAGGTAATGGAAGAAAGGCTAAAGAGGAAGAGGAGGAAGAAGAGGATGAGAGGTATTCTCCTAGATGGCGGCGCCATATGGATGGAATAACCAGAGAGATGAAATCAGGAATTGATGGTCGGGTGGGCTAATGGATAATATTTGTAAGGTCATGTGAGTTGAATTAAAACAACTAACAATGTTTGGCAGAATTATATAACGTTTTTTATGTATCGAAAATAAAAACCTAATGGACTGCGTTTCGTTCCTAGAAATAACGGAATGGGAAGCTCCAAGCAGACCATTGTACCTTGTGTTGTGTACTTGAAGTGTTCGGACGGGAGGGGCTATTGCCTATCTCCTACTAGAGCAATCAGTCAAAAATGCCCTTATGTCTTTTGCACCTCCTTTCTTCCTTGAAAAATGTCTGACCCGCTAATTTACTTATCACTGATAAAAGAAGCAATAAAAGGAAACTAGCTTTGTTTTCAAAAAGAAAATTCTACTTTAAATGTATTTATATAACAATTGTTTAAAAATAACTACACGTATTATAAGGTGGTGTGTCTTTCATGAATCAACAAAAGAACAATAGGACCAAAAACAAATTAAGATAATGGGAAAAAAAATGGTGAAATTTCTATCATTTTTGAAGATTTTGATACAAATAAGAGTGTTCAGAAATGAAAAAATAAAACCAAGTAAATGAAAAAATAAAACCAAGTAGTTTGGCTCAAATGGTAAATGACTTGAGAATGCCTAAGGATAGGTCATCGGTTCGATTCTGTAACGCTCCCAAACCCCGGGTCTGGTAGCGCTAAATGAGTCATAAATGTCCGGTCAACTGCTTAGACCGCCGTCCTCGCTTGGTCTAATAGGCTAACCCGAGTTGACAAGACCTTTATGTCTCACACTTATATGAGGGTGAGCATTCTACTACTTTTCCAATGTGGGACATTACATTCTCCCCCTTATAAGCATGCGGCGTCCTCGCCGGGACGGCCAAGAGCGTTCCCGGATCGTCCCTACCGAGGTAACTAGAGGCCATCCTTACACCGTCTTCTTGTACGGTGCAGCGCATAGTTCCGTCTGATAGTCGGCTCTGATACCATTCTGTAATGCCCCCAAACCCCGGGCCTGGTAGCGCTAAATGAGTCATAAATGTCCGGTCAACTGCTTAGACCGCCGTCATCGCTTGGTCTAAAAGGCTAACCCGAGTTGACAAGACCTTTATGTCTCACACTTATATGGGGGTGAGCATTCTACTACTTTTCCAATGTGGGACATTACAGATTCTTTTCTGATGCGTCATGTTGAAAGAGCTCTTGGTCAGGTCTTATCCCTGAGTAAGAGTAGACTCTGCAGGCACGACCCGAGCCGAACTCCGGATTAATCGGATCAGTTAGTTCCGGATACCGAAGGCTTTAAGCACAAAAAAAAATGAAAAAATAAATAGAAGAAGTTAGTTGTGTAAGAGAATAGGAGGAAAAAGGTGGAAACGCTCTTTTTTAATGTAGATGTCATATTACTAATGTGATGTTTGTCAACTGATATAAGACAATGGGAGCTGGTCTATACAGGCATATAAATTATTGCCAGATCAAACACTAAGAAATTTTTAGGGTATTTTTGTTGATGCATAGTTATTGCTTAAGTGATTGCCTTGGAAGGAATTTTGCGGCTCTGGCAACAATACCATAAGATACTATCTCTGTCCTAAAATATAAGTCCATTTAACTTTTTTGTTTTGTCCCATAATGTAAATCCATTTAAATAAGGGGGAATGAGGGAGAAGAACAGAAATATTTCATCAATTGAGTAGAAGGACGGTCTTTTGAAACTTTTTCATAAATGACAAAACTATTTATTCACTGTCGAAATTCACTGTTTAAATTCACTGCCGAAATTCACTGTCGAAATTCACTAATTTTCAAAATTCATTGTCGAAATTCGGGATTCACTGTCGAAATTCATTGATGTCGGGATTTACTGGGGAGATTCACTGATTTTCGGAATTCACTGTTTGTCCTTCTCGCTATACAAATTATGCAGTTGTCATTCTCCCTATAAAAAATATGTAGTTGTCCTGTTACTTAAAAATATTCAAGATTGTGTCATTATCCCTAATTTTCCATTTAAATAACCAAGGAAGTATTTATTTTATCGATTCACTCACTCGCTTACCCAAGCTCATTTCGTTACTCTTGCTCTTTTATTTAGTTTAAAGCGGGCGGGACCCGCGAATCCTGGTATTTTGTTACACAGGGCTACCAGACAACGCATAAAAAGAGTTCTCATTCACGATGATAGTCGGTACACCGCATGACGAGGACAGACGGTGGGTCCTATGGGATACGCCTTCGGGGCAAAGAGTCATGAACAGGAGAAGCATAGTAGAACTAGTTACCAATTTATGCTATGAGAAATATAAAGCGAAACCTCTTTCGGGAGAGCAGACGAAAACGTTGAAGACTTTATATTTTTCTTCTTTTACCCCTCATTTATTATATATCCATCCACTTTTCACTACTCTGCATTAATAACAGTCAAAGGGCATTTTAGATTTTTCCATCAAAATTAATGATAAATAACCAATTTAACCAACTTCTTTAATCTGTATGGAAACATCCAAATGAATTTATATTTTGGGACGGGGATAATTATAATGCACTGGTCGTTGGGATTTGATTTACCCATGTTGGCACTATTGGCCAATTGCTCTAGCACAAGCATATATATATGCTCTGTCAACAGCGCCTCATTTTCCTAACATTTGTGTAAAAGTCTTGTTTTGGTAAAATCATAAATGCACGGTTATTCCCAATTAAAATAATCAGTTACATTTATTGTGTTACTCTTGTTGGACAACTGATTTAATGGTGTTTTAGGACCACAAAAACCATAATTTCATCGCTTTTTAATCAATTCGAATTTTGAAATGATTAGCTTTTTTCATTTAAAATAGGGATCCATCATGCTTAACTTCTCTTGGTTTGAAACCACAAGTCCCAACTTAAATTTTCCCTTGTTGTAATACAATGACTTTTGGGTATAGAAAATGCCCTCTCATAAAAAAAAAATTATAGGAAAAAAATACAATTTACCCTCTTAAACTACCATGCAAAAATTGCGATTTTAAATTTTTATTTATCAATTTACATCTTTAAACTATAATATATGTAAAACTTACTCTCTAAAACTATCATTTGATCAATTTACAACCACAAACAGGGGCGGATCTACCCTTTATATAGGGGGGGTCAAGCGCCTCCCCCTTAGATCCGGAAAAAATAATTATTATGTATTTTGTTCTAAAAATTTACACCATCGGGATGACCACAAACAATTATTTTGTTCAATTTACACCAATTTATTCATACCAGGTTTAAAGAATCTTTAAATTATTCACAAAAATGTCTTTTCATCAATATATATCTTCTTAATACTTTTGGGAACTACTCTTGACCACCACCAAGGGTCCAAATGGATAATTCTTCCCTAATCACTTCATTTGCACTGTAGACACACGTGGATGATTCTGGATCACACGGTTTAAATTTGAGTTGATACTATATGATCCATAGTCATCCACATATTTTACTGCTCAAATAGACTCACCATAAAAAAACTTTCCGGGTCCAAATATGTTTTTGTTTCCTGATTACATTGTAAATACTCGTGTCTCTTATAAGGGTAGGTTTTTCATACATAAAACCCTTCTTATATATTAATTATTTATGTAATGATTAGGGAACTAGAAACTATTTTAATTAAATAATTTACTTGTCTTAAATCCTAATTTAACTAGGAAGTATCCATTTAATGCATAAATTACTTCCAATATCCTCATTCAACAAAATACACGTACAAACTCCTCTCAGTAGAAATTTCACGATAAACCCTCATCTTCTTTTATTCGACTGATGTAAGTCAACTTGATGACTTATTTTTACACCATTTTACACTACTTTCGATACATTTTTAGTGTTATCGTACCTGTTATTTCCAACTGCTAGAGCACAAGTATATATGCTCTATCAATAGCGCCTCGTTTTTCATACATTTGTGTAAAAATCTTGTTTTGGAAATTATAAATGCACGGTAATTCCCAACTAAAATAATCAATTATCATTATTGTACTACTCTTGCAGAAATTGGAAAATCAGGTCGTGTCAGATCTGACACTTGAAAATTAGGTTGTGCCTTTTCTGACATGAAAATTATGGTAAACGTAGAGATCCTTACGTTCAAACGTAGGGTTCTATACGTTTAAACGTAGATAAGTTTAAGTCTTACAAAAATTGCGAGTTGACCTTTTCTACGTTTAAACGTAGGTTTTCTACGTGTAAACGTAAGGATATCTACGTCTAAACGTAGAAGACCTATGTTTAAACGTAGGGAAAGTCAACTCGGGATATTTTGAAATTAGCTACGTTTAAACGTAACAAACTCTACGTTGAAACGTAGATTTCCTACGTTTAAACGTAGAGTTTGTTACGTTTAAACGGTTCAAATTCATGCATTTCCCTTTTATCTTCCTTCTTTCTATCCCATTTCAAATTCTCATTGGCGATTGGCGATTTTTGGTGCGATTTTTGCAAGAAAGTTTCAGAGTGCTTTTTGAAGTCGAATTTCACAATCTCTCTAAGTGCAATGGCGGTTGAAAGCGAAAGGGTATGTATTTTCCCTAATATTCTTTTATAGTATGTCCGAAGCTTTTAAATTTAGTATGTGCTTGATTTCACTATAATATGTGCATGATTTCCGAATATATAGTTTGTGGTGGTCCTTGATCCGTTGATTGTGATTGTATGATTTGTCTTTTTCGGGTTTAAGAAGGGTTTTTTGGGTTTTTTGTATGAAGTTTCATACGTTTGGACGTATGAAGGATGCATTATGCGTTTGGACGTAGAGATGTCCAGTCTCTACGTACGAACGTAATATTTCTACGTTTGGACGTAGAGATCCGAATTTCTCTACGTCCGAACGTATCTTGTCTACGTTTGGACGTAGGAAAGCTATGATTTGTACTTTATATTGAATTTAATGTATATGTTTTTCATATTGCTATTCGATTTGAATTAATGGGGCTAATTCTATTAAAATGAATTGTAATGATATGTATGATAGGTTTTTAGAAGTAAATTAATGTAAAATTATTAATATGTGAGAATATGTATGATAGTGTTATAATTTTTGATTTAATAATGTAGTGTAATTTATGATATTGAATTTGATAGAAAAAATGGGAAATGGAAGCATGTGTACGGTGTTACATTGGGATTGATAATGTATATGTTATTTGATTGTGATTTATGTTTGCTTTCATTTTAAGGTAGCACGATAGTAGTATTACTAATGACCTAATTATTCCCTTGAAAGTATGGCTAACATGGGGAACAATAAAAATGCCCTTTAAAAAATTGAAACAAACAACAAACTACTGTTGTTTGAAAATCCAAAAATCAATATCTTGGGTGAATTCCATGGTACGCCTCGGCACGATGAGGTTCTTAGAATTGCATGCTTTCCCTAGGGTGTTTTCGATTCCTTCTGATCCGCTGTGTCATGCCTAAGCTCCAGGCTTTGTAATGGGGCTCCTGGTAGGTAGCTCGTAGAAAATTTCATTAGGTCTGCTCAATAGAGCATCTTTTCTTGTCCCCAGCAGCCTGGTAATCCTCAGCCGGAAGTGAGGCACCCTTTAGATTGAAAATATAAGGTCTGTTCCGCCGGCTCCGTACGGCCTCTGTTCTCCCTCGTCATCATGAAGTATTCTATGACGTGGTAAAAACCATATTATCTTCTTCTCTTACCCCCTTAATGTTACAACAAAACGAGAACACAACACAAAACAACGATGTTTCAAAGAACAAAAAAGAGATGATAAGACATTTCGCGTGTATATACAACACATATATCTATATGTGTATATATATGTATACATATGTGTCTATATATGGGTATATACATGTACATATATATGTAGATATATATCTATGTATGTGTGTGTATATATATGTATACACACACATACATAGATATATATCTACACATATACATATTGGAGTAAATAATTACATATATAAGTACATATATATACACATATATCTATTTGTGTATATATATATATATACTTATATACACACACACACACACATATATATATATATATACACACATATATATATATATAGTATATCTATATGTGTATATATATATACACACACACACATAGATATATATCTACATATATACATATTGGAGTAAATAAATACATATATAAGTACATATATATACACATATATCTATATGTGTATATATATACACTTATACACACACACACACACACACACACACACATATATATATATATATATATATATATATATATATATCACACACACACACACACACACACACACACACCATATTTATATATATTTTTATATATACACACACACGATGGACGATCAAACCATCAATATGGACATATCCATTACTACCAACAACAAATGTCCCAAATTCTCAAAACTATAATACCAAATCAACAATATAAATTTACTACAATCGAACAATACCAAAGACTCAAACACACTATCATAAACAACCTACTTAAAAACACACATTTCGGTTAAATACATATCATTACTACAATATAAATAAAACATAATCACTACATAAAACACACATTTCGATAATTACATATCATTATTACAATATAAATAACATAAATATAAATAACATAATCACTACTTAAAACACACATTTCGGTTAAATACATATCATTACTTACACTACACCTAGTAATTAAACCCTAAACAATAACACTAATTAAACCCTAAACAATAACACAATACTTAAATGTATAAAAATTACATAAACGACCTACTAGAAACAAACATTTCGTAGGTGTATAACATAATCACATTGAGCACTTCAATTAAGACAAATTACATAGCAAAAACTTACCCATTTGAGCACTTGAATGATGAAGAAATGTATTTGAAAGATGAAGAAGTCGTGAGAAAATTTATATTAACATGAAAGAGTTTGAAGGAATGAGAAAAATAGCTCGTTAATGTGGTGTATATTGAACAAGTATCTTACAGCAACAATAATTGCCATCTACCACTTCCAAACGTAGATAATTGCTTAGTAAACGTACAAAAATTACGTCTAAACGTAGATAAATGCGTTCCAACCTACGTTTAAACGTAGAGAAAGAGACGTTTATTGTAACTTCCTAATTATTGAAATACCCTACGTTTAAACGTAGGTTACTTACGTTTAAACGTAATATTACTTACGTTTGAACGTAGGAAACCTACGGTAAAACGTAGACAACCTACGTTTAAACGTAAGGAAATTCAAAAACAGTTTTTTAGTCTAAGCGTAAACGTAAGTAAACCGTAACGTAAAATCTACGTTGGGACGTAGGAAATCTACGTTTGGACGTAGGTTTTGCTCTTATACGTTTGGCCGTGTTAAATGCAATTTATTGCTCTTATACGTTTGTTGTGTTATATGCCAATTATTGCTCCTACGTTTCGGGTTCATCACAATTTTCTAACCCTTTCATCTTTGAAGTTCTTCTTTTCTTCCGATTCAAATACTCAAATAAAGCAAGCACTTGCTTTCAATTTATAATCCACACTTAAGCAATGGATAATGATCGTTTCTTTAAAGTTCTTGGTGCCGGTTTCGCAACAAGTCCGGTATGTCATTATTAATTAACACACGATTTTATATCGCTTGTATTATGTTATTCTTATACATGATATGTTTATTTTTTCATAGACACTACCTCCAAGATACGTTAATAGGGTGAACGACACGCCGAGGAACCTAGATAGGGCCGTTCTAATAAGCCGATTAGGGACATGGGAGGTGAGGGTTGGAGCCACGAACAATGAAAATCTTCGTTTCTTTGGGGAAGGTTGGGAGGAGTATGTGGCGTCTCATTACTTGAATGAGAGGGAGTTTATTGTGTTTGAACATAGGGGGAATTTCACTTTCAAAACTATTGTTTTGGATCACACTTATTGTGAGAAGAATTTTTTCGAGGCCGAGAATGAAGAAGATGATGCGCAGTCCTAGTAACCAAAATCCCCGTGTTCGGGAGTCCGAGAGTGAAGAAGATGATGATGCAGGTGCTGTTAACCCAAATCCCCATTTTGAGACGACACGGCAACCGGGTTTTTTCACATGCTTGTTATTACGTGGTGAGAATTTTACTTGCTATATTGTTTTTTATTTTTATTTTTATTTTTTTAAAACAGTATTTAATTTTGTTTGTGAATTGTAGAATATTCCAAAGGCATTTGCTAGAGCAAACGACATGTTGCGAGACAAGACCGTGGAACTGAGAATTGCCACAGGGGAATCATGGCCTGCTAGAATTGTTTTCATGGTCAACTCCCAGAAAGTTCGTTTAAGCGGGCTGTATGATTTCATTACGGACAATGACCTAAATGCGGGAGATGAATGCAGCTTTGAAGTCATTGATCAACGTATAGAAAATCACGTCGTGTTTAACGTGATGATTACTAAACATTAGTGATATTATTTAACGATCACCCTTAGTTTATTTAAGCATCATCGTATTGTGTAGTTGTTTTTACAAATTATGATTAAATTATTTGTATTATGCCATATAATTAAGTTATTTTAAAAATTATGCCATTAACATCCTAACAATTATGTCACTTTCAATAATCTCAAACACACTATACAACATAATAAATAAAAAAGATTGACGTTGATGTTCAATCAAATTATAATCTACGTAGATAATCAAATTAAACGTAGAAAAACTACGTCCAAACGTAGATAATCTACGTCCAAACGTATATTATCTACGTCCAAACGTAGGTTTTATTACTTTTACGGGTGGATAAATCTAAAAAACTATTTTTGAATATACTTACGTTTAAACGTTCAAAAATCTACGTTTAAACGTAAATTACCTACGTTTAAACGTAGGAAAGATCTTTTGCACCTGGTTATGTGTTTTGCATTTCCTTACGTTTAAACGTAGAGAACCCTACGTTTGAACGTAAGGATCTCTACGTTTACCATAATTTTCATGTCAGAAAAGGCACAACCTGATTTTCAAGTGTCAGGTCTGACACGACCTGATTTTCCAATTTCTGACCAACAAGAGTAGGGTCAACTGATTTTATTGTGGTCTTTTATGGTGGTCCCAGACCACAAAGACCATCATTTCATCACTTTTTAATCAATCTTGATTTTTAAATGATTTGTTTTTTAATTACTATCTCCGTCTCAGAAAATAAGTCATTTTACACTTTTAGATTTGTCTCACATTATAAGTCATTCTACATACCTTCTAACGGGGATCGAACACTGATTTTCATGTCAGATTATAGTCTAACTCACCACTAGATCGATCCATCATGTGCTAAGCCATTCTACATTACCAGTAGAACATTTATTACCCTTTGATCTCTATCTTACCTCTAATTTATTATCAATCCAACCATTTTTTATTCCTTAACAACCATTGCATTAATGATAGTCAATGGGCATTTTAAACATTAACCTTTAAATTTCTGACATCAAACCATTTTTTTAATTTGTGTGAAAATATCTAGTATGACTCATATTTTGGAACGAGTGTAATAGTACAAAATGGGGGGAACCATCAATATATGCTTAAATTCTACTACCTACGTCCCACAAAAAGTGTCCATAACGGAAAAATGAATTGTCCCATAAAAAGTGTCCATTTAAATTTCCAATACATCATTAAATACATTTTTTCCAATCATACCCCTATTTTAACATTTAATTTTTCATAATCCTTTCATATTCCAAAACAAGCATTTATGATTAGTTAAGGATATATTCGTCTATTCATTCTTAAAATACAATACATTAATTATTTCTTTAATCTCATGTCCAACAAAAGGTGGACACTTTTTTTAGGACGGAGGTAGTATTGGTTTTGAGGCCACAAGTCCCAACTTCAATTTCCTCTTGTTGGGCATACAATGACTTTTCGGTATAACAAATGCACGCCGATAAAAAATTATGGAGAAATATACAATTTACACTCTTAAACTACCAAGCAAAAATTATGACTTCAAATTTTTATTTGTTTGATTTATATGATTAAACTATAATCTTCTTAAAACTTACCGTCTAAAATTATCATTTGATCAATTTACAACAACAAACAATTATTTTGTTCAATTCAAACCCATTTATTCATACCCGGTTAAAGAATCATAAAATTATTGGCAAAAATGTTTTTTCATCAAGATATTCTTAATTAATACTTCCGGGATTACTCTTGACCACCACCAATGCTCCAAATACGTTTTCATTTCCTGATTACATTGTAAATCCTCGTGTCTCTTATAAGGGTAGATTTATCATACATAAAACCCTTCTTATATTTTATTTATTTATGTAATGATTAGGGAACAATAAACTATTTTAATTAGATGATTTACTTGTTTAAATCCTAACTTAACTAGGAAGCTACCTAATAATATCCATTTAATTCACAGATTACTTCCAATCTCCTCATTCTAACAAAATACACGCACAAACTCCTCTCAGTAGAAATTTCACGACAAACCCTCATCTCCCCTTGTTCGACTGATGTTGTAACGACCCGATCCGGAATTACCAAATTATCCGGATCCGAATTGTCCTGTCATGATCTGAAACCGAAATTTCAAATCACGTAGCCTTCTGCTAGAATATCAAAAACTAAAATCATAATAATATTAATAATGGCAAATAACGACATTTCACATTATTCGATCAACTAGTGCCGGGGTCATTACCTTAATTATCACATCATCATAAAATATCAAAAGTCATAATGGGCGGTTCACATCCTTGAGAACTTGTAACTTACTTCCACCACACTCTGTTATATAAGATCAAAATTGTTGGTCCCTTGATTAGGCTTAGAACAAGCTTAGAGGGGGTTGAATAAAATTGTTCACTTTAGAGTTTTAAAAACTTTACTGAGTGTAGGTCAGCGGCATGCTAAGACTCAACTGATTTATATGTAGCGGAATAAAAGCCTTGTTAAAACTGTGTTTTCAAAATTCGATGATTTTCTGGTTTGTTAAGTGCTCAGCTGTGTTGTGTGATGGTAAGCTTGCTGACAGAATATAAGTAATTGAAAGTAAAGTGCAACAAGTAAAATGTAGAAATAAAAACACAAAGGTTTATAGTGGTTCAATGTGATATTGTAATCTCTTAGTCCACTCTTTTTATGTGATGTTGGAAGAATTCACTATTGTTCTTGTCCACAGATACAATAGATACAATATATTGTCGTTGGTTGTTCTCTCAGCTTCACAATCAGTCCTTCACACAAAATAAAATGCGGAATTATTATTGTTATTGATGAAGTTTGTAGAATATAATGTATTATTGTCATTGTTACAATATATTGTCATTGATGAAGTTTGTAGAATTACAAACAAACAAAATAAAATGCGAAATTATTATTGATCAAGTAAAAGTTACAAGTTAATTACAATGCAGCTGATCATGGGGTATTTATAGCTTCATACACCTCATGGATCAGTCAGAAGTAAGTTACAAACAGTTATAACAAACTATAATAGAATAACCAATTTCTAGTTTACATGAATTACCTCAGAAACATATCGCCTTAAGCCCTTCTTTTCAACAAATTCATGATTTCTTACTTTTCAAATCAAGAAACAAATTCTCTTCAAAGTTCTAAATTGTTGCACTCCCATCATTCATTTCAAATTCAAGTTTGGCTAAGCCTTCTGATGTTAGAACATTCTTTTACTTGTGTTTATTCTCAGCTTCCCACCTAAGGGTAGTGTCAATGTTGTAACTATTTCACCTAATGTTGCCTGTCCTTTTAAGGTATGCATATCTTCTTTTGCTGGTCAAATTTTTAAGCCTACCATGACATTCTTTTTTAGTTACTTATCTTTAACCTTCTAGCAATTTATGCTAAACCAGTTTCAAGCAGAAGGTAGACCTTTTCAAGATGCCTTCTGAACCTCTCTAGCCAACCAACATTTGAACTCCAAAACTTCTATTGAATTTCAATCTAGATTAATGTACCTTCAACCCTTCAGTTTTAATTCTCTTTCAGGCCATTTAGAGCTATGAACCGCCATATACACCTTTTTGACTCCCCATCTTCTATTTTGGTGTTTCTATTACCATTTTGATACACCGGTTGGACGCCTTTTGTTTTAACTTTTCTCATTCCCTCATGAAGAATAACCTCGAGCATTTATTTCTTGGCAGTGTACTATTCCTCTCGAGTAGTGCAACCTTGAACCTTTGATTTGAATCGTCAATGATCGTTTAAACTTCCTTTGAAGGTTTGAATTAATTCTTTGAAATCAAACCTTATCCGACAATTTTTATGTGTCATTTCCTCTTCAAAAAAAAAATCTTGTTTAGTGCTTACTTATTCAAACTCTTGATATTACCTTACAATTCCTTGAGGGAAATTTCCTTTTTCTAAATCTCGAAATAACCTCTCTTTGACTATTGCAAACTTGGACACTTCTTGACAAGTGTTTGTTTTATTCTGAGACCTTTTGGTGTGCTCGTTTTATCTCCATGGCTCCTTCATGTTGAGATTCTTACTCTCTTTTGATTTCTAAATTCTTTTTCTTAGTCCTTCTGGTGCTCGACCATGCACCTTTACTTGTTTTTCTGTTGTGTGATGTTTCCCTTAACGTCTCCACTTTCTAAAGGTTTATATGAAAGCTTATTACCATCCTTTCAAGTAGCCTCTAAAGTCTCCGTAGACCACCGTATCTTGCAGAATTTCACTCTCTCAAAAGAACTTCATCTGCAAGATAATCATTTTTATTTCTTCTTTGGTGGCTGCCGTTTGTATTATGATACAATGCCATATTCTTCATATTGGAACCACCTTCAATTTTTCCCCAACACGGAATCATCTTGTTTTGCTTATAACCTAAGCAACCTTTCTTATTTCAAGTGCGTTGTACCCTTCCTTGGCTTACCTAGTTGACATACCATCCTGGTACCAAACTTGTCACTTTTCAATTTTATTTATTCTCCAAGCTAACTCTTTTTGGCACAAGAATTGGATCAGACCGTCAGATAGAAAGGATGGCAGATGCATGTTCTCATTCCCCAAGATGTCTCAGAAGTCCTACAACTGGGATCCTTGCAGTTCGTCAGCAAGTTCGTGGTGCCATGATGAAAGTTGGGATCGAAAGAAGTCAAGTGTGCCAGAAGTGTGGTTTCGGCTGGGAAGATTCAACTTTCCGGGTATAGGTCAGCAGGAGCAAGCAAAGAGTGTTGAACCGATGATTGCAAGATTTGAGGCAGTTGTTGAGTACGTGAAGGAATAAGACAAAGATCCAGTTGTCTCCGGTTACAAGTGAGTGGTTGGAGCCCAACCAGCCATTGGTCATAAGTTAGATGAAGATGGCAACCGTTGGCCTCAGAATCAGCTTTGGGTTCCGAATGCAGAAGATTTGGAAGGACAATGAAGAATGAAAACCACGAGATGGCAATTGCAGTTCATCTCGGAGCGACCAAGATGTACAAGAGTTGGAACAGTACTGCTGACGATCTTTCATGAAGATAGAGATAGAAGAACTTGAGTTTTCTGGAATGAAGTGAAGCGGTGACAAAATACGAGACCAGATTTGATACAGCAAGCCAACGAGAAGATTGAAGTGGATCGTCGCAACCTCAAGTTGGCTCAAAACAAGCAGAAAAGTTGGGAAGTTGGAAGAAGAAGATTGTAAGAGTTAGAAGACGAAACGCTTTGCAAAGTCCAGAGTTCAAGTACACCCAGTTACATTCGAGTTTTGAGGACGAAACTCCTCTTAAGGGGGAAGGAATGTAACATCCCGAATTTTCAGAAAGGGTAAAATAGTAATTGAGCATACCACTACGACCTAATTATTATTTATCCTATTTATATAATTAAAAAGGATTTAATTAAAAAAGATTTAGTTATTTAAAAAAAGAATTTAAATAAATGGCTATAAAAAGGAAATAATCCCCCAAAATATCTTTTTAATTTATCACGCATTTTCTAAATAAAAAAAATAAGAAAAAGAGGTAGAACGGCGCTCAGAAAAAGAGGAACGACGCATGACGGATTTTGGAATAGGGAGAACGTAATCTTCAACCGTGTGGCCAATCCGTTCATCGTTTCAACATGCCGCAGGAGAGAAAAGTGATCATCGCGACGAGACGCAACTTTGGAAATAACATCTCGTAATTTCGTAAGTTTTCATTTTAGCCATAGTTTTTGGTAATCGTTGAGTTTGATCTTCAAAAATTCGTATCTTGTAATCCGTAGCTCTGTTTTTCAGCCATGAGTAGTCGAAATGATCGTCTTGGAGCGTAGATTATTCTAAAAATAATTTCACTACAGTTAATCCAGGTAATCTGCAGTTTTATACACTTTTTTAGTTTCGGGTTTTGCCAAGAAAATAGGATTTTAGGGTTTCTTGTTGATCAAATAGGTTTTGGGGTTGAGGATCAACAGTTGTTGCAATTGCTTAGCGTTTTGCTTTTGGTTTTGCTGGAAATTAAGGTAAGAGGCTCTTCCTAACGAATAATTATGGTTTTACAATGTTTAGGTTGAGTGTTAGTTGTAGCAAGGAATCATGTTTTATGTTGTAGTTAAAATGTTGGATGCTACGTGATGGTAAGTTATGTTTAAATCAGTTTTTTACTGCTGTTTCTTTGTGATAGCTGATGTTAAACATTTTTTATTTGGGTTAGAAATCGTTAAGTTGCAGAAAATCATGTTTAGGGCTTTTCAGGTGCAATGCGCACGCATTCAACCCAGTTTTGGGTAAATGTTGTTTTAAGCTACGAGTCCAGTTTAAATGTTATTTCTTGATCTAATAATACGAAATGAAAATGAACAAGCCTCGATTGAGTTTCTGATGCGTTTGGTTCCGGCACCGGACGTACTCTTAAAGGGAGTTGAAGTCCGGGACCGTCGGAAAGACATGAAAGGGCTTGTGCTTTGATGAATTAGTATTCATCAATGTCTGTGTAATTGCTAGGCCTCGTTTATGTCTAGTGGTCTATGAAGAGAGTAGTATGTGTGAGGGAGATTATTTGAAAACACTTAGGCGGCTAGTTAACTATTTCATAAATACGTACTTGCTTAGTAAAAAAGGTTAAACATCATGAGAGCTTGGATATGCACAGTACAATATCGGCAATGTGAGGTTTGACCAGATAAAGTGGTGATGATCACTGCCGGATTCTAGACCCGCCAGATAAAGTAGTGATCATTCCGCCGGACAAACTCACAAACGAGATAGACATTCACTGGTCAGCTCTCTAGGGTTGGCCAAATAAAGTGGAATGACTGTCTCGGGACCGTTAGAGATTTATCTTTATAGGGTTGCGTCTTTTGTCTTAGTGCATATCTCACTAAGTGTAGTGCCCTCGTAAACATGCTGTAACAAAGATAAGGTAAGTTATAAACGTTTAGTCATGACATGTTGATGGACATGAAGTGAACCCTACATTGAGTCGGTCTCATAATGGTAATTTAATAATCATAATAATAACCTTTCGTTGTATAACTTAGTTATTCATTAGCTTCACACTTTTACTAAGTACTATGTACTTACCTCCTTTGCATTTTCTTTTGTATGCATTGTGGGGTGAGAAGACGAACAAGTTGCCCAAGTGTAGATGACGACTTTTGAAGACATTGAAGTCTTGGCGAAGCTTTTAGTTTATTTCTTTGTAAAGGTTGTCTTACTTAGTTATATTTCTTTCCTTAGACTTGTTGTACTATACTTTTAAGACCTCGTAATGTATAAGTCTTTGGGTTTTTCGTCGTTGTAATTTAACTATCCATCTTTAGTATGCTTACTTTCTATTCATAGTAGCATTTTGTTTTTACCCGAGTCTTTTTAGCTTCCGTTTGCTTTATTTTGATATAACGACGTAGATGCTTGCGTATAATATTAGATTTATTTAATGCTATACGCGCCGAACGTTTCTCTTCCGGATAAGGGCTCGGTATCCGGGAGCGGGGCGTTACACATAGCGTCGTGGTTATATTCTGACTTGAAATAAGACCGGAAACGTAATTTTTCGGCTTGTAAAGTGGTCCGTATTGTTTCCCAAGCATACATAACAATATCTCTTTATTCAGACCAAACATTGGTCCGGAAAACATAGTATTCTTGGCCTGTAATATAGTCTGAATAATATACAATTTCCGACTTATTTGTTGTCAGAATGATGTGTGTTAAATGTCAAAATGAAACCCACTCCCACTCTTGATATGTGTAAAACATTTTTGATGTCAAAAACAATTATAATTGAAAATGTAATAGTAGTATTTTTATTTTTATTATTATTATTTTCGTTTTACGTGTAAGTGGCTCCTCCACTGCCTTCGACCTTTCTTGTAAGATCACCGCCATCAGTTTATCACCTGCAACAAGAAAAGGGAAATTGTTTACTGAACTTTTTAACAATTACTAGCAGCTTCTGTTTTACTGTTAGCTGATATTTAAAATCGTTCCACATGAACACCTTTGCTGAGTGTTCGGCTACCTTCATTGCTAATGGCGACGGCTTCCAGAAGATATCTTTGTAATATTCAGAAATATGAACGGCTCAAATTGGGGTTCCGTCAGTGTATTTCGACGATCAGCGGTGGAAATGTTGAGTTAGGAAAAAAGGTTGCAGCGTTGTGGGGCAATGGAGATTACGGAAGATTAGGCTTTGGGAGTTTGGAGTCCCAGTGGAAACCAAAAGTACTAAATTCGGCGGCCTTTGATTATCAGAGTCTCCGGGATATCGCCTGTGGTGGCGCGCACACTCTCTTTTTAGCAGGTGATTCGAGTGGTCAATTTATTTTGGTAGTTACTGTAACTTCATTGGCTGATATTTTGTGGTGTGTTTCTTATATCTGATTGTTAATTTCAATTATATCTCATTGTTTTCCCTTGACATGAAGTTTCTTATTTCTGACAAACTTCTTTTGGCAGAAAATGGCAATGTTTATGCTACTGGTCTGAATGATTTTGGACAGCTTGGCACACTTGCTGATATAAGTCACACCCTTGTATGATATCTGAGACTTGGTTTATCTTATCCAAAGCTTGTTTAAGTCAGTTTACTGATATTCTCAAATATTTTTTCAGTCATTTTTGGCTGATGATTTTAACCGAAGTAGTGAAAAGGATTTTACGAATTTTAAGCCTGCTGTTCTTATGTCGCTCAGTCAGCCAATTGCTAGTTCCTGAATCCCATTTTTCATTTCTTTTCCTTTACTTATAATATATAACGCCTGAACTGTACCTCTCTGTTCAATGGTCAATGCAGGAACCAGTTCTTGTTGGTGGACTTCCTAAACAAATCGTAAAAATTTCAGCTGGCTATCATCACTCCTCTGCTATTACAGGTTTTGTTAGTGCACTTGTATAATCGTCTACGAGAGGGGATTTCTGTTGTGTGACAAGTGGTGAATGTATATCAACCATTTCCTTAGTTGAACACATCAATGCAACCAAGATAATCCGAGTCGTATAAGCCTCTGTGAGTGTAGGACCACCCTTTTGAATAGGATCCCCTTGCCGGGACAACTCTTTAGATAGTAAATAATCCTCTCAAATTTGCGCATTTCGGTGGCACCTTTTAGGACAATGCATATATCTCGCTCACAATATTGACAAAAGGCAATGTCGGGCCTTGTGTGAGACAAATAGATTAGCCTCCCTACAAGACGTTGATAAGCAATCTTGTCCACTTCCTCATCTTCTGGTGCAAGGTTGATTCCATGGGTAAAATCAATGGGAGTCTTCATTGGTTTACACCCTGTCTTGCCACAATCCCTCAGAATATCCAGAATGTACTTCTGTTGAGAGATAAAGATCCCTTGATCAGAGTACATAACTTCAATTCCTAGGAAATATTTGAGTTTTCCCAGTTCTTTAATGTCAAACTCTTTGCAAAGAAAGTTTCTTAGTTTTGCATTCCCTTCAGCATCATCACCTGTGATGATGATGTCATCAACATACACAAGGAGAATAGATCTTTGGCCTTGCAAATTCATCTTAATGAATAATGTGTGATCCCCTTGGCTTTGTTTATAGCCAAGACTTATCAAAGCGATAGTTAGGGCTAAATTAAGGAGATAAAAAACTATATTTATTATAGTATCTTGAAATCTTATTCTAACAAACTACTGCAATATAGATCATGAGTTTTTCTCACTTTCTGTAAAGGATTTTGTGGCCTTGTGGGTTTGGTTTTTGGTTCTGTAGGTAACTTTTGGGAGGGATACGGGATTGCTTTTGCTCTCTGCGATTCTCTCTGCATGTACTCTTTTGTTCTACTTCATCAATGAGATTTCTTGCTAGTTTACAAATAATGATAGTAGTGAGGCTGAATGAAAAAGAACAAGGAGGGAATATAAGTAGAAAGCAAGGGAAGCGCCTGAGAAATTAAATACTGAGAAGGATTCTGGGAAGTAGGTATCAGTGGATCAGAGCAGAGACAAACAATGGAGACAAGCCGACAAGCATTTATTGGCAATGGGTAGAATTTGTCACTGTTATAATCATATTTTAAGAAGACAGGTAGAGAATGATCCTGGGCGAATTTTCAAACTTGCAGCTTCTTCACTACGGGCACTAAGAACCTCTAATGGTTACTTCTTAATTGCCATTCTTCAAAACCTGGTTAACAACAATGGATAATTAATTGTGACAAGTTAAGACGCCTCTCATAACTATGCAGCATTTAACAAATAAGGAAGTAAATTGCAAAACAGCTACTTTTTGTGAAAGTGAAAAAACAGTAAGAATCCATCGTGGAATAGATCCCAGATGCCTGTATAATCAGCAGATCGTTGTTTGTGATTCTGTATAATCTGAGACCAATTGGTTCCAATGGATAGATATATCTGACGCTTACCCATTGCATAAAGTTTTATACAGAAATGGATTTGGGCTTTAAATAATGTTCCTTTTTGTTATTGTTTTTGTCAATTGAGTAGTATTGCTGATTAAACATTGAAGTTCTTCTGATAGAGTTCATCAACTGTAGCTTCTATTATTATTATTATTTTTTTGCTCTATTGAATTATCGTCTTTTCTTTATCCTGAAGTTGGCATGTTCTGCTTTGCGGTTTTTTCCCTTGATCATATTGTTCTTCCCAACATAATAGTTTATTTTGTTGTCATGTAGTGGACGGTGAACTGTATATGTGGGGAAAGAATTCCAAAGGACAGCTTGGCCTTGGAAAGAGTAATGTTTCTGCCTGTTCATTTTTCTTTGTTTTCTTTGCCATTTTCAGTTCCTTAGTTTTGTAAAATTTAGAGTCAACGTAAATGCCATGCGCTACTTGTTCCATTTCATCTTTCTTGTATTCTTCCATTCTGTTCTTTATGTCACTGTGTCCAGTGGCGGATTCAGGAAAGATGTCCAGTGGGGGCGAAATTTATCAAACCGGATGTACCTAGTAAAAAAATAATTCAGTGAAATCTTTTATCTGTTTTTTTTTTCCTACACTAAAACTTAATACCAAATATATTTAGATACAAAGAGAAAAATTCACCGGGTGCAGTCGCCCCCGGTGCAGGAGCTATAGATCTGCCCCTGACCGTGTTACTTTCTTCTATTTGAGTTACTCCATTATCAGCCCATGAGTGTCCTTGCTATTTATTATATTATGAGATAGAATGTCCAGCTGATGGTAAAGCATTTTTTTTAATTTTTCGCAGTAACATGGCTAAAGATTCTTTGACGGGTTTTCCTTTTCCTTTTTTATTTTCTGTTTTTCACTGAAATGGATTAGCTGGTTTATGATAGTCGCGACCTAACAAATCTACTATTTGTCTTAGCAGTTTTTCTCTCATATGCCCTAAATTATTCAGTTAGGAGGAAATAATTGTTTGACATCAAGTTCACTGGATTGTTCTCGATCTTTATAGATACTCTTCTATTATACATCAGTGGGATACACACACACAAAAAGAAAAAAGAAATCTGAATTTAATCTTTGGCGTTTCTTGCAGAGGCGGCTACTGTTGTTCCTCATCCTAGTAGAGTTCAATGCTTAAGCGGAGTCACTATCAGAATTGCCTCTTTGGGTTTTGAGCATTCTGTTGCTATTACAGGTATGGGATAAAATGCTCATCAGAATGCTTATCAGATGCTTTTCACAGTAGTCCTCAATTTAACCACTGTATGATCAGAATGGTCGTTTATTCGAACTCACTTTTATAATTTACTGGCTGTTGGATTGTTGTATTTTACCAGACCAAGGTGAGGCCTTGAGTTGGGGTGGAGGAGCATCGGGAAGACTCGGTCATGGGCACAAATCAAGCATACTGGGATTTATAAAAAGTAACAGGTTATTCATTTGTGTTGTGCAAATCTAGTTTTTCTCTTTATATTGGATTGCCTGCCTAGCATCATAAGATTCTTAACGTTGGAGGTTCAGTGGTGTTCTAAATTTCCAATTGCATCACTTTACAGTCACCGTTTTTTTTCCTTTCAAATAAAACGACAGTACTGACTGGACAGCTTTGCAATTATTTCTTCAGCGAAAGGTTTTTGCATTCCTTTAAAGGTGCTTGCAAGAATGCTTTGTGGTAGAATCAGATTTACATTAGCATGGACTGCGTAGTACTGGTATTGCTGAAATTTCCATGATCTACACAATTCCCTTTATGCAACTTAATTTTTTTGGCACAAGCAGCTACATCACCATAGCTGCTTAAGAAAAAAAATGACCCCTTAATTACCTAATTTTGTTTGCAAAGCACTGAGTTTACAGTGGTAACCTCCAATCTTGGACGAGATCCCATATGTGTGTAGATAAAGGGAGAAGGTAATGGAGCAAAAGCAGATGGAGGTTAATAATTCTCCACTCAATGTGGTAGTAGTTGCGTGACAGCAAGCATTTTGGTGATTTTGGTGTAGATGCGTGTGATGATTTGAGAAAGCATTAGCTCTTTTTCAACATTCAAAAGTTTGACAAATTGAAATGGCACCAAATCTGACTCAAGGCTGTGTCACTTGCTTAATGTTTAAGCTCAAAGCAGGACAAATATGATGAGGCATGGCACACTTTTAAGACATTTTTGGCGGATCAATTTGAAATGCTTGGAAGTTGGCAACCCAGTTTATCAAGTTCCTTGTGCATATATCCTATAGATGATTTAGCATGGTGAGTAAAAAGGAAAACATAAAAGGAAGAGTGGGAAGAAATGGTCACAGAGGTAATCGGCAGGTCTGCGATCTTGCCAACAGATATGGGATAAGAGGGCCAGTGGGCCCCAAATATTTAACAATATACTGAAGAATAGCAGCTGATCATTGTTTCCTTCAGTCTGGGAAGTTGAAATAGCTCTACTTGATTAAACACCATGGACTGTCATCTAGTTTCTCTCCTTGCATTTTGTCACAGAAAAGCAGAAAGAGAATGTTTTGCAGCAACTCTAACCAGTTTTCAATGCTACATGTTTTCACATCAAAAGAATTGTAAACAACTAAGTACAGGGCGCTACGTGACGGTTATAAATGTGGTTTACCCGGTATTAAGGTGCAAATTGTGCTTTTTAGGATTTGAAGATTGAGAATGAAGTTGATAATAACTCTGAATATTCTACAGGATGAGACATGTATTGATTTCTGCATAGCTCTTCTATGGAAAGTGTTAGGTGATTGCAGTACAAGAAGCCTAGAACGTCCTTTACAACAAGGCTTATTAGAGGGGCTTGATTCAAATGAGTAAATGACACTTGGTGTGGCTCTGCTGGGTCGAGTAAGAATTGAAGGAATACATATGCATGCCCTAAACAATGGCTATAAGATTGTGAATGGATGTTGAATGAAATTGAAGATTTAAAGAAACAAGATGAAAGAACTCTTCTATTATTTTCTTGATTAGAAAAATTTCATTGGTTTAAATAGCAAACCAATGAAACTCAAGAGATTTAAGTAGAAGACTTAACTTATGCTGCTGTAATAAACAGCCTTCTTACTAACTAACATTTAAAGCTGACAGCTAGGAACAGCCCATAACTCTATGTCGGATAAAGAAGCTGAAAAATACAAGTAATACAAATAGATGACCTTTACTTGAACAAATAAAATTATTACCCCAATATTCCAATATTCCTACAGTAATTGATCTGGAAAGTGGTTTAGGACATGCAATTTACTGAAGAAAATTTATTAGAGCACAAAGAACACAAATTATACACCATAAATAGTTGTGGCTATATTGCATAACAGAGGACGTACACATTTCTTTGGAACTACATTTTGAAAAAAAAATGCACCACCAAAGGTGCTTTTTGACTTGGAAAGTAGCACATAGAAGTATCCTAACCGGAACACCTTGATAAGAAGAAGGCAGGTTTTATTTTCTTTTTGGATCATGGGGAAAGGTTGGCTTTATGAATGGGATGGCTGTAATGCAAGAAAGGAGTGAAGGCGTCAAATCATTTGTTGCTCCAGTGTGCTGTTGCTGGAGAACTGGGGTGATTCCTTCTATATACCGGCGGTTAGTTGGTTCAACTGCCATGTTATAAGTGAGAGCTGTTTTTCTTGCTGGAGCTTGCTATAAGAAGAAAGAGAGATCTTATACAACCTGTACCGTGGCGAAATTTTGGGTGATAGGTAACGGAAGAGATTTGCTGGTATGGAGCAGAGAAGACAGTTCAGCTTCTGAACAACAAACTCTGAACAGTATTTCTGTGGATAAGTGTGCAATAGCTTGTTAATGTGAATAATGTTGTTGAGGCATTGGCGTTTGAAGAAATGGCTCAGATCGTGTTGGCAATTGTGTTTTTCTCTTCAATTTTTACTTCCTTATAAAATTTAAGGGCTTCTTTGAAAGGGCAGTGCTGCCCTCTTGGCTTGCATGTGTTTTATACATAAATTTAGGGAAAAAGATGCTTTCGGTTGAACACTGTATTATTTCAAAGAACTTCATATTAAGGAATATCAAATTGATGCTGCTTATTTACTTCATAGCTGAATATATGCATGATACCGTATGTACTGTGTATAATGCATCTTTATCATTAGTTTTTTTCTTCTTCTTATGCAGTGAATATACACCACGACTTATTAAGGACCTGGAGGGATTGAAGGTACTCTACCCCTGGAATATTTTAGTTCGTATAGACAATGAATTTTTATAAGCTTGTGTCTTTGATGTCTCATCGCGTGTTAGTTTGTTTTCCTTTTGTTTTTTTTAAATAGATTAACAGTGTCGCTGCTGGAATGCTGCATTCTGCCTGTGTTGACGGTATGCACAGTATTTCGTGCCTGCACCAGCTTTTTGACAGATTAATTTTACTTTTTATTCTTTGTTTGGAAAATGCAGCAAATGGCTTTGTCTATGAGTTTGGAGAAAGAGCAAAGCAAAGATTGGTAAGACTTGAAATTAGTATGAAACAGCTGATTGTCCGCTTCACCTCTCTTTGTCAACCTATTCTTTTTTGCTTTTCACCTCATCATCATATTATAGGAATCTGTCTCATTGAGGGTAACTTTTATTTATGTAGGGTTTTGAAGAAGGAAACAGCCTAACAGCCCCATCTCTTATGGGGAAACTGCCGCCATCTGAAGAGGTTGCATGTGGTGGTTATCACACGTGTGTCATCACGAGTATTTCATCCTATCTTAGAACGTATCATTATTTTTTTTTTCAATCATGAGAATATGATGTTGTCTATCACTTAATTGGTCTTTGAAAGTATTCAGTTCGGATGAACGGCATTCTACTTTCGTATATTTAATCTGAATTTCGGAACGAAATAAATCATCTAGTCACATGTAATGCTTTTTCAACCCTTGGGTTGTTTGGTAGTTGTATGATTTAGAATAATATTATTTTATATATTGTATTATAGTATATATTGTAACACAGGATGCTGGAAGACCAAGGGTCCTCTTATTCTGTTTTAAATAGATGTAAATTGTTTTTAATTGTGAATACGAAAAATATTCTTCTCTTAACATCTTTATATGACACCTTAGAGAACAAAATTTTTACTCCTGTGTTTGACAAGGTGGTGATACATACAATTTTTAAATGCTGTCCATGGCTTGATGTTTTTTCTCATGAGTAGAATATTCAATGCCTAAAACCGAGTCAGCATTATTAAAAAACAAACATGCAAATGCGGTTGAATTATCAAATGCACATCTTCTAAGAGTGGTAAGTTTGAACATATTCGTATTAATTTTTTTTTTGTTTTTTTTTTTTTGTTGTGAAATGGTATTAATGATTTATTAAAACTGTGGTTTGCTATTCTCTGGTTCTAGCATTTTCTTGGCCTGAATTCAGTTTCTGATAATGGTTATACCCCACACAAGCTTTTGTTATCTTTTGCAGTATGATATCTGATTTTGCTTTCAGGATTTACTTGTTCCTTATGATTTTCTTCAACTGTATAGGTGGCGGCGAACTGTATACATGGGGCACAAATGAGAATGGCTGTCTTGGTATTGGGTAATACTTCTTTGCTGTATTATTTAGAAAGACTACTGTTAACATTATGTTTATTTTGATTTCTTTTTGTTGTTGGCGGACTCCTTGGGTTTTTTTTTTCTCCTGAAATTTCTGCTTGATCTATCCAGATCTACTAGTGTTGCTCATTTGCCTGAAAGAGTTCAAGGTCCATTTCTAAGGCATCCGGTTTCTGAGGTTTGTTTTAGTTTCTCTTCACATCATGGAAATATATATAGACAATTGCTTCTGCAAATGGAGGAATAATGTCTTGAGTATGAAGTTTTTTTTTTCCTCAGAATTTACCTTTTTAACGTCCTGGTCTGTTTGAAATTTCTTCTGTCCTTATTACCCTTAAGCTTTTCAGATTGAAGTATATACTGTAACTTTGTGTTACATGTACGTCTTTTGTTCTAGTTTGATATGAGTTACACTTTGCATATCTAAATCTTAATCCATATTTATATCTAAAATCTATGATAATGAACTTGGGAGGAGAAATAATGAACATAAACTCTCTGATATAGTTTTTATTTTCCTATGTTCAGGAAAAATATTTGTTTATTCTTTTTGTTCATTGTTTTCCCTAGGAAACATTGTTTCACTACATTTCTTACGCATGGAGACTATGAGTACCATTTTAATTCCGACTTTTGGCAGGATTCCTAGTGAAATCTTCCTTAGGCTAAATCCGAATAAGGAATCTCCATCCCCTGTTCAGAGCCTGAGGGTGATGAGATTAGTATTAGTTTTTGGTGATGTCAAACATGGTGTCAATGTTGTTTTGTTTACAATACTAAGAAAATAACAATAACAATAACAACTACTACCCTTCAAAAAAATAAATAAATAATTTACCAGGACTATATATTAAAAAAAAAACCAAAACAAACAAGCAACAACAATAGCAAGAAGAAGAACAATTACGATGACGATAACAATAAGAATGTATTTGATTGTTATTGGTATTGTTCTTGAAAAAAGGATGGCTTATCTTGAGGGTGAGTGTAAGTAGTAAAATTGATTGTTAGTGTTATTGATTCATTCATTTGAATCTCAATAAATTCTATATCGACGACGATCGAGACCTATTTCAGTGAAGAGTATTCAGTATATAATATTTTTGATAAACGGAGTGAAAAGATGTTTTAATTAATTCATTCTTCTCTTTATGCTTATGTTTGTCAACAAATTGACTACAGTTGTTCGCGGTGCAAAATCCTAGATTTTTATTCGTATTTTTGGAATTGAAACTAATTTTTATTCTAAACTCTGAGTGTCACAATCAGAAGAGAATATTTCTTATTATGTCTAAATTCTAGTGTTCTTCGTGTCTCGGTCTGATATGGTAGATATCCAGTAGGTTACTTGTTTTTAATACATGTTATTTGACTGTTTGATTGAATTAGGTATCTTGTGGGTGGAAGCACACAGCAGCAGTTAGTGGTAAGGAATTCCTACACGTGGACAATCTCTTTTTTACTTTCCGACACCTTTGTGTCTTCCATGTATCGTTTAGAAATCCGCTTCATGTTCACTGAAGTTTTTCACCACTAGTTTAAGGCTGTCTTACATGTCTCACACTTGCCACCATCTTGATGACCATCCTTTAATTTTAACCTCTAATGACTTTAACCACAAACACACTTAACAAAAATAATGACGTGTAACCACGCCTAGTTAAATGTCGTCAAGTGTTCGTTTTTATATGTCAAATTCTCTGTTTCGTAACCATGCCTAATTGCTCATATCCAGGGGGCAAAGTTTACTGCTGGGGTTGGGGAGGCTCACACGGAACATTTTCTGAAGATGGATATTCTTCTGGTGGACAACTGGTTTGTGATTTCTGTTCTCATCCGTATTCATTTATGTATTATGCACTATCGGTTTTCCTGTCTCGGATCGCTATTCATATATGAAAATTTGCTTTCTATGATTTCTGCAATGAAGTTTTTGATGCAAACTTTTGGATCTTCACTTGTTTTCTTATTTTGTGGCACATATCTATAGAACCCTAACTTGCAACTGCCAAAAAGGTCTGCATTATGCAATACTAACATCCTTTGATGTTTTTGATCCAATTGCTGAATGAAAAACTGTGAATCGAATCAACCTTAGTCATGTAATAGTGATGTGAATCTCTTCAATGAATATTCTTTGACAAGGCTTCTAGGTGCGGCGTATATTGTCTCTAGAAGTCTGTAAAATAGAGAATTCGTTATAAGATGCTAATGTGAATACACTTATCATTTTGATTTCTTGCCCAGGGTCACGGCGATGATGTTGATTACATTGAACCTAGAATTGTAGCTTTTGAGCAGTCCGTGAAGGCATTGCAAGTTTCTTGTGGGTTCAATCATACAGGGGCGATACTTGAATGCACATGAACTAACATTTCATATATATATTCCAATGGCAAAAGATTTTCGCCGCAATTGCAGCTAAACTATCCCAATCCTCTTTGGGAATAATAGAAGAAGATACGTAAGCCGTTCTTTCTTATTACATAAAGCCCGTATGTATCTGTTTCTACTGGTATTGGTCGGTTGAGGCCACGTATAGTTCACCCAGGTGTTCTATTAGGAAATAAAGAAATTGTGGCTGCTGTCTTTGTCCATGTAACGGTCGTCGTGGTATGGCGACCCGACACTTGATGAGATTAAAGTTAAGGCATATATATATTTTTTCTCTTTCTTTCTTCTTTACGGCAAGGTTTAGGTAATGTAGTTTGGTGGTATTACACATGTAGTGATAACGGTAAATTCTTATGTTGTATTATTAGTATTCTGCAGCTATACCTGAGTTCACATATAGTCGGTAAGCAGAGGATACAATTTTCGGGAAGATCAAATATTGTATACTGTAGATGTCCATTAAGATGTACTAATATACATCTCCTCCGTGGTGTATACTACCTCCGTGATTCCGTCTCAAAATGCAAGTCCGTTTAGGACTTTTTACACAACTTAGGAAAATGGTTAAATGTCATTAATTATAGTGGTAAAAGTCTAGAATACCCTTCGACTCTAATTAATGTAATAGTTGTAAAGTAGATGAATTTATAATAAATTAGAGGTAAAAATAAGAAAAATATAATAAATGCTCTATTGGTATTCTAAATGGATTTATATTATAGGATAAATGCAAAAAGCTTTATTTTGGGATAGAGGTAGTACTATAGCAAAGTCTTGAAGCAAGCACGACCAAGCAACTTATGATGAACCAGGTTGTCGTAAGCACGACTGAACCAGGTTGTTATGATGACGTAGAGATAACTGACTAAGCAACTTCTGATTAAGTAGGCAAGTTGACAAGCAACTAAGCAAATAGTTGAAATTCTATAAATAATGTCACTTGTATATCTTTTGATATGAGATAAATTATATGAGATTCTTCTTAATCCTATGGCATGATACAACAATTGTGTCTTGTAAATTAATCTTAGACTAGTTAAGCATTAATGAAATAGTTTTACAACACATTAACAATATGCGTCTCTATCAACTAAGCCGTGTCATAAGATCCTCCCTAATTTGGATATCATTTTATGATGATACTCTCTTTATTGCTTTGTGAAGACATCATCCATGGTGGTAGAAGACGTCGCTTCTCTATTCTTTACTGCTAGTATCTTAACCCTCCTCGTCAACTCAATTAAATATCTTAACCTTCATTGTTAGCTCAAATATCTCGATACCCTTCCTTATGAATTAACAAAAGGAACCTTACTCTCGGCAACCATCTGCCGTATGGTGAAATGTATGTCGCCGGAGAAGGTAAACCTATTCTCCTACTTCATTCATGCAAGGAAATGAATTCAATTTTGAAGCAATTATAGCAATAGCTCAAGTCTTGATGAGGATGGAAAAGCAAAATAATATAGCAACAATGGTTTCACGGAGAAACCTTCTTGCACTGCTGATGTGGGCAAGTTGGAAATTTATGGCATGCTTGTTACGCATGAATGAAATGAAATGTAATGAAATTATAGGAATGAAATAGAATAAATATATGTGAAAGAATGAAATGAAATAAATCCATATTAACGACAAATCGAGTGAAGAGTAAGGCATGGTAGTAGGGTAAGAGCAACCGTAATGGTGTGGAAAATAGATTCCTTCCACACTGAAAAGTTTTAACACATGGCAACTTTGTATTGGTTTGACTTTTTTTAATAGAAGGTGAAGAAAAAAAAAGACTGAAAAATGGCGTAATGGCTGAAAAATTATTTGGCTTCTATTTATCATTTTTTTCTTTCTGTAGAGCTTTTTTTCACATATTTTTTTTTCTTTTGTATATGCTTCATCACCTCTCTTTTTATTTTGCTTTCTTCTGCAATAAGAGAATCATTAATGATTTTTTCTTAGTGTAAAATAAATTTACGCAGAGGATAAAATATGCAAATTTCTGTGAGTCCTCCAATCCTCCGTAGTCTTCAAAATGGGTCTAGATCAATATTTTTCTACCGGGTCTGAAGTTGATCCAAGTGATTTGGTATTTCTCTGGATCTGATGATCAGATTCCAATGGTGAAGAGATAAAATGGAATTCTATAGATATATTAATTTGTAGGATTTTGGATTCGAATACCTTCCACAACATCCTTGTTATATAACTTAACAAATTGAGGAGTTAAAAGGGACAAAAATGGGGTTGTTTTCATTAAGGCTAGGGAGGAGAAGAGGAGGAGAGAAGAAGAAGAAGGGGGGGGGGGGGGGGGGGGGGGGGTGATGATGAGATTGGTCAGAGATGGGCATCTCTTCCACCAGCCACAAGTAGGATGTGGGGATGCTGTGTGAAAAAAATGAGGTCTATTTTGTAACCATTACTTCACTTTTAAACTTTGTAACATCTCATTTCTGACACTTTCAGCATAGATGGGAGCAATTGAACCATTACTACAGTTGCTCTAAGGTTGGGTGTGGTGGGCGAGGTAGTATGCGTAAAGTATGATTGGGTGGAAGGGATGGGGTTAAGCGGTGTGGGGTGCCTTACCCCACAACCCACCACACCCTACCTTACCCGCCCTACCGTACTCTACCCACATATCCTTACCTACCACCCACCTACCCAACCCTACCTTACGTCACCCTACCTTGCCTTACCATCATGCCCTACCATACCTAACATAGCTTAGCCCCACCTAACCTATGCCACCCACCCTACCCTATCAACTACCCTACCCTACTTTACCTCACTACCTTACCATCCTACAACTCACCCCACCCTACCCTAACACACCGTACCACCGTACCCTACCCCATGACACCTTACCTTTCCACTTACCTTACCCTACCACCCTCCTCCACTCTCATACCTAACCCTATCCTACTCTACTGTACCCACCACCCCACTTAACCCTGCCCTCCCTCAAGAAAGAACCACTTGCCTTATAATTCATAGATCAACATCCAAACATAACACAAACAATAATTTTCTTCAATTGAAACATGCCACCACGGAGGCAACCTATGCTACTCTCCAGCTCTCTCGATCCTAACCAGTTTCATGACTATGAAGGAAATCGGTATTACATCCACGATGATGTGTTCAATGACGTAGATCCTGAGCATTTTGAGAATTTGTTCGAGGCAAGATTGTTCGTGGTGAATTGGCAAATGCAACATGTACATTCATCCAGAAGAACAATTCATTGCTCCACTTGGTGAAGTCCCATACGAAACGAGATACATTCATCGTCGGTTGATTGTTCGAGGCTAGCAAAGGTTAGTTGAACACCCTGTTCATGTTAATTCGATGTGGTTCATGAATTTTATACTAACGCTTCTATTAGACCTGGTAATTGTTACACATTCGTACGTGGAGTCTGTGCGGATTACAGTCGTAGTTTTCTTAACAACTATCTTTATGAACATAATCCTTGAAGCCAGTGGTAGCAATTGCCTTTGTGAAGGGATCAACCACCTGGTATGAAAAGGAAACATAACTCACAGAGGCGTCTATGCTTCCCGTGAACAAGAAGATAAACGAAAGTATATTTCTCATTAAGTTCGTGAATTACAAAGGGGAATAAATAGAGAACTCCTAGGGCTTAGCATACAACCGTTGGGATTAATACTCCCAATGTATAGATGTATAGAGCCACTTAAAAGGAAGATAAAAGGTCTGTCATAAATAGCTGTAAAATACAGCTGGAAAAAGTAAGGGTAGGAAAGTAATATTCATACTAATAAATAATAGGGAACACGTATTCTAACACTCCCCCTCAAGGTGGAGAATGTAGAGTCTTCATTCCCAGCTTGCATCGAATGTCTTCAAATGATTTCTTTGGCAATCCTTTGGTAAGAGCATCAGCAAGTTGATTGGCAGAACTGATGTAGGGTGTGCAGATTAGGCCACTTTCGATTTTTTCTTTGATGAAATGTCTGTCGACTTCAATATGTTTTGTCCTATCATGTTGGACAGGATTGTGAGCAATACTGATGGCAGACTTGTTATCACGGTATAACCTCGTAGGATGTTGTGTCATAATATGTAGATCCTTCGGGATGATCTTGGTCCATAATAGTTCACAAATTCCAACGACCATTGATCGAAATTCGGCTTCGACACTTGACCAGAGACCACATTTTGCTTCTTGCTTCTCCATACCACCAAGTTTCCTCCAAGAAAGATGCATAATCGAGGTGGATCTTTCGTCATCAATAGAGCCTGCATAGTCAGCATCAGTGTAGGCTTCTAGAGATAAATGTCCATTCTTTTTTAACAAGATCCCATGCCCAGCAGTTCCTTTGAGGTATTGTAGGATTCTTTCAACAGCTTGAAGGTGGATTCTCCTTGGATCCTGCATATACCTGCTAACAACATTCACAGCAAAAGCAATGTCTGGCCTAGTATGAGCCAGATAAATTAGTCTACCAACCAATTTTTGATAATTCACTTTATCCACTGAAATGTCATCTGAAGCATTATCAATTTTATGATTGTAATCAATAGGTGTAGTAGCAGGTTTGCAACCAAGTTTCCCAGTATCTCTTAGCAAATCAAGGATATATTTGTGTTGAGAAATAAACATTCCATGCTTTGAGTGAAGGATCTCAATCCCAAGAAAGTATTTTAGCCTGCCCAATTCCTTAATCTCAAATTCTTTAAGAAGGCAATTCTTTAATTTAGTAATTTCATCAAGATCATCACCAGTGATGATGATGTCATCCACATAGACAAGAAGAATGGCCCTTTTCCGGACTTACGATTTTAACAAACGAGTATGGTCACCCGGCTCTGTTTGTAATTAAAGAGATCATGGCCTTAGTAAATACGCCAAACCAGGCTCAGGAATTTGTTTGAGCCCATAAAGAGCTTTATTGAGCCTGCAAACCTTTCCCTTTTTGTCTCAAAACCGGGGGAATGTCCATGTAGACCTCTTCTTTTAACTCCCCCTGAAGGAAAGCATTTTTAACATCGAATTGTTGTAAATTCCAGTCAAGATTCACAGCTAAAGATAAAAGCAATCTGACAGTGTTCATTTTAGCAACAGGGGCAAAGGTGTCAAAGTAATCTACTCCATAAGTTTGGGTATATCCTTTGGCAACAAGTCTTGCTTTGTGTCTTTCAATTGTTCCATCAGATTTGTATTTTATGGTAAAGATCCATCTACAACCAACAGGCTTGGTGTGCTTAGGTAGGTCAACAATATCCCATGTTTTATTCTTTTCTAGCGCGATCATTTATTGATCATAGCATCCCTCCATTTCTTTTCTTTAAAGGCTTCACTAACATTTCTAGGTATCTCGTTAGAGGATATAGAGCTTAAGAAAGTTTTGTGAGATTGAGAAAAGTTCGGTAGGTTAGGAAATTTTGGATAGGGTGCTTAGTAGTACAAGATCTTGTTCCCTTTCTACAGCGACAATAGGCAAGAAATACTCCTCGGTGAGAGTATCAACGGGTTTTGTTTTATGGGTACACGGGGTGCTTGATTTTGATTTTGGCTCAAGTCATCTTCATGAGAGGCTTGGTCATGTTTATACGGTGAAGGTACGTTCGAGGTCACACAAAACAGGAGAAGATTCACTTACGAGTGTATCTCTTGAGGTTTGGACTTCTTTCTAGTATAGATTATAACGGAGTTGTTCATTGATAGGTAGATCAAGATCGGTTTCCGGTCTTAGTAGGAGTGGAAGGGTGATTGTTTGTTCTATACTAGGAGAGGGACTAGGAGAAGGATTAGTATTGTTACAAGGGGTTTCCTTATGGGTAGATTCTTGCGGATCAAGAAGGAACATGTCCCTGGTTTGTTCATTAGTGAAATTCTCCCCCGAAAGTGAGAATGGCCATTTGGATAATAAGGAGCACTTTCATTAAAGGTCACATCCACAGAAACAAAGACTTTCTTAGTGGAGGGTGGTAGCATTTGTACCCCTTTTGTGTAGAGGAATACCCAATGAAGATGCACTAAGGGCCACAGGGTCTAATTTCCCCTATCTTTGAGAGTGAATGTGAACAAAGGCCTCACAACCAAAGACTCAGGAATCAAACCATCGGATACATGAAAGTTGGGATGGAGCTGTTTTAGTATGTCAACGGGTGTCTTATAGTCAAGAGTTTTGGAGGGAAGTCTATTGATCAAGTGAGGCTGCGGTTAAAACACCCTCACTTTGATAACATTTAGGGACTTTATTTTGAAATAAAATGGCTCAGTAACATTCGAGAAGATGACCATTTTTCCTCTCTCGCCACACCGTTACGTTGGGGGTGTTCACACATGATGATTCATGTATGATGCCATTTCCTTTAAGAATGGGAGACGGTGATTGATTAAAGAAATCTTTAGCGTTGTCACTCTAAAGCGTTTGATTTTTACTCCAAATTGAGTCTCAATCATTTTTAAATAATTAGGAAGGATAACGGACACATCGATTTGTTTTTTAACAAGTAAATCCAAGTTACCCTAGAACGGTCATCCACAAAAGATACAAACCACTTAGCCCACGATATATTAGGAACAACGAGAGGGTCCCCGTATATCGGTGTGGATTAAGTCAAACGGGTTTTTAAACTTCTCGGGATGATTGTTGAATGGGCTTCTTTTATGTTTAGCAAGTTCACACTCGGTACGGTGGAGTTCATTAAGATTAATCCCTTTAAACATAACGGGAAACATAAGCTTCAAAATGATAAATGAAGGATGTCTAAACGTTTATGAAATAGCCAAATTTTTTCAAAAAAGATCGACATTACAAGTAATAAGACAACTGTTTTTCGGGTTTGTGACTCTCTTTTACGCCGGTCTAGGTAATATAATCCATCTTTACTTTTAGCATGTCCAATCGTCTTCTTCTCCTCTAGTTCTGTATAACACACAAGTCGGAGGAGAAAATAGCACAACAATTGGAGTCGGCGGTAAGTCTTTTTATAGACACAAGATTAGTGGACGAGTTTTGGGACATGTAAAACGTTTTTTAGGATTAAGGTTGTGATTTAGTTTGACGAGTTCCTTGCCCGACAACGGTGGCAAAAGAGCCATCGGCAACGGATCACCTTCTTATTGCTAGAGCAAGGTGTGTAATCATTAAAAACGGTATGTAGGTGTGTCATGTGGTCGGTGGCTCCGAGTCCACAACCCGTGACATCTCATCATTATCAAAAGAGTCGAAATACACGAAAGTGCAAGGTGCATTTAGGGGGTTCTTCCAAGGTTTCCAACGAGTTTTATGAGTTTTTTCACACGAGTAGGATCAAGGTCTTTAGGTGCGGCATGTTCCTTTGCCTCATCTTTGACTAAGTTCACGAATTAGGCATATCCGTAGATCCTTTGTTCCCTTTTCCATGAAGTTTCCGGCGAGTTCTCTTTGGTGTGCACTGTTCTTCTTACGAGAAGGTGCAAAAAAGAGCATCTTTCTCGGGATTTTTGGTTGAGGATCTTTGCATGGTGCTCCTCTTTCTCCTTTTGACTCTTTGGATTCCCGGTTTCTTGTAGCTTTTGCGGCAAAGGTGAGCCTTCTTCGGTGGTGTTTTCAAGCATTACACCTCTTTACCTTCTTCGATCTAACAATGGACATTGTAGCATTGAGAGATGGAAGATCTTCTTTACCAAGTATCGCACTCTTACGGGATCTAATTCGAATTTAGACCGGACAAGAAAGGTGTAGATTCGATCCTTCTCATTAGCTCTTTTGATGGTTGCGGCATCTTCACTACATTTGAGTTGAATGACACGATAGTGGTCAAGTTCTTGCCATAGACTTTGCGGATGGTTTGAGTATTCTGTGATGGTTTTTGTCCCTGTTTGGCGGTGATATCTTCATCTTTATTTCAAAAATCGAAATTTGCATCATTGACCTTGGAATAGGTTTGTTTAACCGAATCCCGGATGTCCTTTGCGGTTTCAAGAAACATACATGTATCACTAATGTCGGGTATCATGGCATTCCATAACCATGACATGACCATTGAATCGACTTCATCCCGGGCGTCAAACCTTGGGTCGTCTTTAGACGGGCCGGAACCGATCAAATGGCCAAGTTTACCTTTGCCTTTTAGGTATGTGCGGACAAAGCGTGACCATTTGAGATAATTTTTTGCATTCGGTCGATAAACGGATTTGAATGGGTTGTAATTCACACGACCTATTTGATTTCTCATTATTTGATGATTCCTCGGTAGAGATAACCGAAGAGTCATCCATGGAGATAGAAGAGAAAGGTGAAAAACAACGAAAGCGGAAGAAGAACGCCTAGCGCGCTAATACCATGTGAACAAGAAGATAAACAAAAAGTATATTTCTCATTAAGTTTGTGAATTACAAAGGGGAATAAATAGAGAACTCTAGGGCTTAGCATACAACCGTGGGATTAATACTCCCAATGTATAGATGTATAGAGCCACTAAAAGGAAGATAAAAGGTCTGTCATAAATAGTTTGTAAAATACATTTGGAAAAAGTAAGGGTAGGAAAGTAATATTCATACTAATAAATAATAGGGAACACGTATTCTAACACTTCCTATTCGTTTTTATTTGTTTTATTATTAGACGGCTTCTATTGGCACCACGATTTTGCTTCAATTGATACCTTTAAAATTACTTTTGTCATCATCATAATATTTTTATTATTTTTGTGCAACACAACACGTCTGTGTCACTGAAGTTTGTTTTCGGTACGGACGTCACTGACATTGACGTTTGTTTTCAATACAAACAAACGTCAGTGACACTGATATTACAGTTATAAATGTATCATTGGAGGCAAAATGTGCGCTTCAACTTGCGCGAAAACGTCAGACCTAACGACGTTGTATGTGAAACACAACGTCAGTGGCACCGACGCGCGTATCTAAGAGCATTGATCAAGTAAATGGAAAATAATAAAAAAAAATGTGCGATAAGAACCACCTATTATTATTGGTGGATGCAATTGTCAATAAGTTGTTTATCAAGAAAGCAAAGTAAAGGTTAATGTAATACATGATGTTGGAAACTTGTGGTAGTGGTAGGTTAATAATCACTTAGAATTTCCTTCCATATATATTGGAGTCTCTTAATTAACTTGTTTGTAAAGATTTCCCACGTAATTAATTTGGGGTTTAAAAATCCTCCATTGCAAATGATCGATGTGACAACATCACTTGGCTACTATTCTTTACCTTCTTCTTTTTTTTTTTTTTTTTTTTTTTTGGTTGAAAAATACTATTCTTTACCTCAAGAAATAGTTATGGTTCTTTCTTTAAATAAAAGAAATTAATTAATAAATAGTTATGGTTGATCCATCAACCAACAACCTTGAGAGTTGAGACCCCAAGTTCCTATAATATATACTTCACTAAAACTTCCAATTTTCTAACCTTCCTAATTTGATTACTAATCTTATTTTCTTAACTATCGAAGACAATGTGGTGTAATTATACCAACCTAATGCATTAAACAGTGTAATTGGTACTTGAATAATTTAACTACACTAATATATACTGTCCTTAAAATCAGCACTAAAGTAATCTATGACATCCTATGCAATATTTCTTTACAATTAATATCTTCTAAAACATGATTTTGACACATTTAATCAACAACATATAGTCTGTAATTTAAATTAACTTCACATTTATCACATAATTATGTACTGTTTTAAAGGATGTTATAAATGATTTTCTCTTAAAAAACTCAAAAATTAAAGTGAACGGTGGCAGATCTCTGGATAATGGATCTCGTAGGGACATTAAAGAAAATTAAAGAAGTCATTTGAGAACACAAATGATCACTATATCTTTAACAAAACTATATTGTTTTAATTAAAGAATATAATTAAACAGGATAATAATTTTTAAATATTTTTTTTTTTAAAGGAGAACAGGATACTATTGAATAACCATTCTTCCCATATGCACCATTGTGCTCTTTTGCTATTTAAAAGAAAATCTGTCTACATAATTTGCTCCCTAACATTTATACCTGTTAATTTCTCCTCTATCTGCATGCATATTTTCCATCTTCTTATACTTTGCTCTGCTATATATTCTCTTATAACTAATGGTTTCATTTCAGCTTGCCTTTAGACTTTTGGTAGTGGCATTATTGTTGTTTGTTTCACCTCTTCTTTGCACATCAAGAAGACATACTATCAAACATCATAAACCACACAAAGGTTTTAGGATTAATCTTAAACATGTCGATTCCGCTGGGAACTTCACAAAATTCGAGCTTTTGCAACGTGCTATGAACCGAAGTAAACATCGTCTTAATATGCTAAGTCTCATGGTCTTGGCAGCAGATTCAGGTACTACTGATGATATTAAGTCTCCGGTGTATCCCGGAAATGGTGAATTTCTAATGAAGTTATCAATTGGTACCCCTAAGATATCTTACTCAGCTATAATGGATACTGGTAGTGATCTAATATGGACTCAATGCAAACCATGTAGCCAATGTTTTCATCAGTCTACTCAAATCTTTGATCCGAAAAAGTCGTCTTCTTTTACGACACTGCCATGTACTAGCAAGCTCTGTGCAGATCTGCCAACTTCTCAATGTGGGACTGACGGCTGCGAATACGCGTATTCTTACGGGGACTATTCGTCCTCCCAAGGAATAATGGGGACTGAAAAGTTCACATTTGATAATGCAGGGGTCTCTAATGTTGTTGCATTTGGATGTGGAGAAAACAATGAAGGCAATGGATTCAGCCAAGGTGCTGGTCTAGTGGGATTAGGTAGGGGTCCTTTGTCACTTGTTTCACAACTTAATGAACAAAAATTCTCATATTGTTTAACCTCTATTGATGATAACAAAAGCAGTAGTTCACTTTTCATGGGGTCTTTAGCCAGTAATAATGTCAATGGTAACAATAACGGTAGCGGCGGCGCGGTTAGAACCCCCAAGACCCCATTACTCAAGAATCCATCACAACCCTCTTTCTATTATCTTTCCCTTCAAGGGATCACAGTAGGTGAAAGTGTCTTACCAATCAAGAAATCGACTTTTGCACTCAACAATGATGGGAGTGGAGGGATGATCATTGATTCTGGGACAACCATTACTTATTTGGAAGAAAGTGCATTTGATTTGGTGAAGAAAGCATTCATTGCAAAGGTGAAGCTTCCGGTCGACAATTCGGGGTCGACTGGGCTTGATCTTTGCTTCACTTTACCTTCTGGAACAACTGATTTCCAGGTTCCTAAGCTGGTGTTTCATTTTGAGGGTGCAGATTTGGAGTTGCCTGGTGAAAATTACATAATTTCTGATTCAAGTATGGGTTTGGCTTGCTTGGCTATGGGAAGTTCAAGTGGTATGTCTATATTTGGGAATGTACAGCAGCAGAACATTTTAGTGATTCATGATTTACAAAATGAAACTATGTCTTTCATCCCAACACAGTGCAGCAAACTATAGATATTTCCTTACTGGTGTGGTAGTGATCCATCCTTGTAATACACATGTTTCTGCTATGGTTTCTTTTTATAGCATTTGGCTTTTTTTTTTTTTTTTTTTTTTTTGTGCATATTTATATTGAATACAACATTTGATTGCTTGCTTCTTGTTTTGGTATGAGTTTTAGCTCCAAAATGAGTTTAATTGTAAGTGGCGAACGGCCCACTTAAGGCCCGATTTTGATTCACTTACGGATTGAATTTCTGGGAGCTAAAAATAGATTTGGTACTACGAAAATAGTAGTTAATGTTAGACTTTTGAATCACTCAATTCTGATATCGGGTGAATGTAGAGTAAATATGTGGGTGTGTTAATGAATATTGTGTGATTCATTTGTCCCACATAGTTAATGAGACTCAAGAATTCTCACTATATAAGTGGGAGAGTTTTACTAAGAGGCAACCCCAAAGGGCCAAGAGTATTTTGTAAAGGAGGGAAGATGCAGATAGTAGTTGGTTCTCTCTTTGAACTCTACAAAAACTCATGCACACATGCGCAAACAAGATTTTGTAAAGGCAGGACTCATGCACACATGCAAGAGTTTGTAAAGGAGGGAAGATGCACATGCTAGTATGTGACAAGAGTTTGTAAAGGAGAAGATGCACATGCTAGTATGTGACAAGAGTTTGTAAAGGAGGGAAGATGCATATGCTAGTTGGATGGAGGGAATTTGTAAAAGGGAAGCATGATGCTAGTTGGTTCGGAACCCACACATACAAGAGTTTGTAAAGGAAGGAAGATGCAGATGCTAGTTGGTTCAGAACCCTACATGCGCATGCTAGTTGGTTCAGAACCCTACACGCGCAGGGAAGATGCATATGCTAGTTGGATGGAGGGAATTTGTAAAGGAGGGAAGATGCAGATGCTAGTTGATTCGGAACCCCACACATGCAAGAGTTTGTAAAGGAAGGATATGCTAGTTGGATGGAGGAAATTTGTAAAGGAGGGAAGATGCAGGATGCTAGTTGGTTCGGAACTCCACACATGCAAAGGAAGGAAGATGCAGATGCTAGTTGGTTCAGAACCCCACACGCGCCACCGCCTATCGGGATCGGTTTGGCCCGGCCCTAGTATATAATATATTTGGGCTTGCATCTGTCTGTACGAACTCTGCCAAAAATTCCTGCACACAGTCACGAGTTTGTAAAGGTAGGACTCATGCACTCATGCAAGAGTTTGGAAAGGAGGGAAGTTGCATATGCTAGTTGATTCAGAACCCCACACGCACACGCGCCGCCGCCTATCGGGCTCGGTTTGGCACGACCCTAATATATAATATATTTGGGCCAGCTAAATAGTGTATAGTTTTTGAATCAACCATTGCATCTATCTGTTCGAATTATGCAAAAAATTTCTGTGCACTGTCAGAGATAAACAAAGTCGAACTGCATTACATACCAAAACTCTACAAAAATTCATATATTTGGGTTAACTCAATAGTGTATAATTCTGAATCAAGCATTGCATCTGTCTTTACGAACCCGAACTGCATTACGTAATACACCATGATTATGTATATGCTAGTTGGATGGAGGGAAGTTGCAGATGCTAGTTGGTTCGGAACCCCACACGCACACCGCCGCCACACATGAAAGAATTTGTAAAGGAGGGAAGATGCAGATGTTAGTTGGTTCGGAACCCCACACATGCAAGAGTTTGTAAAGGAAGGAAGATGTAGATGCTAGTTGGTTCAGAACCCCACACGCACACGCGCCACCGCCTTTCGGGATCGGTTTGGCCCGGCCCTAGTATATACTATATTTGGGCTTGCATCTGTCTGTTCGAACTCTGCAAAAATTCCTGCACACAGTCACGAGTTTGTAAAGGTAGGACTCATGCACACATGCAAGAGTTTGGAAAGGAGGGAAGTTGCAGATGCTAGTTGATTCAAAACCCCACACGCACACGCGCCGCCGCCTATCGGGCTCGGTTTGGCACGACCCTAATATATAATATATTTGGGCCAGCTAAATAGTGTATAGTTCTGAATCAACCATTGCATCTATCTGTTCAAATTCTGCAAAAAAATTCCTGTGCATTGTCAGAGATAAACAAAGTCGAACTGCATTACATACGAAAACTCTACAAAAATTCATATATTTGGGTCAACTCAACAGTGTATAATTCTGAATCAAGCATTGCATCTGTCTTTACGAACCCGAACTGCATTACATACCAAAACTTGGCAAAAATTCCTGCACACAATCAGAGATAAACAAAGGTTGCACGCAGTCAGAGATAAACAAAGGCTTATATCAGTTCATTGCTTTCCTCATTCAAGTGTGGAGTCCGGAAAGGTAGACTATTGTATATTGAGAGACATTTGGCATATCCGTATGCACATAGTCGGGGCAATAATGTCTTAAGGACAGAGTTCTACACTCGCCCCAGTCTCAATAAGTTTTCGCATTTACTATTGCTTTCTGTCTTTGAATTCAGTATGCATATGTATGTTATGTGAATCTGAATAAATGATATATATTCTATTCGTACAATGTGTTCATGTTATGTTTCAGTTCTATTTTAGAAACTTCATATAAACAGATTACAACATTTACATAATCCAGTATTTGCTGCCAACAATCTAAAAAGATTATGGTTCCTGTTAATCATTTGAACATGTTTATGCAACCTATTTATATGCAATCTATTCTTTAATTTTTTTTACATTTTATTTGCAATATGAAACATATTCAAATTTGTACATATTTTAATAGTTTCCATTTTGCAAATCTGAAATAGAATCAGAAACTTTTAGTAAACAGAAACAGAAACTTTATGTTGAACATAATGCTTATGTGTTACTATGTTAATATATTTGCCTTAATTATATTCTGGAAATTATTTCCAACTACATGCTTTGTATTCTAGTTTGTTTCTGCAACTTGTGCACATTAATTTGAATTCTAAAAAATCATAAATAAAGTACATGCAATCTGAAAATTTGAAACATAATTGTTCTTGTACGTGTTTCAAAATTCTGCAAATTTGTTCAACCATTGTTGGAAAATGTGCATTACAGAATTTGTTTTGCGATTTTGGTTGTTGGTCTTCTGTTTGAAACAGAAATGGAAGGAACTGGTGAATCAACCCCTTTGTCAAGTGTTCCAACACCAAATGTTGTTCAACCTGTTGTTGCAAAAGTGTCAGGAACGACTTCATCACATCATGAGAAACCAGGGAATTGAACTTCAAAAGGTGGCATCAGAAAATGCAATTATATTTGACAACTCTGAGCCTGGTTAGATGGCTGACCGAAAGATCCTCATGCGGTGCAAGAGGGTGAAAATTACAAGGCTTCAGTCACAACATTGGATGCATGGAAACATTCTGATTTCCTATGCAAAAATTATATCCTTAATTGTCTTGAAAACACTGTATATATTGTTTATTGTCTATATAAAACTGCTAAAGAATTGTGGCAGGCATTAGAGATGAAATACAAGGCTGAAGATGCTGGAAAGAGGAAGTACATTGTTGACAGATTCATGGATTACAAAATTTTAGAATCCAAAACAGTGGCCAGTCAAATGGAAGAGTTGCAAGTGATTATCTCCGAATGCCATGAAGAAGGTTTGGTTATTAATAAACCATTCCAAGTTGTTGCAATAATTGGGAAACTTCCACCTTCATGTAAAGATTTCAAGAATTATTTGAAGCACAAAAACAAGGAGGTAAATAACCATGAACAATTCAGTGGTGATGTTGAGAGTTGAAGAGAACAATCGGAAACTTGACAAAGGAGGGCACATTGGACAATCCAAGGTACACATGATGGAGTCCAGTCCGGGTGCTAACAAAGGCAAAAAGAGGAAGTTCAATTCCACGGGTGCCCCGAGTTCCAAAAACAAGAATGAGAAGAAAGAAGACAAGCGCTTCAAAGGCACTTGTTTCAATTGTGGAAAGCAAGGACACAAGAGGGCTTAATGCCGGAAGCCAAGGCAAAATGCTCAAATCAATGATGCTGAGATCGTGACTGATGCGGTCGGTGAGATGAACCTGTCGGCAGTTGTATATGAATGCAACACCATTGGAAATCCACGAGAATGGTTCGCAGACACGGGGGCTACGTGCTATGTTTGCGCCATTAAGGAAATGTTTTCTGACTATAAAGTCGTGGATGGCGAGCAGCTTATTATGGGCGATTCAACAACCTCAAAGGTGGAAGGCCAAGGAATTTTTTTTTGATGATTGTTACGAACTACGCGCAGTGTGATCTAGAGGGGGGGTGTGGGTGAATGGATCACAGTCTCTTTTAAAACTTAATTTGTTTATACAATTATTTAGGGAAAAGACAAAACACAACCTTAATCCTTGATCAATCTTAGTAAACTGACCCTAGACTTGTGTAGTCTCAGACTTATCGTCCACCCTTGGACCACACTCCTCCCTGGAATGATTCAGTCTAGAAAGGACGGAGAGCTTTGCCCGATTGATACAAATGAATAATCGTCTAAGGTTATTAGGGGTAAAGAGATGGGGAATAAAATGGCCGGCTGAAATTGGATGATTAAACGGGCCTAGGAAATGATTAGGCCCGATAAGCCGTCAAACTTAATTAAATCTTTAATGGACCAGATAAAGGTTTTGGCCTGCTAGTATAATGCAACATAATCCAAATAATCAATTTAAAACCATTTTGTATAAGTAATTGTGTTACACATTAATTAAATGTACAATACATTATACAAGTTGCATAAAGACGCCTTCTTGTATGATATAAGTGTATCATCTGTAATGTGTCATCACAAGTACCACACAAGCTTAAAATTAATTATCATGTCATACCTATAACACAACAAACAGCAGAAAATGGCAACTTAATGTAAGCATCAGTTTCAGGGCCGGACAGTGACACAAGATATCAGATAATGACGCAATTGAAAACCATACAAAAATCTTTAAATCAAGAAGGGGATTTTGTAAATTAATCATCACTTAACTACAAACCATAAAATACTTAACAAAGATGGCTTTCGGGAAGCACTGACTTTGAGCAACGTGCTACATGTTTTGGATATTCGTAGGAACTTAGTTTCTGGTTCTCTTCTTATTAGCAATGATTTTAAACTTGCTTTTGAATCTAGAAAATTTTCGATGTGTAAGAATGGAACAGTTGTAGGTAGAGGTTATTTTGTTGATGGCATGTTTAAATTAAATGTAATGACTGTAGAGCCTAAGGCCACAATGCCAAATCTGTAAACTATGTGAATGATGCTAATGTAAATGCTTCTACTTTTTCTTACATGGTTGAGTCATCTTCTATATGGCATTGTAGATTAGGACACGCAAATTATAAATCTGTTCATAAATTAATAAACTTGGATTTGTTTCCTAAACTACAATTTGATGATAAAAAATGCCATACGTGTATTGAAGCAAAAATAACTAAATTACCGTTTCCAAGTGTTGAACGTTTTAATGTAACTTTGGATTTACTTCAAACGGATATTTGTGATTTAGAATTTGTACAAACCGGAGGCGGTAAAAAGTATTTTGTTACTTTTATCGATAATAGCACAATATATTGTTATGCATACTTGTTGCACAGTAAAGATGAGGCTCTTGATGCTTTTAAGCATTACAAGAATAAAGTTGAGAATCAACTTAGAAAACAAATCAAAGTGGTTCGTAGTGATATAGGTGGAGAATATGATGCAACTTTTTGATGAATTTTGTTCTGAATCCATAATTATTCATCAAACTGCTGCACCATAATCACCTTAGTCCAATGGTGTTGTTGAACGAAAAACAGAACACTAAAGGAAATGATGAATGCTATGTTGCTTAGTTCGGGCTTACCCCTGAACTTGGGTGGGAAGGCAATCCTCTAGGCTAACTTCATTTTAAATTGAATACCATCCAAGAAAATGGATGACACACCTAATGAATTGTGGAATGGTCACAAGCCTAACTACAAAATTCTAAAAGTATAGGGGTGTTTATCAAAGGTAGAAATACCTAAATCTAAACAAGTAAAAATAGGGCCTAAAAAAATTAATTGCATCTTTATTGGCTACGCAAATAACAGTTGTGTCTATAGGTTTCTGGTTCATAAATCAGACATTCTTGATGTTCATGAAAATTCAATTATTGAGTCAATGAATGTTGTATGTATAGAGGAGATATTTCCTTGCAAAGACAATGAGAAAGAAGGTTCAAGTCCTAATTTTTTTTTAATGAAATATTAAATGATGAATCAAATGATCATCACGAAACGGAGGAACATCGCAAAAGTAAGAGGACAAGGGCATCTACATCCTTTGGTCCTGATTTCCTTACCTACATGGTAGAGGATGATCCAAGGACATATGTTGAGGCTGTGTCTACTCCAGAAGCTACATTCTGGAAAGAGACTATTAACAGAGAAATATAATCAATTTTGCAAAATCACACTTGAGAGTTGGTTGATTTTCCACCTGGAGAAAAACCACTTGGATGTAAGTGGATTTTCAACAAGAAGTTGATAAATGATGGATCTATTGATAAATACAAGGCCAGGTTAGTAGCCAAAGGATATACAAAAGAAAGGCCAAGTTTTCTTTGACACTTACTCACCGATTACAAGAATTACATCTATACGTATTCTGATTTCCATTACTATGCTGTTTAACTTGGAAATTCATCAAATGGATGTGAAAACAAATTTCTTAAATGGTGAGTTAGAAGAAGAAATTTATATGGAAGAACATTGAGGGTTTGTAGTTCCAGGTCAAGAAAAGAAAGTTTGAAAACTTGTGAAATCACTGTATGGGCTTAAACAAACACCAAAATAGTGGCACTTGAAATTTGACCAAACAATGATGGCAAATGGATTTAGAATCAATGAATGTGATAAATGTGTCTATATCAAGACAACACCTAAAGCCTATGTGATAGTACGTTTGTATGTGGATGACATGCTAATCATGGGTAGTGATCATGATATTATCATGAACACTAAAAGAATGTTGACTAAAATCTTCGACATGAAAGATATGGGAGTTGTTGATGTTATACTTGGGATTAAAATATCAAAAACATCTGATGGACTTATGTTGTCACATGCTCACTATGTAGAGTCTATTCTGAAAAGGTTCAATGTTTTGACAAGAGTCTTGTAAAAACTCCAATTGATTTAAGTAAACACTTAGACAAAATTAGAGGTGAACTTGTGAGGCAATTGGAATACTCACAAGTGATTGGAAGTCTCATGTACATTACAAAATTGTACTAGACCAGACTTGGCTTGTGCAGTGAATAAATTAGGTAGGTTAAATAGTAATCCAAGTGAGGATCATTGGATAGCGCTTGATTGGATGTTAAGGTATGTGAAGTTTATAATGAACCTTGGATTACAATATGCAAGATATCCAACAATATTGGAAGGATATTATGATGCAAATTGGATATCCGATTGTAAAGACCCAAAATCCACAAGTGGATATGTATTCACCATTGGTGGTGGTGTAGTATCCTGGAAATCCTCAAGCAAACATGCATAGCTCGATCGACTATGGTGTCTACGTTTATTGCGTTAGAAAGAGTTGGAGAAGAAGCAGAGTGACTTCAGAATTTCTTAGAGGATATTCCTTGTTGGCCAAAGCCAATTCCTCCTATCAGAATACATTGTGATAGTATGTCGGCTATATGACACGCACAAAGCTGTATGTATAATGGTAAGTCTCGACACATACGTCGCATACATAATACCATAAAATAATTGATCTTTAATGGTGTGATTTCCATTGATTACATAGGATCAAAGGAGAATCTTACGGATCCGTTGACAAAAGGTTTACCAAGAGATTAGATGTCAATGTTGACAAATGGAATGGACTTGATACGCCAAGCCCAGAAAAGAGCCCACAGATTCATATTGGGAGATGTGACACGTAAACAAATCAAATCCGAAAATGCCCGAGGACTTGACTAAAGGCACCAATAAAACGAGCACCTCGACCCTTGGCTAACCCGTAACCAAAAACCTTGGTATACATGGACACCCACAAGTTTCGCTCACAACTTTTATAAGTCCAGTTTGCAATCCACCAATGTGAGAAAACTCACCAAAGCTTAAAGCTTCAAATAAAATATATTCATCTCAAAATTTGTCTGATTATAAAGAGTACAACTAAAGTCTTTTTATAGGCTACAATGAATTAAATAAAACAACTCCTAACCAATTTGGGACAAAATTAAATAACAAAAATAAAAAATAAAAAACCTAATATTAAATAATAATAAAAATCTAATGAAATCTTCCATGGAAACAATGTGGGATAAATGATAACATAAATGGACTCCAAGCCAAAATATCTCATCTTCGATCATATCATTGGGCCTCCATTAAGACCCAATATGAATAGGGTCTTTGTCCCAATCAGTTCGCACCTTCGTAAGCCAGACGGGTCCGAGTACAATCCAGCTTGCCTCAAGCCTTTAAGACATCATCCATCGGCCAGACAACGAGCGACAATCGTCCTTTACAGCTCGGCACGAAGCACTAGAAGCCGATCTACTCACCCTCCAAATTGCAGTCTGCCAGCTCAAATCAAGACCGCTAAATCAGGAAACATGAGTTAACGCAGGGCAGTTATGAGCGAAGAACCCGCAGCGATTATAACCAAGCTCACCCAATCAGACGATACCAATTCAGCCACGTAGTTAATTATATTTAATTATACTTTAATTACCGTCATTTGTAACCGCCGACTCCAAGCCATATAAATAGCGGCATTTGTATCCTGAGAATAAATCCACAAGTCATTAATACAAAACACTGATAACCTCTGCCAATTCATCGACATACGAGCTCACCATTTACCATTTTACTATCTTCATAATTTCTTCATCATGTTCAAACGCACCAAAACTTCTCACCGGAAAAATCATACATTTCCACTATATATCCACCGTTAAATTCACCCAAACGTGTTTGTGATATTTTAGACAATATCATTTCGCTCCGTTACGGGGAAATTATTCTTTTTAGAATTTTTTGGGTCAGATCCGCCACCCAAAATTCGGTTTTACGATGGATCTGGCAAGTTCAGAACATCCACTTTTCAGATTTCTGGCAAACGAAAACATCCAACTTTTGGTTTTTTGGCGGGAATCTTCCAAATTCATCAGATTTTCATCGTGATCACCACAGGTTTGTCAGATCTTCATCGGATCCTTCAAATTTACAACTCGTGACCGGCGTATTTTGCAGACCTCCATCGGCATCATCATGGAACAAACCAGATCTGCTAGAGCTCCTTTATACGACGGCCTCCCTCTTCCAGCCAGAAAATCCGGTCACGATGCTGCTCTTGTCACAACTAAGACTGATAGTGGTCATGCTCAACCACACCAGTCTCAAGGTGAGCTGAACACCGCGTCGCCTCCGACAGCAAAAGATCCAGCCCAAACTGACATTAGGCAATTCCTTGATGGAAGGACCAAATCTATAGAGGCCCTGGCCGCTGCGACCCGACAGGACAAAGGAAAAAACACGGCTAGAACATCCTATCTAGCCCACCGACATCCTTCCTCCCCCACATGGAAGGAATCGTACGGCGAGCTCTACATCAAGGCACTACTCCATTACGCCTATTACGTAGAAAGAATCAACAAGGTGAACCAGGAACTCCTGGCCATAGGGAGGCTGACCCTCCCTATAAGTGAATTCATTTCTCCACTGAGGCCACCTACCGTCAGCAAACATACAGGCCTTTCGGCCCCATCACATGGCACCTCTTCTCATCGGTCTGACAGGGAACAAAGTGACCATTCATCTTCCGGGCGAACACCAGAGAGAAAGTGTGCTCTTGCTTGCCTCAGGCCTGTGCGAACGTGTCGCGGCAACAGAAAGGGAACGGAGCATCGAGGCTCAATCTGCCCCCACAACGTAAAGGCCAGATTGGGGGAAAGACAAGGCAAGTCCCATCATCAGTCCTAGAGGTCCTGGTCGGAAAACATTTCTAAACATTCCGCCCCAACCTCTCTCCTGGATGAGATCGCCGAGCTCAGAAAAAAGGTCAACGAGATCCGAGGAAAGGTCGGTGAAGAAGATAACCCCACATGGAGGAAAAACGTGCTCGCCAACTGGATCGTGGCAGCAGCACATGAGGGGGTTCACTACCCCAACTTCCAAAGTTATATAGAGGAGACCCGCTCCTATGATTGGCTCTCAACTTTTCACAGCAAGGTCTCCCTGGCTACCAGGATTGAGGCCGCATGGTGCATTGCCTTTGTCGGTGCCATGCAAGACAAAACAACTTCATGGATCAAGTATCTTTTGCCGTGATCGATCAACTCATGGGCCGACCTCTACGGGAAATTTATCGTTGAATTCAAATCAGCCGGTTAGCCGAAGAAAATGCAAGCCGATCTCTACAAAGTTCGATAGGGGTTTGGAGAGTCGACTAGAAGCTCTTACGAGCAATTCGTCAAAGTTTAGGATCAGACAAGGGGCCTCACTGATCCGTATTTTATGTGTAATTAATCTACGCATGCAATCCCCTAAACTCGTCTACTTGACATTGCAAGGACAACAGACTTCTCTGTGCAGCTAACCTACCTTAGGTTGTATTAACATCACATGCATTAAGATTTATGGAGTGCCAGCTCAAGACCGAGAACCTCCTTAGGAAGCCCTCGACTATGACTGGAAATACCTAAAGATAGATCCAGACTATATCCTAACTAACACTTTAGTCAGGGCCGGCCCAGGCATTTTATGGGCTTAAAACCAAGTCCCTGAATTGGGCCTTTTAGTTGAAGCTGTTTTTTTGTGAACAACATACTTATCGCGTTTTTAACATCCGTAAATACAAAATTCAATTTATTGATAGCCTCAAAACATGCCTATAATATATTCTTTTTAATTTCTATAGTTTTCCAAACAAAAAATTAATAAAACTTGTTTGTATGTCTAATTTTTTTTTGGCCAAGTAAATTTTTTTATTGGGACCTTTAGCGATTGGGGTAAAAAACAATTTGGGCCTTTATAAAAAAAATTAACATATTATATTAGGTTGGATCGGATTGAATGTACACGGATTTTTTTTTCTTTTAGCGAAACATGAACCGTTGGGCCCTCCCGGCACCGTTGGGCTTAAGACGGCCGTCTCTCCGGCCTCACATGAGGGTCGGCCCTGACTTTAGTAATACTCCAACATTCTAGTTTACGAATACGATTACTAGACTGGCAAATCTAAATAAACGTAGGTTAAACCTGTCGATCAGCAATCAAGTCCCTGAATTCTCTGTTCTTACGATCAAAAGAAGTTTGTCTTAGATTCTGGTCTACCTTGTTTTGTCTAGTGAAACTTGTGGCTTGTAATGTTTTGATTTATCCCTGCTGCATTTGGTTACTAAACTCATTGGTCTGAAGTGTCAGTTGAGTATGCCTAAGTTGAAAGGCTTGTGGACATGTTCTTGCTGTGTGTGATAAGATCAAAGTGATACAAGGCTTCTTGTCTTCACTTGTGTTTGACACTTTCCCGTTACCTATTACTGAACTTGGCTTTCAGTTCCTGTAAATGAAACTCATTTGTAGTACCTATTACTTTGTCACAGCATGTTTCCTGCTTAGCCTGTGTAGTTTGCTGAATCTTATGCTATCTGGAATCTACCTTGCTGAGCCTGCCCTATTGAGTTCTTTGTGTTTTTGAACAACCTGTAATAGGCTAGCTCTGTCTAGACTTAGGCCTGCTGAACACTGTATTCATCACTTAAATTCCAGCCTGATAATTGCACTCTCCGAGTTTGATTATCATTTCTGAATTCAGCTTAATTATAGTTCAGCTTTGCTGTGTTTAACTCAGCTGGGTGACCCTGCTGTGCCTACTGAACTAATCTATAACCTGGACTATTCTCTATTTCAGTTTGTAGTATCTGTGTATGCATTTTTGTTGTGACATTTAGCACTCATTTGATTATGTAATTTTGGACATTGATCTTTGAAATCAATCTGTAATATCATATTCTTGATTGAATCATTCTTGGCTTATTTGAATCTACATGTGTTAGCCCGTTTAATCGATCTGCACATTTCTCTTAAGCTCTAATCTAGAAAATTTCACAAACATGTTTTTTTTCACAAACCGGTTTTAACAAGTGTTGATTATTTGTGCTGTTTTAAAACTCTGATTGGTTTAACTTGCCATAAATTGTTTTAACCGTCATAATTGTCATAAAAGTTTGAAATTCCCCTGATCCATTCAAACCCCCCTATGGATCACTCCGCGCATCGATCCAACAAACTTCAACAGATACAACTTTCAGGTAGAACAAGTTGTTACAAATTTTGTGTTGTATCAAGAATGATACAACAGAGAGCCTTCTTGACAAATCTTGGTAAGATTTGAGTAGCGGCTCAAGATCAAGACGTAGCATGAATGTTTATTGGAGACAATATAAATTTGCTCCCCTAATCTTCTGAATATAGAATTGTAAGCTTAAATTGATGTAGGGTTTTCCCCAGAAGGTAGAGAAGGTTGTTTCGTTGGATAAATGTGCTGGTAATTGTGATATGCTTAGTTAATGTTCGGTTTCGAGTCACTTCGTGGCTTAAAATTTTAACACTTTTCACGGTTTGACACCGCGGTATATGCATGTTTCTCACGATGGAGTTGGTAAATGTCTTAGTAGTCGAGTAATGTGTGCAGGGCGATTTTATTTATTACGATACGAACCCTTTTAGTGCACGTAAAACGTTGGTTATACTTAGCTTGGTTGCTATACACACTTATATCACTAGTTTCGAGGCGAAATAGAGAGGTTTACCTAGGCCGGATACGGGATGAGAGTCATGGCGCTTCTTTGACCCGACCAGAGCCAAATAAGCCAAAATCCCAACATTTTACCCTCGTACCCCTCTAAGCCTTGATAGAACGGTCTGACCACCGTCCGACAATGAGCCGTTTTTGGTTACTTAGCCTGTATTACCCTAACCCTGAGCTATATTGTTGGTCACGTTTCTTTTGATCACCCTACGAGTGGACTTAGTTGTTGCTTTTGACACACTTGCGAGTTTCGAGAGGAGTTAGTTATACGAGCTAGTATAATGAAGGGGAGGAGCTCGAGGAATCTATTGTAAGGCTTGTTGGTTCAAAAAAATTTGAAATGAGAAGTTTGAAAGAAAAGAATAGAGAAAAAAATTGAAAAGAAAATTGAGAAAAAAGAAAAAGTTTGAATAAAGTTAAAGAAAAAGAAGTCAAAGAAGGAGTGTTTTGAATGAATAAAAGTATGGTGTTGAGATTGGAGTTATTTATTAATGAGTATAAAAATATCGAAGGAGTTTGGTTTAGTATGTTTTCAAATAAAAAGTAAATGAGATGATTAGGTTCACTCGTGTTTTCTCTTTCTCCAGTCTCAAATTTTCCTTTCGATTAACCCCGTTCCGAGCTTAACATTATAAGCCTTCAAGTCCTACTTGACTGTATTTAGCCTCGGTTGCCTCGATTAGTGGAGATTCTAGCCCGGTATGAGATGTGTGTAGTCATTTGGCCGGTATTCGAAGCCGGTAATCATTTTGAGTGTAGCCCTCGGTTTTTATCACACACACTTCATTTTCGTGGTAAGTTAGAGTCAAGTGGTTTACATTCAGTGTCTACTTTACATTCACCTTGATGTCGTGAGTCCTATGCATGTTTCGTAAAGTTGATCCCTTGGTCTGTTTTAAAGCGCCTAATTTACTCGAGGACGAGCAAAGGCTAAGTGTGGGGTGGTTGATGGGAGTCAACTTTACTGTACTTTGGTGTGTAGTTTAATCCCTGTTTATCACTTTATTGGCATGTTTTGGGTAGTTCTAGACCTGTTTAAGAGTAAAATCGAGAGTTATACGCACGGGGAGTTAAACTGTCATATCGATAGTAAATTCCGCCTTTTTAGCGATATTTATCTCTTTTCGAGCACTTTTGTCTTGCGGAATTACGCGTTGTGTTTGTTCGTATATGTATTGCAGGACTTAGGTGACTCAAGGACCCAGAAGGCAATGTTTTGGAATGAGAAACATGATCGTGGCACGAAGGTAGCATGAAAGTGAATGAAAATCAAGTTTGGAGTGAAATCAAGGCAAACTGGCGTTTGCTCTAACCAAACTGGCGTTTGCTCTAACCAAACTGGCGTTTGAATCAAGCTCATGCCAAACTGGCGTTTGGAGAGTTCAAACAGGCATTCACAGAATCAGCACTTGATACTGGAAGTTGGATTTTTAGACGGACGAGCGTCCAAATTACCCTCAAACTAGCGTTTGGATGGGTTCAGCCCGAATCCAGAAAGCTCATACAAGACAAACTAGCGTTCAAGGCAGGCCAGACGCTCGTTCATGGAAGGAGAAACCCTAATCAAGAATCAGATTTCCTGGTAAACGGGTGTTTGACATGAGGCAAACGGGCGTTTGCTACCGATAGCAGAAAAATCAGACCTACACTATAAATACGCAGCTCGTTCAGCCCCTGGAGATATACTGCCGACTTGAGACACTTCTAGGGCAATTTTGGTGCGGTTTTCGTGTTGGTTGATCATCCTTTGATCCTTTGATTCCATAGATAACATCCTTCGATTCTACATACTTTCCATAGCTTAGATTAAGGTTTCAAGATCAAAGATTTGGTTTTTCGGTGCAATTATTTCTCCGTCTTTGTTTTGGGTAAGATTTGCCTCAATTATATGGTAATGAATTTATTCTCTTTTATTATTTCTAGCATGATTTCCATTCTTATTTCGCTTACTAGTATAATCATGAGTAGCTAATTGCATGTGTAGTCGAATTATGTGAAAGCGAGCGAAAACCCTAAGGGGGATGAGATTGGGAGTTGTGTAGTGTGTAATATCATGTTTAAACGATTAACCCATGTCCTAAAACTTATTATAACATCGTTGAATTAGATTGATCACCTAGTTCACTGTCACACACATCGAACTTATAGATGCATTTTGCGGTGAGATGTGGGAAAAGAGGTTTTGGGATCGTTGCGTAGATTCAGCCTAGTTGTTAGGACCGTTTTCAATACAGAGGTTTGTCATCGTTGTTCGAGCAACTCTAGACCTTAATCATGTTAGGATAATTGGTTTTCTAAAGGGAGAGTCGGTTAGCCTCACATAGGGTGGTTAGATCGAGTTGTTCAGTCTAATCACTAGAATTAGGAGTTGGCACCCGTGGATGTCGTTAAACTACATAGGATAGGTAGGTTGGTTAAGACACGCTCCCTGTCAAGTCCTTCCGAAGGGGTAAAAGTAGCTCGTGGGATCATAGTTCGGCTATACCTTTTAATAGCTAGAAGTAAAACCGGTAGTATAATCTTTATTTCTGCACTAGTATAAGACCTTTTCAACCTTTGATTGACCTGAACTAAGTTACACGTCAGCTTTGGTACTTAGACATTACTCCCTGTGGATTCGACCTTGTGACCACTATACTCCCGTTGACCCGATACTCTGTCGGTGAAAGTTAGCGGTTAAGTATTTTGCTATCAAGAATTTTGGCGCCTTATATGAGAAGTTAGGGTTGGGAGAACTAGAGCCTACGGGAATGACCCTTCAGATGACTGATAGGTCAGTGAGGACACCTATGGATGTAGCGGAAGATGTCTTGGTGCAAGTAGGTAAGTTTGTTTTCCCAGTAGATTTTGTGATCCTCGACATGGAAATGGACTCTAGAACATCTGTCCTGCTTGGTCGGCCCTTTTTGACCACGAGCGACGCTCACATTGGGGTGAAGGAAGGAGATATTTCATTTGGCGTGGGAGGCGAGAGAGAGAAATTGAATGTTTACAAGGACAGAGGTCGTAAAGTTACACATGATGAATGCTTGTATGCCGAGTCTATATTTTCTTGTGTTGTGGCTCATCCTAACATGCAGGAAAGCAAGATCCCATTGAAAGGGAAGGCGGTGAGTTCACATAATATCGTCGATGAGAGAAAGATCGAGACAAAGAATGAATCGGGATCGCCCGTCTCACCGTTGATCCCAATGTTGGGTGAAGTGCATGTTGATAAGAACGATGTTGCGGGATGGCCCGAGACAGCATCACGAGCTAAACGAGGTATGCCGTTCATTAGCTCTACTATGTTGATGTTTGTACTTGGTATATCTGTGAGCATGCTTAAACTAATGAGTATGGAATTTGGCTGAGTTGATTACGTGCTTAAGTGCTAGGTGATGCCTATTTGTTTGAGTTGTTTAAGTTTGTCTCGAATGGAGTCCATTTAGAGTCACCCGGTCAAGCCAACTACGTAAAACAAAGGTGATTGGGGGGAGGCAACCCCACCATAATAAGACTGTATTGGAATAAAAAGTGATCTTGGGGTTTTTGAGTATGCGTTACTTGTACTCGCCTTTGATGGTGTATGCCTACGCACGTTGATGCTTTATATGATTTTGTGCCTCTGTGCCTCTCTATTATGCTTAGATGTTCTGTACTTTACCCGTAGGGGTTATTTGTCCATCTATAGCGATCCGTTTTGTGCGTTCCATATTGCGTGTCGAGTTTTCTGACGTGACAGGGCCTTATTACTGTTATACCCCAATATCCCTGTTATATATTTTGGCACGATGACCATGTCCCGTGCATGCTTTGTGTTGTTTTTCTGTCTACTTTGATATAGGGATTCGGGTCACGCTTACACGAGGCTGTTACGGGATTCGATAGCGCCTTTCTGCCGGGTTCACAAGCTAAGTCTTCTTTTCTATCTCATTCACGCACTGAGGACATTGCTTCATTCGAAGTGGGGGGTGGATACGACTTAGCTTTATATTGTTTCGTTGGATAAATGTGCCGGTAATTGTGATATGCTTAGTTAATGTTCGGTTTCGAGTCAATTCGTGGCTTAAAATTTTAACACTTTTCAAGGTTTGACACCGCGGTATATGCATGTTTCTTACGATGGAGTTGGTAAATGTCTTAGTGGTCGAGTAATGTGTGCAGGGCAATTTTATTTTATTACGATACGAACCCTTTTAGTGCACGTAGAACCTTGGTTATACTTAGCTTGGTTGCTATACACACTTATACCACTAGTTTCGAGGCGAAATAGAGAGGTTTACCTAGGCCGGATACGGGATGAGAGTCATGGTGCTTCTTTGACCCGACCAGAGCCAAATAAGCCAAAATCCCAACATTTTACCCTCGTACCCCCTCTAAGCCTTGACAGGACGGTGTGACCACCGTCCGACAATGAGCCATTTTTGGTTACTTAGCCTGTATTACCCTAACCCTGAGATATATTGTTGGTCACGTTTCTTTTGATCACCCTACGAGTGGACTTAATTGTTGCTTTAGACACACTTGCTGAATCAAGTGTGGGGTGGGAGATGGTGCGTGTTTCGAGAGGAGTTGGTTAGTACGAGCTAGTATAACGAAGGGGAGGAGCTCGAGGAATCTATTGTAAGGCTTATTGGTTCAAAAAAATTTGAAATGAGAAGTTTGAAAGAAAAGAAAAGAGAAAAAAATTGAAAAGAAAAAAGAGAAAGTTTGAATAAAGTTCAAGAAAAAGAAGTCAAAGAAGGAGTGTTTTGAATGAATAAAAGTATGGTGTTGAGATTGGAGTTATTTATTAATGAGTATAAAAAGATCGAAGGAGTTTGGTTTAGTATGTTTTCAAATAGAAAGTTGTTGTCGGGTCAAGTAATAAAATACTCGATACCTAAATAACCAACTAGCAAGAGAACTAGGTTCAATCGTAGTATCGCTAGATAGAGTCGTGGTCGATCCCACAGAGACTCGGCTTAAACAAGTACAACGTTATTAAACTAAAAATAGATTAAAGGGCGGTCTACGACCAACTATAACGTAGAGATAAAGGTTGACACGATAGAAAACACAGAAACTAACAATACGACACAAATACTAAAACACTTATTTTTAAGGTTTATAAAACTCTAACAAACGGTATTGATTACTCTAGTAATAATTACTCCCCCATATATGTATATCTAAACGAGACAGAAAAGACATTAGGATTGATTAAATTTTGACTACGGGAGTCATCCCCTAAACTGGATCTAATTCGTGAACGGATAGAAGATCCCTATGCTTAATTACGAATCTTTCCTAGGACAGGATAGAACATCATATAACAAGCATGCTATACCAAACTAGGGATGCCGATCTAAAATCGTCACCTCGTCTAGGCAACCACCGTGGACGGGTTGGCACACCTCCTAAACGATTAATTTATGAGAACGATGAAACAAATTGGCCGGATCTATTACATGTTTATATGAAAAACAGAAAGCACGACGTAGCCGAGTCGTTCACAGAGAAATCATGGAAATGGCCTGGCTGGCTCCTAGCGAGACATAGGCTCGCTGCCAGCGAGACCAGTGCTGCCCTAGATTCTCTCGTAAAACGCCTTCGTACGGCTCAGAGCTACATGAATATGGGTTAGTTAATTAACTACATCACGAAATCAATACACAAACGACTACTCCATAACGAAATAAAATAGATCTACGAATAAAAACAACATATTTGGATAGGCATTACCCTCGTAGAAGGAGGGTCCTCCAATCCTTCAATGCGATCTCTAATCGATGAATCCATCGCCTCCATGATGAAGAAACATAATAAAATAAAGCTAAGATATAGTATTGTATTTTGTAAAGCGTAATCTAAGGTGTTCTAAAAGTGTAACTAATAAAATTCGTGCTCAGGCCTTTATATAGGAGTTTAGGCCGACCTAAAAATAGATTCGAAAACCCTAAAACGTGTAGAGATAACCCTCATCCGATCCTCGAGATTTCACGAACTCGCCCCCAGCGAATCTTGGGCTCGCTGCCTTCTGATTTGCTCGCTGGCTTTTCTTGTTCCTTACTCCACGCTTCATGCTACGTCAATCTCGATCTTTTAATGAATCCGATTCTGCTCCGATTTATCTTGAGATTTACTTCCTTTGTCGGTAGATATCCTCCGATTCACCGTAATCTATAAAATCAATAATTATCGCACAGTAAATCATATTTTAATAATAAAAATAGATAAATACCAAATTATTTTTTTTTTTAGTTCACATAACATAAAATAAACACTATAAACATTTGATTTAATATAAAGTATATATAATTAAGCTCGATTTAAGGATAATATTTATGACTTTACTAGGTATAATTCGACCGTCATCAACTACCCCCCACTTAGACTTTGATCGTCCCGAACAAAACATCAATAAGTCATTCCCCAAGACAACATTTTCCATGTTAAAATCATACTTACGCAAGAAACTCGAGTCAACTCATACCATTCATGCTCATAAGGTATCCATTATTCACTACTCGCTATGAATCGAAGTGATGTGTGCATGTGCATTCAGTTTTATATATTCGTGGGAAGATTAAAGTTTATGCTAACTTCGAAGTCTTAACCTGCCAACATCAGCTTTCCCACTTCTTAAGCCTCGCAATGGGTAAAGACATGGTGCAATAAGCAAGAGCGTTATCCAGAAGGTTTTTGGACTCGGAGACCGAGAAATACTCAAAGTCTCTTAAAAAGTTGAATTTTTTCGCATTTTCATAATTTCAAGTATTAACACCTCTCAAGAAAGAAACTTTCTTTAAAAGTAAAGTTTGCATTGCAAGAATCCCCCTCTCACGGATTAGTCAATAGCATTGAATATTACCACAAGCTCGAGGCTACTTTGGTAATGTTACTACAAGCCTAGTGTTTAACGCATTGTTAAAACACAGATAATTCTCAAGCTTATTACTCCGCTTTAATGACCAGAAGATAAGAATACATCAGCAGATAAATATCGATACTAAGTTTACATAACCAATCATCTACGCAATGTACACACAATTCTTTTAGTTATTATAATTCGTGCGGTAGTCGTCGATTCAAATTGAGTAATCGAATAATAAACAACTACTTGCACAGTCGGCATGAATATCCTTAAATTTACATTCACATAAGTATAAAATGATCACGTACTCATGCAACTTGGTTCCTTTCCTATCAATTCCATGTTTAAGAACTCACAATTCTAAGGGTACGAGATACTTAATTTGGCATTTGTTCAATTTTTTTCATTTTTCACCGTTTCATTCAATTGTTCAATTATAACACATCATAGCTAAGTCTCCTACCCCCCACTTAAACTTGGCATTGTCCCCAATGACAAAGAAAAAAGAGAATTTAAGAAAAAAGACTTAGCTCTGGAAATGACTCTCAAGTAAATGCTGAATATAGTAGTAGTCCAAGCACGTCGTGGAGAAGCAAATGAAAACCTGTTTAAGCAAACCAAACAGAAACTCCACGAAACCGTTAATAACATGTCAATGGAAGTTATAAAATAACGTGGCAGTAATTAGCTAGATATAGAATATCCAAAAACAAATTAAGCCACTTTATTTCATACAACCCATGACAAGGATAACCAAAGAGTTAAAACTACAAAACTCACATGACGGCTATCAAGGAAAAAACCTCGTTTATTCCGAACCGAGACTCGGAACTTGGCGAGATGAAAAAAAACCTTAACAGTCTCATGCTACTTTTTTAAAAGCAAAAACAAAAACAAAGCTAAAATATAGTTTTAAGAAATAGTTCTATGGTTATAGTGGTTAGCTCGACTATACTCACGTGATGGTCTAGTTGTAACTAGGATTTCCTAGAGTAAGTACTTCTTCCTCTCTATCAAAATGATTCCCGAGGTAATGCTTTAATCGGTGACCATTGACCATAAAAGTTTTTCGATCATCCAGGTGACTTACCTCTGCAGCTCCGGAAGGAAATACTTTACTCACTTTATAAGGACCAAACCATCTTGATTTTAACTTGCCCGGGAAGAGTTTCAAGCGCGAATTGTAAACAAGAACGAAATCACCCACTTTAAAGGTGCGGGCAAGGATCTTTTTATCATGAAATCTCTTAGTGCGCTCTTTATAGATTCGAGCATTCTCGTAAGCTTCAATGCGAAACTCTTCTAGGCGAGTTAATTCCAACAATCTCTTTTCTCCGGCTAAACTTTCATCTAAATTCAACATACGAGTAGCCCATAAGGCACGGTGCTCAAGTTCAACGGTAGATGACACGCTTTCCCAAAAACAATCTGGTACGTGGACATACCTATGGAAGTCTTATACGCAGTACGATAAGCCCATAAAGCGTCATCTAACTTCAACGACCAATCTTTCTTGTTGGGTTCACAGCTTTTTTCCGGGATGCGCTTAATCTCTCGGTTCGTGACCTCAACTTGACCACTTGTTTGAGGATGATAAGCGGTAGCTAACTTATGTCTCACCCCGTACTTGGCCATTAACTTCTCAAACGGCTTATTACGTAAATGGCTCCCATTATCACTAATGATGGCACGAGGGATTCCAAACCGCGTGAAGATATTTTTCTTTAAAAACCGCAGTACAACCTTTGCATCATTGGTAGGTGAAGCAATAGCCTTAACCCATTTAGACACATAGTCGACCGCCACCAAAATATAGCGGTTTGAAATAGACGAAGTGAAAGGTCCCACACAATCAATTCCCCATACATCAAAGAGTTCTAGTTCTAGGATACTCCTCAGTGGCATTTCATGTCTCCTCGAGATATTTCCCATCATTTGGCATGAATGACAGGATCTAGCATATTCGTGCACAGTTTTGTAAAGATTGGGCTAGTAAAAACCACATTGGAGAACTTTAGCAGTAGTCTTGTCCCCTCCATAGTGTCCTCCTGCTTCATAAGTATGGCAATGTTTAAGTATATCGAGGAATTCACTCTCAGGAACACATCTTCTAATGATATTGTCTGAGCATCGCTTGAAAAGATATGGTTCATCCCAATAGTAGTGTTTAAGGTCCGCAAAGAACTTCTTCTTTTGCTGTTGGTTCAAGTCTGGGGCCAAATATCTCCTGGATAAATATCTCCTGGATAAACAACAACCTCACCTTGCGAAGATATTGCGGCGCAATCACTATTCCCTAAATTGGAGGACAATTGCTCGTCGGGGGGCTTTTCTAAGCATGTTTCTTCAGTTCCAAAGGGTGTAAATACCTCATCGGGATCTTTCTCATCATCCCTAACATCTTCTAGATTTTCCTTGTTCTTTGGGATTTGTGGGGTAAGTTCCTTTCCAATTCTAGTCATTATCGCATTCACATCCCTAGGGTTCTTATCAGTGTTGCTGGGGAATCCCCCAGGAGGTCTAGTTGACAGTTGTTCAACTAATTGTCTAATTTGATGAGAGAGATTCTGGACTAAGGCTTCTTGGTTGGTGACTTTGACATTATTATTTTGACAGTATTGGTGAAAGTTTGTAGCCAAGTCAGTAATGGATTCTACTAATTGAGTCACAGTGTCGGACATTGTGCTACTCATCTTTTCAAGTGCAACTTCCCAACCGTAAGTTTGAGCTTGCTGAGGTACATAAGTGTTGTGTGGTTTTACCCCTTCATTCGGATCAGTCCATCGGAATTCAGGTTGGTCCTGATTTGGTTTGTAACCGTCATAGTGATTACCCTGTCTCCCAATGTAATTGGCTTCTTTAGTACCCACATTCTCTAATGGCCTAGTCGTTTCCGTCCATTTTCTAGTCTCTACTCGTTGAATCCTCTCATGCATACCATCCACCTTATCATTTATGAGCAATAGAGTATGCAGGATCTTATACGATACATCCTCCTCAAATAAATTATCGGCAATCTTCACAGTTGCTATTTCACCACCTCCCTATTGGCTATTCATTGCTATTTGCTCCATCTTTCCTTGTGCCTCCTTAGGAGATAAAAGAACAAACGCTCCATTGCTGGAGGCATCTACCTCTTAATCCATGGTAAAAGGTTTGTATTAAAATCCATAGAGGGATATCATGATGAGGGCACTTCCTCATGGACTCCTTAAAACGTTCCCAAGCTTGATCAAAATTCTCCCCAAGTTGCTGCTTGAACCCCAAGATATCTTGGCGTAACTTAAAGGTCTTTCCTATAGGGAAGTACTTATTCATGAACTTTTGTAGCAGTTCCTCCCAGGTCGTGGTTGATCTAGCCTCTAAAGAGAAAAGCCATTGCTTTGCTTTATCTTTCAATGTGAAAGGGAAAAGTTTCAGCTTAATGTTATCCTCAGGAACCAGTTCTGGCTTCACGGTACTAACGATCTCTAAGATATTCATCACGTGAATGCCAAGATCTTCATTCAGGATACCATGAAAAGTGTAATAGTTTGCCACCATTTGAATGACATTAGGTTTCAGGCAACTTCAGCAACATTTTCAGGCACTACGATATCAGGGATGAATTGTTCGATGGTAGGCGTTGCATAGCTTTGCAAAGTACGCCTTTCCCATGCAGCCACAACTTGGTTAACAAAATTTGCATTATTAAAATTATTTCCATTTACATGGCTGGCGTTATTCAGTAATGCTTCCATGTCTGAGTCAGATTGATGTGTTCCTTCATATTTTTCCTCGCCTTGCTCTTCGTTCGAATCCTTAGAAATCCGGGTAGTTTTTTTTTTTAAAATTTTAATTTGCAAGACAAAAACAACAATAAAAAATTAAAATACGCCAAGGCTACTACCTTTGGCGAGACTCTAAAATAAACAAAAATAAAACTGACTCTATATGAAACATAATAATTAAAAAATTAAAAACCTTAAAGGCTAGGCCTTTAACTAGACTCATTAATTAACGAAACAAAAGCAGACTCTAAAAATACGAAAAATATAAAAACACAAAGCAGACAGCGTTTAGAACAAAACGGAACGAAGCGCCCGAAAACCGGGCCGGCTCCCCAAACAAACTGCTCGGCGCCGGCCGAGCCTAGTTGATTATGGGAAACTGCCCAGATTTGTTCTACGACACTAACAGGTTAATTCTATGCTACAAAAACTAATTGAACACACACTATTCATAATATTTACGAATCTACTTTTAATAAAATAAGCTATACTTGATTTAATGACACGAGTCCCCGGCAACGGCGCCAAAAACTTGATGTCGGGTCAAGTAATAAAATACTCGATACCTAAATAACCAACTAGCAAGAGAACTAGGTTCAATCATAGTATAGCTAGATAGAGTCGAGGTCGATCCCATAGAGACTCGGCTTAAACAAGTACAACGTTATTAAACTAAAAATAGATTAAAGGGCGGTCTACGACCAACTATAACGTAGAGATAAAGGTTGACATGATAGAAAACACAGAAACTAACAATACGACACAAATACTAAAACACTTATTTTTAAGGTTTTATAAGACTCTAACAAATGGTATTTATTACGCTAGTAATAATTACTCCCCCATATATGTATATCTAAGACGAGACATAAAAGACAATAGGATTGATTAAATTTTGACTACAGGAGTCATCCCCTAAACTGGATCTAATTCGTGAACGGATAGAATATCCTTATGCTTAATTACGAATCCTTCATTGGACAGGATAGAACATCATATAACAAGCATGCTATACCAAACTAGGGATGCCGATCTAAAATCGTCATCTCGTCTAGGCAACCACCGTGGACGGGTTGGCACACCTCCTAAACGATCGGCTAACTAATGTCCTAGTAACATGGCAATTTTCACAATATATCATATTAATTTACGAAAACGATGTAACAAATTGGCCGGTTTTATTACATTTTTATATGAAAAACAGAAAGCACGACGTAGCCGAAGTTGTTCACAGAGAAATCGTGGAAACGGAATGGCTAGCTACCAGCGAGACCAGTGCTGCCCCAGATTCTCACGTAAAACGCCTTCATACGGCTCGGAGCTACATGAATATGGGTTTGTTAATTAACTACATCACGAAATCAATACACAAACGACTACTCCAAAACGAAATAAAATAGATCTACGAATAAAAACAACATATTTGGATAGGCATTACCCTCGTAGATAGAGGGTCCTCCAATCCTTCAATGCGATCTCTAATCGATGAATCCATCGCCTCCGTGATGAAGAAACATAATAAAATAAAGCTAAGATATAGTATTGTATTTTGTAAAGCGTAATCTAAGGTGTTCTAAAAGTGTAACTAATAAAATTCGTGCTCATGCCTTTATATAGGAGTTTAGGCCGACCTAAAAATAGATTCGAAAACCCTAAAACGTGTAGAGATAACCCTCAGCCGATCCTCAAGATTTCGTGAACTCGCCCCTAGCGAATCATGGGCTCGCTGCCAGCGAGCTCACTGCCTTCTGATTGGCTCGCTGGCTTTTCTTGTTCCTTACTCCACACTTCGTGCTACGTCAATCTCGATCTTTTAATGAATCCGATTCTGCTCCGATTTATCTGGAGATTTACTTCCTTTGTCGGTAGATATCCTCCGATTCACCGTAATCTATAAAATCAATAATTATCGCACAGTAAATCATATTTTAATAATAAAAATAGATAAATACCAAATTATATCTTATAAATCACTTAACATTAAATAAACACTATAAAAATGTGATTTAATATAAAGTATATATAATTATGCTGGATTTAAGGATAATATTGATGACTTTACTAGGTATAATTCGACCGTCATCAAAAGTAAATGAGATGATTAGGTTCACTCGTGTTTTCTTTTTCTCCGGTCCCAAATTTTCATTTCGATTAACCCCGTTCCGAGCTTAACATTATAACCCTTCAAGTCTTACTTGACCATATTTAGCCTGGGTTGCCTCGATTAGTGGAGATTCTAGCCCGGTATGAGATGTGTGTAGTCATTTGGCCGGTATTCGAAGCCGGTAATCATTTTGAGTGTAGCCCTCGGTTTTTATCACACACACTTCATTTTCGTGGTAAGTTAGAGTCAAGTGGTTTACATTCAGTGCCTACTTTACGTTCACCTTGATGTCGTGAGTCCTGTGCATGTTTCGTAAAGTTGATCCCTTGGTCTGTTTTAAAGCGCCTAATTTACTCGAGGACGAGCAAAGGCTAAGTGTGGGGTGGTTGATGGGAGTCAACTTTACTGTACTTTGGTGTGCAGTTTAATCCCCGTTTATCACTTTATTGGCATGTTTTGGGTAGTTCTAGACCTGTTTAAGAATAATATCGAGAGTTATATGCACGGGTTGTTAAACTGTCATATCGATAGTAAATTCGGCCTTTTTAGCGATATTTATCTCTTTTCCGAGCACTTTTGTCTTGCGGAATTACGCGTGGTGTTTGTTCGTATATGTATTGCAGGACTTAGGTGACTCGAGGACCCAGAAGGCGATGTTTTAGAATGAGAAACATGATCGTGGCACGAAGGTAGCATGAAAGTGAAGGAAAATCAAGTTTGGAGTGAAATCAAGGCAAACTGGCGTTTTCTCTACCCAGACTGGCGTTTGAATCAAGCTCTTGCCAAACTGGCGTTTGGAGAGTTCAAACGGGCGTTCACATAATCAGCGCTTGATACTGGAAGTTGGATTTTTAGACGGACGAGCGTCCAAATTACCCTCAAACTAGCGTTTGAAAGGGTTCAGCCCGAATCAAGAAAGCTCATACAAGACAAACTAGCGTTCAAGGCAGGCCAGCCACTCGTTCATGGAAGGAGAAACCCTAATCAAGAATCAGATTTCCAGGCAAACGGGCGTTTGCTACCGACAGTAGAAAAAATCAGACCTACACTATAAATACGCAGCTCGTTTAGCCCCTGGAGATATACTGCTGACTTGAGACACTTCTAGGGCGATTTTGGTGCGGTTTTCGTGTAGGTTGATCATCCTTTGATCCTTTGATTCCATAGATAATATCCTTCGATTCTACATACTTTCCATAGCTTAGATTAACGTTTCAAGATCAAAGATTTGGTTTTTCGGTGCAATTATTTCTTCATCTTTGTTTTGGATAGATTTGCCTCAATTATATGGTAATGAATTTATTCTCTTTTATTATTTCTAGCATGATTTCCATTCTTATTTCGCTTACTAGTATAATCATGAGTAGCTAATTGCATGTGTAGTCGAATTATGTGAAAGCGAGTGAAAACCCTAAGGGGGATGAGATTGGGAGTTGTGTAGTGCGTAATATCATGTTTAAACGATTAACCCACGTCTTAAAACTTATTATAACATCGTTGAATTAGATTGATCACCTAGTTCACTGTCACACACATCGAACTTATAGATGCATTTGCGGTGAGATGTGGGAAAATGGGTTTGGGATCGTTGCGTAGATTCGGCCTAGTTCTTATGACCGTTTCCAATACAGAGGTTCGTCATCGTTGTTCGAGCAACTCTAGACCTTAATCATGTTAGGATAATCGGTTTTCTAAAGGGAGATTTGGTTAGCCTCACATAGGGTGGTTAGATCGAGTTGTTCAGTCTAATCACTAGAATTAGGAGTTGGTACCCGTGGATGTCGTTAAACTACATAGGATAGTGGCCCAGAGAATAGTCAAACCCTTCCCTCTAAAATCCAAACGACCCCGCTTTGGCTGGTGGCCTAGAGAATTCTTAGTCAAGTTATAACCCCAATATTCGTGAGATCTCATACGATCATATCTCGATAATGACGATATACCCGAGGTAGGTCAACCCCCTGCTTTGGCTGATGAGTTGGATCCGAACAAGGGATCTTCACCGTCATTATAATATGGGGAGGCAATTTCGACTTGATTCTTTTGAGGTAGAAGTATTTATGTAAATTAATTCACTTAATTAATTTTAATTACGGTCTCATCAAATATATTTATCTCTATAGACATACATCCTTCACATTCATCTAGATCGTGCCTAGTCATACATCTATCGTATCATTTAAATAAATACAAACACAATATAAATAAATGCGTAAAGTAACCGGTATGATCATGGAATTTTCCTAGGTGCAGTTTCGAATACAAACTGAAGAAACCGCGGGTCACAATCTAAGGGTAGCTGCAACCACCAATAGGATCTTTAATGCTCCATTCTCCAATGAGATTTTTATTTTCGTCTTTCTTGGGTCACCATCTTCCGCTCCATTCTTGTTACATAAATTTTATCTAATAAAAAAATACACCCGCCGCACACGGGGGGAGCTAACGGGAATGGGATAATGCAGAAAATAAACTAGGTCACATTCTTCATAACAGCCTAGAACAATTTTTAAACCAACTGAAAAATTAAATCATACACATCTATCCTATCGGTAGAGTCCATGATTAATCGGGGTCCATATAATCATATTATATTTACACATCTAATTCATACAATAATATCTTATGAAAAAGACAAATTAAAATTTAACTACTTGCGTCTTAATTAATCGATTAACGTTAATCAATCAAATAATTTTATCCAATCAATTAGCTAATTAACATTTAATTAATTAAATGATTTTAATCGAAATAAAATTAACGATTAATTTTAAACGATTTCAATTTCAATTTTAATTAATTAGAACTATTCTAACAATAAATCAAAATTAAAATTAGGTCTCTTTAGTTTCTTTCCTTTTGATTCCTAATCAAAAGGGATGCCTTTGGTTTCCAAAACCAAATGGCATCTACCTTGACCATTTCCGAAATCAAATTTTTGAAAAGGGCTAGTCCTACGCCTTTTTCCAAATCAAATATTTGAAAAAGGGTCTAGGCCTATTCCAAACAAAGTTTGGAAATGTCAATATTATTTTAATGTCATGTGGCATCCCAATGGGCCAAACTATTTGATCCATTAGTTAGCCACATGACACCAACTAAACAAAGAGATACCAATCACAACTATGAACCATATTGAATCACAAATACACAAAACAAACCTTGGAGATCCACCACCTTTGACCAGTCAACCAACGCCGGCAGCAGGTTACCCTACCGCTGCCGACAGGCCGCAGTGGTGGTGACGCTGCCAGTCGGCCGAGCTCCACTCGATCTCGTTCTTTTCGTTTATCGTTTTGCGAATAAAAAATCTTCCATCTTTTAATGACGTGATTTAAACGATAAAATTAACTACTCAAATTAACATGCTTATTGCTTAAGTCGAACATGTCTCTAATACCACTGTTAGGAAATCTACGTGGGACCGCAACGAAATTCAAAAATTTATTTCCTTTAACCAGGATCGACTTCGTTTAAGAAACAAGCATAATAAGCTAGTAGACGGTGGTTACCTCGCTTGATTTGAAAGATCGACGTTTTGACCGTCTAAGGAGAGTAGTGGTGCACGGAGCCGCCCAAGCGTTCGGCCTCTACTGCTAGTCCACACGAACAACCTACCAGAATCCACCATTGCATTGCTACTAGAAAAACTTAGTTGCTAGACCGACATTTTTTCTCTCTCAAATCCCTCTCTAAGAAGCTCTCTATTTTTCACAAGAAACTATTAGTCTCTTGGAATTATGATGTACAAAAGTGCTAGCCAATCCCTTGCTTATATAGGGAGTGATGTGCCACTTATGCCTCCCAATCTGATTGGGAAAAGCTTCATAGTAGATAGATGAGAAAAAAACATTTTCTTAATAAAATAAGGAAAATACCTTTGATTGATTTATTTAATTTAATTTAATATCTCATATTAAATATTTCCAAGATATTGTCAATATCTAATATTGACTATCTTTATCTTATTGCCATAAATCAATTTACACATGTGTTTATATATCACACACACACACAACACACACACACACACACACATATATATATATATATATATATATATATATATATATATATATTATATATATATATATATATATATATATATATATATATATATATATATATATATATATATATATATATATATATATATATATATATACAACAAAATGTGCACATGCACATCATATGTGCAAGTCACGCATTATTGTATATATAAATATTAATATCTAATATTAATATATGGTAATACTATTAATTAAACTGCACAATCCAAGTGTATCTTAATACACTATAGTCTGCGCCCCTTAGCCAATAAATTGGCTTCCGAAATATTATTTAATTAACCAATATAATTAATATCTTGTATTTAATTTATTCATAATAAATAAATACCACCATATTAATTTATCACTATAACACTTTATAGTCGTGATAAAACTTTCCTTAATTGGTTATCGCTATAACCGCATTTTAATCCGGCTAGATGTTCTTATGTGTGTGACCCGATAGGTTTCCGAATATGTTGGCCGTAGGCACAAAGTGAAAATTACGAAAATTCCCTTCATACCTAACGATCACGGAATAACGTCTAGCAACATACCGTGACCCCCAATCATCGGAAGAGTCAAATGCAATGACTACTACCTTTCATATGAAACAGTTACCGTGTAAATAGAATCCTATTGCTGTAATAATATCCATACGGTCGTACGTCGAGTGTCAAACATCAACGACCGTATCTTATAATTTGGATATCCTATTCTCTCAAAGTAACTCATTTACTTCCACTTCGCAAAGATTCACGAGAGTAAGACATTCTTTATAAGAAGGCCCTTTCGGATTCACTCTTAATGATAGGGTACGCAATTCCCGGACGACCAAACATGTATACTCCACATGCTTCAGTATCACACCCAATCACTACCGCATAATCACCCCATGGCTAGGGGAATCCTCAATAGTGTCAAAGAATGACAATCCACAGTGTGATGACATGTAGACTCCGGTCCTAAGGATAAATACACAACCGTCACATAGTGTGATACTTAATAGTGTAAGTGGGTCAGTCTAACGTATGCATTCTTTAATACACGTCCACGTACAGTCCAAGTGTCTCTACACTTTAATAGACGAGATCTATCACTGCCCTTAAAGACAGAAGACATCTAATACGTGCTAGCCTATTTGTATTATCAATGCCCTGTTTAATAGTATATAAGCCTAGAGACATTTAAGTATCAAACTTATTAAAGTGATTAGAGATCAACCATAATAACCTATCATGGTTTCTCTATCACATTTTAATACTAAGGACATTATCATATAACAATTCATAATTGGTTCCTTAAAAGAACAAATATATGACAACAGAAAAGCCATTTATTATATGTATAAACATAAAGAAATAGTAGAAATGATCCGACCCGGTCGGATCCGGTCCAACCCGATTGGGTTTAGGACGCTATTTCCACATGTTGCGCTCCAATCTCCCGGATAATGATCAGATTTGTGTCTTTGATGGCTGTCTTCCCTATCTTGGATTACATGTTGGCCTATATCTCCCTTCTAATTCAAAATTTTGATTTATCTCATCAGTTGTTGAGAATCCTCCGTATCATGAACAATGTCATAGTGAATATCAACAGAATAATCTTTCATCTCTTTTCTCCACTGGCCCTCTCATCTAAGGTGGGGCCTAATCATCCTTTGCTCTCCAAAACAGCTAGAATTTGAGACCTCTCAGCTAGAATTTATCTCATGCCGGTCATAGCTGTAAGCCCATGCTCTGCCACATATTTTCACTCTTGTCCGAATTGGTCATCCCGGTGGTCCCTTTTCTCATTTATGCCTAACATTCGCTTCAAGAGATTGGCCTCTTCCCCCTAGCAGTTTTTGAACACTGCATCCATGCATTATGCAGGAGTTCCAGGGAGTTTGATGTTGAGGTTTACATATAGCTGCCTCTCCCATAGATCTCCAACTTATGTGATGACCATTACGTGGTCCCTGAACCCTATCACTATCCGAGATTCATTGATTAACCTTTGCACGATCCTATGGCGGTCTCCTTCTCCAACTGTTTAATTGTGAGCAGATATGTTGTGTTCTTCTGGAAAGGCCTTGTTGTGATGAAAGCCACAGTGAAATGTTGAGCCAACTCCTCAAAGTTATATATGGACCGTGAAAGAAGTCTCTTGAACCACTCCATTTCCTTCCTAGTCAAGAACCCAGGGAAAACTTTGCACCTCTTTTCATCCAGTGCGCAGTATAAACTCATACTTTGATCATACTAATAGAGATGACATGTTGGTTCCCTTCTTACTTCATACACGTCCAACTTGGGCAGCTTGAACCCCCTATGGTAATGAAAACTTTTTTTTTCTTCTATAAAGAGATGTATGATTTTGGATTCATGTCGTTGTCTCTTTTCAATCTGGTTAACCTCCCCTCAAGCGTTAAGATCCATTTGAGGTAGATAAAACCTACTTTGGTCCTTGCATCCGGACTTCCTGTTGCGCTTGTGGCTTATACCACTTTTCCTTTCTCTTGGGGCAACGGAACCTCTAGGATCCGTGCTTGTTGGAGATCTAGCCAGTTCTAACATCTACGGGACGATGTCATATGGGGCTTCTTCTCGTCTTACACCTGAATTTCTATCTCCTCTGTTGCCTTGTAAGACCGTCTCTTACAAATTTCTATGTCAGCGTTTATCTAATGTGTGGAAATCCAAAGGCCGGCTGGAAGTTGTAGATCTTGAATACGGTTTCTACATCGCAGATTTACCAATTCATTCGATTATGATACTGCTTTGCTAGATGGTCCGTGGGTCATACAGGGGCAATATCCACACATAGCTAAATGGACACCATATTTTGAACCCTCAAATGATACCATCAAGACAACTTTGGCCTGGTTACGATTATCAAGACTTCCCATTTGGTGCTTCAAACAAGATATCTTGACAGAATTGGGTAACCTCATAGAGACGACGGTCAAAATTGATCCAATCACCAAAACTAATATTAGGGCTTGGTTTGCAAGGGTGTGTGTAGAGGTGAAGTTGGACCATGCTTTAGATTCAATAGTTGTGTTGAATGGAAGGAATTTCATGGTTGAGTATGAGGGATTGCAGATGATCTGTTTTGGTTATGGAAAATCAGGCATAGGAAGGAGACTTGTCCGGCCATTGTTCAACCGAGTGATTCAAAACAGATCCTAGCATGGAACTGTAGAGAGGCTTCTTCAAATGAGCTCCTCCGTCATTTAAAATTAATGTTTACCCAACAAAAACCCGATGTTTTTTTCTTAATGGAGACTAGAAGTACTAGTGACAGAGCTTGTCAAGAAAACAAAAATTTACTAATCTTTATGCAGTGGAAGACAGAGGGTATGCAAACGGATTGTGGTGCTTTTGGGATGAAAGTAGTGTCAAACTTTCTTACATAACATGTACCAACCAGTCCCTTACTATGGCTGTTATGAAAAATACTGAGATTGACTGGGTACTCACAATGGTTTATGCCTCTCCTATACCTAGTGCTAGAAACGACCTTTGGGACTATTTGACTAGGCTTAAAAGCACGTTTGACTTGCTTGGTGTCTCTTAGGAGACCTTAATCAAGTGGTCTATCAGAAGGATAAGCTGGGTGGAAGAGCAGTTGGAGGTCTTCACCGAACTAAACTCTGGCTTTTCCTTCAGCAGTGTGAACTTGAGGAAGTATCTTTCCAAGGCCCGAGGTTCACGTGGTGTGGTACTACTAAAAAGAACAAGAATATTCTATAAAGACTTTACCGGACTTGGTGTAACATGCGTTGGATGGAAACTTTTGGCCGAGCTATTGTCCAACACCTCCCAAGATCTCATTCTGACCATAACCCTATTATGCTGCCTACAGATACTCTCGTTCCCAAACACAAAAACAACAATTGTTTCTTTTTTAGAGAGCTTGGATGGACCACTGTGAGTTTGAAGACTTTGTTTCACACAATTGGAAAGATTTGGACGGATCTCTCACCTCTACTATCTCTACCTTTGCTAAGGCTGCGTCGAAATGGAACAAACAGGATTTTGGTAACATCTTTGCAAGAAAGCAAAACTATCATGCAAGGATTAAAAGGATTGAAAAGAGTATGAAACATGCCCCATCAACTTTCCCTGCTAACCTTCATGATACCCTAAAACTTGAAATGAGTGCAATCCTTCAACAAGAAGAAACATACTAGCATCAGAGATCGCAACTGAAATGGCTAGCTGAGGGTGAACGAAATACCCATTTTTATCATTTATCCACTATCAAACGTCAAAAAAAAAAAAGAAAGCGACTTGCCTGAAGAATAACAAAGATCAGTGGATTTTTTTATATGACTCGGGTCGAAGATATGGTCAAGAATTTTTATGTTAAACTCTACACAGCTGACCCAACCCCTCTTAATTAGAACCTGGGAGTTACCTGGCCCACCCTAAGAACCTCAGATAGACAATGAATAGACATATTTCTGAGATCGAAGTAGAAGAGGCCACTATTCAAATAGGCAACTTCAAAGCTCCAGGCCCTGATGGTATACCAGCCTGCTTCCTCAAACGCTACTGGCATATTGTAAGTCCTGCTATCTTGCAATTTGTTTATAATGCTTTCCCTTGTGGACAGTTTGATGCGAAGCTGAATGAAACCCTTGTTACCCTAATACCTAAAACCAATGCCCTAGAGAAAGTGGAGCAATTTAGACCCATTGCACTCACTAATGTGTGTGCTAAGATCATTACTAAGGTGCTTGCCAATAGATTTCAATCAGTTATAGGGAAGCTTGTCAGTACTACATAGTCAGCCTTCAACCCTGGTAGAGGGAGTACTGGAAATGTTATCATTACACAGAAGGTAATCCATGAATTTAAAAGTAAGAAAGGAAAGAAATGATGGATGATGCTAAAGATTGATCTAAAAAAGGCACATGACATGGTGAATTGGGACTTCATTGAGAAAATCCTAGAGCACCTGGGCCTCTCAAACACTATTGTTCAGCTCATTATGTTTGGACTTAAATGGAATAAACTGTCTTTACTGTGGAATGGAAACAAACTAGATCCAATTACCCCCAAAGAGGTCTTAGACAAGGGGATCCCCTAGCCCCTTACCTCTTTGACTTATGCATGGAAATTTTAAGCCTTCTCATAGGTCAACAGGTTCAACAAGGGAACTAGAAACCCATTAAACTTGGCAGTCAAGGCCCCCATTGTCACATCTATTCTTTGCAGATGATCAAATCTTATTTGGGGAAGCCACTGAAAAACAAGCAGATATCATCAAAGAAGTTCTTGAAAAATTCTGCAATTTTTCCGGTCTGAAGATCAATACCCATAAGTCCAAGTTCCATACATCTAGGAACACAACTAATCAAGTTAAGGTTCTTCTCAGCCAAAAACTGGATACGCAGCACACTGAGAACCTTGGCAAATATATTGGAATTCCCCTCATTCACTTTAGGATTACTAAACATAATTTCAGCCTAATACTAGACAAGATGAGCAAGAAGATGCAAGCTGGAAGATGTGAATTTTATCTAAAGCTGGAAGACTGATCCTGATCAATAGCTCCCTTGCAACCCATGCTTACTATACTATGCAAACTATGAAGGTTCCTGTTGGGGTCATTCAGAGTATGGAAATTTTTTGTAGGGATTTCTTTTGGGGCAATGAGGGAGAAGAAATAAAGATGCACTATCTGGCCTAGAGTACTTTATGCCATCCCAAAGAGGAGGGAAGCCTGGGAATCAAGAAACTCCACTTGATGAACGTGGCCCTTATGGGTAAATTAGCATGGCAATTGTTAACGGATGATCAATCTCTGTGGGTACAGGTCTTGACCAGTCGTTATGGTAGTCCCTTGAACCGCCAAAACCCATGGATTCCCTTAAATGGCGGACTATATGCTATGCAACCAACATACTCGAGCAAGGCTTTGATACAGCTGGTGAAAACATCGTTTGGACGGAGGCACCTGATTGTAAATACTTTGTTGCAATAGCTTATAAGTCCCTTAACTTATCTACCATTCCTAAAACGAAAGATTGCTGGAAACGTATCTGGAAGTTACATGGGCCAACCCGTCTGAGCTTCCTACTCGGGCAAGCTACGCACAATGCATTACCAACCATGGAGTTTCTCTAAAACATACATGTGAGTTCTTCATTTGAATGCCCCCAATGTCAGCAAGTAGCTGAAACACACATTCATGTTTTATGGGACCGTGCAGCTACAAAGTCACTTTGGAAATCCCTAGTCCCTCAACATCTTTGGCCACAGTTTTTCTCTCCAGATAATACCAAAAACTGGATAACTAATAATTTGCAGAAAAATGGGTGATGATAAGGATTGGCCCTATCTCTTTTGTGAGACGATCTATACGATATGGTATCGGAGAAACAAACTCCATCATGACGGTGAAGCTGTGAAGATCACGAACTCTATTAACAATCTAGACGGAGATCACGAACTCTATTAACAATCTTAGAAATTAAAACATGCATTGGGGTTTTCTCCCAGGATTTGATTAATTAAAATGGATCGTTCATAAAAAAAAACAACAAAGTGTTTCTACCCTTTGGTGACAAACAATGATTTCAAGATAGAGTTTTGATTCTTTTGTGACAAAACCCGAAACACTTTTTTTGTGAAAATATAAGTTTGTCACAATAGATCTTGAAATTGGTGACAAATATAAAGGCTCGTCACAATAGAACCTTTCGGCGTCTCAACATACACAACGAATACGCAACATTTTATTTTTACACGGATACATTTAGTGACGAAAATTTGCACTCTTTGTGCCGATTTTTTCCATTTTTTTGCACAAACTTGACGAGGCGTATTGAAATGTATAAACGTTAAAACCCGACCTCCACATCAACTTAAACTTTTAGGCTCAATCAACTTAAGCTTTTCAGAAAGATGATAATTAAATAAAATTCATTTGGGAATTTTACATAGTATACTAACATCATATAGAATTCCAGAATAGTATACTATAGCATAGAAATTGGTTTTAAACTGTTAGAGAATTGTGTTGATAAGTGTTGTAAAATTTTGAAATATGAAACCTAAAAAATATACGAACAAAAGGGAATAGACCAATATATGAGCAAGGAAGCAATTCTTGTATTACATTATTCAAAGTTATGCGAGTGTTTATAGTATAATTTTGACGCGCGAACACAATTAATAATTGAAATCGTAATCAATCATTATCCATGACAATCAATCAAATATGTTTTTTCAAAAAAAAAAAAAATCAAATATATTATTACATAACATAACACCATTATGTTGAGTAAATAGAGAAAATGCATCAAATATTGCAATACTTTTTTGGGGGAAGGGCCTAAAGGACAAAAAATAAAATATGAAAAAATAAAAAAATTAAATTAAGCAAACATGAAAGCTTCAACATTTTATTCTTTATAAGAAAAAAAAATTGATTGCAGGATAAACTTAACCTCAAAGTAAAGATCCAGAAGAAAGAGAAAAAAAAAAAACAAAATATGCTTGTTTCATGTAAAAAAAAGCCGAAGTTTTAAAAAGACAGCTAAAAAAGATTTTTTATTTTTTATTTTTAAAATTTCCTTTCTCCTATTTAATTTTTCAAACACCCTTCCCAAAAAAAAATTCAAACACCTGTATTTTTTTATCTACACCTCTAATTATCATAATTGTTTTTCCATAATTTATAGGGAGAAGGGGCCACAATGACAAAAAAATTAATAAATAGGTCTGGAATGACAAAAGTAATATTTTCATGATTATAAAAAACAAAAATCACAAATGTTACTTTAAAATTGTTACTTCACGTGTTAATGTTACTTTGTATTTCACAATTGTTACTTAATATTTACTTTATTCCATATTTGTTACTTCATAATTGTTACTTTTGTCCTGATTAAATTACAGTGTCCTTCTATCCCGTTTTTTTGATAATTTTATCCTTCTGGACAAAAATCTATAATTTATATTTTTTTCGCCCTCTTTAGTTTGATATCTCATTTGATATTTTTACAATGTAATTCTGAAATTCAAATTATTTATCAATAGTTCATTGTGAATACAATGACATACAATGGAAGCAGTGACGCTGAAGTTGCGAAGATCTAAACATATAGTGACAGTTGAATTGCATAACATCTAAACATGCTTGACAAAGACAATTGAAGATGCAGTGACAACCGAATATGCAGTGACATCAGTGCAATGTATGCAGTGACTTCAGTACATAGTGTGCAGTGATATCAATTGCAAAGACCTGAACATGCAGTAACAAATACAATTGAACATGCAAGGACAATTGAGTTGCAAAAAACATTTAGACATTCATTGGAAGAGGCAAGTGAAAGAGCAATGACCATTGAAGATGTAGAGACAATTGAACATGCAATGACAAATGTACGTATAATAACAAAGACAATTGAAGATGCGGTAACAATTGAGGATGCAATGACAATTTTACATACATTGACAATTGTTTCAACGACCACGTATGAGAAATGATACAGCACAACGGTTTTGCCACAATGAGTGCCACAACACATTTTTTCACCTTTGATCATGAAGTATGTCCAATTGATTATTATGTAAGCCCACTATAATCAAAGGTGCACAAGTATGTCGTGTCATTCGTTGTGTCACTCTTTGCACAATGAATTATCTCTCATCACTTTCTCCAATGTCCAAAAAACATATGTATGTAGTGACATCCGAAAAATGGCTCCTAATCCACCTCATCCATCACATTTTCCTCCTCCTCCTCCTCACCCCCTCCACCACCTCTACCACCACCACAACACCTCCTACCACCCCCTTCCACCTGAATCAACCCCAACATCTCACATTTCCTCTTTATCATCAACACTTGCTACCAAACAAGTTAGAGTCCTTCAATCTCTCAACATCCCTAATTACAAATAAAAAAAATTAATCAAAAATTGGACGAAATAGGAAAAGAAAACTAGAACAATATAAGAGATATGGATCTCTAAGGAAGAACATTTCTCTCCTCCTCAATTCATTTGTTGACATCTTGGTTATCATATCAAAGGTATTCATCTCATTTCAAAAGAAAAAATGGAAAGGAAGAACCTTTCCCTCCTCTCCATTCATTTATTGACATCTTGATTATCAAATCAAGGTATTCATCTCATTTCAAAAGGAAAAAATGGAGAATCAAATTCTACATTTATTTCTTGACATTTTGGTTATCAAATCAAGGTATTCATCTCAGTTCAAAAGAAAAATAATGGAAAAAGAAATTCTACGGCCATGGAAGGAGGCTGGACATGAACACGTGCCTAATTAAGTTGCCCCAGGACTTGGGCCGGGCGCGCAACTTGAGTTATAATGGATTCAGTTACTACTAGCCCATCATCAACGTTTGCCCTAAAATGGTTCACACGAATTACCAAGTCCATTATGTATCAACAATGTATCTTAATAATCTTTCCCTCAATTTTGTAATGTAGGATTTAAATATTAAAATAAAATGAGAAGGACATACTCCGTCCGTGTTTTTTTATTAAGTGTTACTTTTCAGAATTTGCTTTGTTTTTATTTATCTGTCAGTTTACGGTACCAATGCAGAATTTATTGTTTTTTTTTCCTCCTCTACCCTTCATTTCATTAACCCAAATTTTGGTACAATTTTCCATGCACAATGAATGAAGGGTAATCTTGTTATTTTACACTCTATTTCAGACATATTAATCGCTTTCTTAATCTGTGTGATTTTTCTGACTCCGACAGTTAAAATAAACGGAGGGAGTATAATTTAAGAGGTATATATATATATATATATATATATATATATATATATATATATATATATCCAGTAAACCACTAAATTACTTAATTTTTTAAAAGCTTCAATACAAATGTACAAAACTCCAAAAATGTTATTTTATACTGATCTCACCGTCCAACCATGACCTTAATTCGTTTGTTCATATACCCGAAACGGTCGGAGTAATATACAGCAAAACAATTAATACATACATTAATTAAGCAAAACAAAACAAGAAGATGGAGTTCAGACGATTTGTGCTATCATTGATCTCCATGTCCTTTGTTATGAATTAGAGTTGGTGGGATGGCATAAATTCTCGAGAGTTTGCCAGTTTTGAAAGGGAAATATATCCAATCAATAACCTGTTTGTCTTTGCCCTTGTTATTTAGCAAATATCAAGACATTCTATTGGACCAGACTGTCTGGAATAGTCAAACATACCTTACTATAATGTAATATAAGTCACTTAGGAATATTGCCTTAATATCATCAAATATTTGTCCCTTCCACTTCTTGTCCGTCTTTGTTTTTCTAATATTATTTTCCAAACTATCTAGCTGATGATGCCGGAATGGAATAACAATTATTATACAGATGGGATAAAGTAAAACTGTTTGGAAGAACACTAGAAAAGTTTCTGAATGAATCAAAGAATAACTTTAAAATGATGTATGCCAATACTCATCGTAACGACCCAACTCAAAAACCCGAGTTTATTTCTGAATACGAACCGTTCGGCCATATCCCGAGAAAAAAAGTAGATCGGCTGAACCATTAAAAGACTCAGCTATTACAAATGACAATGTATGATTAATACATAACTCAACCACCCATGTACTTACAACATCACAAAACTGTAACGCCCCCAGACCCTGAGTCTGATAGCGCTAAATGAGTCATAAATGATCCGATCAGCTGCTTAGACTGTCGTCCTCGTTTGGTCTAAAAGGGCTAACCCGAGTTGACAAGACCTTTATGTCTCACACTTATATGAGGGTGAGAATTCTACTACTTTACCGATGTGAGACTTTACATTTTGCCCTCTTATAAAGGACTGGCGTCCTCGCCAGGACGGCCATGACTCTTCCTAGTGGACTTGTACGAGTTTCATCCCTTCTAGAGGTCATCCTTACACCGTCTCTAACGGTGCAACACGTAGTTTCGTCTGATAGTCGGCTCTGATACCATTTTGTAATGCCCCCAGACCCCGGGTCTGGTAGTGCTAAATGAGTCATAAATGATCCGGTCAACTACTTAGACCGTCGACCTCTCTTGGTCTAAAATGGCTAACCCAAGTTGACAAGAATTTCATGTCTCACACTTATATGGGGGTGAGCATTCACTTACTTTTCGGATGCGGGACTTTACATTCTCCTCCATTATAAGGGACCGGCGTCCTCGCCGGAACGGCCAAGACTTGTCCCAGTTTCGTCCCTACCAGATGTAACTAGATGCCATCATTACACCGTCTCTAACAGTGCAGCACATAGTTCCGTCCGATAGTTGGATCTGAATACCATTATAACAACGCAAGTTTCACCATTTAACACAAATAATACCACTTTATTATTGTTAGATATTTTATAGGTTTTGATGATGAGTGTCAAACTAGCTATTACAGATGCAAGCAAAAAGATGTCTAAAATTTAATGTATAGGCTTTTACTAGAGTCTGATATTGTATAGTTAATCAGACAAACACTGTAATAGTTAGCTGACAAGATTTTAGTACACTATAACATATTGAAAATCTTAGTAGATTCTAGGAGACCTAAGCTGAGCTGAGTAGAAGGCTAAGGAGACAAACTCAAATATGAGGACTAAAAGGTTGATGGGACAAACACAATAATGAAGACTGAAGAGCTGAAGGCTATGGGAACAAACTTAGTAATTAATGAAGATTTAAGCCGAGACTATAAAGTTATCTATCAAGTAATCTTGTGATGTCTTGAAATAAGCTAAACTGGACCAGTTCAGCGGAATACATTTCAGTCGAGCAGACAAGTCAGCGGAGTTGAACAAGACTTAAGAAAATTCATACGAGCAAAAGTTCAGCTAAGAAGGAACAATTGCAAAGCTGAAAAGTACATGTACAAATAATTATATTTATTGTATAATTTGAAGATATTATTCGTGATAAAGATGAATTTCGGAGGTCTGATCTTGGAGAAATCAATGGACAAGTTTAAATGACGGTTACCAGAATGAGGGACCAGAATATTCAAGGAATTCCATTCGTTAACGGGCTGTCATTGTCAGAAGGATACCGTACAATGGCACATAACGGATTTTCAGAGGGAATAATAAGATATATCCAAAAACGGCTATTTGGATTTCAAATTTGAACGTTTGAAATCTACACTATAAATAGAGAACTTAGAGATCAACATTCAACAACCAACAAGAAGAATATTCATTATTTATCAAGTTATTGAACAAGATTGTTGCTCTGCTGAATTTCCAACTTACTGAAATCTCTAAAAAGTTCCTAAGACATTCAAGATATATCAAGATATTCAAGTGCTGCATTTTCAAAGAACAATCAAGCGGCAACATTTGATTCCGAGCTAATGAACTACAAATTACTCATCCAGATCAAGCTCAAAGAATCCCAAGGAGTCAACAACAAAACTTGTTTCAGAATCAATGAAGCACTTCAAGTGTCAAGGACTGAGTCAGTTGAATCAGTGTATCTCAGAAGGAGATGTGATATAAACCGAATCTCGTAGGATTTAGATTAAAGCAATATGAATTTCGAAAGCTGCTCTTTTAGGGCTGATGTGATCGGATTTTTAGGGCTTTTTTTGAATATATAAAATGTAAATAACAAGAAAGAAAAGGATATGTAGCAACCCGTCTCAGATTACTACTGCTTTATGATAATCCCGTCTTAGGAAGATCACCCAATTATCCCGTCTCAGGATAATCGCTAGAAGTCCAATCTCTGAAAACTTCTTGAAGAAACCCAATCTCTGAAAGTTTCTTATGATAAAAATTCAATCTCTGAATTTCAACCAAAATAGTTTTTTGATTCAATAATGAGAATGTGAAGATCGCTTCTAGCACACGTAGGTTGCTTCTTGCTCCTCCAAGTAACAAGATTGCCCCATACATAGGAACAATAGCCCGTGGTAGACCTTCTATCTATGTGGCATCCGGCCCAATCGCATCGTATAGACCTTGATGGATCTATCGACAGACTTGGTGAAGTGTAACCCTTGGCCAGGAGTGGACTTCAAATACCGCAAAGATTCTATTCACCGCATCCCAATGTTGCTCGGTAGGGCAATGCATGAACCGGCTAACCAACTGACCGACACCATATGCAATATCCGGTCTTGTATGGGATAGGTAGATGAGTTTCCCTACAAGTCTTTGATATTGTTCCTTTCTTACAAGAATGTCACCATGTAGCAGGGTATGACTCGGGGTCTACCGGGGACACAAGCAGTTTGCACCCCAAAGATGCCGCTTTCCTTTAAAGCAGTCCAAGACATATTTCCTTTGGGAGACCGAGATTCCTTTGATGTTTCTAGCTACTTCCATGCCAAGAAAATACTTAAGTAAACCCAAGTCTTTAACCCGAAATACCTTTGCCAAACAATTCTTTCAAGTGTTGGATCTCGGCAGGTCATCTCCAAGAAGGATGATATCATCCACATAGACAATAAGAATAGACCTCTTCTCGGTTGGTTGTCTTGATGAACATAGTGTGATCGAATTGCATTGGTGATATCCAAAGCAGCCTTTGACCACAGCTTGTTAATTTTCCAAACCATGCCCTTGGTGATTGCTTCAGCCATATAGAGATTTCCTCAGTTTGCACACCTTGCCTTGAGTATGAGGATTGATAAAACCAGGAGGTATAGTCATATAAACCTCCTCAGTAAGGTCCCCATTTAGAAAAGCATTTTTGATGTCCAATTGATGAAGAGGCCAGTCAAGTTGGACAGCTAGAGAAATTAGTACCCTGACAGTGTTGAGCTTTGCCACTGGTGCAAAAGTTTCTTTATAGTCAATGCCATAAGTTTGTGTGAATCCCCTGGCTACCAATCTGGCTTTGTACTTGTCAATAGTGCCATCTGCAGAAGTGTATTTGATAGTGAATAACCATTTGCAACTGATCGTCTTTTTGCCTTTGGAAGAGTTGTGAGATCCCAAGTATGATTATCCAGGAGGGCGCTCATCTCGTTTTAACAAAGAAACGGCCTTCCACTTATCATTTTGAAGAGCCTCCCGAATATTTCTAGGGATAGAGTGAGAGTCCAGGTCCCGTGTAAACATGGCAAAGACAGAGACAACCGATCATAAGATAAATAAGAATGAATAGAATGATCAAGTGCATGATCTTTTCCCTTTCCTTAGAGCAATAGGTCGTCATCCACCTCGCACAGACCGCCGAGAGTCAATAAGCCGAGGTCCAGCAGACTCGTTCCGCAGGGCCGCCGAGTTCTTCCGGTTCGCAGGCTCGGGTCGCAGATTCTTGTTCAGAGGTTGCCGAGAAGTATTAGGCCGTGTAGAGAGTCGCAGGGTACCGAAGTTCGCCCGCCGAGGATCGCAGGTTGCCGAGGGTTAAGAGTTTGCCGAGGGAAGGGGTTTAAGTCAATTTCAATCGGTTTCCATCGTTGAATGGCTCGTAGGTTTGTTGTAATAAGGGGTCCTTTCAAAGAATTTTACATCCATAGAATTGTAAAATTTCTTTTCAATAGGGGAATAACACTTGTAACCTTTTCTCGTCCTTTGCATAACCTAGGAAAATGCACTTGTGAGCTTTAGGATCAAGTTTACTTCGTGTTGAGCATGGATATACACAAACACAAGACAACCAAAGATCTTTGGAGGCAACTCGGGAAACAAGATGATGGCAAGAGTGTGTGGTCGTAGGGTTTGGAGTGGAGTTTTGAAACCTAACACTCGCCGGGAAGTCCGTTGAGTAAATAAGTTGCGATAAGATAGCTTCACCCCACAGGTATTTAGGAACATGTGTGGTGAACATGATTGATCCGGCCATTTCCAAGCAGGTGCTCGTTCTTTCTCTCAAAGAACCCCATTCGCCGAGGTGTTTCCACACAACTACCGATATGAACAATTCCTCTATCCGTCAAGAAGGTACCGAGATTAGACTCATAGTATTCTAGAGCATTATCAGCCTTTAAGATCTTGACCTTAGTATCAAATTGAGTGGAGACCATATGATAAAATTCTTGAAAGATATGACCAACTTCGATTTGTCTTTCATTAAAAAAACCCAAGTGTTCCCGGTATGATCATCAATAAAGGTGACAAACCACCTTTTCCCCGTTATACTTTTCACCCTAGAGGGTCCCCACACATCACCGTGTATTAAGGTGAAGGGTGAGGAATGCAAATGAGGTAACTTAGCATACACAAGATTTTGTAAGTTTAGCAAATTGACAAATATCACATTGAAGGTCATTCGATTACATCCTTTAAACAATTCAGAGTTAAAGATTTCAAGTAACCAAAACTTGGATGTCCTAATCTATAATGCCATAACATGATATTGTCTAAAGTCCGGGAGCAAAGCCGCCGAGGCGATTCGCCTTCGCCTTCGTCTTCAAACAGGTTGACCGTAAACAATCCAAAGCCGCAAGGTTTAGCCTTCCCAATCACTTCCCGTGAAGTAGGATCCCGGAATGTGCACCGATTTTCCTTAAAAACAACAGTCCAATTCAAATCTTTAGTGAGTCTACCGACGATATAAGATTGCAAGTCTAAGTTTGGAACAAATAGGACATCCCGTAGGCATATCTTATTAGTGAGTTTAACATTTCCAACACCTTTTGCACGAGAGATAGATCCATCGCCAGCTTTAATGTTATGAATTTGGTGACAAGGCATATAGTTGGTTATAAGGTTTTTATTACCAAATCATATGGGAGGATGCCCCGTAATCAACAATCCATGTTTCATTGCTAAGGGAAGAGTAGAATTTACCCGTATGAGTATGAGTAGCAACATCAAGAGAGTGACTACCTTCCTTTTGTTGATTCAGAAGGCTTTGAATGCAAAGAACCGAGCATTCATCCGGTTTTCATTCTCCTCCTCACTAATGTGTCCGCCTTGACTTTCCCCGATAGGTTTTGAGGTTTTTGAGGAGTTAGGCTTGCCATGGAGCTTCCAGCAGCTTGTCCTTGGTGTGATTTGTGCGTTTGCGGTGATCACGTAACGCTTTTCCGCTTTTCTCGCAGGCTTCTTGTATGTCTCAAAGAACCCCGCAGCCTTCCCGACGCCGCAGGCAGGGCAAAGACCTTCGCAGGGTTGTCAGTAGTGGATTTCAGAAGCATGACTTTTCTCCTACTTTCTTCATGTTTGACCTCAGCAAACATGGATTTGAGATTTGGAAGAGGTTTGGTGGCAAGAATTCTTCCCCTAACATCATCAAGAGTAGGATTCAGTCCAGTGAGGAACCTGAATACTCTCTTCTTTTCTATGATGTCCTTATAAAGAGCAGCATCCTTGACATCATTCCATGAGTGAGTTTCTAACATATCTAAGTGTTGCCAAGCCTTAGATAGTTGATTGAAATATTGAGTTACGTACATATCCCCTTGCCCGCAAGTTTGAATTTGAGCTTCTAGTTCATATACCTCGATGTATTATCCTTTCTTGGAGTAAAGATCTCCGGCATTATCCCGCATTTCTTTGCGTATCATACATCATAAAGTTTTCACTTATCTCTTTTGTCATTGACCTCGTGAGGATGGTCATGAGTTGATTATTTGTTGTGTCCCATGCTTCAAAACCGGGGTCGGTTTCGGCGGGTGCGGTGTTTAGTTCCGACAAGTATCCCATCTTACTTTGTCCGTAAATGTACATTTTCATAGACCTTGACCATAACAGATAGTTGTTACCATCAAGTCTATGGTTTGTATAAGAAGAGGAGTTGTCGCACTCCCGGCCACCGAGGCCGCCGAGAGTCCGCCGAGGTTGAAGTAATGTCGGATGTGGAAGACATTCTTCGAAATATGAAGTTTGCGGCGGAAAAAGTTAGAACACAAATGGCTCGATACCATGAAGAGAGAAGAGACTAGCTAGCTACCACTTCAAATACAAGGAAATGCCTTATATAGGATATGACTCTTTTACAAATAAATAAAGTCTAAATTGCCATTTTCAGCAATGTGGGACAAAATAACAATAATTAAAAATAATAATAAATATAAAAGACAATTAACCAATGTGGGATAATAAAAGACTAAATAAAAGACTCAATCTTCCTCTTGAATTGGGTATTATCTGGGCCACATCAAGATGAGTGTTTGTGTGGTGGAGCTTTTGAAGAGGTGATACTACACTTGAACGAACGACATAACAACTTTAGGGAAGCGGCAGAGACAACTGCTAAGGATTGATTGCTCAAGATTGTGATGTTGAAGAATTACAGCCAAGGACAATAAAAGCAACTATTTTATAATTTAATATTTACAACCACAATATGATATTAGGTGTAGATATGATGTAGACTTGAGAGGGTAACTCTATCAATAGTATTAAGAATCAAAACTTATAAATGATAAAACTGTACAAGCATTTATAAAGGGAAACTATTTTAAGTATGACTATTTTCTTTAGCCAATGATACATGTATAAAATAAATAAATATATGGAAAAATTATGAAAGAATACACCTTTCCCCCTAATTAAGCATTAATCCAGCTTTAATTTTTCAATTGCATTAAGGACAAATTTTTTCCGTCTTGACTGTTTTGCCCTTCATTTATATTTGCTCTTCATTCATAGATTTCATACTTCTTTTCTGAATCCGATGTATTAATTGTCCATCCAGCTTCAATTGCGGCTCGAATTTCTTCCTTCTGGCATATTTATTCCGTATCTTCTTTGATTTTCGAGTGATTGTCATTTTTCTATCGAAGCATCCTGCTGTTTCCTTTTTCCGATTGAAGGTAATATTTCAATTAAAATTTTGAACTGTATCTCGCTTTTTTGTTCTTGTGTTTTTCTTGTTTTGAATTCTAATGCAATGTGATTGGAATCAAATCACATTGCATTTATAGTTTGTTCCTAAACTTTGATTATGTTTTCAGATGTATTTTGAGATGTATTTTCATTGCAAACACACCGTTGCTCAATTGCTGTCAATTGTTTTATGATTCCATTGTTATTTGATTGTAGAATTATGATTAAGGATTTGATTGAACTGAGATTTTTGTTGTATTGTTAGTTTTGGAATTTTTGTTTCAGCTATTTATCATTTTTGGAATCTGATGTTCTGCTTTTTTTTTTTGCATTGGAACCAAATTAGATTTCATTTTTAGTTATCCTTGCTCAATTGCTTTGTATTGTTGCTATGAAATGCTGTATGATTTCATTGTTGTTTGTTTTTAGAAGCCTAATGTGTTATTACGGAAGGATTCAGTATCAGTAACACAGTATCTGTATCACAGTATCATTATCAATATCACAGTATCATTGGCAATGGCTTATTTCTTTAGTGTTAGATGTTAATTTGTGTTTGTGTTTCTTTGCAGATTGTGTGAGGATGTTGATTTTGCTTTGCACCTATGCGTTGGAGACGTATTTGTCGGTTTCTGAAACTGACTGCTTCCAGTTTATTTTGGATAAGATTTGTAGAAGATGGTGTTGTTTGAATGTGTCATCTATTAAGTTGTTTTACAAGTTACCTGGTTGTTCTAGGTATTTTTTGTTTAGTGATGAAGATTTGGTTACATTGTTTGTTGCGTCTCGTTCCTTTACCGGGAACGGTATTCATGTTGATGTGGTAGAAGAAAGCAGTATTCCTCCCTCAAGTTCTAGTACACGTGTTGCCGTTCTATTGATGCTTTTGGTGATGAGGATTGTATGTCAGAGTGTTCATTGCGTAAGACGGCTGCTTGGATTAATCTAGGTTGGGATAAGATATCTTTTAAGAAGGGAACAATCTTTTATGGTGGTGCCTCGGAATTCACATTATCGTTGCAAAAGGTGTCTATAGAGACTGGTTTTCAATATGTTTTAAAAATGAATGACATCAACATGATAACAGCTTATTGTCCTTTCAAGGAAACATATAAGTGTGCTTGGAATGTACATGGTATTAAATTGCATGTGAATGGATATTTTTATATGAAGGACTCATGCACTGTTCATATTTGTGGTTCTGTTGGTCGTTCTTTTAATGGATCACGAATGACCTCTAAGCTTGTTGCTAAGGTTATTGAAAAGATGGTTCGTGATACACCTAATTTGAGTCCTGCTGTAGTTAAACGTGATTTGTTCTCACTATTTTTGTTTAGGGTGACTTATTTCAAAGCAAGAATTGGTGTGTGGAAAGAGAAATCGGCTTTGTTTGGCAATGTTTGTGAATCCTTTAGGAGATTGCCTTCTTATGTTCAATGCCTTTTGGATTCAAATCCGGGTTCTCTTGTTGTTTATGATGTGGATAATGTTTCATGTCGGTTTAAACGATTGTTTGTTGCTTTCGATGGGTGCATACGTGGTTTCAACTCTTGCGCTTCTCTTCTTTTTTTGGATGGAGCATATTTGAAAAGTCAATTTAAGGGTCATTTGTTGGCTGCTACTAGGATGGATGGAAACCAAGGTATTTAGTTTTGACTTGTTTTAATATGGTTGATTAACACTATTACAGTAACAGTATCACAATAGCAATATCAGTATCACATCAATATTAGTAATACAGTATCATAAACTCTAACACTGATATTATTTTGTTTTATGTTAGGTATCTATCCCCTTGCTTTTGCTGTTGTTGATTCTAGGGATTCTGATATTTGGGAATGGTTACTAAGGCATTTGAAGACTATTTTGGATCTCGTGCGGCGGATAACGTTTATTAGTGATAGGAATTTTGGCTTGATTGATGGTGTTCGTACTGTTTTTCCGAATGCCTACCATTCATATTGCTTGTATCATTTGAAGCTTAATTTACGTCAGAAGTGTGCTGAATTTTTGAGAAGTAAGATTTTTAGGCACCGAATGGTTGACTTGATTGACTAGTGTGCTTATGCTTCTACTAAATTGGAATTTGATTCTAATATGAATGTAATGCTTCTTGAGGGTGGTGAAGCTGCAAAAGATTTTTTTAAGAATCTGAAGCATGAGAATTAGGCTAATGCACACTTGATTACATATCATCTAGTATAGTAGAATTCTTTAATTCATGGGTTGTGAATGAGTGTGCATCATCTACCTGTTATAAACTTGATTGATACTATCTGTATTAAAATTATGCAGTAACTTTCATGTTTGTGTTATTGTTACTATTATATATTTCATGTTGATGTGTTTTTTGACATTTGCTTTGTTGTTGTTGTTGTTGTTGCAGATAAGAGATCTTTAGCTACATCTTGGATTAGTCCTATCTGTCCCACAATCGATGCTATCATATCGGCTATGATGGATGAATCTAAGCAATGGAATATTGTTAGCTCAACTGCGTTTATTTATGAGGTTCAATCTTCCCCGAATGCTTCAATGAATTTGAGGGATCACACTTGCTCTTTCTACCTTTGGCAAAGATTTGGTTATCCATGTCGTCATGGAGTTGCTGTTGTCATGAGTACTCGGTTGTTTTTGCATGATTATGTTGATGTTTGCTACAGGACAAGCTCAATTTTGGATTGTTATCAATATGCAGTTTATCCTATTCCAGATACTTATTTAACAACTCAGATATTAGCTGCATCTGTTGTATTGCCTCTATTCTCTAGGAGGCAGCCTGAAGACCTCAGACTAAACGATTTCCTTCATGTGGAGAGTCATCAAAATGTTCAAAGCATGCATATAGTGTTGGAAAGGTGTCCTAAACCAATCGGGTTGGACCAGATCCGACCGGGTTGGGTCATTTACAATCTATTTAGTTCATGTAATAACTTTATTATGATTAATAAAAGCACTTATGTTATTATATATTGTTTATCTTCATATTATTTGTTGTACATATATAGTAACGTCCCTAGTATCAAACCGTGATAGAGAAACCATTATAGTGATTGTGGTTGATGAGATCTCTAATCACTATAACAAGATTGGTGCTTAAATGTCTCTAGTCCTATGTACTATCAAATAGGACATTGATAGTATAACCAGACTAGCACGTATTGGATGTCTTCTATCTTATAGAAGGTAGGGATATATCTCATGTACCGAAGTGTAGAGACACTTGGACTGTACGTGGACGTGTATTAGAGAATGCGTACGTTAGACTGACCCACTTACATTAAGTGTCATACTATGTGGTGGTTGTGTAATTATCCTTTGGACCGGAGTCTTCATGGCATCACGGTGTGGATTGTCATGCTTTGACACTATTGAGATTTCTCCTAGCCACGGGGCGATCGTACGGTAGTGATTGGGTATGATATTGAAGCATGCGGAGTATACATGATTGGTCGTCCGGGAATCGCGTATCCTATGATTGGGATTGAATATCCAAAATTGCCTTCTTATAAGGAATGTCTAGCTCTCGAGAATCTTTGCAAAGTGGGAGTAAATGTGTTATCCCGAGAGAGCATGATATCCATATTATAAGATACGATCGTTAATGTATTGACACTCGAGATACGATCGTATGGATATTATTATAACGATAGGATTGTAAGTTACACGGCAACTGCATGAAAGGTAGTAGTCATTGCTTTTGACTCTTCCTATGATTGGGGGTCACAGTGTGTTGCTAGACGCTATCCCGCGATCGTTAGGCATGAAGGGCATTTTAGTAAATTGCACTTTGTGTCTACGGCCAACATATTCGGAAGCCTATCGGGTCACACAAATATGAACATCGAGTCGGATTAAAATGCGGTTATAGTTGATAACCAAATAATGAAAGTTTATCTCTAGACTATAAAGGTTATAGTGATAAATTAATATGGTGGTATTTATTTATTATGAATAAATAAAAATACAAGATATTAATTATATACAAATTATATTAATTAAAGAATATTCCGGAAGCCAATTAATTGGCATTTGGGGCGCCACCTATAAGTGTATAAGATACACTTGGATTGTGTACTTTAATTAATAAGATTACCATAATATTAATATAAGATATTAATTGATTTTGGAAAAATAGATTTATGGTAATAAGATAATTATATTCAATATAAGATATTGTCAAAATTAATTATAATAAAAAAGATAAATCAATCTAATTGATTTTCCTTATTTTATTGGAAAAAAGTTTTCTTCTCTACACACTAGGTTGGGGCACCCCCTACACTATAAATAAGAGGTGGGTGTCAAGCTCTTTTGTACATCACAATTGCAAGAGCTCATAGTTCTTGTGTAAAATAGAGAGCAACCTATAGTGAGTTTGTGAGAGAGGAAAAAGGCCGGTCTAGCAACCGGAGTTTTCCAATAGCAATCCAAGGAGGATTCCGGCGAGGAGTTCGTGTGGATTAGCGATAGAGGCCGGACGCGTGGACGGCTTGCGCACTGTACTACTCTCCGTTGACGGTCAAAGCGACAATCTTATAGATCATCAAGGTATAACCGTCAAACTACTTAACGTGTTTATTACATTAAATGAAGAACGATCTAGTAAAAGGAAATCATGATCAAATTTTAAATTCCGCTGCGTTAAACTAGTGATTTCCTAACATATAGATGTAGTCGTTGTGGTTCTTCCAGTCGTCATAATAGGAGTACATGTACTGTTGCTGTTAAGTTAGGTTGATCTTGTATTTGATTATGTTAGAAATGGTTTTCGGGGTTTGGATTTTGACTATTAAACTGTGATACCGATATTGTTACTGTGATACTGGTACTGTGATACTGATACTGTTACTGTGATACAGATATTGTGTTTTTGTATTTATTTTGAATAATATTGATTATATATTTTGGATTGATTAATAGTTTTGTAATCTCTACCATTTTTGTATTGAGTGATCAATAGCTTTTTTGTAGTTCCTTAATGATCATGATTCTTCATTCATCGTTTCTTATTTAATAAAGATTTCAATGAATGGATTCTCAATTACAATATTAACATAGTAATAGGCATATGTAGTTTGAATAACATAAATCATTAATTGAAATAAGTAGTTTCAATCATTTAGTGTAACATTTCAATATGTACATTATAATAAAAGTAGTTAAACAGTTGACTTTACATTACAAGAAGAATACTAAATTAACAGTAACATTTGATTCTTTGTTATGTTGTTTATAATCATTCCTTTCATTTGCTTCACTTCTTCATCTGCTAAGTCTTTTTGAATTCCATTTCCTGTCACGAGTCTGTTGATGTAGTATATCATATAAACATCACATTCATTCCTGCATCAATTTTAGTTCAACCGATTAGTATTGATAATAGTAATTAAAGGCAATGAACACTCTGACATACAATAAATAGACAATGTAATACTTTCTTACGTTGCATATTTTTGGTGTGGCAGGTTGGGAACTTTGTTTATTTTCGGGGGCTTTCTTTGATTCTTCTTACTTTTTTTTGCTTCATCTGGGTACATGCAGTCTCATATAATTGATTGTTGTGAATGATTGTGTATTTCAAATGCACCAATTAGCACATTATATAACAATATCAGTATCACAGTATCGTATCAATATCAGTATCATATTTTCAGTATCAGTATCTCAGTAACAGTATGACAAGGTTGCTTACCAGATATGCACAGTCCTTCAAGTAAGGGTCCGTTCCTTTTGCTATTTTCAGTGAATGGTACATACTCCAAGTACCTTCTCTACTGTTGTGACTAAGAAGCACCCAATGGTTTCCATGTTGTCTTATTCCTCTGCCCTACATTGGAATGTTCACTGATTTTCCTGCTCTTATGTGTTTGACAATGTCTTCGATGGGTTCCTTGTCACAACCACCTTCTGTTTTGTGGAATCTTAAAAAGTTCGCCTGCAAAAAAGAATTTTAATATTTATAGTAATAGTTTTATTAACAGCATCTATACAAGTATACTAGTCAAAATTCTATCGTACCAATGGTGCTGCTTCAATTATGTGTTGAGGTTCTTGTACTACCCTTGCCTTTTTCATGATTGTGCACATTGCATCTATTACCTGTGTATGAAGTTATTTTGTCAGTAGCTAAATTATCTTGCATATAAAGTGGATATTGCAGTAATATTATGAACATCTTACCGATTCATCAATGAATAAGTTATTCAATATAGCTGCGAGTGAGTTGACAGTGACAAATGGGTAATCTCCAATTGATCTTGCTCACGCTTCATTTCTGTGTATAATTATAGGAGTCACATTAGTCTTGAAGATTTAATGCATACTACAGTAATTGTTTATGAAGTGAAACATACTCACAGCCACCCTGTTGATTATGATCCCAGATACGTTGATATGCCTCTTCCATAACACGTGCTCCACATTCGTATTCATCTTTTGATTCTTTCATGACTAATTTCCCGTTGATCACGTCGTTATCTTTAGGAGCAATGTATTTTTATTCCTGTTTTTTCTTCTTCGGTTTCCCGATGTCGTAGTCAAACACTTCATCTTGTACAACCTTCTTCCCTCTTGGAATTTGATGAATCCTTCTTATCAATGATGACTCCCCAGTTTCTCGCTTACTTTGTTGAGTCACTTTCTAAACTTCAAGCTCTGTATTCTCCGTCCTCAACGTTGTTGGAGATATCCCATGAAATGGGGTTAAAATGGTCAACTTTAGCGTGAATTTCGGATATGCTCCGGTGAGATTCACCGGGAGCTTATTACGTCTAAATATTCTACTCATGGAGTAGATAATGTTTGGCTTTGGAATCACTCGATTCGGATATCGGGTGAATGAGAAATTAATGCCTAAAGTTGGTTGAAAATGTGTTGGAGATAAGAGTTGAAGGGAGTACCTCAACTCAATATCCCACATTGGAAAGATGGGAGACTTGAGCTCCATATATAAAGGCTAGTGTATGCTCTTATAAATGTGCCCCAAGGGGCAAGACACTTTTGTGCAGGAGGGAGGACTTAGATATTTCCACACGCGCGCGCGCCCCCGCCGCCGCCGTCCGGCCGGCTCGGCTCGAGCTCGGTTCGGTTCGGGTGTTACTATTAATTTTTTGGACAAAATTTTCTTTCAAATTAACCAGAAATCAATTAGCTGATTGGAATTAATTAATTAAATTAATAATTTCGGCCCTAAATTAAATTAATTTCGAAATTGGTTTAATTTATATTCGGCCAAATTGCTTTTCTTGAGGGAAAAGTCGAGCGATTAAATCATCCAACCAATCAGAATTCAGAAGACACGTCATCCGACCAATCAGAATTGTGGAAATAGTTGGCCAATTTTAATTAATTATTTTCGGCCCCAATTCTTTTCCAAGGGGAAAAGTCTGATGATGTGTTCTGGTCAATCACATTCAAGCATTGACTCCTCATCTCCACTATATAAAGAACCCCAATGATGAAGGTTGAAGCATTCAGTTTTCTCTTGTGTCTTCCACTACTTACTATCAAACATATAGTTCTAGTTTTTGTGTCGAAGAGAAGTCGGAGCACGTTGTAAGTTCGCCGGAGCTTGGTTGTTGAAGTGACTCTCAATTCACGTAAGCCATTGTATCTTGGGAGGCAGTTGCTACTACCGTGGGCACCATACCGGAGCAATTTGTCTTAAGGAAAGAGTTTCATAACTCGCCTCGGTTTGTCTTTATTTCTGCATAGCACTTCAATTTTATATTGCTTTAAGTGAGATATGTATTTCAATTGCTTATTTTGTTAGATCTATTTTGTAATGGTTGTGTCTTATTAGATCTATCATATAGCTTTGTTAATTTATTAGATCTACATTATAATTGCATTAATTTGTCATATCTACATAATGAACTAAGATTTTATTACGAGTTAATTATTTTATGCGTTTAATTATTCGTAATTTCATCCGTGAATTATGGGTTTGTTCCGTAAATCTGTCTTTATTTCGCATAGCACTTCAATTTTATATTGCTTTAAGTCGATCCGTATTTCAATTGCTTATTTTGTTAGATCTATTTTGTAATGGTCGTGTCTTATTAGATCTATCATATAGCTTTGTTAATTTATTAGATCTACATTATAATTGCATTAATTTGTCAGATCTACATAATGAACTAATATTTTATTACGAGTTAATTATTTTCTGCGTTTAATTATTCGTAATTTCATCCGTGAATTACGGGTTTGTTCCGTAAATCACTCCACACACGACACTATCACCAACAAACGTTTCCGCCTCAGCTTGTAACTTTTGAATCTCCTTCTCCTGTGAATCCAAATGTTTCTTCTGTGCTTGTACATGTTCTTTAAGCACTCCTTTTGATAATTCATTTTCTTCAGCCTTTGCTTTCATCTCAGCTATGGTTTCCTCTTCTTCAGACAACTGTTTTTTGAGTTCTGTAATTCTGTTTTGAGTTCTGCGTTTTCTTTTGAATGAACATTCTTCATTTCACTTAGACGCATCTTGAGATCTTGTTTGATTCATAAGCTCTCCTTAATTGTTCCTTTCAAGTTGCTTATTGTATTCTCTTTTTCAAAGTTGTCCTTCTCTAGTTGAGCAACTCTCCCCGCTAAGATCTCAATCCTCCGTCTATATCCTCATACTGCTGCTTCATTCTTTGTTTTTCTTAAAATCTTTGTTTGGATTCATTTCCGTCAAGAGATTTTCAATGTATTTATTCTTGTTATCAACCAATCCCTGAAGGTGTTCATTGTTGAATCTTTCCTTTCCGTATAACTCCTTCAATTTCTGTACTTCGGAAGTCAGTTCAGCATTCTTAGCAACTTGTTCTTCCATTGTTGTTTTCATCTCTTCATTTTCAACATCCAATGCTTCTATCTGCCCAATTAGATTTGCTTGGTTGGTCTCGTAATTTCCAAGACATTTTTCAAGCTATGATATTTCTTTTTGTTTTCAGTTCACCCTCTCTTAAAGCCTTTTTATTTCTTTTTCTTTGCCCTCAAGCATTGTTTGAAGCATGGGTGTTTCTTGTTCATTTCCCTGCAAAAAAAAAAATATGTTACTGATACTGTGATATTGAAGCTGTGATACTGATACTGTTATACTGATATTGATACTGTGATACTGATACTGATACTGTGAATATAAAATAGGTTTGAATATGTATTCATGCCTGCTTGGGTTCATTTTTTTCAACTTCACTTGATGCTTGTGAAATCTTTAGTGAGAATGAAGGGAACTATGATGCATTAGATAGAGTTTCAACATTTTCCCCTTCAGTTCCTTTTCCACCTTCACTTTCTTGTGGATTTTGATTTTCTTGTACACTTTCACTCTGTTCTGGGCTTTGATTTTCTTGTCCATCTTCATTTTATTTTGTCCCTTGATTTTTCTTTCCGTCTTCACTTTCTTGCCCTAAACCATCATCATACATTACATCATCATCGATTATATCATCCTTCATTGCATCATCTTCTGAACTATATAGTGATTCATCATCTTCATCCTCTGCTTCCTCTTCTTCCTCTTCTACCTCTCCCTGCTCTTCTTGGTCTTCTTACCCTCCCTCCTCTTCTTGTTCTTGTTCTTGTTCTTTTTCCCCTCCTTCATCTTCTTGTTCTTCTTCCCATCCTTCATCTTCTTCCCCTTCCTCCTCTTGTTCCCATTCTTCTCCTCGTTCCTCTTCTTCTTGCTCTAGTTCCTCTTCTATGTCGATATTCTTCATCATTCAAGTCTTTAATCATGTATATTTCAGCAATTGTAGGAATCAATTATTTTCTTTTCAACTACAATGCATCAAATAGAGGTTATGTTTGGTTCTAGTTTACATTGTAAATGTTACCGTGATACTGTGGTGTAAGTGTTGTGTTAATGTATGATATCTTACCAATTTCTTAACCTTCTTGTTTAGAATTCCTTGTTGTCCCTTCCGGCTTGGTAAACCATTTTCTCAAGTTCTTCGTGCCCATTTTGTAATTCTTGGGATTCCCTTTGATGAAAGTCCTTTCATCCCTTTTTGTTTACCCTTTGTATCCCTTGGTCTAATTGCATATGAGTGCTCATAGAACCAATACTGCATTGAATATAGTTTATGTAACATGATTATTGCATAAGATAAGTAGGATTAAAGTGAAATAAACTTGCAGGTAACAGCATAGTGCATCCATTCACTTGTGTTGGATGGTTCCAATCATGATTTAAGCCATCAATCAGTTGATCTAAAATATATTGTGACCAGTTGAAAGTATTTAATATGTCTATGTCATCAACATAATGTAGGAAATCCCATGCTATATTCCCTTATGTATTTGGCAACAAGACTGTGTGGAGAAGTAGTAGACACAATAACTTGGCACAGTCATCAATAGATTGTTCGTCCTTGGCTTTTACCAGCTCCTTCACTTTAATTTTGACTATGTGTGCACTTAGTCTTTTTGCATTCCTAAAGTGCCTTTGTTCTAACCCCGTTTACGCCTTCCATGAGCTTTTATATTGCCAACTGCTTTTTCACCATCCTCTATCCCAAAAATTAGTTTTATATCCAATATTGTTGGCATGCACGATTTTCCACCGATGTTGAATTTTTTTTTTCGTTCATCGTAGTTGTTTATAAATGCATCCATCATGTCATTCTTCCTCTTCCTATTAATGACCTTAGAATTATTCAATGCATGCAACATGTGCCTGAATGGAGTCCTGCTGATTGCATCTTTGTGTGGTTCTTCCAGATCTCCGTGTATTTTCTCAAATAATTCTTGAATAGCTTTCAAATTTGACATGTACCGCAATGAGTACCTGCAATTTCAAATAATTTGCAGGTACATGTGATTGTTAACACTAAAAAATTCATATTGAGTAGATTTTCAGATGCATTATGACATCAATTCTCACTACTAAGATATTCATGCTCAGTAACAGTATCACTATCAGTATCAGTATCAAAGTATCAGTATCAGTATTACAGTATCGTATCATTAACACATTATTAGTATCACGTTATTGAAAAATTAGTATATACAGGACATTCACATACAGTAACACTTAATCAACATTCAATTAAGATTAGAACTATGATTGCTAAATAACATTTCTTTAGTATAATCAGCTACATGTGAATGTTAACACTAAAAAATTGATATTGAATAGATTTTTAGATGCATTATGACATCAATTCTCACAACTAAGATATCCATGCTCAGTATCAGTATTAGTATCACAGTATCGTATCAGTATCACATTATTGACAAATTAGTATATACTTGACATTCACATACAGTAACACTAAATCAACATTCAAATAAGATTAAAACTATGAATGTTGAATAACATTTCTTCAGTATGTTCCAGTTTCATAGACATTAAACAACATAGAAGTTAAAAACCAGGTTGCATTTAGTGATTTTGTAGTAACAAGTTCATATAACTAGTAGAATATAGTTCAAATATGAAATGCATAACTGCAAATGCAAATAATCAAGATAGAAGTAGTGTAAATTCAATAGTATTTCAGTTATGAGATCTTTACCCTTGTTTTGTTTCTTCTTCGTCGCTGTTGTTTCCATTGCTCCTTTTTCTTTTAGGCATTTTGTAAAATGTTGTGAAAATCTTCTATCTTACTCGTTTTTGTTTCAAATCGAATGATTTCTGGTGGAATCGCAACAATTCTTCATTTTTGATGGATTTCCATTGTTGGAATCGTGGGTTAATTGCTATTGAACGTGGTTTTGTGCCGAATTGAATCCTATTTCCGTTTTCTTTTTAAAGAAGGGCATTTTTGTCCGTCGGGTAAATGTTTATCTTTTTTGCAACTTTTTCAAAGTTGGGTGTCCTGTTTATTTATTTTGTGCCAAAAATGGATTAATCCCTCGTTCCCTATATATATATATATATATATATATATATATACATGAAGGGATTTAACCCAATTACCCGCTAATTGACCCGGAAAAAACACATGAAAACCCGTTTTCAAAACCCGGTTACCCGCTAAAAATAAAAGAAAAAATCTTATTAAAAAACTAACCCACCCCTCCTACAACTACCTCTCCTACAAAAAACTACCCAATCCCACTCTTTATTTAAACTGCCTCATTCTTCCCACTCCTTTTACTTCCACCGCCCCAAATAACATCTTCTAACCTACGTCTGGATTAAGGTTATAATAAAAAATGAAACATAAAAAAGTAAAAAACAAAAAAAAAATTATTTCCATATTCACACGTCTGGAGTTTATAACTCCCACATTCACATCCACGTTTTGGGAGCTACTAATAAATAATAAAACAATTTCACACACTTTGTCACCCACGACAATCCACACATCGGCCAAAATCATCTTCTGCAACAACTCCCTATCCACGATTGATGCATCATTTCTCCCTAAAACCACCCACTATTAGCTCTTTCCACATTCATCAATCCATTTATCAAAGATTCTCTGGTAGAAAAGGTTCACCACCGTCTTCGAAACCGGCGAAATCCGGCGGGGGAAAGCAGAAGAAGAAAACGTGGAGCAATAGTGGGTGGCCAATCTCTTCTCTTCTCACACCCCTAGCTGAAACAAGGCGGCCAATCGACATGTTGATCGAAGATTATAATCCAGCAGTCTTTGAATTGAAAGTGTGAGATTTTGATGCAATCGTCGACGAATCTTTGCCAGTTTTCTGAGATCAGGTATTATGTTCGACACGTTCGGAATTGTCTAAAATATCTTTCCAGGTACAAAGCTTCTCCCAGAATTGTTCCATTAAAGAAGCAGATCAATATTTTGATAGTCAAGAGCATTTCTGGAAGAATCCTTGAAGAACATTGAAAGTTGCCCAAATAGGTTGATCGAAGATTATATTCCAGCAGTCTTTGAATTGAAAGTGTGAGATTTTGATGCAATCGTCAACGAATCTTTGCCAGTTTTCTGAGATCAGGTATTATGTTCGACACGTTCGGAATTGTCTAAAATATTTTTCCAGGTATTATGTTCGACATTTCTACTAGACATTTCTAAAATATTTTTCCAGCTTCGGAATCATTCGGTGCATTCAATTCGCAAGGTGGTATCTTTCCGTGTTAATATTGTTCCTTATCATTTATTTTCTGATTTGACATAGATGCTCTGCTGATTTTGTGCCTTATGCGTTTTTGTGAAGGATGAGTATGAAAGGTTCAGTCTTTCTCTCGATTCGATGCTGATTCTAAGTATTCGGCCAGTATCTTTGTGGATCCACAGCTTCTCCTTCGATGGCTTGGCGCTTCTGGTTTCACAGATACAACGTTTTGTGCAACCATGTGCTATAATCTGTATATAGAAGGCTCGGTGCTGTAAACCTTCCATTTTTTTGTTGATTCGATGCATTTATCAAGCTGATACGTAGCTCCTCAGTATTCTGACGGCTTGGCGTACTTCCGTTTCAAAATCGAACTTTAGCCTTTGCTTCAATGCTGATTTTCAGGGGAGTTGTCTATCCTTTTCTTTCTGAGTTATTATCGTTGATATTATTCTGATTTGATATGGACGTTGCCTGATTTTGTGCTTAAAATATCTATGGAAGGTTGGCTGATGTAAAAGGTTCCACCTTTACGATGATTTGATGCCAATTTGAGCAGTCATTTTCCTATTCCGTAGCATTAAATCCTGTTTTTCCACATCCGATTCAATTCTGGGAAGTCTCCATCATTTCTATGCATTATTCATTCATATTATGCGTTAAAATCTGTACGACATGAATCGAGCGGAATGGTGCAAGTATTTTGATGAACTTAATTTCATTAAGAAGTTCTGTTTCAATGCAACTTGAAGCTACCTTGGTTTTGTGGTTTTGCTGGGATATTATTTCACGATAACCATATTTACGATGTACATTTGCAGGGGTGTCTTAAATCCGATCTGATGGCCGCCGATAACAAGGGATGGGATTGATTGTTGATACTAAGTTCTTCTTATTTTATGATATCGGTTTTATTATATCAATTTACTACTCCTAAAACACTTTAATTCCTGTTTCATTTTGATATTATTCACGGATTACTATGCTTTATAGGGATTTTCTATTACATCAGATTAGCTTTTTCTCTTCTTACAGAGGATTGCTGTAGGAAATTGTCTTTTGGATCGGAGCTCAGAGTATGTATTAAGATTGATGAATTCTATGGGGATATAAAGTTCTGTAGGTACTCCGATTTTTGCACGTAGCACCTTTAACATGAACCTGCAATAGGTTGATCTAGGTCAGAACATATTAGTTTGTCCTTATTCTTATTTGTTGTATAAATTTGTATAAAGATGTTTGCAATAGGGGAGAATATAGGTCACTTTGGACATCAAATAATTTCCTATATTTTATTTAGTGAATACATTTTGATTATGCGTTGTTTGGATTGCACTGAGTATCGCGCCGGAAAAAATGAGTTTTCATTTCGAATATATAAAACTACCTTATTCAATCCAAGCTGACAAAGGAAATTATTTATGATTTGCATAATGATGTGTGCCTAAGAGAAGAAAATTAACACATTTACATAAATGTCTCATTCACTTTCCTACTAACTTTTATGTATGGACTCATGTCAATTGTCTTCATATTTCTTTACTGCTGTATATTATTCGTTGTTCTTACACTAAATACAATGACCTTAAACATACGCAATGTAGATGGTTTTTCACCGTGACTTCGAGTTCTACTAAAACATTTGTATTACAATATGTATTCATTTTTTTCCCTAAACAAATGTAATCATTTTCATTCAACGCATTTTTGTTGATCGAGCATGCACACATTTTAATTGTATGATTGTTTTGCAGGCCCATCTACTAGAGGAAGTTTGATTCCAAGTGAGTATTTTGTTGTAGTATCACTTATTTCGGTAATATGTGACTAAACTCTTATAGCCATAGGACTAAAAGTAATAGGGTATTAACGATATAATAATTAGTTGTTCACTTGGTAATGGAATGGGTTGGCAGAACTCGTAGTGATTTTTTTTCGTTATAAGCTGTCAGGATATAGCTTTTATTGTTGCCGCTGATTCATAAAAATATATACATCTTGCTGTAGCATTACCTTTGAAGTATAAAAGGTTGAACCTACAATTTGCTTAGTTATTTGAACAGTGAAAAGTTCAAAGCACTTGATACGGTTGGATATTGACCGGAAGTGGTTTTGTGGTTGTATCAAAAAGACTTTATAGTGTATATAAGAATCAAGGGGGAGAAAAGGTCACTTTTAGGACTTTTGGTATGTATTATGTGGAACACTGTGATGCATAAAAGCCTTATCACACTTGAGTGGAACAAAAGGGTGCTTCCAAATATTTATTTCACTATTTAATTGACTCAGGTGGGGCTGGGAGTTATTAACAGCAGGTAAGCCTATGGACTGATGTATGTTGTAGCTTTACCTCAGCATGCTATTGTTTTTTTTCTACGGTTTTGAGGGATATATAAAGGAAAAAATCTAGCTATGTTGTTCAGTATGTATGTGGAATGAGTTATTGTATTAATGGAATGTGCTTTTAGAAAATGGCAGGGGATTCAAAACATGATGGTGACAATGTTCCTGGAGGTGTCTCGATTACAAGCACAGAAACTGAGATGAAGAGTACAAAAAAGAAGAAACCGGGGTTGTTTTCAAGGACTTTTAATGCATTATTCAGATCCAGTAACGATGATTATGAGAAGCGACTTTAATACATTTCGAAGGAGGAGACTGCTATTCTCACAAGGAATATAAAGCGTGCCCAAAATTGGAGGAGGATCACTAGGAACTTCATCTTTCTTTCAATACTGTTGGAGGTGAGTTCCTGTTTTTGTTTAATTTGACGTAATCATGATTAAACCTTGGACTACATTTTAAGGTTTCTTTTTTTTTTCTCTTTTATTTCCAACTCTTGATCCATGATTGTATTTGCTCAATTGGGCTTTGCCATTATATTTTTTGTGGTCTGCATATACTGTATTGCAACCTTAATGCATATCTAACATTCGAGTAATTCTTTTAACTGCTTACTTTTCAAACTTCTTGAATTTGGCTACTGATTTCGTTGTGTATTCATGTAAGAACCCACGACATTTAAGTTGCACCTACTCAAGTGAAAAGATCAGTTTTTTTCTTTCTTCTCTATTTATTCTCTTGGCAAGTGTTAAAGCACTGAGTAATGTGTAGATTGTGGCCAGAATACTTCATGTCATCCAGTGCTGAGAGTGTTGTACCATATATAAGAAGCAATTTTGTATGGATATGTTTTTATTTGTCTCATGATTTCTTAAACAATTCCGGCTTTCCTTTCTAGCATTTTTTTCTCTTTTAATATGATTTGTATCCTAGAAATCATGTCTCTTTTGATAGCTAAATGCACAAATTGCGGTGGTGAGACTGCGGACTGAAGCGAGTGTGAGAGGGCATAAGCCATATGTTAAATTTATGCTTTATTTCATATACATTGTTACTAATGTTTTTGTTTTACTTTATTTTTTTGCTTATAGCTTGGTTAATGTTCATTCATGGTGGGAGTTATTTGAAAAGCTACCAAATTGGATGTTGTTATGCCACGATCAAGGGGGGCAATTAACTATCCGAGGATTTTAGGGATATGAGTTTTCAGCTTTGGACACTTAAGTACCCAATGATGTGCATGCGATATTACTGCAAAGGGGAAAAGGGCAAATGTTGGCTTCAAATAAGGTTCTTTGAGAGCTAGAAACAGGGAAATGAAAGTTTTTTTTGGGTTAGTGTCGGTTGGATTTGTGGCGAATGGAGCTATCGAAACGATGACCGGTTGTCCGCAGCAGTGCAAGGTGAGGTTTTGGTTGTGTGTCTATGCAATTCTACAAATGTTTTGGTGGAAAAAAGCAATTTTTTGTGGAGGTTTGGAACATTGTGGTTGGTAGTTACATTTATACATATATATATATATATATATATATATATATATATATATAGGTATACATATGCATGCGGTACTATGGAATTAGTCTCATGTTAGACATCAAACATTAGCTGTATTTATAACTCAAAAAATAAAAAATAAATAAATATTATATAAAAATATATATATATAAAGGTAAAAACGGAATTAGTCTCATGTTACACATACATTAGCTGAAAAAAAATAAAAAAATTAAAAATTAAAAAAAACGAAAAAAAAAACACCTCTCACGGAAACACAACTTGAACTTGAGGACAATTCAAACGATTTAGATAATCCACTACGTTCCTTTTCTTCTTATAAGTTATAAAGGACAAATACGAGAGCCAATTTACCGTTTAATATGATTCGTCTTTAGCTCTACAATCAACCCATAAAAGTACAAAATTCAAGTTCATTTGGATATCAATCTCAAGCTGATATGCTTCATGGAAAGCAAGTTGCCCTAGCTCGTGCTCTCAACTTCGCGAGATCGTTCATTACCAAGTGTTGGGAGTATCTAGGAGTAAAGAGATTTCGGGATGTCACCGCTATTTGATGCATAATGGATTCGGTAAATACTTAGACACGTTGTCCTGATAGATGTATTGAGTGAAAGGATCGCTTTCAATAAGTAAAAATGTTTACAGTACATCGGTATTTATACAAGCGAATGGAACATTCTAGGCTATAGATAAATACAGTAAATACAAAAATAATTACAAAATAATATTTATCCCTATTTTGTCTCTAATGCACCCCCTCAAGCAGGACGAGGGGAGTGAAGGCCCAGCTTGGATTTAATGTGACTGAACGGAAGACGGGACATCGGCTTCGTTAAGGCATTCGCAAGCTGACCAGAACTAGAGACGTGGGAAACGCGAATGAGACCTTGTTGCACTTGATCACGGATGTAATAATAGTCAATCGCAACATGTTTCATACGGGAATGGAAGACTGGATTTGCACATAACTTTGTCACACCAACATTGTCACAAAAAAATAACCGGTGTAGTCAGGGTGGAGAACCCAAGGTCGGTAAGCAAATAAGTGAGCCAGGAAAACTCAGAAGTAGTGGCGGCAACAGAACGATATTCTACCCCAGTAGAGGAGCGTGCAATGGACGTTTGCTTCTTAGAGTTCCAAGAAATTAGATTTTGACCAACAAAAACTAAGTAGGCAGAAGTGGACGAGTAATCATCATCTTTGTTACTGCCTCAATCCGCATCTGAAAAGGCGTGAATGGCAAGGGGAGACGCGGAATAGAGTTACAGGCCCTCTGTAACGAACCATCTAAGTATGATAGGACACGTTTGACGAGGGCCTAATGATAGTCTATGGGTGAGTGCATGTACTGAGAAAGCTTGTTAACCGCATATGCAATATCATGCCGTGTAAATAAAACATACTGCAAGGCACCAAGAACTTGGCGAAAGTGAGTGACATCTGAATAGGGGGTGCGGTGTAGAAACTTGTTTCGAGTCCTGCATGTTGACTCGGCAAAGCAACTCGAAATATACTTAGACTGAGTAAGAAGAATTCCCTGCGAGTTAGGAGTAACTTCAACGCCCAGAAAATAAGATAAATCACCAAGATCTTTAATAGAAAATAGTTGACCAAGATGATCAATAACCTATTGAACCTGAGATGAAGAACTGCCAGACACAACAATATTGTCAATGTACACAAGTAAGATAGTAATATTGGAGGCGGTACGGCAAATAAAAAGAGAAGAATTAACAAAACCAGTCGAGAGAACAAATAAGCGCAATTCATGATACCAAGCCCGGGGAGCTTGCTACAACCCATAAATAGCCTTATGTAGCTTGTATATGTAGGTAGGATTATCAGAATCCTCAAAGCCAGAAGGCTGAGTCATGTAAACATCCTCAGTAAGGGAACCTTACAAGAAAGGATTATTGCATCTATTTGACGTAGAGACCAACCCAAGGAGACCGCAATGCTAAGAACCAAACGAATAGTAGTAGGCTTGACAACCGGGTTGAATGTCTCAAAGTAATCAATGCCGGGTCTTTGTGTGAAGCCTTTGCCTACCAACCGAGCATTATAGCTGTCAATGGAGCCATCGGAATGTTATTTAATACGAAAGACCCATTTACAACCAACCACATTAAGATTTGAATCAAGAGGAACAAGTGACAAAGTACGTTGCACACAAGCGCATCAAATTCTTCAAACATAGCGAGACGCCAATAGGAACTCTATAGAGCATGTTTGACGGTGGAGGGTTCAGTATCAGTATATTTAGAATCCAACTGAGAATTACGGTTAAGTAGGTTTAGAGGCTTGAAGATATTGTTGCAGGAACGGGTGACCATGGGGTGAGAGGGGGGAGGAGGAAGAAGGAGAAGAAACCGTGGGAGATGTGGAGAAGGAGAAGGGAATCGGATGGGGAGGAGGAAGAAGACGAGGAGTCGTGATGTATAACATTTATATGATAAAAATTACGATGTTTTATATACATTATCGACTCTTTTTATATAAAATATAAGTAATTATAACGATAATCTTATAAAATATTAATAGTTATGAATAAATCTAAATACTATAAAAATCAAGTAAAAATGATAAAAAGTTATAAATTTTGTACCGGGTTAATAACCGGAGTGTCGTGTCGATTCACGTGGGTATTTTTGGTATTTTATTTACGATCTTAGGTAAACCAAGACCCCGAGTGACGACACTTTTTGGAGTAAAATCATATCTTTTGAAGGAATTAAGGAAGTGCCACGAGTTTTAAAGTTCAAGTGGATCAATGGTTCGTGACACCGTATCAAGTTATATTTTCGACGAACAAATGGCCCATCAAAAAGGCATTTTCTGAAGAAAAGTCCTTCAGGGAAGTTGTAGATCTTCTCAAGAGCTTTCCAACGCATCTTGAATTATGTCATTTGGAGATCCATAGCTCAAGTTATGATTTTATCAAGTTTCAGATCAAGTTTGGAAAAAAATCTATCCGGATCGATCCGGAATTACCTCGGATCGATCCGAAGAGACATGATGATTACCCAGCATGTGGCCCTGCAGAGAAAAATCCAGGGGATAAGATTTTTCATTTCCGGATCGATCCGGCCCTTTCTCGGATCGATCCGGCTTGGAAAAATCTCGCCTATAAATAGCAAAGATTGCAGTGCACATAGGGGGTACCAAATATATTTTCTTTACCTCTTTTTATTAGTAGTAGGTATGTATATAGGCCTTATGCCATAAATAAAGTAGTATCGTATAATGCTCGAGAAATTATCGAAGATCAATGTTGTTGAAGTCGTTGTAGCATCCGGAAGAATACAAATTTTCCGATTCAATTGTTGTAATCGGGTAAAATTTCTAAAGTATTTATGTTTGTTATGTTTGTTTTTATTTTCGTATAATGTTAGTAGGCTAAATCTAATAACTAGCCAAAGTTATGTAATCGTTTTATTTCGATCTTTTCGGTAAAGGAATGTTGTCTAAGTAAAATTGACTAAAATTGAGTTAATTGAATCTTTTTCTATTGATAAAGTTTGATTCGAAAGAATTCATAATCTAATTATGAATTGACGCTCGCAGTTAGGTTATGAACTCGTTAATAGAAAAACCGGAGGGTAAAATTGGCCGAGTGAATAACGTGACAACGGAACCCGCTTTCCTACCCGGGGGCGTATTTGTCCTAAAAAGATGAATCTTATTGAAATTTGTACTCGAGATCGTAATAATGTTAAATCATCGCTTAATTGAAACTTAAACCGGAAAGTTGAATCGTCCGGCCTTGACAACCGGAGCCTTTAAATAAAATTGACCGTTTGACGAACGGAATGACTCCTTTTTATTCAAAGGTAGAATCGTACTCGGGACCCGTTCGTAAAAACCGTAACAGCTTGTGGATCTTGGACTCGATGACAATGGACATATGACAATTTCGTACGCTTATGTGAGGAGGAATTGTTAACCTCAGAGTGCACCGTTTCATTTACTCAATTGAACCTAATATAAAAGGAAAGATCGAGCACATTCCATTCACCGAAAAGATCGTATAAATCAATTATATAAACTTTGGCTAGTTCTCTAATAATATATTTGGCATCCGTATATTTATATCTATATATATTCTCGCAACTTATGCATATCTATATATATTTATATATCTATATCTATTATATTAGAATAAATTTTAAATTATGCATTTATTTTATGTTAAGTAAAATAGTAGTGATCCGTGTTATAAACCGAGATTTAGATCGAGTTAATAACAACTCTTTGGTGTTTAACCACACTTAGAAGAATTACTAAGTTCCCCGAGGATACGATACTCCGACTCACCATACTAGCACTACAAGCTTGACCCGATACACCGTCGGTTAAGGACCGGTATTAGCACTAGAAAAGGCCACGTCGTTTTTTCCGGCGCCGTTGCCGGGGAACGACGCTAACTTCTTTTTTTGTGTCTATGGTTACTACTTGTATTAGCTCAAAATTCTCGAGAATAAGTCAACACTTTTCTTATCTCATTTCTATTTTTATTTTCGTCGGTACTTACCTTATAGGTAAGTTACCATTTTTTACTACTATTAATTTCGTGTTATTTTCTATTTTCGTTAGTTGATGACCGTAAGTGGTAAGGCCCCACTCACTCCTTATAAGCCCGACATAAACACTTACGAAAGGCAAGTTAAGAGTAGAGAGAAAACGTGGTCATACTAGTCGTGGAAATCCCGACGAATCATCTTCAAACGTAAATACGAGAATGGTCGAAATCGTTGATGAAACACCCGAACAAGTGGCCGGAACATGCTCTAGTGGCATGGACAAAACCCCGTTAACCTTAATAATCAAAATAATAATAATAATAGAAATAATCAAAATCGGAACCGTAATAATCGTAACAACCCAAGAAACCCAAGGCCTATCTCGTGACCAAACCATAAGAAGAAATCGACTAATAATCCCATACTTTTACCTAATGAAGGAGCGAATAATTTCGAGATTAAATCTCATCTTTTTGGTTTAATTGACGCAAGAGCCCAATTCCTAGGAGAAGATGATGAAGATCCGCATCATCATCTCTATCTTTTTGAAGAACTCGTGCAATACAAACCCAAAAGTCAAGGTGCTCACAAGGAATTAACAAGGATGACTATGTTTCCTTTTTCTCTAAAAGGACGAGCCCGAGATTGGTTTATGTCTCTTCCACATCATTCACTTACAAGTTGGGAGGAGATTCAAACCGAATTTCGAAACAATATTTCACTCCCGGACGGAATTTGGAATTAAAAGTCGAGGTTGCTAACTTTAGACAAGGATCCGAAGAAACGCTCGGGAATGCCCGGGAAAGATTTAAAAAATTGTTAAGAGCTTGTCCCGACCATGGTTATTCCTTAGATATGCAAATTCAACTTTTTTGTCGTAAATTAAGAAAAGATTCACGTGCTGATGTAGATCATGCATGTGGTGGTTCTTTAATGATGAGTGAAGCTCAATTAGTTTACGATGCTATAGAAAAGATTTCCAAAAATAACAATAATGTGGGAAACCGGTTCTAGCACCGTAAAAGTAGCTTTTGCAGGAGAATGTACGTCTAATACGGAAGTTCTAGCACATTTAGAAAATTTAAGTAGGAAATTTGATGACCTACAATCGAGCAAAAACCAAAGTTCGAAAATAGTACGCCAACCGAATACTCAATTCAGATAAAATGCCACTAGTGGATCGAAGAACCAACAGATACTCAAGAGAGGAGGTGAGTTTTCTTCAAGAAAGATAGGAATTTAAACAATGCTTACTCAAACTCGTTTAATGCTATTAGAAGAGATCACCCTACTTATCGATGGTCCGAAAACCCTAGTAAGCAAGGACAACCGTCGTATCCAGCTCCATATAGGAACATGAATAATAATCAAGTTTATCAAGAAAACACGTCTAATCGAATTTACAATCATTACCTAGATCCTATCCTCAACATACCACTCAAAGTATACCAAGAACTCAAAGTTCAACTCAAATTTCGTAAGGAGTTGAAAAATGGGAAAAACTAATGGAAAATATGATGGGTGTAGTATCTACTCAAGCTAAAAATATAGAAACGATGGTGACTTCTATTGGTACAACCACTAAGGACACGAGTTCAATGAAAACATCTATGAGTGGACATGATACCAGGATGAGAACGATAGAAGCCTCATTAAGGAATATGGAAGATCATTTGAGTAGGGAAGGTGAACGTAATAACAAGCAGACTTCGTGAGGATTACCAAGTAACACCGAAAGGAACCCAAGAGAGGTAAATGTTGTAGTTACGAGAAGTAGGAAGCTCAAGTGGAAGTAATGGAGTTGAAAACTTTGGGAATAATGAAGTAGAAGATGACTTAGATGGTAAGAATGATAAAACTAAAGATGAACTTGAATTTACAGATGAGGAAGAAGAAATTATAGAAAATTTCTTGAAAAGAAATAAAAGTTCGGAACCTGAAAGTGAAAGGGAAAATTGGGTAAAAATCCCTAGGATTCTGAAAGATCCCATGGATAAAGATTTAAGGACTTTATTTAAGGAACATGTTAGAATGGAAGATAATGAAAACAAGGATGAAAAACAGAAGAATCGAAGGAATCTAAAGTAGAGATTGATTCAGGGAACAATTTAAAAGAAAAATTCAAGAACCCGAAACATGGCAACCGAGTAATACTCGAAGGTTTAAGGAAAAAGGAAAAGAGAAACCGACAAAGGAGCCAAAGGTCATAGATTTAGAATCTTTACCTTACCCTCCTAAAGATCAAATCAAAAAGGCAAAAACCGATAAGAAGTATGCTCGTTTCCTTGACACTTTTCGTCATATTCAAGTTAATATCCCCGTTATTGAAGCTCGATTAATATACTCGCCTATGGAAAATTTCGAAAGAAATTTCGTCAAACAAGAAAAAATTAGAGGAATATGAGAATATATGCCTAAATGAAGAATGTTCCGCAGCTTTGCAAAGATAAGTTACCACCTAAACCGAAAGATCCCGGTAGTTTTACCATTCCGTGTGAAATTGGAGGATTTCGTTTAAGAAGGTCTTATGTGATCTAGAGCGAGTATAAATCTAATGTCTTATGAGGATTATAAAAAGCTAGGCATAGGAAAGCTTACTAAGATCGAAATGACTCGCAAATGGCAGATAGATCGATTAAGTACCCTAAAGGAATTATTAAGGACGTATTGGTTAAATAGACAAATTCTATTTTCCAAGAGACTTTGTAGTTATGGAAATGGAAGATGGTTATTCAAGACCTCTTATTCTAGGTCGTCCATTTCTAGCTACAGGAAGAACTTTAATCGATGTTCGTAAAGGAGAATTAATTTTGAGAGTCAATGAAGATGAAGTTGCTTTCAATATTTTCAAAGCTATGAATCATCCATCATCGAATCGTGTTCTTTTATAGAAGATATTCATTCGTCTACGATAATCGCATCACCAACTTTTGAAGACAAAGATTAGAAGAATGCTTAACTCTCGTCTATCTATAAAGAAGATGAGGAAGACATTGAAATGAAAGAGATAATTCTTTCTTTAGATACGTAAAGTTTTACCTTTAAGCCACCATGGCATAAGTATTTGGAATTAGAACTAGAAGGACCAATTCTTAAATCGTCAATAAGATCCGCCAAAGAACCCGGAATTGAAACCGTTACCTTTAAATCGAAATATGCTTTTCTTGAAACCGATAATCTATTACCGATTATTATTTCATCGCCTTTAATCGAGCAACAAGAAGATCAACTCGCTTAGAATGTTGAAAAAGCATAAGAAAGCTTTTGGATGGACAAGCTTGCCGATATTCGAGGTATTAGCCCCGAGATTTGCGTTCATAAGATAATTCTCAAGGAAGATGCTAAGCCTTGTATTCAACCGCAACGCCGCCTCAACCCAAATTTGCGTTAATTGTTAAGAAAGAGGTCATTAAGCTATTAGAAATGGGAATAATTTTCCCCATATCGATAGTGAACGGGTAAGTCCAACTCAAGTGGTACCAAAGAAAGGAGGTTTCACGTTGAAAGAGAATGATAGGAATGAATGGATTCCAACAAGAGAAATTACAAAGTTATCGAATGTGCATTGATTTTAGGAAACCGAATGATCATACTAAGAAAGATCATCATCCACTTCCATTCATAGTTCAAATGTTGGAACGTTTAAGTGGTCATAAATATTATCGTTTCTTAGATGGTTATTCAAAGTTATTTACGTATTTTCATTGCAAAGCAGGAGATAGGGAAAAGACTACTTTCACTTGTCCTTATGGAACTTTTGCGTATAAAAGAATGCCGTTTGGTTTATGTAATGCTCCCGCTACGTTTCAAAGATGCATGATGGCTATATTTTCCGATATGGTTGAGAAATTCTTAGAAATTTTTATGGACGACTTTAGTGTTTACGGAGATTCTTTTGGTAAATGTTTGTCGCACTTAGAAAAAGTGTTACAACGTCGTGAGGATACCAATTTAGTTTTAAATTGGGAAAAATGTCATTTAATGGTATCGAAGGAATTGTCCTAGGCCATAGAATCTCTCGAAATAGAATTGAAGTTGATAAAGCCAAGGTGGAAGTGATTGAAAAATTACCACCACCAGCTAATCTAAGGACTCTAAGAGGATTTCTTGGACATGCAGGATTTTATAGGAGATTTATTGCCGATTTTTCAAAGATAGCAAAGCCTCTAAGTCATTTGCTTGAAAAGGAAGTACCTTTTAACTTTGATGGTAAATGTAAGGAAGCTTTTCGCACCTTAAAAGCGAGATTGACTATCGCACCCGTTGCTAGTAGCACCGCATTGGAATTTGCCATTTGAGATTATGTGTGATGCCGTTGATTTAGTCGTAGGAGCAGCTTTAGGTCAAAGATATAACAAAATTCTCAAAGCTATTTACTATGCATCTCATACATTAACTGCACTCAACCGAACTATACAACTACGTAAAAAGAACCGTTGGTCGTAATTTTTGCCTTAGATAAGTTCGATCGTATATTGTTGGTTCTAAGGTAATAATTTATACGTACCATTCAAAGCTTTGAAGTATTTACTAAGTAAGAAGGATGCGAAACCACGTCTTCTTAGATGGATTCTCTTACTTCAAGAATTTGATATTGAAATTAAAGATAAAAAGGGAAGTGAGAATGTAGTAGCAGATCATCTAAGTAGAATGGAAAATGATGTTGAGAAAGGAATAGAAATTAAAGATTCATTTCCCGATGAACAACTCGTTTAGAATAGATACTCCTTCGACCATGCAGCTTATTAAAGAATAGAATTCCTTCTAAGGAAATGTCACCCCGGTTTGGAGATATCATTAATTACTTAACCCGTGATTATATTCCGTCTCATTGGACTTGGCGCAGAAGAAGAAATTCTTTTATGACTTAAAATTTTATTACCGGGAGGAACCGACCTTTTCCGTAAATGTTCGGATGGGATAATCAGAAAGTGTGTGCCTGATAATGAAATTTTAAGTATTTTATCATTTTGTCATGATCGTGAGGCAAGAGGTCATCATGGAGGTTGGAAAACTGCTTTTAAAGTTTTACAATGTGGTTTTTATTGGCCTACACTATATAGAGATGCTTATAAGTATGTTAAATCTTGTGAGTCTTGTCAAAAATGGGGAAATGTATCTAAAAAACATGAAATGCCTATGCAACCTATTTTAGAATGTGAGTTATTTGATGTTTGGGGTATAGATTTCATGGGACCATTCCCTATATCTTTTGGAAAAAGATTTATTCTAGTAATGGTAGATTATGTTTCGAAATGGGTAGAAGCTGAAGCTCTTCCCACTAATGATACCAAAGTTGTCATACGATTCCTTAAAAAGAATATATTTACACGTTATGGCATTCCGAGGGCTATCATTAGCGATAGAGGTTCACACTTTTGTAATAGACCATTTACCAAGATAATTGAAAAATATGGTGTAACGCATAAGTTAGGAACGCCCTATCATCCGCAAACCAAAGGTCGCAGAGGTGTCTAATAGAGAGATCAAAAGAATTGTAGAAAAGACAAGGATTCAAACCGAAAAATCGGCGCTTAAGCTCGACGATGCATTATGGGCATATAGAAATGCCTTTTAAAACACCAATTGGTTGTTCTCCCTATAAGTTAGTTTTTGGTAAGTCTTGTCATCTCCCAAAGGTTGAGTTAGAACACCGAGCCTTCGGGCTATTAAATTTCGAATTTCGATCCTAAGGTCGTCGGTGATCATAGATTGCTTCAATTGACGTAACTAGAAGAATTCCGTCTCGATTCTTATGAAAACGCTCGAATCTACAAGGAACGCACGAAATCTTTTCACGATAAGAGAATCTATAGGCGTGAGTTCCATGTAGGTGATCGAGTACTCTTGTACAATTCACGTTTAAAGTTATTTCCAGGAAAGCTTAAATCAAGATGGACAGTCCATTTAAAGTAACAAGGGTTTACAAACTGGAGTCGTTGAACTAACTCGATGGAAATACAACTTTTATAGCCAACGGCCATAGAGTAAAGTTATTTGTGGAAGGAGAAGGAACCGCACTAAAAGAAGAAATAATGCTACTAACTCGATCCTCCGACAAAGTAAAAAGCAGAGAAATCAAGAAACTGAAAAGTAGAGGAACTAAATTCAGCCGAATACCAGGTGCTATCTATCTTTACTCTACTTTTCTCGTGTTTTTATTTATGTTTAAATTAGTTTCGTCTTTTACCGGATAGACGTAAAAGAACCGGATGTCTTTTTTAGATAGAATAGGAATTTTTATGTTGCTTTTGAAATTAGGCTTGGATAAAGATGTCGCGTTTAAAATAGAAGCTTCGGTTTTTGAGAAAAACGAGCAATTGTTGAGAGAGATCGATTGAGAGAAGTATGTAATGGAAAGTCGAGAAGTTCGATAAAGAGAAGGGCAAAGTTTTTAAGGAGATGCGTAACCGTGGAAAAAGTGAGCATGAAGGGAAATGTAGGAAAGCACAACCAAATCCCTGGATGAGTGTTTGAATGTTGTTAAGAAGGGAACGATTAGGTGGTTATCCGAAAATCCCGATGGAGATCAAAGGGAAAATTCGAACGCCTCATTTCTTAAGGTTAGGTTGATAGAACGTTACGTCGAACTCTGGAAGATTTAGAAGTATTGGAATTAGGACCCTCGTGAATTTTGTAATATTTATAAAAATTTTATATAACTTTTGGAAATTTTATAAATAGGATCTTTATGAAATTACTTAAAAAGTTTTATTAAGTTTTTTAAATAAAATAAAAAATAAAAAAAAAAAGTGGTCGGATCGATCCGACATAACCCCGGATCGATCCGGAACCTGAAAAACCTAAAAAAAGGGACGGGGTCCCTCCTTCTTCTTCTCCTTTTATTTTTCTCAAACAGCCGCCCCTCCCCTCTTCCCCCCAATTCGAATTTTTTTTTCTTCAAATCATCACACAACATCACCATTAAACTACCCCAACTCTTAAACTTCTCTCATTTGCCTCTACTCTCTTCAAATTTTCATTTAAATTGAAGAAATTTTCAAGGGAAGCTTCAACTTTTATTCCGGCGAATTTTCATCGTTTCCGGCCAAATTTCAACCTTTTAAGCTTTGGAAGGTAACATTGTAGTCCCTTATTTTGTTAATTTCGTTTTTTATTTCACTATTTTGTGTAACTCATTTGTGTTGTTTTGTGTTGTTTTGTTGTTGTTTTGTTGTTTTGTCATTATCGTAGAATGGCCGAATCATCGAAAGCCGTAAAAAACGTAAACCGCATATCCCTACCCAAATTCCAAATCATCGAAGCTAGGCCTTTAACAGAAGAAGAATTGATCGTTAGTTCCGATAGAACCGCGTCTACGCAGCGGCTAGAAACGCCTTAAAAAATAAATTTGGACGGTGTTTAGTTGCGGTCGAGAGGGGTTTGGATTTTAAGGATTTGGGAAGGGAGGTAAAAGAGATCTTTGAAAGGCGACAGTGGATGGAATTAGCCAGTTTAAGGTCGGGAGAAGTTAACACCACCTTAGTAGCTGAATTTTATTCTTTGGTAGCAACTCACAATGCTACAGAAGATGGTGAGTTAACTTCTGTCAACCTAAGAACTAGGACAGTGCCGTTTACTCCTCACATTATAAATGCTATTTATGGTATTCCTGATGTACCAGAGAATGAGGATTATTATACAGTTTGGAATTTGGATGAGCCTGCAGACTTTGATTATATTGTTTCACTAGCCCAGAATGAGTTAGATCCCACTGCCGTCTGGCATGAAAACAGGTTTTCTTATGGAAAATGTATACGGGATATGAGAGCCATTAAACGTTTTATTAGTCACACTCTTTACCCTACTCGACATTTTACATCTTTTGGTAAAGAGGATTTGTGTATTGCTTGGGCTATAGTTAATAATATACCTGTGGATGTAGGCGAGTAATGTGTGAAGGGCCAAGGAATTTGCCCCGATCGCTAGACCCGGGCAAATCACATGCCTTTTCCATGTTTTATTTCTTCCTTGTGTCGCCGGATAGGTGTCCGTGAGCTCCCAAGTGATAATTTGATGATGGTGGATGACACACTTATAGGTCCTAGTTTACCACTTAGGCCGGCAGGAATAATAGATTTTTTGGACCCTAACCGTCGACGACCTCAGCCTACTCCATCCACTGCTGTCCCTCCTTCATCCAGTCAAACTCAAACTCAACTTCCGAATACCATCACTTACGACATGTTTCAATCCATGGCATATGATGTTCATCGTGCTAATGCCAATATGGCTGTTTTTGCGGAAAGGAATAAATTATGGTCTGAAGATTTACGTCAAGGCATGCGAGGTTTATATCAAATGAATTTACTGCAAAACCCTACCTATGCCGAGATGGATATTCCGCATTGCCAAACCCAGCCTTATACCTTGCCCGATTTCATTCCACCAATGCCACCTCGCTCAGACTTCCAACAAATGCCATATTCTTTTGGATTTCAAACTAGTGGTGTAGGGGATTTTTCGACAGTACTACGGTAAAATGCGACATCCGAACGGGCCGGATCCGGATCATTTGGCCATACCACGACGGGATGGGGAAGCACTTTTTCGATATTACGAGAGAAATGAGCTCGATGGGACTAGATAGCTCGGTACGGATGTCCACTTATTTTCAAGATCCATCCCAAGAATCGACCCGTTATCAAGCTATGCCAAGTTCAAGCCACGTCGAGATGAGTGATGAAGAGGAGTAATTTTAAACATTCTATGATTTTTGACATTGAAACATTTTATTTTTCGTATAATTTCGTTTTCGTAAAATTTTAGGTTATTTTGATTTTGGTAGGATTTTATTTTAATACGATCTTCATGTTTTCGTTACATATTATGGTATTACGCATCGTGTAGTAAAATTTATGGTTATAACACAATGAAAATGAACCAAAGATAGGAGAAAACGTGTCATCTAGAAAAATCTAGGCATTTTACAAGCAAAATCAACTCGTCCGTGAACAAGTGTTCCGGATCGATCCGGCCTTTTACCGGATCGATCCGACCCGAGTGTACCGACCGACGGGATTACTAGTTCGAGGCCGGATCGATCCGGCCCTTTCTCGGATCTATCCAACTAGAGATTTTTATGGGGTTACGGATGATGAAATCGCCGTTGTATGCACTAACCATCGGAGCATACATTGATTGGGGAGTTTTGATGTTTAAAAGCGCAATTAATTTTGCGGTAGAGAGACATAATAGGGGAAGACCGTTACCGTTTGCCTGGGTTATCTCTCATCTTTGTGTCCAACTGAATCACGTGCCTGAGTTTACTACTGACGAGATTTTTCCATCTCGTGATTCTCAGTTAGGATTACTTCCGGTGGATACTCCCGGATGTTCATCTACGGTTTGATAATCAGTTAGAAGTTTATGTTTTTATGTGATAGTCGTTTAAGTTGATCGTTTAATCGTTTTTTTTTAGTTTGTAATAGTTTCCTTAATGTTTAATATATATGTCATTTACTTTAATCAAAATAATATATGTTTGTTAAAAAAATAAAAAATAAAAATATAATAAAAAAATCAAAATTGTGTAAAATTTTAATTTTATTTTCGAACTACTTTTATTTACTCACTGAACATCGGGACGATGCCATTTCGTAAGTGGGGAGTAGAGGTAAGTTAGTAAATACAAATTAAAATTTTCTTATATAAAGTTATACTTAATTGCTTAATACTTAGTTTAATTTGTCTTGGATCAAAATAACTAGATAATATATAATTAATATGAATAAAAATAGTATAATTTGGTAAGAATAGATTTTAATTAAGTAAAGTAAATTTGATATATTATAATTATATTATATATGTCAATTTTAGATTTTTATAAGATTTTAAGTATATGTAACTATACATAAATATTATCAAGTAAATTTCATATGAAATTTAACGAAAATACTTATATTTATAATGAATTTTTTTAGAATAATTTTCTTTGCAAAACGAAATATGAATATGGAATCGGATTAGGAATGATGAGATTTTTGACACCACAAAAATTACCTCAGCCTTGATTAGAGTGATTAAGACCTCACTCGAAATAGCCATTTTTGATTATAACCGACCCTTGGTTTATTTTGGTTTACATTTCCTAAAAATCCCACGAGTTTGTACGTACTTATGAAATGAGATAATGGAACGAAGCTAAGAATGGTGTATGCCGGGTGAAAAAAAAAAAAAATATATATATATATATATATATATATATATATATATATATATATATATATATATATATATATATATATATATATATATATATATATATATATATATATATATATATAGAACGAAGCACCATATTTACAGTAATTAATCGAATACCGTGTATCTTCCTTATCTTTGATCGACAAATACAAAAATCGGTAGCGACTTCCAATGATTTGAGTGCGGTAGGGTGTTATCTAGAAACGTCCTATATCACTATGAGGTATAAAGCTCCCGATAAAAATTCGAATCATAAGATCTCAAGAATGATTACGAGTTTAAGGAAACCGGACTCGTAATTTTAGATCGAAAGAGTATTACTCCGATCAATCTTGATGAAGCAATGCTTGTAAATTTGATTTTTCTACACACACTCACGCTTTTAGTTCTTAATATTGAAAAAGAAGAGAGAAAATCTGAAAAATAGTTGGAATAAGAGGATATTATTAATCGAGATTGTTTTTGATCAAACGTGAAGGTGTAAAGTACGTACGACTTGCCTCTTTCTCTTTTTGATTTCCTTTTCTATCTTTTCGATTAACCAATGTCCCATCCTAAAAAGTATAAGCCATTTTGTCAATTACTTGACTTAGTCTTTGATTCCAAATATTTCATACAAGTTGAGATAGGAAAATAATTCTAGAATTTTAATTATATTTATTGAGTAGATTTTGTGAAATTTCATTTGAATAATAGTTGATAAATAATTTATCAAAGTTATCTACACTTTTTATCTTGTTAATTTCTAAGAAAGATATAATTAATATGGTTATAATATTGAAATGATATTTTACTAATTTGAAATATAATCTACCACGTATATTATTTTTATCATCATTTTTATATATATTACCTCTTATTTTGCTCGAGGACGATCAAAGAGCTAAGTGGGGAGTAGTTGATGTATAACATTTATATGATAAAAATTACGATGTTTTATATACATTATCGACTCTTTTTATATAAAATATAAGTAATTATAACGATAATCTTATAAAATATTAATAGTTATGAATAAATCTAAATACTATAAAAATCAAGTAAAAATGATAAAAAGTTATAAATTTTGTACCGGGTTAATAACCGGAGTGTCGTGTCAGATTCACGTGGGTATTTTTGGTATTTTATTTACAGATCTTAGGTAAATCAAGACCCTGAGTGACGACACTTTTTGGAGTAAAATCATATCTTTTGAAGGAATTAAGGAAGTGCCACGAGTTTTAAAGTTCAAGTGGATCAATGGTTCGTGACACCGTATCAAGTTATATTTTCGACGAACAAATGGCCCATCAAAAAGGCATTTTCTGAAGAAAAGTCCTTCAGGGAAGTTGTAGATCTTCTCAAGAGCTTTCCAACGCATCTTGAATTATGTCATTTGGAGATCCATAGCTCAAGTTATGATTTTATCAAGTTTCAGATCAAGTTTGGAAAAAAATCTATCCGGATCGATCCGGAATTACCTCGGATCGATCCGAAGAGACATGATGATTACCCAAAGCATGTGGCCCCGAGAGAAAAATCCAGGGGATAAGATTTTTCATTTCCGGATCGATCCGGCCCTTTCTCGGATCGATCCGGCTTGGAAAAATCCGCCTATAAATAGAAAGATTGCGAGGCACATAGGGGGGTACCAAATATATTTTCTTTACCTCTTTTTATTAGTAGTAGGTATGTATATAGGCCTTATGCCATAAATAAAGTAGTATCGTATAATGCTCGAGAAATTATCGAAGATCAATGTTGTTGAAGTCGTTGTAGCATCCGGAAGAATACGACTTCGATTCAATTGTTGTAATCGGGTAAAATTTCTAAAGTATTTATGTTTGTTATGTTTGTTTTTATTTTCGTATAATGTTAGTAGGCTAAATCTAATAACTAGCCAAAGTTATGTAATCGTTTTATTTCGATCTTTTCGGTAAAGGAATGTTGTCTAAGTAAAATTGACTAAAATTGAGTTAATTGAATCTTTTTATATTGATAAAGTTTGATTCGAAAGAATTCATAATCTAATTATGAATTGACGCTCGCAGTTAGGTTATGAACTCGTTAATAGAAAAACCGGAGGGTAAAATTGGCCGAGTGAATAACGTGACAACGGAACCCGCTTTCCTACCCGGGGGCAAAGATTTGTCCTAAAAAGATGAATCTTATTGAAATTTGTACTCGAGATCGTAATAATGTTAAATCATCGGTTTAATTGAAACTTAAACCGGAAAGTTGAATCGTCCGGCCTTGACAACCGGAGCCTTTAAATAAAATTGACCGTTTGACGAACGGAATGACTCCTTTTTATTCAAAGGTAGAATCGTACTCGGGACCCGTTCGAAAAACCGTAACAGTTGTGGATCTTGGATCGATGACAATGGACATATGACAATTTCGTACGCTTATGTGAGGAGGAATTGTTAACCTCAGAGTGCACCGTTTCATTTACTCAATTGAACCTAATATAAAAGGAAAGATCGAGCACATTCCATTCACCGAAAAGATCGTATAAATCAATTATATAAACTTTGGCTAGTTCTCTAATAATATATTTGGCATCCGTATATTTATATCTATATATATTCTCGCAACTTATGCATATCTATATATATTTATATATCTATATCTATTATATTAGAATAAATTTTAAATTATGCATTTATTTTATGTTAAGTAAAATAGTAGTGATCCGTGTTATAAACCGAGATTTAGATCGAGTTAATAACAAGCTCTTTGGTGTTTAACCACACTTAGAAGAATTACTAAGTTCCCCGAGGATACGATACTCTGACTCACCATACTAGCACTACAGTTTGACCCGATACACTGTCGGTTAAGGACTGGTATTAGCACTAGAAAAGGCCACGTCAGGGGGTAGTTGATAACGCTCTAAATGGTACCAATAATTATACCAATATTCACCCCGAATTCTGCTCAAAAGAGGATAGATAGGCTCGTTATTGCTTGGAATATGTGTTAAATGCTATGTGAGTGTTTCCAGGATCATGATTCTTCATTCATGCTATTTTCCCGATGTTTTGGTACTGTTTTGTCTCGTTTTGTGTGTTTTATAGGATGTACCGAAACTGGAGCATTGGAGAACGGATATGAACCAAAAAGAATGCTTTGGGCTGAGTGATTGAAGTCCAAGAAGAAGCCTGCTGAAGAAAAAGGAGAATAGAAGGCCCGGTAACCGGAGGGTTAAGCCCAGTAAACCGGTGACTTATTCAACACAAAATTCATTCGGCCGCATTGTCTAAGTCGGTTAGGGTTTTAGAGAGTCTTAAGTCGGCTATTGTATCTATATAAAGCCGCATATACTGAAAGCTTACATAGAACTCATATATGATTCATTAGTATTACAAATACATTATATATTTTGATGAAATAAAGTTTTCTTGAGCTTTGGAGAGTTGCTTTTGGTTTCCTCCCTTCTTCCATCATCTCTAGCTTGAGTAGATCGAGCTAGATTTCCATTGTTGAAGGTATGAAACTTTGAACGTTCCTTTATTGTCTTCAATATGGTAGATCTGTTCGTATTTATGTGTTTTAGTTAATCTGCATGTTTAACAACCCCATAATTTACTTATTTTAATCGTATTTAGCAATGTAGATCCAGAAATTAGGAAAAGCCGCCGCCGGTAAACCTGCGATCTATACCGGTTTAGAAAACCTAAACTGGGATTCACTACAGCTACGTTGTGTTAGGAAATCTACGCGGGAACGCAGCGGAATTTAAAATTTTATTTCCTTTTAACCCGGATCGACTTCGTTTAAGCAATGAACAAATAAGTAGTAGACGGTGGTTACCTTGGTTGATCTAAAAGATCGACGCTTTGACCGTCTAAGGAGAGTAGTTCTGCATAGAGCCGCCCAAGTGTTCGGCCTCTACCGCTAGTCCACACGAACAGTCCGCCGGAATCCCATCATGGATTGCTATTGGAAAACTCCGGTTGCTAGACCGGCCTTTTTCCCCTCTCTCCAACTCTCTATAGGATGCTCTCTATTTTTACACAAGAACTATTAGTTCTTGTGTGATGTACAAAAGAGCTTAACACCCACCTCCTATTTATAGTGGTTGGGGCGCCCCTAGTAGAGTAGAGGAGAAGAAAACATTTTCCCAATAAAATAAGAAAAATATAATTGATTGATTTATCTCATTTATTATAATATCTTATATCAAATAAATCTAGGATATTGTCAATATCTTATATTGAATATTCCCAAAATATTGCCAATATCGAATATTGACTATCTTTATTTTATTATCATAAATCAATTTACACATGTGTATATATCACATATATATAACACATATAAATCTATTAATATCCAAATATTCAAACATGTCAGCATGATCAATTGGCATTTACGTGTGTCAATTACACACACAAATTTAGGCGCCATATATATGGAATATATATATATATATATATATATGTATATATATATATATATATATATATATATATATATATATGTATATATATATATATATGTATATATATATATATATATATGTATATATATATATATATATATATATATATCTTATATTAATATTCGGTAATACTATTAATTAAATTGCACAATCCAAATGTATCTTATACACACACAAATTGCGCCACCTTAGCCAATAAATTGGCATCCGGAATATTCTTTAATTAATATAATATTATTAATATCTTTAATTTATTCACAATAAATAAATACCACCATATTAATTTACCACTATAACCTTTATAGTACGAGATAAATACTTTCCTTATTTGGTTATCATCTATAACCACATTTTAATTCGGCTAGAAGTTCATATGTGTGTGACCCGATAGGCTTCCGAATATGTTGGCCGTAGACACAAAGTGCAAATTATGAAAATGCCCTTCATGCCTAACGATCAAGGGATAGCGTCTAGCAACACACCGTGACCCCCAATCATCCGAAGAGTCAAATGCAATGACTACTACCTTTCATGTGAAACAGTTACCGTGTAACTTACAATCCTATCGCTGTAATAATATCCATACGGTCGTTAGTCGAGTGTCAAAACATCAACGACCGTATCTTATAATCTAGATATCAAACTCTCTCAAAGTAACACATTTACTTCCACTTTACAAAGATTCACGAGAGTAAGACATTCCTTATAAGAAGGCCATTTCGGATATTCGATCCCAATCATAGGATACGCGATTCCCGGACGACCAATCATGTATACTCCGTATGCTTCAATATCATACCCAATCACTACCGCATGATCGCCCCGTGGCTGTGGAAACCTCAATAGTGTCAAAGCATGACAATCCACACCGTGATGCCATGAAGACTCCGGTCTTAAGGATAATTACACAACCGCCACATAGTGTGACACTTAACCGTGTAAGTGGGTCGCCTAACGTACGCATTCTCTAATACACGTCCACGTACGGTCCAAGTGTCTATACACTTCGATAGACGAGATCTATCCCCGCCCTCAATGCCCCGTTTAAAGACAAGACATTTAAGACATCTAATACGTGTTAGCCCGTTCATACTATCAATGCCATATTTAATAGTACATCAGCCTATAGAGTGTTGTTGTTTATACACGCAAAATCAAAAATGGACTTTTGGTTTATGATTTTGCTCCCATTAGTCAACTACTTCCAATTGACTTTCAAGAATTTTCCAAAATTCTTTAGTGGCCGAGATCCAATCTAGTTACCTCGATTCCCGACGGTGGTCGATCAACCAAGATAATTTCGAAAGGTAGGTAACTCTTTACCATTCACATCTCTATGTGATTCTCAATCTTCTAGGTTTCATAACCTTTTCTTGGTTGACTAGTCAACTCTTTGACAATACACATCATTATGTGTTAGTCAATCCCTTGTCTTGTCTCTAAAGTGACTTTCAAGAATTTTCCAAAATTCTTTAGTGGCTAAGATCCAATCTAGTTACCTCGATTCCCGGCGGTGGTCGAACAACCAAGATAGTTTCGAAAGGTAGGTAACTCTTTACCATTCGGATCTCTATGTGATTCTCGGTGGTTGACTAGTCAACTCTTTGACGATACACATCATTATGTGTTAGTCAACCCCGTCTCTAAAGTGGCCACGGTGGCCAATCACCGAAAGACTTTAGTCAAGTAATAACCCAATATTCACGATATCTCATACGATCATATCTCAATAACGACGATATACCCGAGGTAGGTCAACTCCCGGCGGTGGTCGATCAGTTGGATCCGAACACAGGCTCTTCACCGTCGTTATTATATTGGAAGACAATGTTTCGACTTGATTTTTGTTGTGGAAGTATTTTCGTAAATTAATTCACTTAATTAATTTTAATTTCGGTCTCATCAATTATATCTATCTCTATAGATATATATCCTACACATTCATCTAGATCGTGCCTAGTCATGCATCTATCGTATCATATAAAATAAATACAAGCACAAAATAAATAAATGCGTAAACTAACCGGTATGATCATGGACTTTTCCTAGGTGCGGTTTCGAATACAAACTGACGAAACCACGGGTCGCAATTTAAAGATAGTTGCAACCGCCAATAAGATCTTTAATGCGCCATTTCCAATGGAATCTTTATTCTTCTTTCTTTGGTCTCCATCTTCTACTCCATTCTTGTTACATTTAATTCTATCTAATAAAATAAATACCCCCGCCGCAAACGGCGGGGAGCTAACGGGTATGGGATGAATGCAGAAAATAAACTAGGTCATGTTCTTCATAACGGCCTAGGACAATTTTTAAACCAACAGAAAAATTAAATCATTCACATCTATCCTATCGGTCGAGTCCATGATCAATCGGGTCCATATAATCATATTATATCTACTATATCTAATCCATACAATAAAATCTTATGAAAAAGATAAAATTAAAATTTAACTACCTGCGACTCAATTAATCAATTAACATTTAATCCATTAAATAATTTTATCCAATCAATTAACTAATTAACATTTAATTAGTTAAATGATTTTAATCGAAATAAAATTATCGATTAATTTTAAAGGATTTTAATTTTAATTTTAATTAATTAGAACTATTCCAAAAATAAATCAAATTAAAATTAAGTCTTTTTTGTTTCTTTCCTTTTGATTCCTAATCAAAAGGGATGTCTTTGGTTTCCAAAACCAAAAGGCATCTTCCTAAACCAAATTTGTTTAGCTGGCCACTTTTCAAAATCAAAATTTTGAAGTGGCCAGTTTGCAGCCTTTTCCCAAATCAAATATTTTTGGCTTTAGCCTATTCCAAATCAAATATTTGGAAAGGCCAATATTATTTTAATGTCATGTGGCATCCCAATGGGCCAAACTATTTGAACCATTAGTTAGCCACATGACACAACTAAATAAAGGAGGAATTACCAATCACAACTATGAACCATATTGAATCACAAAATACACAAAACAAAAATTTGGAGATCCGCCAGCATTGACCGGCCAACCGACTGCCGGCAGCAGGTTGCCCTGCTGCCGCCGCCGCCGACCAGCCGCCGCCGGTGGTGGTGCCGCCGCCGTCGGCCGAGCACCACCCGATCTCGTTTTTTTTTTCTTTCTTTTCATGTATCACTTTTGCGAATAAAAAATCTTTCTTCTTTTAATTACGTGATTTAAACGATAAAATTAACTATGCAAATTAACATGCTTATTGCTTAAGCTCGAAACTCTCTCTGATACCACTGTTAGGAAATCTACGCGGGAACGCAGCGGAATTTAAAATTTTATTTCCTTTTAACCAGGATCGACTTCGTTTAAGCAATGAACAAATAAGTAGTAGACGGTGGTTACCTTGGTTGATCTAAAAGATCGACGCTTTGACCGTCTAAGGAGAGTAGTTCGCATGAGTCGCCCAAGTGTTCGGCCTCTACCGCTAGTCCACACGAACAGTCCGCCGGAATCCCATCATGGATTGCTATTGGAAAACTCCGGTTGCTAGAGCGGTCTTTTTCCCCTCTCTCCAACTCTCTATAGGATGCTCTCTATTTTTACACAAGAACTATTAGTTCTTGGAATTGTGATGTGCAAAAGAGCTTGACACCCACCTCCTATTTATAGTGGTTGGGGTGCCCCTAGTAGAGTAGAGGAGAAGAAAACATTTTCCCCAATAAATAAGGAAAATATAATTGATTGATTTATCTCATTTATTATAATATCTTATATCAAATAAATCTAGGATATTCTCAATATATTATATTGAATATTCCTAAAATATTGTCAATATCTAATATTGACTATCTTTATTTTATTACCATAAATCAATTTACACATGTGTATATATCACATATATAACACATATAAATCTATTAATATACAATTATTCAAACATGTCAACTTGATCAATTGGCATTTACGTGTGTCAATTACACACAAATTTATATATATATATATATATATATATATATATATATATATATATATATATATATATATATATATATATATATAATATTATATTAATTATTTGGTAATACTATTAATTAAAAAGTGTATTTTATACACACACAAATTGCGCCACCTTAGCCATTAAATTGGCATCCGGAATATTTTTTAATTAATATAATATTATTAATATATTGTATTTAATTTATTCACAATAAATAAATACCACCATATTAATTTACCACTATAACCTTTATAGTACGAGATAAATACTTTCCTTATTTGGTTATCATCTATAACCACATTTTAATCCGTCTAGAAATTCATATGTGAGTGACCCGATAGGCTTCCGAATATGTTGGCCGTAGACACAAAGTGCAAATTACGAAAATGCCCTTCATGCCTAATGATCACGGGATAGCGTCTAGCAACACACAATGACCCACAATCATCCGGAAGAGTCAAATGCAATGACAACTACCTTTCATGTGAAAAACGCTTACCGTGTTACTTACAATCCTATCGCTGTAATAATATCCATACGGTCGTTAGTCGAGTGTCAAAACATCAACGACCGTATCTTATAATCTGGATATCAAGCTCTCTCGAAGTAACACATTTACTTCCACTTTGCAAAGATTCACGAGAGTAAGACATTCCTTATAAGAAGGCCATTTCGGATATTCGATCCCAATCATAGGATACGCGATTCCCGGACGACCAATCATGTATACTCTGTATGCTTCGATATCATACCCAATCACTACCGCATGGTCGCCCCGTGGCTAGTGGAAAGCTCAATAGTGTCAAAGCATGAAAATCCACACCATGATGCAATGAAGACTCCGGTCTTAAGGATAATTACACAACCGCCACATAGTGTGACACGTAACCGTGTAAATGGGTCAGTCTAACGTACGCATTCTCTAATACACGTCCACGTACAGTCCAAGTGTCTCTACACTTCGATAGACGATATCTATCCCTTCCCTTAAAGACAGAAGACATCTAATACGTGCTAGCTTCGTTCATACTATCAATGCCCTATTTAATAGTACATCAGCCTATAGACATTTAAATATCAAACTTATTAAAGTGATTAGAGATCTCATCAACCATAATCGCCTATCATGGTTTCTCTATCACAGTTTAATACTAAGGACGTTATCATATAACAATTCATAATTGGTTCTTTAAAAGAACAGATATATGACAACAGAAAAGCCATTTAATCTATGTATAAGCATAAAGAAATAGTAGAAATGATCCGACCCGGTCGGATCCGGTCCAACCCGATTGGGTTTAGGACACTATTTCAACACGTTGATCGGCAGTAATAATTAAAACGAGTAATAGGTCTGGCCAATCTAGTATTCGTAATTCGTAAATTAACATGAAGGACCGCAAGTGAAGTGTTAATTAGGACATAGTCTTGATGGACCCTAGGAACGTGCTGGTCAGTGTCGACAAGCTGTCTAGGCGGGTTAGCGGTATGAGGTAACGCTCAATATCGGCAATTCTAGTTCTTTATGCGTATGGGCTATTACAGACCAATTAAGGAGGGTAGCTTGCGTATAGATTGTCTACTGCCATTGTTCGAGTAGATATGAGTAGGAATTGCACCCGTAGCTGATAAATATGATAATAATCATCAAAATCTCACGATTAATCTAAGGAAATTATGTGGGGAAGTAAACATAACGATTAACTAATCCAAGTTAGTAGATCGGTGAGGAGAGGGAGAGGTATACCATGTTTGTTTTCTTTTATGTTATTGTTGGTCAATGACCGCCTTTATGTTGCTACTTAATTAGGTTAGAATCGTTTATACTTATGAGTTGCATTGTCTCTGTGGGATCGACCTTGACTCGTATTTACTATACTGCGATGTACCTAGTATTCTTGTTGGTAATATCGACGTTAGTGACTTACACGCGATCAAGATTTTTGGCGCCGTTGTCAAGGACAATGGCCAATTTCTAAATATAAACGTTTTAAGTCTAATTAAGAAGTCGTTTATTTTATTTTATTTTATTTTGAGTCTTGAGTCGTTCTGTATCAATCCTGCACATGTTAAACTGCCAGAATTAGAAAAATTCAGGGCCGGTATCCCGAAGGTACTCTTCGAGTTACCGAGGCTTGAAAAATCAATTTCTAAACAGTTCTTGTTATTCTGTGTTATTCCCTATTTATTTTAGTTAGTAGGTCCGCAACAGTTGGGATCACACCCAGCTGAAGCGGAAGTTGCTAACCTTTTCTTTGTTTTATTTTGTCTTTTTGCAGGTTGATCAGAACACTTCAGAGATTCGATCCATTCAGAGTTGACAAAGCAAACAAGCCAAACAATATGCCTAGAACAATCTTGAACATCACACAAATTTCCATGTATCCTGGATCTGAAGCACGAGAGCATTATGAAGCGGTAAAGCAACGGTTGGAAAAAGAGGAGAAAGCAATCAAGCAAGAGCCTGAAGAGGACCTGAAGGAGTACAGCACGTATCGTCCGGGTGAGTTTCCTTGCGAATTAATTGATATATCATCTTCGGATTACGACTCTGACGATCCTGAAGAGGATCCTGACACGATGTTTTCTGAGCCTGAGGATTACCCAGACTCAGACACCGTGGTGAAGTTAGGAGACCTTGGCACGTTCAGATTCCCAGTTTCTGTCAATGGAATATCCGTAGGATTAGGTCTCGGCGACTCTGGCTCGAGTAGCAATATTCTACCTTTTTCCCTCTATCAAAAGATAAGACTTCCGGTCATACTGAATCAAACCAGGACCATGACCTTCGTACATAGAACCAGAGATATGCCTGCTGGTCTGCTTAGAAAGTGTCCAATTAAGGCAGGAGGGTTCACGTATCCTATTGACTTCACGGTCATAGACGTACCTGAGGACCCTAGTGCCCCCGTTCTTTTAGAACGACCTTTCTTAGCGACGAGTAGGGCGGTTATGGATTTTGATATGGGGGAGATTACTCTTAGGATGAATAATGATGCTGTATCTTTTAAGATCCTAGAACCCTTAGAAAACCGACCGGAGAGTTGTAAGATGACGTATGCTTCAGGGAAGGTGGAGATCTTGGAAATCGAAGGGCATAAACATAGATAGGTTGTCATAGAAACCGTTGAGCAAGAGTTTATGAGAGTAATGCTGAGAGAGAAAGAAGATAAGGACCACGACAGGATGCTCACGGAAGCCAGTCCTTCCGTGTTGCATAGTGAACGAGTCGAGCTGAAGGTAGAAAATGTGGAGTCCTTGGGTTTAAGGTTTAAATCTCGACACAGAGGCAGACCTAGCACGCAAGATAAAAGGGAGAGGCGTGCTAGGAAGAGGGCTCAAAAAGGTTCTGTGAAGGTACAAGCCTCTGGAGCGAAAGTTTGGCAAGTTAAAGCTCCAACCCTTGATCGGAGATCTGAAAAAAAGTCGAGCTGGTGACTATAAACTCAGAACTATCTCTTCAAACCCTTAGGTAGTTAGGATTGAATAAAAGTAGCCAGATGAAGGGACGAGCTTTTTTTTCATCCTACCACAAACTTAGGCTTGAAACCGAATGGTTGTGGAAAGGTTTTTTTACCTCGTTGCGGATTCTAGTGAAGTAGGTTAGGTTTTGAGTCGGAAATAACAATTGAAGAGTGAAGGGTAGTCAATTCGAGGTCAGAATTGAGCAGACAAGTTGAGTAAGAAGTGCAGCAAAGGCAGATAAAAAATCTGGGGAAAAGATACCCCCGGTATCTCGAGGGTAACCTCCGGGTTACCGAGGCTTGATTTTCAGATTTCTGAACGTCAGTTTATAAAGCTGAATTTTTAGAGACACGTGGAGGACACACGTTGCACCAGATACAGTCAGTCAGCGAAACCGAACCATTTTCCCCTCTTTTCAAAATTTTCATCCTTTCCCACACTCCACCATAACTCCACCTCAATCCCATCAATCACCTCCTCAAATCCCTCACCTTAATAACTTCTCTACCCATTATCCCACTAAACCATCCACATTCACTCCATTCTTTCTATTTAAACCACCCCTTCATCACCAATACCATCATTCTTATCATTTTCATCTCTTTCATTCACCAAACCTCTACCATTTCTTCCTTCTTCATATATTTCGGCCACCATCACCACCATATCACCACCAAACATCTACCATAACCAAACCAATTTCCTTTCATTTTCCAAACCCTAAACACCACCTCCTTCAACCCCCGTTGTTCGTTCCGAAAATCGTTGCTACGGTGAGGTGCTGCAATTCTTCTTCTTCTATCATCAGAGGCACAGTCCTGAAACAAAATCAGAAAATTTCAAGCCGGTAAACCGAACCCTACCTCCGGTTTACCGAGGGTTCTTTTTCAGAAGCAGCTTATGTATCAGGTTCTATACTCATTCAGGATGGGTCCTAAGCGTCAACGGTCATTTGTTCGTCCAAGTGGTTACCAGACTGTATATGGAGATGCCAATCCGCTGATAGACGGGGTTGCGCAGTTCCATTCTTTAGCTATTTACGAGTCATTCCGAGGCCATTGGAACGCAAGACCAGTGGCTCGAGAACGAGGGGTAGATTTGGACGACTGTGGGTCGATATTGCCGGAGGCCCTACAAGCACAAGATTTATTGGACATGGCTGAGGCACTGGCAAGATTCAACGCCACGGTGGTAAAGGGAATTCTATGCTTATGTTTCGCATAACCCCGGAGCCACATTTGCTATGGTTCGCGGCGTTAAGGTTGATTTCTCTATCGAGCGGATCAACGCTCATTTTGGGGTTAGAAATCCACCGGTGGGCCCAGATGAGTACACATCCTCGAGCAACATTGCCGATCTCGAGAGGATGGACATGCTTGTTGATTTCTTAGGGGTGCAATAGAAGCGTAATCCTGCTGGAGCCCCCACCATCTTCCTAGAGAATGAGCTATCTTGGGACCGGAAGATGGTCAATAGATTTGTTTGTGCACGCCTTCTTCCGACGAAGCACACTGTTTCTGTCACCACTTCGAGGGCAGAGTTGATGTTTTACCTAGAGACGGGTGCCCCCATCAACATCGGTCTGTTGATGCATAGCCGTATCCATGAGCTTGCCGCCACTTATGAGCGAGAGCTGCTACCTTACGGGCCGATGATTGATATGTTTGCTCTAGAGGCCGAGGTGAAGATGCTTGTTAGTGATGATTGGGAAGATCCTGAGCCTCAGCTCAGTTCACAGTCGTCTCGAGAGTTCAAAGACGGGTTAGAGCAGAGAGAGCGTACTCCGGTGCTTGGAGCACCGAGAACTCGAGAGCCTTGCTAGAGGAGCACTCGCGAGAGATTGTGAGTCTGCATCGCAAGATGGATCGGATTATTGACTTTCTAGGAGTTCCGCCTGCTACCCCGCCACCTAGGACTGCCCCTAGTCATAGAGCATCCTCTTCCACCGCCGCCGCCTCGAGTTCTGCACCACCTCCCGGTTTTGAGCATGGCGTCGACTGGGAGGGTGATTTTGATGAGGACTAGATTTTATTTCTTTTTATTGTTGTTTTCCATTTTTTTTTTTAAATTTTTCTTTTCCTACTCAGCTGATGTAGCAGAATGACATTTCTATACTAATTTTGTGGCGTAATTTGTTTTGGAGTATATTATTTTCTCTTTTACTGCCGCATGTTTATTATACAGTTTCTTGTCACCACTATTCTTCTTGGTTTTCTTGAGATATTTAGCGCAGATTCTTCATGGACTACTTACATGAGCCCGTTGATTTATCCGATGATCCGTTTCTTCTTTGGTTCCGCCCTTAACCGAAGCTAAGTTCCTTTTCATTTTTTATTTCTCATCTTACACATTGGGGACAATGTTTCGATTAAGTGGGGGGGGGGGGGGTAGAGGAACGTCCCTTAGCTTTTTAGCATGATATTCCATGAATTGAGTGATTGTCTTGATTTTCTTTGATGCACGATTCACCACTTAGACTTTGATTCCTTTCGACAGAATTTTGAGAAATTATGATATCTTTGATCTTTCGAGTTAATTGACTTCATCTTTGTTTTACTTTGTACGAGTAAGAGAAAGTGTTTACTTCTGAAGTAGTGGCGTATTAAGCGCATATTCTGTTATGAGCCACCATTTTAAGCACGTATAACTCACTTCCCTTGGTGTGTAGTCGATAGCATATTGCTTTGACTAGAGTTGACCATGGCTTTATCACGAATCATGTTTCACTTACGCTTAGAAAGGCAAAGGAATTTCGGATTCGGTAGTTTATCATGAGTGGGGCCGTGAGGATAGTTAAATCAATGAGAGTTCACCCTTTATATTCTCTTTGGCAATATCTTAGTCGATGGAGCGTAAGACGCACGACTTTTGCATAGACCGATAAACGTGAGCCTAAGAGTAGTATATACTCGGTTCTCGATCCGCCTTCCCAGCTCAATTAATTAACAAATACATGTTCGAGACTAGTTAGTTCGACTACGGGTTGACGTAATGTGAGATTGACTGCATTCCTAAGCGGTTGTGAAAGTTATTGCACACACACATTGGCTCATGACGTGAATAGTGTTTAATATGTTACTAATGGATATGAGTGGCATGATCTTGATCTTGACTTTGTAGGGCATAGTTGTTTTTAATTAACTTGTGTATTGCTCAAAGTGTTATTTTCTTTTTGCCTTTTTGCTCGGGATGATCAAAAGCTAAGTGGGGGTAGTTGATAACGCTCTAAATGGTACCAATAATTATACCAATATTCACCCCGAATTCTGCTCAAAAGAGGATAGATAGGCTCGTTATTGCTTGGAATATGTGTTAAATGCTATGTGAGTGTTTCTAGGATCATGATTCTGCATTCATGCTATTTTCCCGATGTTTTGGTACTGTTTTGTCTCATTTTTTGTGTTTTATAGGATGTACCGAAACTGGAGCATTGGAGAACGGATATGGACCAAAAGGAATGCTTTGGGCTGAGTGATTGAAGTCCAAGAAGAAGCCTGCCGAAGAAAAAGGAGAATAGAAGGCCCGGTAACCCGAGGGTTAGGCCCGGTAAACCGGTGACTTATTCAACACGAAATTCATTATGCCGCATTGTCTAAGTCGGTTAGGGTTTTAGAGAGTCTTAAGTCGGCTATTGTATCTATATAATGCCGCATATACTGAAAGCTTACATAGAACTCATATATGATTCATTAGTATTACAAATACATTATATATTTTGATGAAATAAAGTTTTCTTGAGCTTTGGAGAGTTGCTTTTGGTTTCCTCCCTTCTTCCATCATCTCTAGCTTGAGTAGATCGAGCTAGATCTTCATTGTTGAAGGTATGAAGCTTTGAACGTTCCTTTATTGTCTTCAATATGGTAGATCTGTTCGTATTTATGTGTTTTAGTTAATCTGCATGTTTAACAACCCTATAATTTACTTATTTTAATCGTATTGAGCAATGTAGATCCAGAAATTAGGAAAAGCTGCCCCCGGTAAACCGGTGGTCTATACCGGTTTACCGAGGCATATTTTAGAAAACCTAAACTGTGATTCACTACAGCTACGTTGATCGGCAGTAATGATTAAAACGAGTATTAGGTCTGGCCAATCTAGTATTTGTAATTCGTAAATGAACATGAAGGACCGCAAGTGAAGTGTTAATTAGGACATAGTCTTGATGGACCCTAGGAACGTGCTGGTCAGTGTCGACAGCTGTCTAGGCGGGTTAGCGGTATGAGGTAACGCTCAATATCGGCATTTCTAGTTCTTTATGCGTATGGGCTATTACGGACCATTTAAGGAGGGTAGCTTGCGTATAGATTGTCTACTGCCATTGTCGGAGTAGATAGGAGTAGGAATTGCACCCGTAGCTGATAAATATGATAATAATCATCAAACGCTCACGATTAATCTAAGGAAATTATGTGGGGAAGTAAACATAACAATTAACTAATCCAAGTTAGTAGATAGGTGAGGAGAGGGAGAGGTATACCATGTTTGTTTTCTTTTATGTTATTGTTGGTCAATGACCGCATTTATGTTGCTACTTAATCAGGTTAGAATCGTTTATACTTATGAGTTGCATTGTCTATGTGGGATCGACCTTGACTCGCATTTACTATACTGCGATGTACCACGTATTCTTGCTAGTAATATCGACGTTAGTGACTTACACGCGATCAATTTCTCAAAAAAAAACTATGTCCTTAAGATAAATTTGCTCCGTCATGTACCCACGATTAAGCAATTGTCTCCCAGGATTACTCAATTTACTTGTCCAAGAGAGAGGTACTTCAACTCCTGAACAATAGCGAACTCTTACAGTGCTTCAGAAACTCTTTGACTATTTTATGCAGGAATATGTGACTTTGTGTTGTATTTCTGGTGTTGTTTCCATTGTAGTAGAGGACCATTAGATAGATAGCAATAGAGGGGAGGTGAATTGAAAGCCACGGGTGAAGATCCTCACTAACAGGCCCTTTAAATCCATCAGTTGAAGAACTCATTTAACTCGCATTAGCTTTGCAATAATGCAACCACTAACTCTGCATTATTAGCAGATTAGCAGATGAAGGGACTCTCGGCTTTGAATGAATCAAATTGAACTTCTAATTTATGAAGGACTCGGCTCGAATCAGCTCATCAGAATGTTGAATAATTAATTGACAAACCCAATGTAACTTTGTCCAAAATATTAATACTTGCCCTTAGGCCCAATGGCCAAATGGTCAACGGGCACGGGCCGGGCGGCGGTGGCGCCCGTGCGTGTGTAGCAATTTTAGCAGAACATCGTCTAACTAAAACCATTATGAACTCTCTCCCTTTCCTTGGAGCTTATACCATTGATTAAACTTCTCCTACTTAAATATTGAGAAAATATTGGCACACTTTCCAATGTGGGATTATGGAGGTTAAACTCTTCAACTTCCAACACTTCAACTTCAATTAACCAACTTTATGCCTCAATTTCTCATTCACCCGATATCCGAATTGAATGATTCAAAGATCTATCTTCATCTACATAAAATGATAAATTATACAAGAGTCTAATCGAAACGTGCATATAAAGTGGTTGTAAAAAATGATTAAAAAATCATTTTAAAACGAGTAAAATCATTTTTTCCTTTTCCCCTCAATTATCTCCAACAATATGTGTCTCCCTAAGTGTTTGACTTAGGATTAAAGGCTCTTCTTTAAAATGATAAGTTATTATAAAGATTGATAGCAGATTACATTCACAGTAGTGTTGGTGATAGTGTCGTGTGTGGAGTGATTTACGGAACAGATCCGTAATTCAAGGATTTAATTATGGAAATTAAATGCAGAAATAAACAACTCGGAAATAAAATTGAATTTTATTATGTACATCCTACGACCAAGTTTGCTACTCAATCCGCCGAACATAAGCGGTGGAATTGCCTTGGTGAGAATATCGGCATTTTGGTCCTGTGAGGGAACATACCGAAGTTGAATGATCTTGGCATCAATCTTCTCTTTAAGGAAATGTCTGTCAATATCCACATGTTTGGTTTTATCATGATGGACTGGATCCTCTTCCATGCATAAAGTGAATTATTGTCACAAAGAACGAGTAGGACAAAGTTTCCGAGGGTCCGCCGAAGGTCGTAAGGACTCTTTCAGCCATAATGCTTCACAAATGCCCAAAACCGGTGCCCGAGTTCGGCTTCGACCGCTTCTAGAGACGTAGGTTGTTTCTTGCTTCTCCAAGTGACAAAATTACCCCATACATATGAGCAATAGCCTGTGGTGGATCTTCTGTCTATGTGGCAACCAGCCCAGTCAGCATCGTATAGACCTTCACTGATCTGTCAATAGACTTAGTGAAGTGTAGGCATTGGCCAGGAGTGGACTTCAAGTATCTGAGTATTCTGTAGACCGCATCCCAATGGTGCTCAGTAGGGCAATGCATGAATTGACTGACAAGGCTAACTCCATATGCTATATCAGGTCTTGTATGAGAGAGATAGATAAGTTTCCCTACAAGTCTCTCGATATTGTTCCTTTCTTACAAAGAACATTACCATGTACCGGTGGATTACGGGGTCTACTTGGAGATACAAACGGAGTTTGCATCCTAGCATGCCGTTTCCTTCTTCACGGAGTCCAAGACATACTTCCCTCGTGAGACCGAGATACCCCGTCGTTTCGGCTATTTCCAAGCCAAGGAAGTACTTGAGATATCCCAGATCTTTAACTTGAAACACTTTTGCCAGAAGGGTCTTCAATTGTTGGATCTCAGCAGGGTCATCACCAGTAAGGATGATATCATCCACATAGACAATAAGAATAGATCTCTTCGGGTTGGTTATTTTGATAAACATGGTGTGATCTGAGTTGCATTGATGATATCCAGCAGCTTTAACCACAGTAGTAAGCTTGCCAAACCAGGCTCGAGGGGACTGCTTCAGGCCATATAGGGATTTCCTCAGTAAGGTCACCATTTAGGAAAGCATTTTTGATATCCAATTGGTGGAGAGGCCGATCAAGTTGGACGGCAAGTGAGATTATTTTGATAAACATGGTGTGATCCGAGTTGCATTGATGATATCCGGCAGCTTTAGCCACAAGTAGTAAGTTTGCCAAACCAGGCTCGAGGGGATCGCTTCAGCCATATAGGGATTTCCTCGCCTTGCAAACTTTCCATTGAGTGTGAGTGTTGCCAAAACCAGGAGGTACATTCATATAGACTTCCTCGCAAGGTCACCATTTAGGAAAGCATTCTTGATATCCAATTGGTGGAGAGGCCGATCAAGTTGGACAAAGAAGTGAGATTAGTACCCCGACAAGTGTTTAGCTTTGCCACGGGTGCAAAGGTCTCTTTATAGTCAATCCCATATGTTTGAGTGAATCCCCTTGCAAACCAGCCTAGCTTTGTATTTGTCAATAGTACCATCGCATTGTACTTGATAGTGAATGACCATTTACAAACGGATTGTCTTCTTTCCATGTGGGAGAGTGGTGAGGTCCCAAGTATGGTTGTCAAGGAGAGCGATCATTTCGGTTTTGACAAATGACACCTTCCACTTATCATGTTGGAGAGCTTCCCGTATATTCTTAGGAATGGAGTGGGAATCCAAGTCCCGTGTAAACATAGCAAAAGAAGGTGACAAGTGATCATAAGACACATAAGTATGAATAGAGTGATTAGTACATGATCTATTTCCCTTTCGGACAAAGAATGGGTCCGTCATCACTATCGGTGGAATGAGTAGGGTCAGTAGGCTCAGGAGACTGCTGAGGTTCAGTGGGCTCGCAGGCCGCCGAGGTTCGGTGGGCTCGCAGGCCGCCGAGTATCGTGAGTCCGCCGAGGAGTTGGTTGAGGGATTAGAGTGAGCTCAATTTCAATAAGGTTGCCATCTGTGACTGGTCTCGTAGGTTTGCTGTAGTAAGGGGTTTTTTCAAAGAATTTTACATCCATAGAATTGTAAAATCTTTTGTCAGTGGGAGAGTAACACTTGTAACCCTTTCTATCTTTGGCATAGCCTAGGAAGATGCATTTATGAGCTTTGGGATCAAGTTTGCTTCGTGTTGGGCATGAATATAGACAAACACAAGACATCCAAAGATCTTTGGAGGCAAGTCAAGCAATGAGATGAGGACGGGAATGACTTGTCGTAGGGTTTGAATGGGAGTCTTGAATCCTAACACTCGCCGGGTAACCCGTTGATCGTGTATGTGGCGGTTAGTATAGCTTCACCCCACATATATTTAGGCACATGTGTGGTGAACATGACCGATATAGCCATCTCCAAGTAAGTGCATGTTCTTCCTCTCAAGCAACCCCATTTTGCCGAGGTGTCTCTACACGCCTCGGTGTGAACAATTCCCTTATCATTCGGGAAGGTGCCGAGGTTGGATTCATAGTATTCCAGGGCATTATCTCGTTTTTAAGATTTTAATCTTAGTGTCAAATTGAGTGGATACCATGTTATAGAATTCTTGGAAGATGGTTCCAACTTCGATTTATCTTTCATCGAAATGTGACCATGTGATCCTGGTGTGGTCATCTATGAAGGTGACAAACCACCTCTTTCCCGTTATACTTTTTACTCTTGAGGGTCCCCAGACATCACTATGAATCAAAGTGAAAGGTGTGGAAGGTAAATAATGTATTTTAGTATACACAGATTTAGTAAGTTTAGCAAACTGACAAATATCACATTGAAGGTCACTGAGGTTACATCCTTTAAACAATTCAGGAATTAAAGACTTTAAATAACTAAAACTTGGATGACCTAGCCTATAATGCCATAACATGATATTGTCTAAGGTTTGGTTGCAGGCTGCTGTGGCAATTTCAGTCTTCAATCTTCTGTCTTCAGCAGGGTTGACCATAAACAGTCCTGAGCAAGCTTTAGCTCTCCCAATCACTTCCTGTGAAGAAAGATCCTGGAAAATACATTGATTGTCATTAAACAAGATCGTCCAATTCGTTCTTTAGTGAGTCTACCGACGATATAAGGTTACAAATCTAATTTAGGAACAAATAGGACATCCTGAAGGTATATCTTATCAGTAAGTTTAACATTTCCAAAACCTTGTGCACATGAGATAGATCCATCAGCAATCCTAATATTGTGGGTTTGATGACAGGGCCTAAACTGAGATATGAGACTCTTGTTACCAGTCACATGGGATGAAGCCCCAGAATCAACAATCCAAGTATCATTACTGAGAGGTGAGTGGAATATACCTGTTTTAGCATGAGTATCTATGTCAGTGATAGAACTACCTTCCTTTTGTTGAGCAATGAAGGCTTCGAAAGCAGCAAACTGAGCATCCAACATGGTATCTTTGTTCCCTTCTTCACCGACATGCCTCGCCCCGACTCTCCCCGGTTGGTTTGGAGGGTTTAAAGGAATTAGGCTTACCATGTAGTTTCCAAAGCAAGTGTCCTTGGTGTGATTTGTGCGTTTACGGTGGTCACAGAACAACTTTCCTGTCTTCTCAGTAGGGTTCATGTAAGTCTTAATAACCTCAGCAGGCTTCCTGACCACCAACATTGCTGAGCTATCAGTAGGGTGATCAGCAAGGTTGCTTTGCAGCATTACTTTTCTCCTGCTTTCCATATGTTTGACTTCAGCAAACACAGATTTGAGGTGGGGGAGAGGTTTAGTAGCAAGAACTCTACCTCTAACATCATCAAGGGATGAGTTCAGTCCTGTAAGGAACTTGAATACCCTCTTTTTCTCAATGATATTCTTGTATAAGGCAGCATCCTCTACATCCTTCCATGAGTGAATTTCCAACATATCTAGGTGTTGCCATGCTTTAGATAGTTGGTTGAAGTACTGAGTTACAGACAGACCTCCTTGCCTGCAATTTTGGATTTGAGCTTCAAGATCATAGACCTCAGATGTATTGTCCTTTTTTGAGTAAAGGTCTCTGGCATTGTCCCAGATCTCCATTGCAGTATCATACATCATGAAGTTCTCACTGATCTCTTTTGTCATTGACCTCGTGAGGATGGTCATGACTTTGTTATTTTCTGTATCCCATGCTTCAAACTTGGGGTCAGTTTCAGCAGGGGCAGGTTTGGAGCCAGACAAGTATCCCATCTTGCTCTGGCCTGAGATATACATTTTCATAGATCTTGACCACAAGCAGTAGTTGTTGCCGTCAAGTCCGTGATTTGTAAATGAATGGTTTTCGGTGACACCCGATCTCCGCTCGAGGCAAATTTCGGGACTCTACCGAGGGTGAGGAAGCTTCGGATAATGAAGACATTCTTGATATGAGTTAAGAAGTTACAAAGGAGTTAAGTAGATTTTGCAGCGGATTCAGGAGTTTAAGTCTCTGATACCATGAAGAGAGTTTGAGAAAGTAATAATACTTGAGTAAACTTCAACTTAGTTAATTCATCATCATAAAAGAGTGAGTATAAATAGGTACAAGTAAGTGAGAAAGGTCCTAGTAGAGTATAAGCTAGGAGAGAGCAATTAATTACTAGAGTCGGCTAGTATTAATTGCTAGAATTGTCTATTACCTAATAAGACAAAATAGAGTTACTTTATGACTTTATGACATATTAATTGTTTATACAATACAATTAATATGTCTACATCTAACAAATTAAAGCAATTACGGCGTAGATCTATAAATTAACACAACTATAGTATAGATCTAATAAAATAAAGCTAATACAACGTATATCTACAAAATAAAACTATCACGGTGCAGATCTGACTTGAAAGTAAAAGTGAGTAAAGTACGATGCATAAAAAATGACAAACCGATGCGAGTATAGTACTCTTTCCTTAAGACAGATTGCTCCGGTATGGTGCCCACGGTAGTAGCAACTGCCTCCCAAGAAACAACGGCTTACGTCTTGGATTGAGAGGCACTTCAACAATCCAAGCTCCGGCGAACTTACAGAGTGCTCTGACTTTTTCCGACTCGAGAACTAGAAGTATATGCTTGATAGTATGTAGTGGAAGACACGAGAAAAACAGAATGATTGTACCTTCATCCACGGGGTTGTTTATATAATGGAGAGGAAGAGGTAATGCTTGAATATTATTGGCCGAAATACATCATCAGAGTCGGCCAACTTTTCCCCTTGGAAAAGTTATTATGGTCGGCTCTTGCTTAACACGTGTATTAAGAAATTAATCCTCCTTTATGATTGGTTGGATGACGTGTCATCTGAATTCTGATTGGTCGAATGACTCAATTATGACACGGCTTTCTCAACTTTTCCCTCAAGGAAATAAATCTCAGCCGAAAAAATTAGCACAAGTTAATTAAGTATGGCCGACTTAATTACATCAATTTCCACACTGTTCTTGAACATTCCGACCGCCTCTTAATTAAACAGTTAATTTCAAAGGAAATTTTGTCCAAAAAATTATTAGTATCTACCGAGCCGGATGGACAGCGGCGGCGCACGCGTGTGGAGTTATTTAGTTCCTCCCTCATGCACAAAAGTGTCTTGCCCCTTGGGGCACATCTATAAGAGCATACACTAGCTCTTATGTATAGAGATCAAGTCTCTCAAACTTCCAATGTGTGAGATTGAGTTGAGGTTCTCCCTTCAACTCTTATCTCCAACACATTTTCAACCAACTTTAGGCATTAATTTCTCATTCACCCGATATCCGAATCGAGTGATTCCAAAGCCAAATATTATCTACTCCGTGGGTAGAGTTTTTAGACGTAATAAGCTCCCGATGAATTACACCGGAGCATATCCGAAATTCACGCTAAAGTTGACCACTTTACCCCCATTTCATGGGATATCTCCAACAAGTAGGAGTAGGCAACATTGTAATGATTTCAGTAAAAATAGTCGGAGTCAAAAGACTCAAGTTCGTCCAGTTAAAACAGTGGGAGTCATTAGACTCAAGCACCCACATAAATATGATTTCTGTCTCAAGTCTGTTTAGACAAATTGATATCGGTTTCTAAATTTAATATGCTTATTAATTTTGGAAAAAGTATATGACAATTGTGCAACAAACTAGAAAGACGGACTTTATCGGATAAAGTCAAAACCACTGTTACAAACTGAAATAGGAAATTAAGTAGATCATCAAGAGCAAAACGGTTTCATGCTAAGATTGACATATACAAGAGATCTATACTTTTGTTGTATTTCTTAATATGGGATTTAAAGACTAGTGAACCTTGATTCAAAACAGTGAGAGCTAATTGTTAGCACTCTTATATGTCGAGAAACCCTATATGGAAGGATAAATGACTAAAGTAACATTTTGTTGGAAAAATGTCATAGATCAATAGACTCGCAAGAGTTTACAACCTTGAGCTCCTATTCATATGGACTTACGATAGGAAACTGATGTCTTAATATTTGAATTATATTACTCTAGACTTTTAGAAAGTTCAGGGGATTTCTAAAGTGAGCCGAAAGGAAATAGGGTATATCTTTGAAGAATATTTGATATAATCCAATAAGTTAGTATTCGATACTCAGTTCAAGTATGGATGGTATATGATACCATTAATTTAGATCCATTACCCCTTAGTGAAATTGTTTCACTATAAGAGACCGTAGATTGCTCGAAATGGCTAATGTAGCTGATGAACTGCATTTCACTGCTTAACTCGGTTTTGGGATATGTGATGCAAGTGATGGTTACATTTTCAATATAGGTACCATGTGAGTCTATCAAAAAATGACACCAATATAGTTGTAAGTAAATAAATGAAGTTATTTTACTCCACTTCCACATGTAGTAGTGTCTAGCACTTATACTTATAAGGTCTAGACTGTTATGTTGCATGCTACGTTTAGAAGTATGTTTGTCTGTAATATATCCTATTGGTACAAAGGAAGTCCAGTCATATGATTCTCAAAAGAATAAAGTGTTAGTATCAACTATCACTATATTTTTCGAGATTGACTGTTTGACAACTTCAACCTCAAAGTAAATTATTTACCTAGGGAATTACTATCTTATCTGATCAAACCATATCCGACAATAGTTATCGGGAAACAATTTTAGAACCACTGTCAAAGATCAGAATGTCAGATCACCAAAATGTAGTGGGAGTATGGTTATACCATTAATCCCATGTCGTAAATACAACAAACCATCAAATGTTGCCAGCTACATAAAGTGAAATATAATCCATATTCTATTAGAAGAAGATGGAAGATTCTGATGATGAGAGGTGTCTAGAAGCAATGAACCAAGAAAAGGAGTTTAAATACTCTGATTCTATCAGAAATCCTGTAGACTGTCCTAAGACTGTACACGATAAAGAGACACAAATCTACCAAAAGAAAGGTGGACTTATAGGAAAGTGGAGACTTTCAAGGTAACACTTCTGGCATTGGGTTATACCCGGAAATTGGTTTGTCAAGGAGACTATCCGGCAAATAGTTGTCTTTAAATCCATTAGTGTTCTCCATTATGGTTGTTTGTCATTGAAAGAGTTCTCGTGTACGACGTGTGCTCATCAAATGCATTTATTTTATTGGGTGGGGCGCACTATAAAAGAACACCCAATCCCTTTCCACTGAGCATTATTAGATCAAAGAAGACGACTATAAGATAAAATTATTATCAAATCTGACAGCAACAACCAGAATGGTTCGTTGGACCTTGACAAAAGCAAAAAGTCTACAAGTAGCTAAGATCTTTTACTGGTCAAAACAAACCTCTAGGTCATAGAACCATAGACTAGATATGATCTAGTACTACGAAGATGTTGATAAGGCTTGTGTCACATGAAAATCAATGATGAAAAGTGGTGTTCAAGTGTTAAAGTGTATAACATTGCATTCATTATGAATAATGTGGGAAAGTTATATGAGGTTAAGCATTGACTATCCAAATGACTGATTTGAAAAGAAGAAAAAAATTGTTCCTGGAAATTCGAAATGTTCGAATTTACCACAAATGGTTGTTGAAATTATCCCAAAATATTATTTTGATATTGGTCTATTACCGACCATACATGGAATAGTTCTCCACAAATATAAGTCTTAATTAGGATAAGTTGTGGAGATCAAGAGATATATATTCATTTTCATAATAATTAGTCAATGTCATTTAAAATATATCCAGGATTTGAATATTGGGTAAACAATAAAGGTTAATTGTCAAGTATCTTTGGCAAAAGAGAATTAGTATGCAAGTGTAATCGTTTTATGACCTGGTAAGAGACGGTTACACTAATAAAGATTATCAAAAGTTAATTAATGGACCAGTGTGGATTCTTGTCAAAATCGTTTGACGGGCTTTGGCATAAATGTTATGGAAAGACTTGACGCACTTGTTTTATAACAAGTGGGAGAATGTTATGATGTAAAATGAGTGCTAAAAACGATTCATTTTGCCTTTGCAGGCAAGTGGGAGCTGTTAGGCATGGTTAGGAAAAATAATACTGTATTGTTGCCCGGAAAATATATATATATATATATATATATAATTAATATATATATATATATATATATAGATTTCCTATGAATATTTTGTTTTGCTTAACTGCATAAATATAAATGACACTGCAAGAAAATTTCCGGTGGTTCGTTATGTAACCATAAAGCGCAATGCATAAGTGTTGTGTATGGCGGATTGAGTTTATGGCGAACTACCTTAAATATTTAGTCCGTGGTGAATTGAATAAAGTTCATAAGTGACTGGAGTTTGGGATCTCGCAGTCAAACCATCAATAGTGCACCGGAACACTTAGACAGTGACCACCTGATCCGGACCATCGGTGTTGGACACCTTAGTGGCTGCACTTATACGTGAAAAAGGTTCACGAAGGACATGACCGATTTGATATGACGATCTCGTACTAAGTCCGTAACGAGATATTCTGATTGAATCATAAAATGACCATTTATGGATTGAATATTAATCTTGGATGTGCTTATAGACTCATGCCTTTTTAACTGGTGACGTTTGATTTGGCGGTATGGTTGGGTAATAGTGTTGTCCTTAATCCTGACCATTTTAGCATCACTCGGGAATCAATAGCTAGGAATGTAAGTCAGAATCATGTTTTCATCTCAATTATCATCATCTTCATCATCCTCAAACATTATCATCATCTTGTTCCCATCATCTTCATTATAATAAATCTCAACAATCATCCTATATTTCATCATCCTCATCGACATCCCCACCATCTTCAACCTCAACTTTTTCATCCATCAAACTCACCACAACCATTTCCAAGAAACTAGCCGTAAACATTTGCTCAAAACTGTACAACATACAAAATTGAAGTTTTTTTGAGGTGTTGAACTTATTGGATCAACCATTGAAAAAAAAAAACCATTTGAAAAACCGAGTTTTTCGAAAAATTGAATGAAATTTTACTTTTTAATCAATTTTTTTGTCTAGCTATTTATTTAGGCGGCTACTATCGACACAACATTTCTACTATTGGCACCACGGTTGCTTCAGACACTCAATAAATTACCATTGGCACCACCATAATCTTTTTATTCTTTTGTGCAACATAACGTCTGTGTCACAGACGTTTTCTTCAGTACAATCATCAATGGCACTGACGTTGTTTGTCAATATCAACGTCACTAGCACTGACGTTGGTTTTCAATACCAACGTTAGTGGCACTGACGATGGTTTTTCAATACCAACGTTAGTGGCACTGATATTATAGCTATAAATGTATCATTGGTGAAAAACGTAAGTCCAACTGACGTTGTTAGCGAAAAAGAACGTCAGTGGCACTGACGCGCGTACCGTGGTGCTGAAAAGTAATTTGTGGAGTGGTAATTAAATGAAAAATAATAATGATAAAGGATGTAAATAGTACAAATGTGGTGGCAATAGAACTCGCCTTGTTTTATTGTTATATAAATGTATAAATGTGTTGAAATACATTATGTAAGTGTATTGCGCAAGTATTTCAGGTTTGGAGTGTGATGATGATCAATTTTATTTCTTCAAATTCACCTAGAACAAATCAACCATAAGAGAGTCGATTCTAAGCAAAATCGAATTTGGCCAAGTCGATTTTAAAAAAAGCGACATTAATAAAGTTGATTCACAGAAAATTGACTAAAGCTAAGTTGATTTCACTTGTTCGAGTTTTCTATTCTCGATTGTGGCTCAACAAAGTCAACTTTTGATAAATTTTGTGGAGTAAAATTTCTAATCAAAATTTTCACGATTCAAATATATCTATACTAGGGTTCATTCACATAATGTCCAAACTACCATTTACAGAAAAATACAATATATATAATGGAAAATTAGGGATAAGGACACAATCCGAAATATTTTTTAACAGGACAACTAATATTTTTTATAGGACAACCGCATAATTTTTATATGAATCCCGAAAATCAGTGAATCTTCCCGGTGAATCCCGGGAATTTCGACAAGTGAATTTTGACTGAATCCCGAAAATTAGTGAATCTCACATGAAATGAATTTAAAAAAGTGAAAACTGAATTTCGACAAGTGAATAAATAACCAAAAGTTTCAAAAAACTCGTCCTTCTACTCAATTGATGAAATATTTCGTCCTTCTCCCTCATTCCCCCTATATATATATATATATATATATATATATATATATATATATATATATATATATATATATATATATATATATATATCATAATACCCCTTTCAAGTTGGAGCGTGAAGATCAAAAACACCCAACTTGCGCAAAATAAACTTGAACTGTTGCTTGCCCAAAGCTTTGGTAAAACTATCTGTCAACTGCATATTTTTAGGAACGTAGGATGGAATGATGGAATGATCAAACCATCAGTGATAGAATCATGCACGAAATGACAATCCGCCTCAATATGCTTCGTGTGTTCGTGGAAAACAAGATTTTGAGCAACATACAATGCCGAATGACTATCGCAGAACATGCGAATCCGGGGGGGGGGGGTGTCGAACCCCGAGATCATGAAGGAGTTGCTAAAGCCATTTCAACTTGCACGTGAGGGACGCCGTGGAACGATATTTAACATCCGTAGATAAACGAGAGACTGTCACTTGTTTCTTCGACCTCCATGAGATGGGTGAAAGGCGCAGGAATACAAACCAATCACTCAAGGAACGGCTGGTCAAATGAGAACTTGCCCAATCAGAGTCACACCAACCTTCATGGAGTAAAGAATTGTCGGATCGCAAAAGAATTCACTGACCAGGTCTCTTCTTCAGATAACGAACCAGCCGAAATGCGGCTTCTCAATGCTCAACGCGAGGTGCCTGCATAAACTGAGACAAAATATGGAAAGAGTAGGCCAAATCCAGCCGAGTCACACCGAGATAAAGAAGACGACCCACCAAGCGTCTATACCTCTCGGGATCATCCAACAAAGGTGTTGGACATATTTTAAGTTTTAGTGATGAGTGCCAGACTAGCTGTTATAGAGCAAAAGCAAAACGTTGTCTAGATTAAATGTATAGGCTTATTAGAGTTTGATCTTTATATAGGTTTGATCAAACAAGCACTGTAAAAGGTCACCGACTTTCATCGCGGACCTGTCGAGGTCAGTAAGGTACCTGAGTCAGTAGATTAGTTTAAGAACCTGCTGAAGACTGAAGGCTGAGGGCTCAAACTCAGTTATTGAAGGCTAAGGGATCAAACTTAGTGTTTAAAGTCAAGGATATGGAATCAGAATTTAAGGAAGTCTGTGATGACCTAAACTGATTACATATACCTTGTGTACAAGGTCTAAGTTCCATAAGTTAAGTGGTGATTGGAACTTAGTTATGTTCAAATTGGTGTAATCTAACTTCACAATTAAAATTTAGATAAAAGACAGTCAGCTGAAGTGTTTTATAAACACAGCAAACTTTAGACAGCTGACTGACAAGTATTTCAGCAGACTTACATACACAGGAACCTGCTGAATATGTATTTCGATTTAATCAAAGGTTACATTGGAAGATTACAAGGATAAGGAAAGATATCAACTTTTGTTTTTGTCAACAAATCAATGGTTAAGATTAAAGGGACGTTGGAAAGATTCAGAGCTTTATCCAATGGATACAAGTCAAATGGTGGACAGTCTGAAAACTGTCAAAAGTAAACTAACAGTGTCAGGTGTATGTACATGGACATAATGTAAGTCAAGATGGGGACAAATCTGAAACGGCTATGTTTTGAATTTCAAACATAAGTCACAAGGATTCTCACCTATAAATAGAAGACCCCTGATACAGAAACAAGTGATGAAAATTGATGAAAAACAACAATCAATCTTAAGCTATCAAGTTTATTATCAAGAATTTCACCCTGTTGACATTGTTGAGCTTAAAGCTGCTGATCTAGTATATTCTTCAAGTGTAACCTGCTATCAAGTTACATCAATTTTACAGACTTGAAGACATCAAGCTGCTGATCATTTCATCCTGATCAAGCTGCTGAAAGCTGAATCATTTACTTGATTCAAACCTTCTTTTACAAGAAACCTGATGAAGACAGTGAAGCATCTTTTAGGTGTTAAGGCTGTTGTTTGTGGTGGAGCTGGTGGAGAGGCAATCCTACCCTTCAAGGACCAGTGGAATACTTTGGAGCAGCAATTCTACCTGTTTTAAGTGTTCAGTTTGTGAAGCCATAGTTATTGGTGAAGGACAGACAACTTAGGGATTTTTGTAACTGCAACCTCAAAGATCTCTAGTGAATTTCCTCCAACATCACAGGAGAAGAGTGGACTGACAGGATTACACCACCTGGAACCACTATAAATTTGCCTACTTACTTTCTGCATTTACTTTCTGTATTTAGCATATTAAACACATCAACCTAATATAACTAGCAACTGAATCACACACTTACATTACTGAGTATCTAATACTTGGTATCATATTTTAACAACAAGTATTAAGGCTTAATTTGAATATATTACGGTGCAACAAATTCAGTAAAATCAATAGTCAGCAGACTACTTAGTTGTCAGCAGACTACTAAGTGGTCGACGGACTGCGAGGCGGTCAACATGCTATTGAACTTGCTGAGTTTGTTAACTCCAAAAGTTTTAAGTGTTAAGTTTATTCACCCCCCCTAAACTTAACCAAAGCCTTTTCAAGGGACCAATCAGAGTCACACCAACCTTCATGGAGTAAAGAATTGTCGGATCGCAAAAGAATTCACTGACCAGGTCTTTTCTTCAGATAACGAACCAGCCGAAATGCGGCTTCTCAATTCTCAACGCGAGGTGCCTGCATAAACTGAGACAAAATATGGAAAGAGTAGGCCAAATCCAGCTGAGTCACACCGAGATAAAGAAGACGACCCACCAAGCGTCTATACCTCTCGGGATCATCCAACAAAGGTCCCTCAAATAACGCCAGTTTGTGATTTTTCTCGATAGGAGAGTCCGTAGACTTAGTACCCAACGGGCCTGTCTCATGGATAATATCAGGTGAGTATTTGCGTTGGCTCATAAATATCCCCTGTTTGCTTTGGGCAAATTCCAGGCCAATGAAGTATTTAAGGAGTCCCAAATGTTTCATTTTAAAACACTTCCCAAAATATTGTTTAAAAATAGCCAAAGCCACTTTATCATTTCCGGCCACGATGTAGGCCAAAACGAGAATAGTCCGAATACGATTGACAAAATCCATATTCCTTGAGAGCGGAAGAAGTCTTGGCGAACCAACAATGTGGAGCATGTTTCAATCCATAAAGAGACTTCCGCATCCGACACACTAGGTTCAAACCCTGTTTCTCGAATCCCCGGGGAATCCGCATATAAATCTCTTCCTAAAAATCCCCAAGCAGGAAAGCATTACGGACATCCATTTGATGAATGTCCCAGTTCTTGGCCGCAGCTACACTAAAAAAAGTACGTACAGTCACCATCTTGGCCACCGGAGCAAAAGTTTCAGTATAGTCCATCCCTTCAATCTGATGATTCCCAAATGCAAGTAACCGAGCCTTCAATCGTTGTAAATTCTCATGTTCATCATATTTTTCCGTATACACCCACTTACTCCCCAACGCCTTTTTCCCTGGAGGAAGTGGTTATAACACCCAAGTACCTTGGTCTTTCAAAGCTCGAACCTCCTCAGCCATAGCTTAAGTGAACCCGGAGGAGCGTCGACTTACTCTTTAAAATTTTGGAATCGTGGATTCAGATATTTAGGGTGAATCCTCAACACAACCACAACCTTGTGTGGAAGCACCTTGGAATAGTAAGCTCCTTGACACAATCACAACCTGTGTGAAAGCACCATGGAATTACCTCGACACTTAGAATACTTGTCTCTAAGCACGTTGGTTTTTGGATACCCACAAGGATTTCTTAAGTCCTTGATAATCCGATTTTTGAATCCTCTTTCCAGAAAAACTCGCACAACACTTTTCCAAGTGAAGAATAAAAATATATATTGATAAAAGTTGAAATTCGATTTTCAAGTTACAAATGGATGGCTATTTATAGGTTACAAAAGACACTTGCAAAGCTATGTACATGAACCAAATTTTCGGCCCCCCATTATTCTAGGTACATTGAATCTAGATTCATTGTATCTTGCAAGCTTAATGTATTTTTGGTGCATCAACTTTGATTCTTCCAAGACCTGTCTTCATGAATTCTTGTATGTAAATGGTGCCACCTTTACTTGATTTTCAGCAAAATACTTGTGACTTATTTAGCTAATATGACATAATATGACATATAGTAATTACTTATAATATGCGCCATAATATTGAGATATTATTCCGGTAATCCCCAAGCATAGATAACGGACCTAATGATGTCAAAGTCTTCATCTTGGGACTTGAACTCTTGCATTGTTGAATAGACTAATTTTTCCAAGGATTCGAGTCTCTTTTTACGTTGTAGTCGAGTGTCAGGACTAACCCGAAATACTAGTGGATCTTGAGTAGAGTTCGGTCCTAGATTCATATTAGACCCTTTCGGTTGCGAAGGATCTGTCCTCAGATCATGTGGGTTATCAAATGGTTGCATATCAGCCACATTGAAGGAATTTGAAATACCCCAATTGGGTGGAATGTCAACCTTATAGGAATTATTGTTGATTATATCCAAAACTTGGAATGGGCCATCTCCACGTGGGTGTAGCTTGGTCTTGAATTTTGTAGGAAACCTTTCCTTGTGAAAATGCAGCCATACCCAATCACCAGGGTCAAAGATTATCTCATTTCTGCCCTTATTGGATTGTTTTCCATAGCGAGCAGTTTGAGCCTCCACATTTTTTCTTGCCTTCGCATGCAATTCACGTACCAACTCAGCTTTCTTTTCTCCCTCAAGATTTCTGTGCATACCTGGAGGAAGAGGAACAGGATCAATAGGAGTGATAGGATAAAAACCATAAACAATCTCAAATGGTGAAAACTTAGTAGCAGAATGAGTAGCTCGATTATAGGCAAATTCAACATATGGTAAACAAGTTTGCCAATTCTTTAAGTTCTTTTGCACCACTGTGCGCAATAATTGACCCAAAATTCGGTACACAACTTCCGTTTGGCCATCGGTTTGGGGATGATAGGTGGTGGAATACAACAAAGTTGTGCCTAAGAGCATCAATAGTACACGCCAAAAAAGACTTATAAACTTTACATCACGATGACTGACAATTGACTTAGGAACACTATGTAGTCGCACTATTTCTTTAAAGAACAACTCAGCAATATTCGAAGCATCATTTGTTTTTTGACATGCGATAAAGTGAGCCATCTTAGAAATACGATCGACCACCACAAAAATAGAGTCTTTACCCGTCTGAGATCGCGGTAAACCTAACACAAAGTCCATAGAAAGATCAATCCAGGGGAATGAGGGAATACGTAGTGGTGTGTACAACCCATGCGGATGTGACTTCGATTTGGCCTTAAGACAAGTAATACAAGACACGCAAACTCGATGAACATCACGAACCATCTTAGGCCAATAGAAATGTGGGCGAAGTATGTCTAACGTTTTAGCAATGCCAAAATGACCCATAAGACCTCCTCCATGTGCTTCCCTCACCAAATACTCACGCGTAGATCCTTGGGGAATACATAATTTATTATCTTTGAACAGAAATCCCTCGTGCCTATAAAACTTCTCACAAGCCGAATTTTCAGTAGATTTATACAACTCAGAGAAATCAAGATCAGATGCATACAACTCCTTTATGTGCTCAAAACCAAGTAATTTGGTTTGCATTTGTGTGATTAGAGTGTAGCGCCTAGATAATGTATCAGCAGTTGTGTTCTCTTTTCCCTTTTTATATTTTATCACGTGGAAATGATTCAATAAATTCCATCCATCTAATGTGACGCAAATGCAATTTAGATTGCCCTTTTAGATATTTCAACGATTCATGATCGGAATGAATAACAAATTCTCTTGGACGCAAATAGTGTTGCCACACACGTAAACATTGAACAAGTGCATACAATTCTTTGTCATACATGGCATAATTTAAATGGGCACCTTTTAACTTCTCATTGTAATATGCAATAGGACGTCCCTCTTGTATTAAAACATCACCAATACCCATCTCGGATGTATCACCCTCTATTTAAAACATCTTAGAAAAATCAGGTAAAGCAAGTATAGGTGCAGATATCAAACGAGATTTGAGAGTTTCGAATGCTTCCCTTTGAGTAGGACCCCAATAGAATGGTGTGTTCATTTTCACCAACTCGTTTAAGGGGGTGGCTATGCTGCTGAAATTTCAAATGAATCGTCGATAAAAACTTGCTAAGCCATGAAAACTTCGGACTTCCGTTGCACTTTTAGGTTCAGGCCAGACGGCCATTGCCTTTACTTTCTCTTGGTCAACTTCAATACCCTGTCCACTTACAAAAAAACTAAGGAAAACAACACGATCCAAGCAAAAAGAACATTTCTTAAGATTAGCAAACAGATGTGCCCTTCGAAGTGCTCCCAAAATAGCCCTTAGGTGTGATAGATGTGAATTAAGATTGTAGCTATAGAATAAGATGTCATCAAAATAGACCACGACAAATCGACCAATAAACTCTCTAAGGACCTCATTCATTAATCTCATAAATGTGCTTGGAGCATTGGTAAGACCAAAAGTCATAACAAGCCATTCATATAACTCAAACTTTGTTTTAAACGTTGTTTTTCACTCATCTCCCTCACGAATTCGCACTTGGTGGTAACCACTCTTTAGATCAATTTTCATGAATCATTTTGCACCATGCAATTCATCTAACATATCATTAAGAAGGGGAATGGGATATCGATACTTTATCATGAATTGATTGATGGCACGACAATCGGTACACATCCTCCATTCGCCATTCTTCCTTGGCACAACTATTATTGGAAGTGCGCATGGACTCAAGGATTCTCGAATCTTTCCTTTTTATAGCAACTCTTGAACTTGACGTTGAATTTCCTTAGTCTCTTCGGGATTTGCCCTGTATGCTGGATGATTTCGTAGAACTGCTCCCGGAATAAAATCAATTTGATGCTCCACTCCTCGTAGTGGTGGTAATCCACTTGGTTCTTCTTCAGGAAATACATCCTCAAATTCCTGTAAAGATTTAGAACAATATCGGGAATAGTTCCCGTAAGATCAGATACAAGCTTATAACAAGGAAGTGGAGTAGAAAAGTGCTCATTAATTTCTGAATGAGGAAGTAACGGAAATGAATACTTGTAGATGAACAGTAAAGGACATCGAACAGTCACATAATTCCCTTTTTTGTCACGAACGTGGGAATCTTTCTTAATAATTTCGGTGGACGCTTTGAATTATGTCCCGGATTTTATCAATATAAAACAACAAGTAATAAACCGGTTAACCTCAAGTGCAAGGATCGTAGTGTAGAGGCTATGCCGGGTCGATCTTACGGGGAACTAGACGAATGTGAATCCTAGCTTTTGTTTTCAACTAAACTATTGTCACGAAACTAACCTAAACGAAGAACTAACCTAAACAAATATGCATAAAAGTAACTAGACAGAGGAAATTAATCCAATGCTAGGCAAGATTGAAAGCGATAAAAACTAGAGTGCAATTAAAAGTAAACTAATCTAGCAATTCAAGTTTAAAGGATTAAAATCAAATTATAACGAACGAACAAGCAATTGATCCACCTATCCTATCAACATTCAATGCTAATTCGGATTAATTTGTGATCTCCACTCAAGTCGTGATTCACCTAATCGAAGGCATAAACTCCTACTCTCGTAGACAAGTTCGTTTCCTAACCTTTTATCTTTCGATGTTAAAGATTACGTCTTTCTAACCTAGGCGTGAAATCTTTCAATTTTTAATCTAGACAATCAATCTAATAACTCTCGTTTTAGTTAGATCGAAGATCTATTCTTTTAGCATGGTGATCTAATGTTTATATGATTTTCATCAATAAAACAATCATAAAGCAAACATCTTTCGATACGACTTGCAATAAAACAATGTAAAGCATGATAAAAGAAACAAACTTGAGATAGAAACTCACAAATCAATCACGAATCAAACTGAATTGTTGATGGACGGCTTCACAACTCTTGTTCAAGTGGGTTTAGCCTCTTAACATCCTTGTTGCAACTCGAATTGATGAAATAAAAGGCATGAATCTATCTAATCTAATCTAGGAATTAAATTGCATAAACTGGAAGAAAATAGAGTAAAAACGCAGCCTGAGCCGCCCCTATGAAATTAGGGTTCGAATTGTGTGTCTAGGGTTTGAGAAATCGCGCCTATTTATAGATTTTTAGGTCGGTTTAGGCTAAGGCGGTGCTTGGACGCCCGTCCACTATCTTGGACGCTCGTCCGGCGGCTTCGGACGGAGGTGAACGCCCGATCGCTCGGCGTCCAAACTCTCGTATTAAATTTTCCTTCGGACGCCCGTTTAAGGTCTTCAAACGCCCGTCCGGGGTTGCCGCAAGGTGGACGCTCGTTCGCCCGATCCGGACGCCGATCCATCTTCGATCAAAAACGGATTTCTTCAACTCTATCTCTTTTCCTTCTCAATCCAACTCACCATTATCTCCTCTATCTTGATTTAGCTCGAGTTTTATCAACATTTGATCATCAATTTAGCCTCAAACAAGTACCTACATGACATCAAAAACACCGCAAAGCGTAACATAATTCCAATAAACATAAAATCATAATTAAAACATATAAATTCACCAACTTTGCGATTAACTCATTAAAAATATTATTTGCTTAATAATTCATTTAAACACTTAATTCCCATGCAATTAATACGAATATGGGGGAAAACATTATAAAATATAACGTTATAAATCATATAATTTCACCCTTAACAACTCCCCCACACTTAAACTTTGCTCGTCCCGAGCAAAACAAAACAAGATAAAGGCTCGAAAAGAATATAGACATCTCAACACATATACCACATAGTCAATAAATTAGAAGTTCACCGGTGTGTGTGCGTAGCCATAGAAAACTTCCACTAAAACCAAACTTGAGAAACTCAAAGTAAAACTAGCTAATACCCCCTCGTAGAATAGCAATAAATGACACTCATAAGATGTACCCTACAAACGTGACATATCCCGAAAAGAATGATCGAATGAATCTAGGGCCTCTCTGAAATACTCAGAGGATAATCCCTACAGCATATCTATCAGTTTATACTGGGGATAAGATTAACGAAAACTAAGCCTTATTCATTTCATAACATATCTCAAGTTGATTCGACTTATTCACTTTAAACACACATTAGAAGAAGCTATTGCCCTCATAGCGAATAGGACATTTCGAGATAATACCCTACCTTACTCCAATCATAAGGCGACTTTTCCTAACCTGTCGTGAGCTTTTAGTCATCATAGTGGAATAGGACATACGTGGTACACCCTACCTCACTCAAATCATAAACCGACTTCCGACACACACAATTACAATTATGTTTACTTAGAGATTTACGGTGGCGAGTGGAAAAGATTATTTTCTAGTAGCACGGACCACGAGCATAACACCTCAAGTAAACAATTTATTACTATTGCAAAGACTTAATCACGTTTCACTTATCACATTCAAACTTCTAGATATTCACAGTATGTCATACTTCGGAACTAAATACAAACTACCATAAATCTCAAGATATATACGTAGCACTAAGCACATGACTTATAAGAAAATCAAAAATCACTAATCCAAACGGGGTATAACTTTATAAATATAGCTCATCATTCACTATGGCACGTGAAGAATAAATCTTGGTGAAACATCTAACCTATGGAACATATGGCATAAAGCATCGATGAATATAACAAACCGAACAAAAACATGCATTGCTCACTCGAGACAAAACAAAAATTTTGAAAATTTAGCATCATTTTAGCATAGAAATAATATCATGTAAGCAAATGTGTAGATACATATAGCTTATTCCCCTCCCCACACCGAAATGACAACATGTCCTCATGTTGTGCAAAATAAAAGAAAAGAGAACTTAGCTTATTGTAGTTATAAAGAAACACTTCGGAAGCGTATCGATCCACCTCCGAAATGCTCGATGAATGCGATGTTGTGGACCATCCACCGGAAAAGCGACATTATCCGAAATCGCACAAAAGCTAATGCAAATACCGCACTCATGAAAACAAAGAAATACCTCGGGGGATACAAGGGATTATATCATAGCGTACAAAAGTGATAAAGAAAGAGAAGTCGAGATTGAAAAGCATCCACGAGCGGTGCCTCAACAAAAACAAGCAAATTCCATTCAAAACACCAATGCACCCCTTTATTAAAACAGAAAAAATTTCAAATACAAAAACTGGAAAACATAAAACTAAGAAATAAATAAACAAAACAAAAGAAAAGAGTGGTTGCCTCCCACCAAGCGCTTTATTTAACGTCGTCAGCCCGACGCATGAAGGCTCAGCCTGGATCAGGCCATTTGACTTTTCTGCCAGCCACTACCTCGTGTAAGCTCTCATCAGTAGTGTGGCTGCGCGAAACGACAGACGAACACAAGGGGTTAATTCTTTAATAGCTCTCCAAACACGCTTGAACTTCCCCAAGGTCGATTTCTTCTTTGCCAGCTTCCTCTTAAGTTGTTGCTCTTTGAAAAACTCTTCCATATCCCAACTACTGCTAGAACTTCTTCGATTTACCACAACCGTCATCCTCAGAAAATAAGTTGGGCGAGAACTCGTCAAACTCATCGACTTTAGGGGTGCTACACCCGAGGATATCGAGAAATCGAACGGTCAAAGGCTTTACCTTGGGTTCACCAATGTAATGCTTGCATCTCCGACCATTCACTCGGAACGGTTGATCGCCGTAACCGCGCAGCTCTAGAACGCCTCCGGGAATGATTTGGAGAATCTCGAAAGGACCGGACCAACGTGTCCTCAACTTGCCAGGAAACAAATGCAACCCGGAATTGTAAAGTAACACTTGCTCTCCGACTTTAAATTCTCGCTTCTTAATTTTCGCGTCGTGGAGGAGTTTCATCTTTTCCTTACTAATCCCGGCACTCTCGTAAGCCCGGAGTCTAAATTCATCAAGCTCATGCAACGCTGCAGCCGGTGTTTGCCACGGGATTGGGAATCGAAGTTCAAAAACTTGGTAGCCCAATACGCCCGTGCTCTAACTCAACCGGCGCGGTGGCACGATTTACCATAAACCATTTGGTAGGGTGATGTACCCATGGGGGTCTTATAGGCGGTCCTATATGCCCATAGTACATCGTCCAACTTTAGACTCCGATCCTTTCTATGATCGTTCTTCGTTTTCTCCGGGATCTTCTTCAAGCTCGGTTGCTTCGCTCAACCTCGACCACTAGTCATCGGATGATATGGTGTGCCGATTTTGTGACGAACACCATACTTCTCGAGGACTTTTTCCAAAGGTCGGTTGCAAAAGTGTGTCCCTTCATCACTAATCAAGGCACGTGGACATCCAAACCGCACAAAGATATTCTTCTTTAGAAAATTCATGACCGTTTTATGATCATTGCGAGGAGTGGCTATTGCCTCCACCCATTTCGATACATAGTCTACGCGACTAAGATGTATTTATTACCGCAAGATGATGGGAATGGTCCCATAAAATCGATACCCCATACATCAAAGACTTCGCATTCGAGGATGGGTTTTAAAGGCATGTCGAATCGCCTTGTCAGAGTACCGGTTCTTTGGCACCTATCGCAAGCTTTGCAGAAAGCTTCCGTGTCCTTAAAGATCGTGGGCCAGTAGAAACCGGACTGGAAGATCTTCGCAACCGTTTTCCAGGGACCAAAGTGACCACCTGTGGGTCCACTATGGCATTGCTTGATTATATCGCGTTGCTCGGATTCGGGAACACATCTTCTCAGCAAACCATCTTTGCAGATCTTGAAGAGGTAAGGTTCATCCCAAACGAAATATTTCATCTCAGAGAAGAACTTCTTCTTCTCCTGATAAGACATTTCGGGATCGAGATAACGGGCATGAAGGTAGTTCACAATGGAAGAATACCATGGAACATCAGGAGGGCAACCGTCTATCAACATAATGTTTTCTAGAGGAAAGTAAAGATCTATATCATCTGGTTCATCCTGTTCCTCATGTAACATTCTAGAAACGTGATCCGCCACTACATTTTCACTGCCCTTTTTGTCCTTAATTTGAACGTCAAACTCTTGTAGGGTCAGTATCCAACGCAGTAGGCGCGGTTTAGCCTCTTTCTTGGTCATGAGATAGCGCAGCGCAGCGTGGTCAGTCCACACGATCACTTGAGCTCCCAACAAGTAACTACGAAACTTGTCCATAGCAAAGACTACGGCCGTAGTTCCTTTTCGTAGTAGTATAGTTAACTTGAGAAGGATTTAGTGTGTGACCGGCATAATAGATAGGTGGAACTTTCCGTTAAGCTTTTGCCCTAAGACCGCACCAACCGCATTGTTGGATGCATCACACATAAGCTCAAAGGGTAGGTTCCGGTTTGGCGATATAAGAATTGGAGCAGAGATCAGCCTACTCTTAAGCTCCTCAAACGCGCGCTTGCAATTCTCATCAAAATCAAAAGTAACGTCTTCTTTGAGTAAAGTAGACAGGGGCTTGGCAATCTTTGAAAAGTCCTGGATGAACCTCCTATAGAAACCGACATGTCCGAGAAAACCTCGGACCTCCCGAACATTCTTAGGATAACTCATCTTCTCAATAGCTTCAACCTTGGCCCTATCTACTTCTATACCTTTGGCTGACACTTTGTGGCCAAGGACTATGCCTTCATCTACCATGAAATGGCATTTTTCCCAATTAAGCACTAAGTCCTTTTCCACACATCTAGACAACATCTGATCAAGATTATCGAGGCAATCATCGAAGGATTGACCAAAGACCGAGAAATCATCCATAAAAATCTCCATGCACTTTTCAACTAGCCCGTCAAAGATTGCCATCATACACCTTTGAAAGGTGGCCGGGGCATTACAGAGACCAAATGGCATCCGCCCGTAGGCGAATGTCCTATAGGGGCAAGTGAAAGTGGTCTTCTCTTGGTCAACGGGATCGATGGGTATCGAAAATATCCGAATAACCATCCAGAAACAAGGTAGAATGCGTGCCCCGCCGGACGCTCAAGCATCTGGTCAATGAATGGAAGGGGGAAATGATCTTTCAGTGTGACCTCATTGAGCTTTCGATAATCGATGCAGACTCTGTAACCAGTGACAAGTCTCAATGCTATCTCCTCTCCTTTCTCATTCTTCTCAATCGTAATTCCACCTTTCTTGGGAACTACTTGAGTTGGGGAAACCCATTCACTATCCGCGATGGCATAAATGATTCCCATGTCCAGAAGTTTAATGATTTCTTTCTTAACCACCTCTTGCATATGAGGGTTGAGCCTTCTCTCGAGGTCGTCTAACTCGTTTTGCACCCTCCTCGCCTTGATCTTGTGCATACGGATGTCGGGAGATATCCCTCGGATATCTCCCACCCGCCATCCAAAGGCTTTCTCATTTTTGCGCAAGATGTTTAACGAGTTTAAGCTCTTCTACTCGAGATAGCTTGGCGAGAGATGATCAAAGGAAGCTTGTCACCTTCTCTCGAAATACATACTTAAGATGTTTAGGCAACGGCTTCGAATCAAGTCTACGGGGGTTCCTCTAGACTTGATTTAAGATCTCCACTCCTCAACTCAACATCGTTGAGTTTACTTAGTGGCCCTATCGCCAAAGCTTCTTCTCTTAGCCCATCCTCAAAATCAGTGCTAATTGATCTAGATTGACCACACCATGATTATTCGGATTATCAATCGGTCGCTCATATTCTCGCTTCTACGACCAAGACTTGCGTATCCATGAAGTCATTGAAGTCATCGACGTCTCCTCAATGGAACGACCGGTTGGAGAACCTGGAGGGTACTTGAATAGATTTAGAAACACTATAGCTCACCTCCCGGTCACCAACTCGAATGGTCACATGCCCACCATCACAATCGATGAGGGCTCTAGCCGTAGATAGAAAAGGTCTTCCAAGAATCAAAGGGACATTTTCACTTTTCTCAATATCTAAGACGTACCGAGTCAACTGGAAAGGTAAACCTATCTATTTGAACTAATATGTCCTTTAGGATCCCCGAAGCTTTTTTTAGAAGATCTATCGAACCGTAAGTTCATGGTAGTGGGTTCTAGAAGACTTTGTAAACCCAATTTGCTTGCAAATAGATAATGGCATCAAGCTTATGGATGCACCCCGGGTCACATAAAGAATTTGGAAAGACTAGGCCCCCCATCCGCAATGTGAGCACGAATTTACCGGGGTCACCTCTTTTGATTGGTAAGTCTGGATAATTGATCATTGAACAATCCTCACCAATTGCCTGATCCATTTCTGCTAACTTCTTCTTCGAAGAAACAACATCCTTTATGAATTTGGTGTACTTAGGCATCTCTACCAAGACATCTGACAATGGAAGATTAACCTGAGTATTTTTCAACAAATTAAGCACCTTTTCGTACTTCTTATCTTTGCTCAATGGGATGTTGCTCTTTCTGGGTGGAAAGGGAAGCTTTTTCAAATCATCCTCGGAAAATACTTTCTTTGAGGAAGCACGACGACTTTGTCTTCCATGTCTTTCCATCGAACCGTCTTTCCATCCTTTTTGTTAGTCGGGGGATCGGCCACCGACTATCATTTAACTCATCGGTCCTCGGGGGATCGGCCACACGAGGATCCTCAATTATTTCACTTCTCGGGGAACGGCCCACCCGAGGACATCCGATCGATTCTTTATTCCTCAAGGGATCGGCCCACCGAGGAATCTCAACTCTTTCTTCTATCGGGGGATCGGCCCACGGATTTGCCTTCTCGCAGCCGGACCAAGGGGACGATGGGTGCTCAACTTCCCCCCCGCCTTATCGGTGGCGGGGAGGGGCTAGTGGTTTCCCCGGAAGCCGGGGGACCACTCACCGAGTGCCACTTCTTAAATTCATCGCACCGGCCTCCTCTTTACCGTATTGCATTGTTGGCACGAGGTCGGTGCATTGGTCGTTGCTTATATCGGCCCGAGCGACTTGACCGCCTCTTGGGTTTTTCTCGTAAAGGCGGGCGGATGCCCCGGGGGCTTGACGCTAGCCGTTTGCTCGGCCAATTGCCCTATTTGTCTCTCAAGACTTTTTATTGTCCTACTTTGCTCCTCCAACTTGGTTTCGAAATTGTTGGATTAGGAGGGGTCTTGAGAGTTCTGATGATTTTGAGGGAGAGGCTGATTGGACTGATTTGGAAATTAAGAATTAGAATTGGCGGGCCAATTCTGATTGAACCTCGGGTTGGAAAAATTTGAGCTTTGGTTCTGAACATAACCAGGGTTTCTATTGAAATTTGAATTCGGATTAAATCCTTCAGATTGAGTAAACCCTTGGTTTTGGAAATTGTTCTCGCCGAGAATTGGTTGTTGAATCTCGATTTGTCGGCCGAGAGAAAGCATTGACTTCCGCATTTCGCCCAATCATGGGACGAAGCGAGCGATGTTCTATGCTATCACATACTTGGCATGTGATTGGATTATGCCGAGCGAGAGGGGAAGAAAATTGACATTGGCCGGTCATATGGCCGGTCCCCGACGACAAGCTTCACGGTACGTAACTTGAGAGTTCTGTGAAGGTGAAGGAGCCTGATAACTCGGATTTGAGAAGTTTTGAGAAGCTGTCATTTGAGAGGTTGCCATTTGCTTCTGCAACATGGCAACGAGATTTTGCATAGTCACCTCTTCGACCTTGGGAGGCGGAGGAGGTGCTTGAATGGCTTGATAAGAGGGGGCATAATTGTACTTGGCAATGTCCTCGAACAGCGCCCACCCCTCATCAGGTGTTTTCTTGAGAAATGCCCCACCAGAGGAACTATTGACCATGCCCTTGGTGAGCTCGGTCAATCCCCTGAAGAAAGTATGGACTTTCCTTTGCTTTGGCAAGCCATGATGGGGACACTTGCGCAGGAGAGACTTAAACCTTTTCCACGCATCAAAGAATGACTCTTTTTCCGGTCGACGGAATGTGAAGATTTCGTTCGGACAATGGGCGTTTTTGAAGGAGGAAAGTATTGACTTAGAAATTCCTTCTCGAGCTCGGCCCACGTAGTGATGGATTCAGAGGGGAGAGAGTGATACCACTCGAGTGCCTCCCCCCGTAAGGAAAATGGAAATAGTTTAAGCTTGATGGCATCCTCACTTACACCTTGGATACGGGTAGTACCGCATATTTGCAAGAATGTGTGTAAGTGAGTGTGGGGGTTTTCAGATTGGAACCCATGGAAAATTGATGCATGCTGCATCATCTGAATAAGTCCGGGTTTAAGCTCGAAGTTTGGAGCGTAATGGTAGGCATGACGATAGCCGGGTTTATGGTGATTTGTACCGGGCATGGCATAGTCGGCCAACGTCCGTCTATCTTCCGCCGCCATTTTTATTATGTCTTTGATTTCTCCTGCAAGATATTGCTCAAATTCTTGATCAGAAACCTAAACTACGAAAAATTTAAAACAGAAATAACAGAAAATACTAAAAAGGCAAGAAAAAAAACGTGTTGAATTCTTCTGAGCCCAAAATGGAAAGGAAAACAGTGGATTTTGACCTCGAAAACGGTGTCGGACGGCCTTCGGCGGTCTGCCACGTCGTCGGCGTCGGAACGAGCTTTCCGAATTGGGGTCCTGCGCGCCAAACGGACACTCGAGCCGAAAGTTATGGCCAAAATACTATCAAGTGCTAAAACGGACCCTTTTATCTAAAATTTGATCGTAAAAGGTGTGGAGTCGACGATTCAACCTAAGAAACCTACCTACGACACTTACCTACGAAAAAAAAACGAGAAAACCTAATTGAAATAAAAATAAAAACTAATGGCGAGACGGGACGACGGGCGTCCAATTAAGCGGGACGGGCGTCCTCCCTGAGGAAGAACCGGACGGGCGTACGTATGACTCGACGCTCGTCCAACCGGAACAGTATTCGAACGAGAGCGAGAAAAAGAAACGATAACGAGAAAACGAGAGACTAAAACTCAAAAACAAAAGTCTATACTACAACTAACAAGAACAAATATTAATTAACAGAAAAAACAAATAAAAAACAACTGAATCACCAACGAAAAACAGAAATAAAAACAAAAGCCTAACCTAAATTACTAATGAAAAACAAAAACTAGACAACCGTCCGGTTCCCCGGCAACGGCGCCAAAAACTTGTCCCGGATTTTATCAATATAAAACAACAAGTAATAAACCGGTTAACCTCAAGTGCAAGGATCGTAGTGTAGAGGCTATGCCGGGTCGATCTTACGGGGAACTAGACGAATGTGAATCCTAGCTTTTGTTTTCAACTAAACTATTGTCACGAAACTAACCTAAACGAAGAACTAACCTAAACAAATATGCATAAAAGTAACTAGACAGAGGAAATTAATCCAATGCTAGGCAAGATTGAAAGCGATAAAAACTAGAGTGCAATTAAAAGTAAACTAATCTAGCAATTCAAGTTTAAAGGATTAAAATCAAATTATAACGAACGAACAAGCAATTGATCCACCTATCCTATCAACATTCAATGCTAATTCGGATTAATTCGTGATCTCCACTCAAGTCGTGATTCACCTAATCGAAGGCATAAACTCCTACTCTCGTAGACAAGTTCGTTTCTTAACCTTTTATCTTTCGATGTTAAAGATTACATCTTTCTAACCTAGGCGTGAAATCTTTCAATTTCTAATCTAGACAATCAATCTAATAACTCTCGTTTTAGTTAGATCGAAGATTTATTCTTTTAGCATGGTGATCTAATGTTTATATGATTTTCATCAATAAAACAATCATAAAGCAAACATCTTTCGATACGACTTGCAATAAAACAATGTAAAGCATGATAAAAGAAACAAACTTGAGATAGAAACTCACAAATCAATCACGAATCAAACTGAATTGTTGATGGACGGCTTCACAACTCTTGTTCAAGAGGGTTTAGCCTCTTAACATCCTTGTTGCAACTCGAATTGATGAAATAAAAGGCATGAATCTATCTAATCTAATCTAGGAATTAAATTGCATAAACCGGAAGAAAATAGAGTAAAAACGCAGCTCGAGCCGCCCCTATGAAATTAGGGTTTGAATTGTGTGTCTAGGGTTTGAGAAATCGCGCCTATTTATAGATTTTTAGGTCGGTTTAGGCTAAGGCGGTGCTTGGACGCCCGTCCACTATCTTGGACGCTCGTCCGGCGGCTTACGGACGGAGGTGAACGCCGATCGCTCGGCGTCCAAACTCTCTCGTATTAAATTTTCCTTACGGACGCCCGTTTAAGGTCTTCATATCCCGAGCCCAAGATAAAGGCTCGAAAAGAAAAAACAACACATATTACAAACTTACGGACTATCAAACTTATTTGAATGACGGTGGTCATGAACATAACAAAGACAACCCAAAACTCTTAGCATCGACAAATCTGGTAGTTTTCCAAATGGGAATTCATAAGGGGTCCTGCAATTCAGAACGCTAGACGGAGTTCGGTTAATAATATAGGAAGCCGCCAAAACACACTTTACCCAGAACTTGAGAAGTAAGTGACCCATGAAGCGAAGTGCTCGTGCAACATTCAATATATGTTTATGTTTACGCTCTACCCTTCCATTTTATTGAGGAGTTTTAACACAAAAGGTTTCAAAAATTATTACTTGTTTTCGAAAATAGGGAAGCCAAGACCTAAACTCAGTTCCATTGTCACTACAAACACGTTTAAACGTTACATAAAATTGACAAACAATCAAGGCAACAAACTCGAACACAGGTTCAACCTCCATTTTATTCACAACTGTAAATAAATCCAAACACACCGGGAATAGTCATCCAAAATAGTCAAAAAGAAATAAGTTGCACCACATGTAGAGGAAACACTATAGGTACCCCACAAATCGCAATGAATCAACTCAAAGGCACGACTAGCTCTACTTTAAGGGGAAATTGTTCACGTGGTTGCTTAGCTCGAAAACAAACGTCACTGTCATCCTTATTTACATTTTTTGAAATAATAATATTTGGAATCTGCGTGAGGACCTTTTATGACGGATGTCCCAAACGGCGGTGCCACAAATCCTTAGGCTTCCCACTATCCACGGCCATTACCCGAACCTCTGGAATTCCTGCAAAAAGAAAATTTCCATCCACACGCTCACCCAATCAAATCAGAGTCCACGTCACTCGGTCGTGCATAAGACATAATGTTGACGCAAGTTGAATAATACAACCGGTATCATCCTGAATTTGCGTAACCGAGAGCAAATTGCAATTTAAATTAGGTACAAAAAAGACATTTTTCATATACAAATTTCCCGATAAAACCACGGTTGCCGAGGACGAACTACCATCCGGTAACCCGATAGGACAACGAACTATTTGGTGAGGATCAACGAGCAAGTCAAAATTTCATGTCACATGATGCGTGGCCCCTGTGTCAATAACCCAAACCGAGTTACCTCTTAATCGATCGAGCGGTTTCGGATGATTCAAAAAATCTAATATCCCTTGCCATTGGGCGGGGGTAATATTTGCCAAGCCTGTCTGCTCAAAATTCTGTGACTGGGCAGGAATAGCGGGCTGAGCCGAGCCCGTCAAAGCTGAAATTGCTGCCTTGTTCACCTTCGGCTGGGCACCACCATCCTCATCCCTGCCCTCCTGCACCAGTCCGGCCACCCCTGCCGGTTCTGCTATTGCAAGAAATCGTTTCATCTTGTTTTTCAATCATCTTATTCGATCTCAAATCAGTCGGGTATTCGAAGACCATCATGGTTCCAGCCGAATTCTTCTTGCTGTTACTACCTTTTTTTTTTTTAAGCAATCCCACGTTAAGCTCAATCACCAGGCTAGCATGTTAACGGCAACGGCAACAACCTATTCACCAATTCGTAAAAGATTTGTGGAGTAATAATCAAACTTGTATTTGACAACTTCATCCACTGCATCAACTAGGAGCAACTAGGAGCGAACAACACTTCAACAATTGAAATCAAGCAGACGGCAGCAACAAAAGTCGAACGGCACGCCGGCGACCAACGGACTGGGACAACGAAAAATCGACGGATGCTTTGAAGAGCAACACGCACACAACAGTTATGGCGATCAAGGCACACACCCTTGATAAGACGGAATGGAAAACAAACCTCTAATTTAGAGTCTCTCCGAAACCATGATAAATTTTGTGAAGTAAAATTTCTCATCTTCTATCTCATTCACAATTCACACTAGTACAAATATATAGCTATCTGCCTATCTCTAGGGTTCTATCATCTATGCATAATGTCCAAACTACATTTTCTAGAATAATACAATACATATCGTAATAACTTTTCAAGATCGATTGTTGTGCAATCAACTTTCGGATAGTCGATTGTAAAACAAAAAAAAAGTCGAATGTATTTGGGTGCTGTATAATCGTTTCTTTTTCATCAATCCACTTCAAAATCCAAATTTTTATATTCGATGTTGTTCAAAAACCTTTTTGAATCTTCAATATTCGAATTTGAAAGATATATATGAAGATGAAGATGAAGAAAATAAAGATGAAGATGAACATGAGTTTATGTTATGATGAAAAAATATTTTTTCCCATTAATGGGGTCCATTTATAATATTGAAAATTTAGTAATAGTAAAATGAATCTGTCAAAAATATTTATTATTTATTTAAAATATCGTTGGGGTGTAATGGTAGATTGCGGGTCCCTCATTATAACAGGTGATGCATCTATATATATATATATATATATATATATATATATATATATATATATATATATATATATATATATTACATTAGGTGCCATTGAAGATTTAGTGGGTGAAAATATAACCCATTATTTTATAGATAAGAATGATTTGGATATCCATTTTTCAGAATTTACTATTTTTTTACGAGAAATGATCATATAATATTTTTCAAAAAAAGAAATGATCATATAACATGAATATTAAGCTTTTTTTTAATTAAAAGAGATGAATACAAAACCAACTTTGTTAAACGGCATATAATGTTTTCTCACTCCAAAGAATGTTAACTTTTATTGACTCACAGCTAGTAGACAAGTATACAAGCAACAAAGACAAAATAGACTCAGTCGTAAGCAACCAAATCAAATTCTCTCATAAGTATATATATGCATTTCCTATCGAAATTTCACTTGTGAATTGCATGTAGTTTCCGGCATCCTATTTCATTATAGAATAATGAATGTTGCTTGATTTGTCATTTGTTTATGTTGTAAATGGGGTCGTATGAAGATTCCCAGAGTCTTGTTTGGAAGCTACACAACACGAAACGAAAAATTTAACGTAAATGTAGTCCTATACCAATGAGAAATGTTATGCCACAATAAAATATTTACAAGTGCCGCAATACATTTTTACACCATTAATTTTGATGTGGTTCCTAATGATTCATTTGAGTCCCATAAAAATCAATTGTGTAAATGTTTGTTGTGACACTTGAAAAGAATATTAGACAAATGTCATAGATTGAGAGTGTACGCTTGTCACTACATCAATGGTGTGAGGTGTCATAGTTTGTTAGAAATCAAGTCTGATAAATATGTGTAATGTAAACAGCACAATCTATGGAAAACAATATGAATCATTCTCTTTGTGTGCTTATCTATTAGTTTCTTTCTTGGTATCGGAGCTACTCGCAGGATTAGACGGGCCATCATTTAGTCTTTCTACTGCTACCTCCGCAATCACCAGCACCGGAGGAGAACCGATGACTGCACCAGCGGTATCAGAGATACCAGCACATACAAATGGAGTTCAATCAGCAGCACCAACTCTATCCCAGACGATGATCGGTGCATTCCGTCACTAGAAGTGTACTCTCAGCTCGGATTCACTAGTCCTTCTCCCCATACGCCGTTCTCTGTGCCACTTACTGGTCTTCCCTTCACCAGCTTGCCGTCTCCGGTGGTAAGTACGTACTGGCCTATGGGTGATTACTTGCCGTCTCTGTTTTACCAACTCCCATGGCTAATTCACCCTTTGGATCTGGTTCTGTTACCACCTTTAATGGTCACCTCAATCAAGTATGTAACGTCAAACTTGATAGGAATAATTATTTGATATGGCGCTACGCAGTTCTTCCTGTTATCCGTGGTCACAAATTAGACAATCACTTGTTCAACAAAGATGCTTGTCCACCTGAGTTCTTGTCCTATTCACGTCTAGGAACACTAAGTGGTACCCCAGTTCCTAATGCTGCATTTGCAGAATGGCAGTCTATTGATCAGTTGCTAGTTGGTTGGTTGCTCAGTTCTATGACTGAGCAGGCACTCCACGAAGTAGTAGGATGTGCTACTGCAGCTGAATCCGGGAAACCTTGGAAGTTCTGTTCAATAATCAATCTAAAGCATGTATGTTGGAGTACAAAGGAGCTCTAAGTAGATCAGAAAAAGGTTCTAAGTCTATGGGTGATTACTTGGCACAGATGAAGGGTTATTCAGAGAGTTTAGCTGCAGCCCATTAGTAAGTCTGAACTGATTCTTGCAACTTTGGGTGGATTGAACAAAGACTATGAGTCAGTGATTGTTAAGAACACTTCAAGAATCGGATCCCTCTCATGGCAAGAAGTGCAATCTCATTTGAACACTCATGAAAGACTTTTGATGAGATTTAATCATGTGTCTGACATCTCTGGCAGTTCTCCCTCTGCACATCTTGAAACAACTCAGTCCCCAGGAACCAGGCCACCCTATAGGCCTAATAATAACCAGTCCAACAGAGGTAGAGGTAGAAGAAACAATAGTGGAAGAGGTAGAGGTGGTAATGGTGGCAGAAACAATTCCAACAATAACAACATTGTAAACAAGATGATATGTAAACTATATGGTAAGACAAGGCATGCTTCTAGTATCTGCTACCACAGATATGACTCAAAGTACAATGGACCACCTCCTCGGCCTAATAGACCACCTCCAAGACAGATTTCTGCATATGTAGCCACTCCACAATCTGTTGGTGATCAATCCTGGTACATGGAAAGTGGAACTAGTGATCATGTCACTGTTAGAAAATCACTAGTCTAACGCTGTGGAATTTAAAATTTGATTTCTTTTTCTAGATCGTTCTTCGTTTAATGCAATAAACACGTTAATTAGTTTGACGGAATATACCTTCGATGATCTATAAGATCGTCGCTTTGACTGTCAACGGAGAGTAGTACAGTGCGCAAGCCGTCCACGCGTCCGGCCTCTATCGATAATCCACACGAACACCTCGCCGGAATCCGCCTTGGATTGCTATTGGAAAACTCCGGTTGCTAAACCGGCCTTTTTCCTCCCTCACAAACTCTCTATTGGAAACTCTCTATTTTACACAAGAACTCTTAGCTCTTGCAATTGTGATGTACAAAAGAGTTTGACACCCACTTCCTTTATATAGGCAAAGTGGCGCCCCAAATAGAGTGGAGGAGAAGAAAACTTTTTCCCAATAAAATAAGGAAAATCTCATAGATTGATTTATCTCATTTATTATAATATCTCATATTAAATAAAATCTAAATATTGCCAATATCTTATAGGGGGAATGAGGGAGAAGGACGAAATATTTCATCAATTAAGTAGAAGGACGAGTTTTTGAAACTTTTGCATAAAGGACAAAACTATTTATTCTTCGTCGAAATTCACTTGTGTTCGAAATTCACCTTGTTTAAATTCAACGACGAAATTCAACGTCGAAATTCACTAATTTTCAAAATTCATCGTCGAAATTCACTAATTTTCGGGATTCACTTTGTCGAAATTCACCGTCGAAATTCACCGATTTCGGGATTCACCGGGGAGATTCAACGATTTTCGGGATTCTTGTTTGTCCTTCTCGCTATAAAAATTATGCGGTTGTCCTTCTCCCTATAAAAAATATGTAGTTTGTCTCCGTTACTTAAAAATATTTCAGATTGTGTCCTTATCCCTAATTTTCCATATCTTATATTGATTATATTTATCTTATTACCATAAATCTATTTTTGCAAAATCAATTAATATCTGATATTAATATTATGGTAATCTTATTAATTAAATTACACAATTCAAATGTATCCTATACACTCAAAATATGCGCCCATTTTGCCAAAGATTTGGCATCCGAAATATTAAAATACTATGATTAATCAATTTGCAAAATACATGTATATCATATATACATAATTTTCGAAATATATATATGTATCAATATACATATTTAATTAATCAACATAATTAATATCTTGTATTATATTTATTCATAATAAATAAATATCACCCTATTAATTTACCACTATAACCTTTATAGTCGTGAGATAAATTCCTTCCTTATTTGGTCATCAACTATAACCACATTTTAATCCGGCTCGATGTTCATATGTGTGTGACCCGATAGGCTTCCGAATATGTTGGCCGTAGACACAAAGTGTAAATTATGAAAATGCCATTCACGCCTAAAGATCACGGGATAGCGTCTAGCAACACACTGTGACCCCCAATCATCGGAAGAGTCAAAAGAAATGACTACTACCTTTCATGTGAAGCAGTTACCGTGTAACTTACAATCCTATCGTTGTAATAATATCCATACGATCGTATCTCGAGTGTCAATACATTAACGATCGTATCTTATAATCTGGATATCATGCTCTCTCAGAATAACACATTTACTCCCACTTTGCAAAGATTCTCGAGATCTAGACATTCCTTATAAGAAGGCCATTTCGGATATTCGATCCCAATCATAGGATACGCGATTCCCGGATGACCAATCATGTATACTCCGCATGCTTCAATATTCCCGCATGATCGACCCGCGGCTAGGGGAAATCTCAATAGTGTCAAAGCATGACAATCCACACCGTGATGCCATGAAGACTCCGGTCAAAAGAATAATTACACAACCGCCACATAATGTGACACTTAATGTAAGTGGGTCAGTCTAACGTACGCATTCTCTAATACACGTCCACGTATAGTCCAAGTGTCTCTACACTTCGATAGACGAGATCTATCCCTACCCTAAAGACAGAAGACATCTAATACGTGCTAGCATGTTCGTACTATCAATGCCATGTTCAATAGTACATCAGCCTAGAGACATTTAAGTATCAAACTTATCAAAATGATTAGATATCTCATCAACCATAATCACCTATCATGGTTTCTCTACCATATTTTGATACTAAGGACGTTATCATATAACAATTCATAATTGGTTCTAAAAAGAACATATATATGACAACAGAAAAGCCATTTAATATATATATGTACAAAGATAAAGAAATAGTAGAAATGATCCGACCCGGTCGGATCTGGTCCAAACCGATTGGGTTTAGGACACTATTTCAACAGTCACTTCAGATCTGAACAGCATGCATCTGGGATATGTGTACAATGGTAATGAAGGTTTGGCAGTTGATAATGGTGAGAAATTACAAATTCAACACATAGGTTACAGCACCTTGCACACACCACACCTCACACTGCATCTTAAGAACATACTTCATGTTCCTCAGATTTCAAAAAATCTCATTAGTATTTCAAAACTTACCCTTGAAAACCATGTATCTGTGGTTTTTTATGGATCTTTATGTCATGTGAAGGACAAGAGCTTGGGGACACAACTACCCACAGGAATCCTTGAAGATGGACTGTATAAGCTTCTACCAACCACTGTGACCTCCCTTCAATCCAAGCCAGAGTCTTCTCTACATGTCAGCTCTCCATCAAATAAGTCTGTCATGTCTAGTGTGTCCACTCATGAGGTGTTTGTTGTTTCTAGGTCTAAGTCTGTGTCTAGTCTATGTTGAAATAGAGTCCTAAACCCAATCGGGTTGGACCGGATCCGACCGGGTCGGATCATTTCTACTATTTCTTTATGATTATACATATATTAAATGGCTTTTATGTTGTCATATATTTGTTCTTTTAAATAACCAATTGTTAATTGTTATATGATAACGTCCTGGTATTAAACTGTGATAGAGAAACCATGATAGGCGATTATGGTTGAAGAGATCTCTAATCACTTTAATAAGTTTGATACTTAAATGTCTCTAGACTGATGTACTATTAAACAGGGCATTGATAGTACGAACCGGCAAGCACGTATTAGATGTCTTATGTCTTTAACGGCAGGGATAGATCTCATCTATCAAAGTGTAGAGAAACTTGGACTGTACGTGGACGTTTTTAGAGAATGCGTACGTTAGACTGACCCACTTACACTGTTAAGTGTCACACTATGTGGCGGTTGTGTAATTATCCTTAGGACCGGAGTCTTCATGGCATCACGGTGTGGATTATCATGCTTTGACACTATTGAGGTTTCCCCTAGCCATGGGGTGATCATGCGGTAGTGATTGGGTGTGATACTGAAGCATGCGGAGTATACATGTTTGGTCGTCTAGAAATCACGTACCCTATCAGTAGGGTGAATATCCGAAAGGGCCTTCTTATAAGGAATGTCTTACTCTCGTGAATCATTGCACAGTGGAAGTAAATAAGTTACTTCGAGAGAGAATGATATCCAGATTATAAGATACGGTCGTTGATGTTTTGACACTCGACTAACGACTGTATGGATATTATTACAGCGATAGGATTGTAAGTTACACGGTACTGTTTCACATTAAAGGTAGTAGTCATTGCATTTGACTCTTCCGATGATTGGGGGTCATAGTGTGTTGCTAGACGCTATCCCGTGATCGTTAGGTGTGAAGGGCATTTTCGTAATTTGCACTTTGTGTCTACGGCCAACATATTCGGAAGCCTATCGGGTCACACACATAAGAACATCGAGTCAGATTAAAATGCGGTTATAGTAGATGACCAAATAAGGAAAGTTTTATCTCGACTATAAAAGGTTATAGTGGTAAATTAATATGGTGGTGTTTATTTATTATGAATAAATTTAATACACTATATTAATTATATTGATTAATTAAAGAATATTCAGGAAGCCAATTAGTTGGTCAAAGGGGCACATATTTCATGAGTATAAGATACACTTGGATTTTGCGATATAATTAATAGTATTATACTATATTAATCATGTTGACTAATTAGATATATATTCACATACATATGATGCGCACCTTTTTGTGTTTATTGATACACAAGGACTTTGCAAGTTAGTCAATTATGGCATATATTAATATTAGATATTAATGTGTATAGATTTGCACACATGTGTAAATTGATTTATGGTAATATAATAAACGATATATTCAATATAAGATATTGTCAATATATATCTTGGAAATATATTTATTATAAGATATTGAATATTAATGAGATAAATCAATCAAATATATTTTCCTTATTTTACTAGTAAAATGTTTTCTTCCTCTCTACTCTACTAGGGGGCGCCTCATCCACTATAAATAGGAGGTGGGTGTTGGTCCCAGAGAAGGGTGAAACTATAGTCGGAGGGGGGGGGGGTGAATGACTATAGTGGAGTTTCAAAAACTTTTCTTGTGTTCTAAAAGCTTTTGAGCAGCGGATAAGTCCCTTCTTACTATGTTGTTTTCAAATCAGTTTAGACAATCACAGATATGTGTTATGATGTAGGCAAATTAAATAAGTGCTGTAAAGTAAATTGCAGAAATTAAATTGACACAAGGCTTATAGTGGTTCAGGGTGGTGTAATCCCTTAATCCACTCTTCTCCTGTGATGATCGGAGGAATTCACTATTGTTTCCACAGATACAACAGTATGATTGTCCTTGGCTTCCCAAGCTTCCCATTTACAAGACTATCACTCCTTGACTGCAAAAGCTTCAGTGATTCAGTCTTCCTTTTGCTGCTCCTTGAGATCAAAATCCTTCAACAGCTATCACAGTTTCAACTCCTTCTCGGATTGCCTCGATTCGCTTGCTTCGTTTGATGTGAATGTGATTCACGCACTTGCTTGATCAATCTCAATTCGAATATGACTTTGTAGTTCGATATTTGAGTTGATCACTAGATGTATCCTTGTAAGTTCGAGAGAGAAGGCTTTTCTAATTGACGAGTTTCGCTTTCCTTTTTTTCTTAATCGTTATTTTCTTTTTTCGTCAATGCCTTCTATTTATAGCCTTGAATAGCCTTGATTTTGAAATTCCGTCCGTTGGCTATATTAATGAGGGAATAATCCTTGATTTTATTCTTGATTCCCCCTTAATTGTATTCTCCTTGATTTCGGTGATCGGATTCTTCTTTCAAATGTATAGCGAGAAAATCCGTCCTTGATTGATCCTTTAATGATTGTGCATTTAATGCATGATCTCTTTGAATCTTCAATGTATATTAAATCGATCTTGTAAGTGTCTCTTCACCGTCCGTAGAACAGTGGAGTGAGCCTTCGACTTAGCCGTTAGTTCTTTCTTCGCCGTTTTGTTTTCTCTTTGCCGACGGTCGGTGTACTCACCGATTCACTCGTTTTCTTCTTTGCTTTAGTTTCGGGAGAATCTTTATACTTCACCGATCCTTGATTTGGGTGAGATCGGTGTACACCATATTGGAATATTGAGTTTCATCACTTGAAACATAACTTAGACTTATCCAAGGTCATCACGGACTTCCTTGGTTATAAGTCGATCATAATCCCTTCTTTGTATCTCTCGCCGGTGCTTGGTCGGCTTCACTCGCCGAATGTCCGTTTTCACTTTGCCGTCCTACCAACTAGTACAATACTTGTCGACTCAACTTATACAACATGTCGGACTCTAAGTAAAGACTTATACGAGAGAATTCTAACTTATTTCGGGCTTGCTATAACGACTAGTATGGCCATCATCAAAACATAATAAAATGTTCCTAACAATTTCCCCCTTTTTGATGATGCCAAAACCCTCATAAGCCCGAACATAAGTAGTCAAAAAATTCATAATAACCAACGAACAAAATTTCAACAATTTTTATTCATCCATCGGGGCAATGAGATCCAAAGAATTTATTCAATCTGTTACAAACTACATTTTGCTTAATTCAGCCTTGTACCTTTTGAACTTTGTAGTCCGAACCTCTTCAATGTCTTTCCAATCAATTTCGGAAACTTCCACTTCCAAAGTAAGCCAAAGTCGTGTATTCGGATACACCCCGAAAAACTCTTTTGGCAAAAAGTCTATTGAAATCAGGCATGGTCTCATTGGCCTTAGGTTCTCCAAAATATTTTTCAAGTCTTTCCCTAGCCTCAGCAATGTGTGAGTCTGCAAATTTGAGACTTTTGTAGAGACTCCACTGTTCCTGTTTCTCCAATCTCCCCATGAGATTGAAGAACCTTGCCATGTATTTGAAATCTTCTTGTTGTGCGGCTGGCAACTCTTCTGGTCCCTTTGCAGATAGTGGTATGGCTGAACTTGGTTTGTTGTTGGTCTATTTGAGAAGTGCAAATTCTCTTTTGACTTCATTGTAGAGTTTGGCCATATCGGTTCTCATCCTTTCATCCCGATAGTTTAGCCAATCAGCCCCAAGCTTCATCTTGTGAGAGGTGAGGATAAAGTCCTTCCTGTACTCTAAAAATTCTCTTACATGGTCCAAGTACATATGCATCATATTCGCTTTGCTTTGGTGACCAAAGTGTAAGTTACGTGCTCACTAGTATATTTGGAGCCGCCGCCGCCTCGCTTGGTGTTTCCTCCGGTGCCGAGTCCGTGTTGACCGACATATCCTCTTTGCCGGGTGGATCCGGGCCTTTCTTTGTCGCCGGACTCGTCTCTATCATCATCTCTTCGTTGAATAGGATGAGGAAATCCAATGCGGGGTTCCTTTGTGGCTTTTTCTCTTTCTTCTCGATCCTTCTTTGTTGCTTTTCTCGCTTCATTTCGATCCTTATTTCTCTGTCTCTTGCTCTCAATTGTTCTTCGGTGAAATTGGGGGTTTGAAAGTTGATCCTTCGGGCTTATCCGATTTCCCCCTTTTTGGCAAAGCATCATCCCTTTCTTTGGAGTAGGATGCTATTGGTGGCCTCTGCCGTTCCAATCAGAGAGTCAAGTTTTGATTCAATAGAGGTGAATCTATTGTTATGATCATTCAATTTCTCATTGACACTCCTAAGTCTAGTGCCAAAAGCTACTGCCAGTGATTCGTTTTCTTGGGAAATGTGTTGCCCCGAGGCTGCAAGACTGTTGGTGATATTGATGTTAAGCTGCTTCATCAGACTTCCCTGTTGTTGAACCACAATGTTTTGTGCATCAATGTACTCGGCAATGGCTTGAAACTTGTTTTCAATGGAGGAGCTTTTGTCATTAAACGCTGAAGTCATGGATCTGAGATACATTGCTTGTCGTTCCAATTATTCGGCCGGCAAGTCCGCCACTTTCTCAAAAGTTTCATTTGTAATGCCGGTGTTCAAATTTGAGAGAGTTTGTGCCTTGTTTCAAATTTGGTTCGGATCTGTTCTTGGCCCTTGTCTTGATGTTGAGTGACATCGCATTTACATCTAGATCTTCAAGTATTTGGGTAGATGAGTATCTTGGTGTGGCTTGAGCTTGTTCCCCTATCTCTATGCCGGGGGTTGTCTTGACTTGGAGTGGCAAGACGAACCGGTGTCCACAATGTTTGTCTTTGTTCGTTGGAATATTGACAGACAGCGGTTGAGTGACTGTCTTTGCTGGAGTTGAAGACTTGCCGGAGGCTTGTGGTTTCAAAAATGTACGGAGAAGAGTAGTGTCATCAATTGCATCTGGTGCAAGAGCATCCTCTTCTCTGTCTTTACCTAAATCACCATCATTATTGTCATTACAATCATGATCATTATCATCATCATCATCATGATCATCATCACCACCGTCTGAGTCATCATTCTGTCTCCCAGAGGTCCTGGAGCATCTTTGCCTTGGCTGCATCAACCAATTCCCATAGTGGTGATTCATCAAGTACTCCTACAAGTGTTGTGATTCCCAGAAAATCAAATAACCAAGCTTCTTCAGTAAGCATGTGGTCTGTGTCTTGAAGTTGTTGTCCGGAATCGCCTTCCTTCCATTCAAGATATCTCGCAATTCGGTCATCTATATCGTTTACGGACAATTGTACGGACTTCTTCAGAGATTCCTCATCTTCTCCAAAGTGTTTTCTTCATTTGGATGCTTGTTCATCGTCACCGGCATTTTCTTCTACTTGTTGTGCTTCCTCATTGTCGAATCCTCTTCGCTTCTTCTTCATCAATTAATTTTCCAAAGTCTGTCTTTTCCGGACTTCGCCCGACCTTTTGTTTCTTTCTTTGACTTGTGGTGTTGTGTGAGGATTTCTTCCTCTTTCCTTCTCTGCCTTCTTTTGTGGTTTGACATAAGTAAACATGACTTTGGATTCATGCGATCTGTGGAGTTGTACAGAGGGAACTTTGAGACATTGCAACGAGATAGTGCACCCGTATCCCATATGACTTTTTCACCCGTAATTGTCCTTTCATTGTCTTTCCCTCTTTTATCCCTTTTCGCCTTCGCTTTTACTTCACCTTGGATTTGCTCTTTAATTCTCAAAAAGAAGTATTTTGCCCAATTAAATCGTAGCTTGTTATAGATGATTCCCATTAACCGCATTCTAATTTCTGTCATGGCATGATTTGCTCCCAACTTTCCTTCAATGGTTTTGCCAATTAGGGCACTAAACTCATTAAATGGTCGCTGCTTCAACTCGGATCCGAGACAATTTACTTTTGTGGATCCTGGGTTTGCCATTTTGGCAATGATTGCCCGAATTCATCTAAGTCTGTGGTATCAATGTCACTTTTGCTTGACCCTTATTTGAAAGTTTGAGATGATTTCGGATTACCTTTGCTTTGTAATCACCACGTCTTTGCCATTTATGGATGCAACAATCTTGTCTTCTTCGAACTTGTCACCTTCTTTAGTAGGGAGCCCGGCATCGCACGTGCGCGGATTTCCGAAGGAAATCGACTTTCATAACACACTTCGGTTATTGGAGGATTGAGGAAGGTGGATAATTTTAGTTTTTCGCGACTGTGCTTTGCCAACCTTTTGGCATGCTCATCATTTCCACACGAGTTTCGGGTAGTGTTACGCTTGGAAGAATGAGCCGGTGGCAATCGATTTTTCGTACCCGGCTTGAGTGATTGAGGAAGATGATGCCATTTTTGAGAGGGAGAGGGGTTTGAAAATGAACTTGAGTTTGCAATAGAGATAAACTAGAGTAGGGTTGTAATTTGCAAGAGAGCGTAAGGATCTCTGAAAATCTCTAAGTCTTGTTTATATAGTGTGATTTGGGTAGTGTGAACGTGGTTTGAATATGGAAGGATTTAGTGACATAATGGCGTGATTTTGTGTATGAAAAATGCGATATTCGAGCGTAGAGGGGAGTGGTTTGAGGCAAGTAATGATAGAGCCCGGGAATCGAGGAGTTTATAATTCAAAAAATAATATAATTACCTCCATGATCATAAAGTGATCGCCACGTGTGTACTTGAATAATCCTCCATAATTTCCTTATTCTCCACGTGTATTCGTAATTGATTTTGTTCACACTTTGAATTTGTCCAAGTCTTTATTTCGGTGAAGTGCCTTCGCCGGTCACTTAACCGGTCCAATGAGTTCTTCACCGAGTCGCTTCATTGAAGCTGTTCCTAACAATCGGTTAAGTTACCTCTCTTTGGATACCGTGCCTTACCGCTACATCTCCCGTAACGGCAAAGGTTGTACCGGTTGATGGAGTCACTTAGCCGATTACTCCGGTTAGCCGCTCGTTGATACTTAGTCAATTTCAATCATCCCTAACTCGTTCTCATCATACTAAATCTTTCATAAGCGAGTGGTTTAGTGAAGATGTCGGCCAGTTGGTCTTCGGTGGATATGTATTTTAGGATGACATCTCCCTTTTCAACATGGTCTCGATAAAATGATGTCTTACATCAATGTGCTTTGTTCTTGAATGCAATCTTGGATTTTCGTAATAGATATTGCACTTGTGTTGTCACACATGATTGGGATTGTTTTCTCTTCGACTCCATAGTCCCTTAGCCGTTGTCTTATCCACGGTACTTGTGCACAAATGACTACATCGCTATATATTCGCTTCATTTGTTGATGTAGATATAGAGTTTTGCTTTTGCTTGAACCATGAGACTAGTCGGTTCCTAGCATTTGGCATGTTCCAGAGGTGCTTTTTCTATCTATTTTGCATCCAGCATAGTCAGAGTCTGAATATGATATCAGTGTAAATCCTCCATCTTTTGGGTACCAAATGCCAACATTGATGGTGTGTTTCAAGTATTTGATTATCCTTTTAGCTGCTAGAAGATGTGATTCTTTTGGTTGAGCTTGAAATCTAGCACACACTCCTACTGCAAATGCAATATCGGGTCTGCTTGCAGTTAAGTATAACAATGATCCAATAATTCCTCTATACATTTTCTGATCAACATCTTTTCCTCCTTCATCTTTTCCAAGTATGACTCTGGCACACATTGGTGTGTCTGCTGTGCCACTTGTATCCATCCCATACTTGTGTATCAAATCTCTTGTATATTTTGCTTGACTAATGAAAATGCCATCCTTCATTTGCTTTACTTGAAGGCCAAGGAAGTAGTTTAATTCTCCCATCATGCTCATCTAAAATTTGCTCTTCATTAGGTTTGCAAATTTCTCACACAACTTTTCATCTTCTGATCCAATGATTATGTCATCAACATAGATTTGCACTAGCAATGTGCTTGCCCCTTCCTCTAGTTTAAATAGAGTCTTGTCTATAGTTCCTTTGTTGAATCCATTCTTGATCGAAATTGTGACAAGTGTTTCATACCGGGCTCTAGGTGCTGTTTGAGGCCATAGAGGGCCTTCTTGAGTTTGTATACTTTGTCTTCTTTTCCTTTGATTTGAAATCCAGGAGGTTGTTCTACATAAACTTCTTCTTCCAAAAGTCCGTTTAGGAATGCACTTTTGACATCCATTTGATAGACTTTGAAGTCTTTGTGTGCAGCAAATGCTAGAAAAAGTCTTATTGCTTCCAATCTTGCTACTCTTGGAGCAAAGGTTTCATCATAATCTATTCCTTGACTTGGGAATATCCTTTTGCAACTAGCCTTGCTTTGTTTCGACAACAGTTCCTTGCTCATCCATCTTGTTCCCGAATACCCATTTTGCACCAATGATGTTGGCCATTTCGAGTCCGTCAACAAGTTCCCAGACTTCATTTCTTTCAAATTCATTTAGTTCTTCTTGCATGGCCGTGATCCAATCTGCATCTTGGATTGCATCATCTATGGTCTTGGGTTCCACTTGTGATAGAAAGCAAGTTAGCATGTGCTCCAGTTGTCTTCTTGTTCTGACTCCGGTGTGAATATCTTCAATGACTTGTTCTTCAGGATGGTCTCTAAGCCAATTTAGGTCTGGTTGAAGTTGATCTTCACTTGGTGCTTCCATACCTTCATGCTGAGCATGAACTTCAATTTCAGGTGCTTCTCCTGTTGTATTGATATGTGGCTCCTCTTGATTTTCAAAAAGATGATTCATGATAGTAGCTGGTATGGTTGCATTTGTATAGATTTGCCTCTGTGCAGCTTTCTCTTCTTGGTCTTGAAGATCTTCACCATTTGTATATGGTTCATCAAAAACCACATGTATTGATTCTTCAATCACCAATGTTCTTTTATTTAGTACTCGAATGCTTTCTTTGGTGTCCGAGTATCCCATGAAGATTGCTTCATCGGCCTTCTCATCAAAGGTATGCGAGATGATTCTGTTCAAGACAAAACATTTTGATCCAAACATATGAAAATATGAGATATTGGGTTTTCTACCATTCCATAATTCATATGGAGTTTTTCCATGATGTTTGTTGATGATTGATCTGTTTTGTGTATGGCATCTTGTGTTTCTTTGCTTGACCCAAAATCTCTTTGGCAAGCATGCTTGACAATCATTGTTCGATTGCTTCTTTGAGAGTTACGTTTCTTCTTTCGCTACACCATTTTGTTGTGGAGTTCCCTGTGAGATAGTTGATGTAGTACTCCATTTTCTTCACAATAGGTTCTAATAATTTCATTTAGAAATTCGGTGCCTCTATACGATCCGATTTTGATAATTTTTAGCTCTTTTTCATTCTAGAGTCTTCTCGGCAAGTCCGGTAGCTTCTTGAGTGTTTCTTTCTTCTTGTTCATGAAGATGGTCCAGTGTATTTTGAGAAGTCATCCACCACTACAAGAGTATATTTCTTACCACTCACACTTACTTTGGAGTATTTGGTCCAAACAGTCCATGTGCGGTAGATGTAGAACTCTTGTTGTAGATTGATGAGGCTTTGATTTGAATGAGCTTTTTATTTGTTTTCCTTTCTCACAAGCATCACATAGACTCTCTTTCTTGAATGTGATCTCTGGCAGGCCTTCAACTAACTTGCTCCTTGATAGTTTGTTGATGGTCTTGAAATTCGTGTGATTTAATCTTCTGTGCCAAATCCAGCTTGTTGATTGTTTATTCTTGACAAGTAGACATGTTTCTGCCTTGGCTGTTCTCCAGTCCACCACATACATGTTGTCTTGTCTTCTACCTGCAAGAACCACTGTGTTTGTTTGACTGTGAATCACTTTGCATCCTTCTTTGTTGAAGTGCACATTGTAGCCTTTGTCACGAATTGATGATGATCATCGATTGAAGTTAAGTCCCTTGACATATGCCACATTTTGAATCTTTAGATTGTTTTTGAGTATTGTGCCTTCCCCCTTAATCTTGCCAGGGTTTTCTTTTCCTCCAAATGTGACTTTGGGTCCATCAAAAGCTTTAAAATCGGTGATCCATTTCTTGTTTCTGTCATGTGTCCGGAACATCCACTGCCTATGTACCGGACATCCTACAAAATAGATTAATTAAGTTTGGGTACCCAACACCGTTTGGGTCCATATCTGTTAGCGATCATGCCTCTCATACCAAGTATGTATCCAAAAGGTCTTCTCTTTGGATAATTGAAGTCATCAACTTCATATGTATAAGGCATGGCGAATAGCTTCTAATATTTTTACGAAGGTATTCGATACTTTTTTCCACCTTTTGGTGCATTTATATCCTTCTTCACTTTCCAATATGCAATAGGAAACCTTTCTTGCTTCATGTGTCTAGGAACATAGCTAGATTGATTTTTCTTAATCACATGATGCATTTTGTGGAATGGTTTCCTCTTGTATTTTGGAGGTGTGATATTCCAATCATCCTCTCGAGGGAAAAAGTACGCCTTTACCTTTCGGATGGTCGTTGTTTTTGTATGATTGGAATGAGGATTTAGTCTGTTGTTTTACTACGGTGGGTTTTGACTTCACTTTGGAACGGGATGATCCGTTGGAGACATGGTCTGTCCCTTTCTAAATTTTGGTCCATTAGTGGTCCTCAATTTAGAATTGTGTTGACTATTATCCCTACGTTCATCCCGTTCGTTATAGCCAAGACCGGATATCTGGATCCAAACCTTTTGAGGGTTTGTAAGTTTGGTGCTTTTAGTGGTGCGGTGATTACCTTTCGGTGAGGAGTTCTTCTTAAGCGATCGTTGGTAACGGATGTATGGTCATCCGCTTTTTGTTGATCATTTAAGTAGGTCTCCTTACTAGTTAATTCAACTCTTGTTTTATCCAGTTCTTTCTTTAACCTCTTATTCTCTTTTCTTAGATCCTTGCATTCCTTTTCCGAATTTCATGATTCTTTTCAATTTCATCAAATTTAGTCATGAGATTTTGGACTAGGTCTCGTTGTATCTAATGGAAGACTAGAGGATTGTGCGGTGTTAGATGTGAATGCATTAGATGAAGAACGGGAACTAGATGTTACCTCAGTTTCATCTGATTCTTTAGCCATTAAACATAGGCTTGTTTCCTTAGTGTCTGAACTATCACTTTTGTCTTCATCCAATTCTTTGGTCATGAGGCATAGGCATGCCTTTTCATTTTTCGAGTCGTCTTCTTCATCACTATCATCCGAGTCATTGTCGGATGATTCTTCATGCTTTTCACCGCTTTGGATTTCGCCTTAAGTGCCTTCTTGCCCTTTCTCTTTTCGGATGCTTTGAATTTCTTCTTTTCATCATCTTTGTCATTTTCTTCGGGACAATCACCTTGAAGTGACCTCTCTTATTGCGGTTGAAGCATCTGTATTCATCATCTTTCTTCTTCATGTCTCTGTTTGAGCTTGACCTTTTGTTTGATGTTGAATTTCCCTTGAATGGCTTCTTTTTAAACTGTCAAAACGTTTAACTAATAAAGCTACCGTTCTTTTAGTTCTTGTGTCTCTTTTTGATGCATTCGGCAAAGTTACTTTCTTGGGGTGCGGCTAATGCGGTAATTTTGTGTGTCTCTCGCCGGACCACCATCTTCACCGTTCAATTCGAATTCATGAGCTTTCAATTAGGACATCGGTGTCGAGTGTCGGTGCTTGCAAGATTTGTTGTTCCTCCGATTACCGATGTTATGATCTTCCATCTTTCGGTAGTCCTCTCGGGATCTTCAAGCATACTTCTTTTTGTGGATATGTGTGTCCAAGTGTTGCAGTTCACCGATGATGCTTGAGAATGCGTTGTCCATTTGATCAATGGATTCACCGTCTTCATTTTAAAGTTCTCAAATTTGTTTTGCAACGAGATAATTTGTTTTCTTTGGATTGCTTCGGATCCTTCATTTATCAATGATAGTTTGTCCCACATCTCCTTTCTTTGTTTTGCGTCTTTGATTCTCATGAACATGTTGTTGTCTAGAGTCTTTAAGATCATATCTTTTGCTACAAAGTCTAGGTTTGCTCTTCTCCTTGTCATCTTTGGTCCAATCTTTCTTGGGTTTCTCTATCTCCTTTCCTTGATCGCTCCCGTGCCTACCACGGTAGTGATCATGATTGGGCCGTCATTGATTACATCCGGCATCTCCTCGTGAGTTGCCGCAAGATGAGATAACATTCTTATTTTATATTCATCAAAATTATTAACATTGAAAACGGTACTTTTGACAAGAAGTTTGAGGAATCCATCGGTGCAATTGAAGATAAAAATGGCGGTGAATGAAAAACTTGATTTGAAAACTACTTTGAAAATATGTGATCTCCTTGTTACCGAAATTAGATGCGAACAGGGTTCGATACTAGGAACACCGCTCCGATACCAATTGTTGGTCCCGAGAGAAGGGTGAAACTATAGTCGGAGGGGGTGAATGACTATAGTGGAGTTTCAAAAACTTTTCTTGTGTTCAAAAAGCTTTTGAGCAGCGGATAAGTCTCTTCTTACTATGTTGTTTTCAAATCAGTTTAGACAATCACAGATATGTGTTATGATGTAGGCAAATTAAATAAGTGCTGTAAAGTAAATTGTAGAAATTATATTGACACAAGGCTTATAGTGGTTCAGGGTGGTGTAATCCCTTAATCCACTCTTCTCCTGTGATGATCGGAGGAATTCACTATTGTTTCCACAGATACAACAGTATGATTGTCCTTGGCTTCCCAAGCTTCACAATCTACAAGACTATCACTCCTTGACTGCAACAGCTTCAGTGATTCAGTCTTCCTTTTGCTGCTCCTTGAGATCAAAATCCTTCAACGACTATCACGGTTTCAACTCCTTCTCGGATTGCCTCGATTCGGTTGCTTCGTTTGATGTGAATGTGATTCACGCACTTGCTTGATCAATCTCAATTCGAATATGACTTTGTAGTTCGATATTTGAGTTGATAACTAGATGTATCCTTGTAAGTTCGAGAGAAGGCTTTTCTAATTGTGAGTTTTCGCTTTCCTTTTTTTCTTAATCGTTATTTTCTTTTTTTCGTCAATGCCTTCTATTTATAGCCTTGAATAGCCTTGATTTTGAAATTCCGTCCGTTGGCTATATTAATGAGGGAATAATCCTTGATTTTATTCTTGATTCCCCCTTAATTGTATTCTCCTTGATTTCGGTGATCGATTCTTCTTTCAAATGTATAGCGAGAAAATCCGTCCTTGATTGATCCTTTAATGATTGTGCATTTAATGCATGATCCGCTTGAATCTTCAATGTATATTAAATCGATCTTGTAAGTGTCTCTTCACCGTACGTAGAACGGTGGAGTGAGCCTTCGACTTAGCCGTTAGTTCTTTCTTCGCCGTTTTGTTTTCTCTTTGCCGACGGTCGGTGTACTCGGCCGATTCACTTGTTTTCTTCTTTGCTTTAGTTTCGGGAGAATCTTTATACTTCACCGATCCTTGATTTGGGTGAGATCGGTGTACACCATATTGGAATATTGAGTTTCATCACTTGAAACATAACTTAGACTTATCCAAGGTCATCACGGACTTCCTTGGTTATAAGTCGATCATAATCCTTCTCTCGTATCTCTGCTTGGTGCTTGGTGGCTTCACTCGCCGAATGTCCGTTTTCACTTTGCCGTCCTACCAACTAGTACAATACTTGTCGACTCAACTTATACAACATGTCGGACTCTAAGTAAAGACTTATACCGAGAATTCTAACTTATTTCAGGCTTGCTATAACAGCTAGTATGGCCATCATCAAAACATAATAAAATGTTCCTAACAGTGGGTGTCAAGCTCTTTTGTACAACATAATTCCAAGAGCTAATAGTTATTGTGAAAAGTAGAGAGCTTCTTAGGAGAGATTTTGAGAGAGAGAAAAAGTCGGTCTAGCAGCCGAGTTTTTCTGGTAGCGATCCAATGGTGGATTCCGGCGGTTTGTTCGTGTGGACTAGCGGTAGAGGCCGAACACTTGAGCGGCTCCGTGCACAACTACTCCCCTTAGACGGTCAAAGCGTCGATCTTTTAGAACAAGCAAGGTAACCACCGTCTTTAGCTTATTTGTTTATTGCCACGAAGTCGATCTTGGGTAAAAGAAAATCAAATTTTTGAATTCCGCTGCGTTCCCGCATAGATTTTCTAACAGTCTAGATGTTTGGCATAGGAGATTGGGCCACCAATCCAAGACAGCTCTTCAACAAGTCCTAAATCATTGTAATGTTTCTTTTAATGAAAATGTTAGTTTTTGTGAAGCTTGTGTTTATGGCAAAGGGCATGATCTTTCTTATCCAACATCTACTGCTAATGCACAAACTCCTTTTGAACTTGTTCACACAAACCTATGGGGACCTGCCCCACTGAAATCCACTGGGGGGTATGCATACTACATTCACTTCATTGATGACTTTTCTAGATACACATGGATTTATCCACTAAAAACAAAAGATGAAGCACTCAAAACTTTCCTACACTTCAAACAATATGTTGAGACTCAGTTCTCCACCAAGATAAAGTGCATTCAATCAGATTGGGGTGGGGAATACAGAACCTTTGCACCTGTTTTAAAAGACTATGGCATTTTTTTAGGCACCCCTGCCCTCATGCCCATGGTCAACATAGAAGGCCAGAGAGAAAACATAGACACATAGTGGAATTAGGTCTTACTCTAATGGATCAGGCATTTTTACCTCTCGGATTCTGGTGGGACAGTTTCTTAGAAGTTGCCACACTCAATAATGTTCTTTCTACTCCAGTCCTACAACACAAGTCACATCATGAGGCTCTATTCAAAAAATTACCAGATTACACAAGATTTAGAGTCTATGGATGTGACTATTATCCTGATCTCAGGCCTTTCCACAACACAAAATTCCAATTTCACTCCACAAAATGTGTGTACTTAGGTCTCAATCCTGACCATAAAGGATACAAGTGTCTTTATCCAATTAAATGGCAGATTGTATATCTCCAGAAGTCCATGTTACCCTTTTCTGAGGGTTTTACCCAGGGTCCACACAAAAGTATTCACACAGAGTCCAGCACTCTGATAACTCCTTTTTCTACCTTCATGTATGTGATACAACCAATACGTCCACAAGGATCCCAGTAAAGTAGAGGTGTTTGCAACAGTCCCAAGCTCTCCATCACATGATGTTAACTCCAATGGAAGAAAAGGCACATCAAAAACTACTGTTACAGAAGAGTTCTCCTCCCCACTGGTGGGAACTAACACTTATACCTTATCTACAAACACACCATCTCCTCACACTCATGCCTCACCTACAAACACACCATCTCTTCACACTCATGCCTCACCTACAAACACACCATCTCCTTCATCACCTTCCCCACCTCTACACACTACAAATGCAACCACACCTTCAGCTTCACAACCACAAATCCCCATGCCTGTACAACCCATATGACATGCTATGCAGACAAGATCCGAAAGTGGGATCTTCAAACCCAAAACCTATAGTGCTGAAGCAAAGGGAATTTCTTATTAGTACCCTGCTGAACCTCAAACTGCTATGGAAGCCATGATTCAACCTGAATGGAAGGAAGCCATGGAGGAGGAGTATCATGCCTTGTGTAAAAACAGAACATGGGATCTCGTACCTTACAATCCAAGACAGACACTAGTGGGGAACAGATGGGTGTTTAGAAGAAAACTCAAACCAGATGGTACAATACTCAAACACAAGGCAAGGCTAGTTGCCAAGGGTTACAACCGAACATATGGAGTGGACTTTACTGAGACTTTTAGTCCAGTAGCCAAGGCCTCCACCATCAAAGTAATTCTTCCATTTGTTGCTAAAAATTGGGATATCAAGCAACTGGACATCAATAATGCTTTTCTCAATGGACCCTTGCATGAAGTTGTCAACATGCCACAAACCTATAGGTTTGAGGATGAAACTAAACCTACGCATGTTTGCAGGCTTAATAAAGCTTTGTATGGTCTAAAACATGAACCAAGAGCATGGTTTGATGCTCTCAGGGACCAGATGAAGAATTGGGGCTTCAAACAATCCATGGCTGACTCTTCCTTGTTCATATTCAAAAAAGGTAACATTCTTGCGTATGTAGATGATATTCTAATTACTGGAAATTCAGAAGCACTGATCAAAAAGTTTATCAAGATTATGGATGCCAAGTTCAGTCTAAAAGACCTAGGATCTGTAACACATTTCATTGGAATAGAAGCCCACAAAGATGTTACAGGACTGTATTTGACTCAAAGCTACTATGCATCCCAAATTCTGCAAAGACTGAATTTGCACAATATGAAACCATGCCCAACACCCATGGTAACTGGTAAGAAGTATGTTCCAGAACAAGGGCAACCTATGACAAATCCAAGTCTTTACAGGAGTGCTTTGGGAGCCCTACAATATCTCACATTTACAAGGCTAGATATTACTTATGCAGTCAACTGTCTCAGTCAATTTATACAAAACCCCTACACAGAACATTGGCAGGGAGTGAAAAGGCTCTTCAGATATGTGAAAGGAACACTGGGGCATGGAATTCACTTTAAACCTGACTACTTTCCTTCTATCACAGACTACTCAGATGCAGATTGGGCAAGATGTGCCTTTGACAAAAAGTTTGTAGCAGGATATGCTGTGTTCTTGGGAGATTCACTTGTACCTGGTCTTCAAAAAAACAAGGGGTTGTATCCAGGTCCAGTACAGAGTCTGAGTACAGGGCTTTGACTAATCTCACAGCAGAAATTCAGTGGCTCAAGCATTTGTTGACATAAACGGGAGTTGCTTTGCCTAAAGTGCCCACTATAAGGTGTGACAACACGGGAGCAGTTTCTTTGGCTCAAAATCCAGTGTATCACTCCAGGACCAAACACATAGAGCTAGATGTACACTTAGTCAGAAACTTGGTGCTGCAGAAACAACTGAACATACACTTCATTCCCTCATCAGCTCAAATTGCAGATTGCTTACCAAAACCATTGTCACCATCACAGTTTGCTGCTCTCAAGGACAAACTCAATGTTACAGAAGCACCCTTTAGTTTGAGAGGGACTGAAAAGAATATTAGACAAATGTCATAGATTGAGAGTGTACACTTTGTCAGTACATCAATGGTGTGAGGTGTCATAGTTTGTTAGTTTGTTAGAAATCAAGTCGGATAAATATGTGTAATGTACACAGTACAATCTATGGAAAACAATATGAATCATTTTCTCTGTGTGCTTATCTATTAGTTTCTTTCTGTACTTATTGTACACATTTTGTTGTGCCACAAACATTTATCCTCCTGAAATTCATTGAGTATCTTCCACATTCATAACTCCATCCTTACGGATATTTTAACAAGATCTAGACGGCCTAAGTAAATAATTTTTATTATTTTTAACAGTCGTCACTTTGTCTTTTCCTATTAGTTTTCATCTTTAATTGTACCTTTTCTTCCTTGGACTTGAATCTCCAAGATAGTGACTAACCAAAATGAGACCTTTGTTAAAAGTTAAATTCTTGTTATAAAGTTGGCAATTACAGTTCATCTCAGTTAAATTATGCTATGGTTTGTACGGACAGGTTACCAATTGGGATCCCTCTCTTGTTCTTCACCAATAAATTTTACGGTACTATTGTTATAAAAAATAAAAAGTGTATTGTATTCAGTAGACCAATCATGATCATCTATATAACAATAATTTACTTCTCTTTTAATCTTTTGGAAAAGAATATAATTTAACATGATATCAGATCAGGACGTGTTAATGTCTCTCGTTGTAAACACAGACTTCCTAAACAAAACAAAAACTATATTGTTTCAAGTGTTGGGTCATTCTAAAAACAATATAATAACCCCATATTGTGGGGATGTGTTTAAATATATAAAATATTAATAATTTACTCCATAATTAACTTAACATTTTGTGAGATGTGTTGAATTTCGAAAGCTATGGCATACTTTCATCTATAAATACTTGTATAGATTCCCAAAATCTATCAAAATTCAAATAAAGAAGAAAAAAAAATTTGTGCCTTGATCCCTTAAGAAATGGACTCAAGTTGCACATCTTTTGTTCTTTCTTCCCCATTGAATTTCTCAAACGATTTGAACAAAGATGCAGTTGTTTTTGACTCAACTAAACTACAGAAACAATCAAATCTACCAACACAGTTTATATGGCCAATGGAGGATTTAGTCCACCGCAAAGACGTCGACGAGCTTCGAGAGCCTGTGGTAGATCTTGAGGGTTATTTCAGAGGTGACGTGGACGCCATTGCAGCTGCTGCTAAGCTTATTAGGGTTGCTTGTCAAAACCATGGCTTCTTTCAGGTTGTTAACCATGGTGTACACATGTCCCTTGTTGAAGATGCTTATAGATATATGGATGCTTTCTTCAACCTTCCCGTCAGCCGGAAGGTGGTGGCTCGACGGGCGGCTGGCAGCTTATGCGGTTATTCCGGTGCACACGCCGATAGATTCTCCACGAAATTGCCATGGAAGGAGACATTTTCATTCACTTACCAGTATGGAAGAAGAAATGGTGATCAAAAAAACCAAATACAAGATGATGATGATGATGATGATGTGCTTCATTATTTCAAGTCAGTCCTAGGTGATGACTTTGAAGAGACAGGGTGAGGAATCAATTACTTTCACATTTTTTCTAGTGTCTTTATTTCCACCATATTGATTCTACAGATGCAATTTAATTACATTTATACCACAGCAGAAACGACCTTTGTGACAGTCGGTTTTGGAGCCAAAAACTGACTTTCCGTACGTCTATTGTGAAAATCGACCTTAGGAAAATCGGTTTTTGGCTCTAGAACCGAACCTACGGGCAAGGCGGAGCCACCCTATGGATATAGGGGAGCTAAGCCCACCTGAAAAAGAAAAATATTACACTATAAAATCTATATAGTCCAACTTAATGTATAAAAAATTTTAATCCAGCCCACCCGACGAACTCGATATAGTCCATTAGCCTATCCCAGATTAAAATCCTAGCTCCGCCCTTGCCAACGGGACGGTTTTTGGCTCAAAAACATACTTTTACGACGTCAATTCTACTGTGGTACACAGATAGATGGAGTGGTGCACCGGTAGAATCAATGTGATGTAAATAAAGGGTCCTTTTTATTCCTTTCAATTTTTATTTGGAAGGGTCAATTAATTAAGGAAATATTGTTAACATTTCACCAATTTTAAATTAGGTTGGTGTATCAGAAATATTGTGAGGCAATGGAAAAGCTAAGCTTGGGTATAATGGAGTTACTGGGAATAAGTTTGGGAGTAGAATCAAAGGAATATTACAAAAAGTTTTTTGAAGATGGGAATTCATTGATGAGATGCAATTACTATCCACCATGTAAAGAATATGGTTTAACACTCGGGACAGGTCCACATTGTGATCCAACATCATTAACAATCCTTCATCAAGATCAAGTTGGAGGCCTTGAAGTTTTTGCTAACAACAAATGGCAAGCTGTCCGGCCTAAACCAGATGCTTTTGTCATCAACATTGGGGACACTTTTATGGTATGTAACTATTTGTCTCTTTTAACTACCTGTTTAATTAATTCTCCCATTATATTATATTATATATATATATATATATATATATTATATATATATATATATATATATATATATATATATATGTGCCCTTTTATAAAAGGGTCTTTATTATTCGCATCACAACAACAGTGATTCTACCGATGCACCACAGTGAATCGAGCTTGTGAAAGTCGGTTTTCGCATAGTTTAAGAAAGGGTTAATTGTCATTAATTCTAATTATGAAAATCTATAATATTATTCAATTGTCATTGATGGATGAGTTAAACTAATGAAAAGCGGGTTAATGTATAATTAATTAGAGGCAAAAAGAAGAAAAATGTAAAAATAAATGCTTTTAATGCCAAGATGGATTGGTGATAAAGCTGTTTTCCTACTCGCTTTTATACTTCTTCTCCATTTTATTTAAATGACCTGTAATGTTTAATTTTCTGCATATGAATCAAATAAGTCATCTATGCAGAAATTAATTACCCTTCTTCGATTAGTTAAGTTATGTATCACGAAACTATCGAATTAATTGTAACGAATGTATGGTTACTTCATGGTAGAAAACATTGTTTATATGACTGACGAATGTAATAGTATTCTGCAAAAGAAGATACCATAGTAAATAATTAACATAAAATAAAATAAAATTAAAAGGTTTATCTAGGTAAAGTAAGAAGATTTTTGTTTTTTATTTTATTCTTGTTAGAGTATAATTATCAGAGTCACTTACTTTGTGATAAAGCTAAAGTAATGCTTGCTTGACATAAGTTAATTTGGCACATTTCACTCTCTTATTCATTCTGTTATCTTTCAAGCTACTATTTAAAACTGGTTGCACATTGTATATATTGGACGTGAGGAATGAGATAGATCTAACAGAGATTTTATGTTTCTCTATACCATTTCGAAACTTGGTATCAGAGCCAAAATGTCCGCCGCCGCCTCTGTGGGCGGAGCTCCACCGCTAACTGCTACTGCAGTCACCATAATAGCTCATGTGAGCTCACACATGCCTCCAGGGAAGGACGCAGGATCTTGGGTAAGGGGGGCAATAAATTTTTTAAAGAAAAATAAAAAATTTAAGGGGGACAAACGATATGCTTTGTACATATATTAGTGTAATTTTTCCGGATCAATGGGGGCAGTTGGTTATATGTAGCTCCGCCACTGCATGCCTCAACCTCCTTCATCTCTAGTCTCCCTCCTCCCACTCTGACTTTTGTAACCACCTTCAACACGGAAAGCTTCATGCAGAACCTGATTTATATAGTTTTACAGGAGGAACTAGGCCAGACTTCACCACCTCTTCTCTGGTTCGATTCGGGGTTCTAGGTGCTCTTCCTTTCAGCGGATCCTTACTAAATACAAATCCTTTTGGAGGAAATCTCACTCTGACTTGCCTCGGTAAGCTTGACAGAAAAACAATTATTTACTATGGAAATCTACCACCATGCATATTGTAAGAGGCCATCGTCTTGAAGGACATCTCTTGGGAATTGCGGCTAAACCACCATCATTCATTCTCCCTATAGATAACTATTTATCTTTCGGATCTTCTGTTAAGACTCCAGTATATTAAGCATGGGTGGCCACAGATCACCTTCTTATGTAATTGTTGCTTAATTTTATAATTGAGCAAGCAGTGATTGAACTGGTTGGGTGCTCATCTGCTCATGAGATTTGGAGTACCCTTGAAACTTTGTTCAATAATCCGTCTAAGGCAAGATTCTAGAGCTCATGACTGCTCTTACCGGGACTGGGAAAGCGTACAAATCCATGATTGATTACTTGGCCCCGATGAGGACAAACTTTGATGGTTTAGCAGTTGCAGGCTATCCTATCACGAGGGAGAACTCGTTATGGCCATATTAGGAGGATTGGGGAAGAATATGAATCAGTTATTGTAAACATGACATTAAGGATGGCCGTTGTCAATGCAATACATTCAGGCACAACTTATTACACATAAACAACTTGTTGTTAGGCTTAATCCCCCAGCCTTTTTGGAACTTGTCCAACCTGCAGCTCATCTTGCTACCAATAGACATGGAAAATGTGGCAGAGGCAATGCAAGGTTTTCAACTCCTCAAGGTAGATAATTCAAAGGTGGATCGGGAAGATTTAGAGGCAATGTAGGAAAAAACACCAACACCCTGGGCCAACATGTTAAATATGAATTAAGGTTGGTCATAAGGTTGTTAAGTGCTGGAGTAGCTTGATTACTCCTTCAACAACCCATGAGAAGAGATCTATGGCACTCCTAAGTACAGCTTGATTACTCCTTCAACAACCCATGAGAAGAGATCTATGGCACTCCTAAGTACATTGCAACATATCTAGCCTCGTGATATATTTTAGTTGTTATCACACTTTAAAAACCGTGATCTATTATAGTTGTTATCACACTTAAAAACCGAGACCTTGTCGGATTCAAGCCGGATATATAGGTAGTGGAGCAACCAACCATGTCACTCTCGCTTTTCTTAAAAACCGTGATAATAAAAACTATGATCTATTTTAGTTGGTTTCACACTTAAAAACCGAGATCTTTTATAATTCAACACATTTAAAAACTCGTGATTTATTTTAGTTGTTATCACACTTAAAAACCGAGATACACAAACTACATCGGAACTCGTGATGTGAAGGTCTCGGTTCATTTAAAAGTGTGATCCTTATCTTTAGATAATTGTGATCTATATCTCTTTTCTTATTAGTGGAAATAATTTGTCTCACATTTTCTATAATTGTGACAAAAATATCATGAATTCAATCATTACGCTTAAAAATGAGAGCATCTCGCCTCAATAACCGTGACAAAAATATCATACCAATTTAGTCACGATTAAAAGTGTGATAGTTTGGTATAATTTATCTCGTTTTTTCAATAACTGTGATAAAAATATCATATCAATTATGTGTTTTAGATGTGAGGAAATGGTGAGCATTTGGCTATTGCTAACATTGTCCACTCTATCATTACCACTCCTAATGCTTATTTTAAACTTAAAGACATGATCTTAAGATAACCAAAATCCTATTAGTATCTCTAGACTTACTTTGGTAACAATGTCTATGTAGAATTTCACTCTATTGGTTTCCTAGTGAAGGAAAAACTACATGGGTGGTCCTTCTAGAAGGAATCTTTAGAGATGGATTGTACCAGCTTTCTCTATTGTCTGAGTCATCCTCAACCCTAAGCTCTCTTAATCTCATACTTCTCAACTTCTGTGATGAAGTTCAGAGTCTTCCAAGTCTATTTGATAGCCCTTCGTTAGTGCAAGTCTCTAGTGTGGAGTCTATTAATCTCTAGCCTTGAAAGTTAGGCAACCAATCTTCCAAAGTGCCGAGTCTTGTTCTCGAATGTTGTAGTTTTTCTTTTAATGAAACTGTTGATTTTTATGAAATTTGGCTGTCAAGGCGAAATTCATGCTCTACTTATAGAAAATCTCAATCTAGATCCAAATATGTGTTAGACCTTGTGCATATTATTTTTTGAGGGCTTGCCCATGTTCAAACACCCAATTGCTATCATTATTATGTGCATTTTATTGATAACTTTAATAGGTTCACTTGGATCTATCCTTTAAAACTTAAATCAGATATCTGTCAAGCCTTCCTTCACTTTAAATCTATGGCTGAAAATTAATTTAAGACAAATATAAAGTGTATGCAAACAAATGGAGGTGGTGAATATAGAACTTTTGAACCACACCTCAAAGGCCTTGGGATCATATTCAGACATTCATGTCCTCATGATCATAGCCACTAACCCTTCTTGCATAAGATTCCTAACCTCACATTTTTTGGTGGTATGCTTTTTAGTACTCTGTCATACTCATCAATTTTATACCCACACAGTCCTACAAAATAAGTCACCCTCTGATTTTCTTTTCAAACACAAACCTGACTATATAGGCCTCAAAGTGTTTGGTTGTTGTTGTCATCACTATTTAAAACCCTTCCAAAATCAAATATTCAAATTTCACACCATAAAATGTGCTTATATATGCCTAAGTCATGACCACAAAGGTCATTTGTGTCTTGATCCTAGCACAAGAAGGCTCCACATCTCCAGGGATGTTAATTTTAAGGAAAAAGAGTTTCCCTATAAGAACTCTCAGTCATATACCTTACCTAATAATTCAGCTTCTGCTGAAGTAAATGCTTCGTACATGCTTTTCCTACAAGAACTTCAAGTAGTCACTCCACCCAACACAACCCAGTATTGAATTAAAAATCTCAACTGTCATACACCACATACACCCGTCATATCATGTCCCACTACCAACCAACACCTAATCCTTGAACCTCAGCCTCCAACCTCCTCAACTTCTTCATTTGGTTCTCAATCACCCATTCATGCTAGTCATCAAGTCTCTCTACCATTAACCATTGTTGTCTCTTCTCATGATCATTCACATAAATTCATCAAAACCACCTCCAAAAGTGTCCATCATATGAACACTAGATCCAAAAGTGGCATTCACAAATCAAATAACTTCTCCTTCCTCGCAAAAGCTAAGGTCTCGCCATATCCCACACAATTTTCCAAGATGTTTGAATCCCTTTAAAGCCATGTCTTGAAGAAGTCCATAGATAAAGAATTTGAGGCTCTTTGTATTAACAAGACATGGGACTTAGTGCCACCCACAACTGGACATAACCTTGTTGGCAAAAATAGGTGCTTAAAGTAAAGCTCAACCCTGATGGAACAGTACTAAAACACAAAGCAAGGTTGGTTGCAGATGGTTTCCATCAAACCACTGGCCTAGATTACTTTGAGACATTTAGTCCTATGGCTAAAGCCCCTACAATCAGACTCGTTTTTCTTCACATTCATCATTATTTCACATAACTTCGAATATTTCATTGCACATCTTAAATAACTGTGAGCCATAATTATCTAAATACTCACTTCTGGGTACATATTTCCTCAAAATATCATGCAACTATCCATACAACCCCTTGACAATAGGGTCAACAATAAGAGGATCTCATAAGAAAGTCCATGGGTTTAATTTATGAAGTTTATCAAAGAAAGGGTCAAACTGGAATAGGCTCACTAAGGGGTATAGAAAAATTGGCAGGCCCATAAAAGTGGGTCTGGAAGGAGTTTAAATCTAAGTGCATCAATCCTTTAAGTGCGCTATACTTGAAAAGTGGCCTCAAAATGCATGTCAATGCAAATTTTTGAATGATATTGGAATGTGTGGATACCACTCAAACAAAAAATTGAGTGAGAGCGCCCTTTGGTCAGGTGAACCCCACTTTGTATTTCCCGCGCAAAATGCATCATTCCTTTTTGAAGCGTCTATGTAACAGTGGTACCAAAAGACTTCAAAAGTTTCACCAGAATTCGAAATTGATCATCCTTGTTTATTGGGAAGTTGAGAACTAGACCATTCCCGAGACATGTATAAACCACCATAAATGTAATGTGACCTGTCATTCCATTGTAGATTGGACACTTGTGGATAAGAATTGTATTCTCAGTCATGATCAACCGGCCCAGTAGAATAATACTTCTCCCCATATGAATGATTTACCGATATCCATTTCTAAACAAGATTCACCATAGTACTTGTGTCATAATACCTAACAAGCTTACAAACAAGAAAAACACAAACAAAAAAAAAAAAAAAAAAATAAAAAAATCTAAATACAAAATTTCTAAATAAATAAAGCACTTAGCACCGTTCCCCAAATTTGGTGTGTCATCAACGCAACAAAGCTAAAATCATCTACAACATATATACAGTATAACGGAAATAGCTAGAGGTCGAACCCACAAGAAACGGTAAATTTATTTCTCCTAAGAGTTGTAAAATAACAAGCCTTGTGTTTTTTTATACTAATTTTCTAAAAATAAAAAATGAAAATAAAATAAAAGGTTAAAACAAAGAGAAATGAAGAAAATGATCTAGCTAAGTAATTATTTCATCCTCTGTGTAAAAAAAATTAATTATTTCCTCCTAGATTCTGAAGACTAATCATTGATGCAAGAATTACTAACTCGTTAAATTATTAATAAATTAGTTATAGCTGCCGACAATAGTCTAGGAGAATCGTCACTAACTATTCTCTAATTGTAACATGTCACTAAACAATCGCCAAAGGTTTGGTGAAAAACAACAACATGAAGCTCAGAAAGACCCAATTCCATGTATGAGCACACATCAGGTTAATTGTAACGTATATTACTTATTTTGACAACAAGAAATCGTACGGGCTATGAATCGATAGACGATATGTTGTTTACAACTAAAAATCCAGTATTTTGCGACAATTTTCTAGATGTGGATTTTGGTGAATTTTGAAATCCTTATTTCTCTAACTCTCCATAAATCTTTAGAAATCTCTTTACAAGTCCATAAATCTTTCATCATCTTGCATATGTCTCTAAAACTCTGAAAATCATCTGAACAAGCATCTCTCAACAAAACATAAATGAAATAAGCACATTGAGTATCACCAAATACGGACTGATCAGTAATCCACAATGGCTTTTAACTTAAAAGAACGCTTATTTAGTGACGCATGTTGTGAATTTGATTATAACTAAGAGTCTTTCCATCATTTATCCACATAAACACATTTTCAATCATACAAACGATATGTCCATGGGAAATACTTGTGTGGTGTCTCCATACGTATAGAGACACTGTATTGTTCAATATGAACGGCATAATTTCATTCTGTATTTAAATTATGTGGTTATGATCGTTTCACCCGCCAGTTTACCTCAAAATCCCTCTCCACACAAGTATTTCTCATGCCGGGAAATACTTGTGTGGTGTCTCCACACGTGTGGAGACACCATGTGATACAATATGAACCACACAATTTCGTTCTATATTTATATTGTGTGGTTCTGATCGTTTCACCCGTTATTTTACCTTAAAATACATTCAGCACACAAGTATTTTCCGTGTGTAGTAGTAGTAGTTATCCAAGTAAGTTAATGGGGTCAGTGTCACTGGAAGTATCTATAGCTAACTACACAGAAATCTGGAATCCTTAATCTAGTCCACATGAATTAAGATAGATATTAGAACAATGAATTATTATTCATCACAAACATTAATAAACGTCCAAGAAAAATATTAACGCGTTCTGTCCTGTTCCAACATTTTTTAAGTCCTATGATATTTGTGGTCACCGATCCTCAGAACCATCTAGCTATATAGGGCACGCGCATTCTATTAGATCATCTAATAGCCTTACACTTATAATCCATCACATGTCTAATTCAAACGTTTTAATAACTGTTGGACCGTCTCTATGTGATCGGTGTGATGCACCGATAGAATCAATGTGATACAAATAAATAATGGTTCACTTTTAAGAATAAAAAGAACTTCTATTCACTCTCTTGACAAACTCACATAGCTAACCATCTATTTACACTTCTAGTAAAACAAATCAACGTCTCAAGAATATGACCTAGTGGTAAGGGGTTCAGCTGCTTTAAAATGACGGTTAGACCTTAAACTATAATGGGATGTTCAAACCCCGTAAGAGAGACTTTTTCAGTTTTTTGGTATAATAGCAAATCCATAAGGTTATCGGATTAACATTACTCATCCCGTAGGACAAGGGGAGTGGGGAACCTCATTCATCCCATGGGATAGGGGTGGGTACCTTCATCTTCACTCATCCCGTGGGACTAGAGGAGTGGGACCCATACTCATCCCGTGGGACAGGTGGAGTGGGGACCCTCATCTTCACTCATTCCGTGGAACAGGGGGAGTGGGGACCCTCACTCATCCCATGGGACAGGGGTGGGAACCCTCATCTTCACTCATTCCGTGGAACAGGGGTTGGGACCCTCACTCATCTCGTGGGACAGGGGGTGGGGACTGTCATCTTCACTCATCCTGTGAGACAGGGGGTGGGGACCCTCATCTTCACTCATCCTATGGGACAGGAGGAGTGGGACCTCACTCATCCCGTGGGACAGGTGGAGTGGGACCCTCATCTTCACTCATTCCGTGGGACAAGAGAAGTGGGGACCCTCACATTTCACTCATCCTTTGGGACAGAGAGAGTGCGGACACTCACATTTCACTCATCCAATGGGACAGGGAGAGTGAGGGTTCTCATCTTCACTCATCTCGTGGGACAGGGAAGTGAAACCCTCATGGTTAAGCTTTAACCATAAATTCCATAATAAAACAAATCAACCATATATACACTCCAATCAAGATACTACCTTCCTCACTAAATAATTAAGAGTTTTAGTTTATAAAGACTAAAATAACTTTTGAATATCAATAATATAATAGTTTAAAATGTTTGAAAAAAATGCTCGATGGATGATAAATTAGAGGTAGGATAGTGAAAAACCTAATAGATGTTATCTTGCTAATTGGTGTATCACAACTCATCAAATATAAAAGGGATTCTTCTCAAAAAAAATATATATAAAAGGGAAATTTTTGTGCCATAGAAAAATAAACAAAGCATGCTTTCACACCATTGAATTTTATGAGACTCATAAGAATTAATAGGTCTCACGTCTTAATCAATGGTGTAAAAGTATTTTGTTGTACTTTGTTATGGCACTATTACTAGTCAATATAAAATCACATATACTACCTTCATAGCTACTATTGCGGAAGTACGGGTCGAAACACACAGGAAACGGTGTATTTATTTCTCATAAAACTAGTAAAATAACAAGAGTTAGAGCACTTGCAGTAGATACTGTAAATCCTTTAAAAACTCTATTGTAGATATTTCAATAGGAAAAATAATAAGACTGCAGCAGATACTCTATTTTTTAGTGTAAACTACAGATTCTGTAAAATTTCTTTACATATACCGCATTCATTCGGATTCTGTAAATTTTTCTTTATATCTACCGCATTTTATAAAATAAAGAGTCTGATGCATTTCATCTTGAATAAAGATTCTGTAAACTAGAAAAACGTGTATTTAAAACTGTATAATAAAGTATTCGTTTAGAGTTTCTGATGCGAGTGCTCTTATAGTTGCCGACAATCTCCGAGCAACTAATCTTTCTTTAAATTGATAGTTAGGACAATCATCGGTCACTGTTTTATAATTGTAGCGCAACTCTCAACAATCTCCAGAAGTTAAGTGAAAACAACAACATCACACTCAGAAGAAAAAAAATCAATTATAGGAATCAACACACATCAGAGTAATAATATATAACCAAGATTACTTATTTTCACAAAAGGTGTGGAAACACAGATTAAAAGCTTGCAGGTTAAGAAATATTATAACAATAGCAATGCAAACATAAGTATGGCGGAAATTGATAAAACACAGAAACAAAGATAACACAGTGATTTAACGTGGTTTCCGGCGTTGTGCCGACTACTCCACGGACAAAAAAGGAGATATTTTATTATGCACAAAGTTACAAGGTATTTCACACACTTGTGAAATTAACACTCTTGAAAGACACACATTGCAATGATTACAACATTGGTATTTATAGGCACAAATCTCAAACCTTAACCGCCAAAGATCTTTCTCAGAATTGTCATAAATACCCCAGATGTGGACCCCAGCTCCAAAGCTGTTATCCATCAGATGAAACTCAGCTTCAAACTGACTTTCAGACTTGTAATCAACTGCCCATATGTAGAACTCAGCTATACTCAGCAAAACTCAGCAGACCAAAAACGATCGCGACTTCGAAGAAACTCAGTTGCACTTCATCAAACTAACTTTCACAGAACTGAATATACTTAACTGAACTGACCATCATTCTCAGTCTCAGTTTTCTCAGATTAGTTCCACCAGTTTATTCATCAGTTTAGAGATCAAGTCACCAAAACTGACAAATCTCCACCTTGACTTGAACTCTTATTCACAATCAATCAGATTGCATAATCAGACGTACTTGTACCAGATGCATTCGTCAATGCCAGGATGTACAGAATCCACTCAGTTGATCTGTCCTCAACTGAGTATCCAGATTTCAGTTTACAAGCTTTGAATATTCAGCAAGTCCAGACAAAACTAAAACTTGCTCTGCTGAACTGGTTTAGTGAACATATCAGCAAGATTATCCTTGGTTCTGATCTTCTTCACTACAACCCTCTTCTCATTTCTCAGAAAATGATACCTCATAATGCTTGGTTCTCTCATGATGAACCTGGTCCTTAGCTAAACAAATTGCACTCAAACCGTCACAATAAATCTCAGCTTGATCCTGATATAGCCCCAAATCACTGACTAGTCCCTTCAACCAAATACCTCATTGCCTGCTTCAGTAAGAGCCATATACTCAGCTTCAGTAGTTGATAAAGCCACTGTTGCCTGAAAAGTTACTTTCCAGCTAACAACTGAATTCCCATGTGAAAACATAACCAATCATTGATTTTCTGTTGTCCACATCACCTGTATAATCAGCATCACAGTATCCTGTGATCAGTTCTTGAGTACCACCTCCATAAATGAGACCAACATCAGATGTACCCCTAAGGTACCTGAACATTCTTTTCATAGCTTTCAGTGTTCCTTTTCCGGGTTGAGCCATAAACCTGTTGACAACACTGACTGCCTGAGCTAGATCAGACCTAGTGCATGCCATGGCATACATCGATCGCCAACCGCACTAGCATAGGAACTCTTGACATGTATTTCTTCTCCACCGCCGATCGTGAAGCAAAAACCGACAAATGAACATTTGATGCCATATGAGTATCTATTGGCTTAGCGGTCGACATGCCAAACTTTGACAAAATCTTATGTATATAGCCCTGCTGAGATAAAAACAATTTCTTCTGATTTCTATCTCTCCAGATCTCCATCCCCAAAATTTTCTTGGCTGCACCCAAATCTTTCATTTCAAACTCAGTATTGAGAAGGTCTTTCAGATACTGAACATCAGACTTATTTCTTGCAGCTATCAGTATGTCATCCACATATAACATAAGATAGATGTATGATCCATCTTCCAACTGACTGTTGTAAACACAGCAATCATAAGGACTTCTGTTGTAACCAACCGGATCATATAACTGTCAAAACTTTTATACCATTGTCTAGGAGCTTGTTTCAATCCATACAAGGACTTCTTCAACTTACACACAAAATCTTCCTTACCGGGAACTTGAAAACCCTCTGGCTGAGTCATGTATATCTCTTTATCTACCTCACCATGTAGAAAAGTTGTCTTCACATCTAACTGCTCAAGTTGTAAGTCTTGTTGTGCCACCATTGCTAGTAACACTCTGATTGAAGTATGTATGACCACTAGTGAGAATATCATATCAAAGTCTACCCTTTCTTTCTGACTGAACCCTCTAGCAACCAAACGTGCCTTATACTTGACCCTTTCTGCCTCAATTATCCCTTCCTTCTTCTTGAAGATCCATTTGCAAGTAACAACTCTCATATCAGCTGGATGTTTAACTAGATCCCAAGTCTGATTTTTCGTTATGACTCCATTTCATCTCCCATGGCAGCAAGCCATTGAGATGATTCAGAACATGTCACTGCTTCCCTGTAAGTAGAATGTTCAAAACCATCCACTTCTTCTGCAACTTGAAGTGCATATCCAACCATATCATCAAACCCATACCTCTTGGGTGGTACCCCAACATTGGATCTTCTAGCTCTACTGACAGCTATACTCTGTTGACCCACGTTCTCAGTTTGACGCTCAACTGACATTTGCTCACCGATCGGCTTGGATTCGTTCTGGTTCAGTAACCAGATCGATGAAAACTGACTTGGATCATTTGATTGTTGCATTTCAACTGACTCCACCTGAAGCTCCACCTTATCGTCGTCTTCTCGCCGCATTGGTTTCGGTTTCAAAGATCGGTTTTGGTTTCGGTTTCAAAGACCTTGGTTTCCCCACTGATGAACTGAGCATAGAATTTTCACCTAAAACTATATCTCTGCTGAGAATAATCTATTTTCTGTTGATGACCAAATTTTGTACCCCTTTACTCCATCACCATACCCCACAAACACTCATTTCTTGGCCTTTGGTTCCAGTTTCCCTTCACTGGCATGATAGTAAACTATGCTTCCAAATACCTTTAGAACTGAGTAGCCAGCAGGCTTGCCTGACCACATCTCAACTGGTGTTTTGAGACTGATCCCTGTGTGAGGACTCATGTTAATTAAGTAACAAGTTGTGCTTACAGCCTCTGGCCAAAATCTCCTTGACAAACCAACATGAGAAAGCATACATCTTGCTCTCTCTAGAAGAGTTTGATTCATTCTCTCAGCTACACCATTTTGCTGAGGAATATTCCTAACTGTATGATGTCTGGCAATACCCTCAGTTTTGCAAAATGTATCAAACTCAGTTCAGCAGAATTCCAGACCATTATCTGTACGAAGCCTCTTGATCTTCTTCCCCAACTGATTTTCAACTAGAGCTTTCCACAGCTTGAAGTTATTAAATGCTTCACTTTTGTGTTTCATCAGCACCACTCAAGTCATCCTTGAATAGTCATCTACGAATGACACAAAATATATATGACCACCCAATGACTCCACCTTTGAAGGCCCCCAACAATCAGAATGAATGTAATCAAGTGATGACTTTGTGTTGTGTACCCTTTTTGAGAACTTACCCATATAAAGCTTCCCAAACACATAATGCTCACAAAAGTCCAAATGCTTGACCTTACACTCCCCAAGAAGATCTTTCTGAGAAAGAACCTGCATCCTCTTTTCACCCGTGACCAAGTCTCACGTGCCACAGTTTTGTAAGCTGTGACTGATGAATCTCAGCAGATGCCACAGCAGTAGAACCAGCAACAACTGACCCTTGTAATAGATACAGAGTCCCTTTCTTGACTCCCTTGAGAACTAAAACTAATTTTTTTTAGACACTTATCACTCCACTTTCACCCTTAAAACTGAATCCCCTGTTGTCTAAATAAATGAAAGAAACCAAGTTTTTGGTCATCTGTGGAACATGTCTAACTTCACTCAGTTTACTGAATCTTCCATCATCTGTCCTCAATTGAACTGAGCCAATCCCAACTACCTTGCAGACCTTGTTGTTTGCCGTAGATATATGACCACAATCTATCTGCTGATAACTTGAGAACCACTCTCTATGAGGGCAAATATGAAAGGATGCCACAGAGTCCAGAATCCACACATCAGTTTGATGTGCTGACTCACCTGCCACTAGGACCATATCCTCATCTGAATCTTGCTCAGCTGCCGCAGCAGCTGTGCCAGAACTATTCTCCTATTGTTTCTTCCTCTTTGGACAATTGGACTTCCAATGTCCGTGCTCCTTACAATAATTACAAACATTTGTAGATTTAGGGCCTTTGGACGTACCGTGTCTTCTTGGAATTTTTCTTCCTTGGTTGACCATGCTCTTTTCCACTGCTGCTACTAACTACTAGTCCAACAGCCTAATTGTCTGCTCCAGCTGCCTTATGTCTCAGCTCCCTGGAATGTAAGCTGATCTTACATCCTCTAAAGCAACTGTATATTTCCCAACTATGAAAGACTGCACAAAGTTCTCATAGGAAGCTGGTAGTGACACCAACAAAATCAGAGCAGCATTTTTATCCTCAATCTTCACATCAATATTCATGAGATCAAGTAATATTGTGTTCAACTGATCAAGATGATATCTCAGCTGAGCCCCCTCATGCATCCTCAGGCTGAATAGCCTCTACTTCAGCCGCAACTTGTTGGTCAATGACTTAGTCATATACAGGTTTTCAAGCTTTAACCATAACTTGGAAGCGGTGTCTTCCTCAGCAACTTCTGTGATAACATAATCAGACAAGCACAACATGATGGTTGAATGTGCTTTCTCCTCTAGACTGGCATAATCTGCAGAACTGGCACCCCCTATATCAGATAAAGGAGTCCACAATCCTTGTTGCTTTAACAAGGCCCGCATCTTGATTTGCCACAGACTGAAATTGTTCCTCCTTGTAAATTTATCAATATTTACGTTCATTGCTGACATCCTTCTAATTAAAGAACACACCTTTGATCACAGAATCCTAGCACCGGTCACCGGTCTTGGTGAAGATCAACTCAGTTCAACCTGCAACTCTCTGAATCTTGAACCTGACGCTTTGATACCAGTTTGTTGAAACACAGATGAGAAGCTTGCAGTTTAAGAAAGATTATAACAATAGCAATGCAAACATAAAGTATGGAGAAAATTGATAAAACACAGAAACAAAGAGAACATAGTGATTTAACGTGGTTTCCGGCGTTGTGCAGACTACTCCACGGATAGAAAATGAGATATTTTATTATGCACAAAGTTACAAGGTATTTCACACACTTGTGAAATTAACACTCTTGAAAGACACACATTGTATTGATTACAACATTGGTATTTATAGGCACAAATCTCAAACTTTAACCGCCAAAGATCTTTGTCGGAATTGTCATAAATACCCAGATGTGGACCCCAGCTCCAGCTGTTATCCACCAGATGAAACTCAGCTTCAAACTGACTTTCCAGACTTGTAAAGAACTGCCCAGATGTAAAACTCAGCTATACTCAGCAACACTCAGCAGACCAAAACCTGACTGTTGACTTCATAAGAAACTCAGTTGCACTTCATCAAACTGACTTTCACAGAACTGAATATACTTAACTGAACTAGCCATCATTCTCAGTCTCAGTTTTCTCAGATTAGTTCCACCAAGTTATTCATCAGTTTAGAGAACAAGTCACCAAAACTGACAAAAGGAATCGTACGGGCTATGAACTTCCAGACAATATGTTGTTTACCACTAAAAATCCAATCGTTTACAACAATCGTCTAAGATGTGGATTTTGGTGCTATATTAGAACAATCACTCCTGAATAATTTTATTTTTTTTATGAAAAAATCTCTCCTAAATAATTAAACAACTAATACCAATTATAAATCAATGACATTAGAAAATAAATAATTAAATACTAACGATTTGATTGAAGAGAAAGAACAATAAGATCTCCCAATCATATGAAACTGAAGGTCCATGATGAAATGAAGAAGAAAATCGCAACTATGAAAAAATTTCACCCCCTTGGCTAGGGAGAAGTCGACATAAATCTGAGAAGGGGAAAGAAGTCGACTCCATAGTCCATACTTTACCTTATTTTATTTAAGGTATTTTTTTCCTTATTGAGATTTTTTTATTATAAATAATTATATATGTTTTTTTTTCCAAAATAAGTCTATTTTTAATGGTCTAATGTGAATACGAGAAAATTTTCGAGCAAATTAATGATCCTCTTAGGAACCACTTAAGTGGGCTTTGTGGGTTTTGTCATCTCTCATCATACTAGGATCGCGACATAGGCGAAAATTAGAATTCTCGAATCTGGAATCCTTATGTAACGTCTTGTTTTCAGATACCGAGTCATTATCCGGAAACAAAACCCTCGACACGTATAATATTAAATAAATATAATATTACACGTAAACCTCTACTACGTCGTATCGAGTTTAGCAAACGAAAGCTAAAAATACTCGGCAAAAACATCATAAATGCTACTATGAAGAGAACTCGACATACTAAAGATAAAAAATGTAACATTATACATTTATTACATTGGAAAACCAAAAGAAAAAACAAAAGTAAGTGCTTCAACTTCGGCGTCTTCAAACATCGTCATCAAAGTCTTCCTCGAACTCCGGATCTACCTGTTCATCTTCTCTCCCCCAAACACATAGAAAAACAATGCATTTGAAGTAAGTACAAAGTACTCAATAAGAAATAGAAGCTACAAATTAACTGAGGTTTATAATCAAGTTTTATACTTAATAAATTATCTTTGTTAGACCAACTCAATCTAGTGGTCACTTCATGTCCATCAACATGTCATGACTATACGTTTCTGGCTTAGCTTATCTCTGTTACATCAGTATTCAAGGGCACTACGCATGGTGCTACTCACCACGAAGTAACTGGGTGCAACATATTGGTGGATCACACCAATATCCACAGAAGCTGTTCTGGTAGACTCCGATAGTGCACACATTCGGCGAAGTCCCTCCATACGAAAGGTCTCGGGCTTACGGGGATGTGTTCCTATGTACGTAGGGCCTCAGAGACTTACAGAGTTATTCACTTTCAAAACGCCCATACATCGCGATATAAACTTGTGTCTTACCAAGAATGGATTGATGTTTAATCTTTTAGCTACACAAGTACGTTTATTATTGATCGTTAACTAGCCACCTAAGTGTTTTCAAGTAAGCTCCCTCACAGCTCCTACTCTCTTACTTAGACCACTAGACACGGACAAGGCCTAGCACATACACGACATTGATAAACTCTAGTTCATCAAAACTGTTAGACCACATACCATATTTCGTCATATATTGTAATTAATAGGAAATATTCTGTAGTTAATTCCCAATCGGTATATTTTAGGTAAACCCTTGATTGTAGCTAGTGATTAATGGTAGCCAGTAATTTGTAACTCTCAAGTGTATATATTCACATGACTGATCAATGAAATACACACGGGAAAATATTTCCTACATGGTAACACAAGCCTCTTTTCTAAACCTACGCCCTCTCCTTCGAAATTTCCTCCTCGACCTCTCTCTCCTTCGAAATTTACATTCGGTGCCGGAGCCATCAAACGAATCGAAACTCAATCGAGGCTTGATCAAATTTAATTAATGTTATTAGATCGTGAAACAACATTTAAGACTTATCCACAGTAAAACAACTTATTTATCAAAAATGGAGAAAGTCCAATGTGCGCACATTCCGGGGCAAATTGTTGGGGAACAAAAACATTCAGCCCGTCCGGTTTACAAGTTATTGATCACATAATCCGTCCAACTACAACACTACCGGAAAAGATGTGTGCAGAAATCATCAATCATGCTAGTCATTGAGCGCACAAAACTCCCTAAACACGTTTTTTATGCACTTTTACGATCTCTACTCAAATCCAAGCATGTTCAACATCAAAATACTCAGAAAAATAGCAGAAAAAGATGACTTTTATAACCCATAACATCTCTTGATCCTTAAGAAATATTAAGGTATGATTTCTAGCATAAAATCATATCAATCCTTAACATAAACCCTAATAAACCATAATTAATTCATAGGAAGATCCTCTTACCTTTTAGCAAGCAAATCCCAATCCAAAACTTTCAGAAAATCTGCAACACTTTCCAAGGTTTCACCAACACCTAATTGATCACAATCAAACTTAGATTAATTGATGATCAAAAGCCTTTAAACCAAAAAGGCCTACGATTTAAACCTTTTTATCACATCAAACTTGATCAAACCATGATAGATCCATAGTTAGGGCTAAAACCCATACCTTTGTAAAACTCCATCTTTTTGCTATCAGAACGATCCTCCTTTCCCGCAGATTCCGAATCTCTATTCCGTTCTCAAAACCGTCAGATCTTGTGAGAATTTTGGAGAAGCCTCTTCTCCCTTTTTCTCTATTCCTCTGTGTCGCCCCTTTCTCTAATTCTCAAAAAATTTGCCGTATAATGTCTAATGAGAAATTAGGAGATATTTTCCTTAAATAGCCATTTAATTAATTTCATTAATTAAATAACTAAATCCTTTAATTAGATCCTTTTAATTACCCTTAAATATATATATACACATAAAACACTTTAATCTGTAAATCATAATATCTCAATTTTTCGCAAAAAAAAACACGTCTGCCCTTTCGAAAAGTCGGGATATTACACCTTATTTACACATTTAAAAAAGAAATCCTTATTTTCTCCACTTCTTTACAAACCTTCTAGAAGTTGCTATACAAGTCCATAAGTCATCAACAATAAAACAAACAAACAATCAATCAAAAAGAAAAAAAACATCTCACGCCAAAATAGATATGAAATACGCTCAAAAAGTTAACACCAAATACGGACTCATCAACCCACCCACCCCCCCCCCACGACACACACTCTTAGATCGTTTCTTATACTGAAGAAATGCACCCAATTCCTTACAAGAAAAAGAGGGTTTTGTCGAAAAGGACACACTATGGAAGATGTCAGACAAAAATGACATAAGAAAATATGTTTGTCAAAAATGACAAAACATGAAAGTGAAAGTGAATTTGACACTAAATTTCACTTGATTTTCAGCACAAAACCAAGCGAAATTCACTGTCAAATTCACTTTCACTTTCAGTCATTTTTGACAAACACATTTTCTTATGTCCATTTTTGCCTGATATCTTTCATATTGTGTCATAATTAACAATTAACTACAAGAAAAGTGCATGAACATAGATCATATATGAATGACCACGATCTACATGAATGCAAAGCATCAAATGAATTTCAACAATGACGCGGTTCCAACCGTCTCATCAACCTTTACATGATGCAAGTCAAATAATCAACAATCAATAAATATAATCTTGTGAATGGGGGGATTTAATTAGATTGGGGAATGTGTGGGTTAATAATTAGGTTGTGAAATGATCATTACCATTTCATCAGTTCCATCTAATATTCATCTTGTGATTTGGATTGCCATTTTCTCTATGTTTTTATTTAATTTTGTGATCATCCAATAAGTAGAGTACGTTAGTAATTAATAACAGAGTATATGCATTGACAGGCATTATCAAATGGGAGATACAAAAGCTGTCTTCACAGAGCAGTGGTAAACAGGGAGAAAGTGAGAAGATCATTGGTTTTCTTTGTGTGTCCAAAAGAAGACAAAGTGATAAAACCCCCAAAGGATATCATTCACATGACTACTACTACTGAAGGAGGAGGGGAAACAACAACAACAACAACAACAACAAGAGTGTATGAGGATTTCAAATGGTCTGATTTGCTTGAATTCACACAAAAGCATTATAGAGCTGATGTTTCCACACTCCACAATTTCTTTCATTGGTTTCTCCCCACTAATAATAATAATAATAAGCATTAATTAATTCCGCATTTCATAAGTTGTTTCAATAGATTATCATCTATACAAATATACGATTTAATTACGATACACAGTGTTTCATATGTTGAAACATGTGTATATATAGGAGATCTGAATATGTGCCACTAGTTGTTTCCTAGCTTGGTCACTTTTCAGCTCCTCTTTTTTGGGTTGCAATTTTCATATTTTTTTTTTCATATTAATTATTTATTTTTATTCCAATTGGGAACTCATAAACTACTCGGGAGAGACTAAAGAATAATCAAACGTCTCTCTTATATTGATTTAATTAGTAGTAATTATTTTTGTAAGGGTTTCATGATGTATACTGTGGACCCCTTAATCAATTGAGATCATATCAACAATAGTATACTATTTACTAGGAAAAATTAGTTTATAGTCCATTTTTTCTCCTTAATTAAGTGTTAATCCAGCTTCAAGTCAAACAGATGGCTACTTCACTGCTCAAAGCCCTTCATATCAACACTGTTTTGTAAATCCATGGAATCTGTTCAAACAGGCCAATATATTTTAATTGCTAAAGTTATTATTTTCCTGTAACATATATGAGAAGCTCCCAAATATGAACCTGCATATGGCTTGAAAAATGGATAATTAGAAAAGATTATGGACAAGTAAGTACATGGACAAGTACTGAAAACAGGAATGCATTTGAATCAATTTTATGCAAGCAAACTGTTGGCTACTTTTTCTTAATCAGATTGGGGCTGCATGGACTACGCGTGTTAGATCTTTTGCTCCATAGAGAATCCGGGCACGTTCGAATTCAACACCATTGTTATGGGACACGTTAAGAAATGGAACTGTGATGTTGCATTAAAGGTGTATGTTGAAATGCTTGAAAGAGGGATTGAACCTGATGACTTCACAAATCCTACTCTTTTGAAAGCTTGTACTCAATTATCCGTGCTCAAGGAAGGTATACAACTTCATGGGAATATCCTTAAGCTTGGTTTTGATAAAAATGTGTTTGTGCAGAATAGTTTGATCAATTTATATGGAAAATGCAGAGAAATAAAATTGTTTAAATCTCAATTGAAAGCTGTATAGAAGTAGTTTTCCTTACCCAGAAAATTGTTAAAATTTAGCCAGGGTAATGAGACACTTGAGACTTTGAGCTAGGGTGGAGTTTGGGAAAAGCATATGCCTTGCATAAGACTTTGCTTCTTTCCTCCCTGTAGAAAATGAGATAAAGTGCTATGAAAGTTTGCACTAAAAGCTTGGGTGAGTGGCTGAAAATTTAGGAAATCAACTGCAAACTAAATTTGAGAAACTAAGGTACTTGCTATGTTGAAATTCTCATTGCATAAATAGACAATGTCTCGAATATTTAGAACTAGAAGTATCTACTCTCTGGACCTCATGATCCAGTGTTATCCGGCATACGTGTCGGCTGGTGTTATCAACAAGTGAGGAAGTTAGGCTTAGTATTCTGAAGAATGTAGTTATAAAAGGTATTTAATTTGTAAATCCTTATATAATAGGTTACTTTCTATGTTGTAATACTTGTTTTGAAAATTTAATTGCATTGTACTCTCCTGATCTTTCTTAGTTTTTGGGAAAGTTTTTTAGAGAAGGGCATGTCAAGTGCACCTGGAGGACTGGTTATTGTAAACATGGGAATGTGGAAAGAATGTCTGCAACTTTTTGCTGTGAATAATGAAGGTTTGTGTAGAGCTGAAGAGAGTTTATTAGTCAGTGTGTTATCTGCATGTACACTTTTATCCGCGCTCGATTTCGGAAAATGCATACATGGGTATATGTTAAGGAACATAAGTGGACTATAAACTAATTTTTCCTATGCTATATTCGAAGCTTTGATGGCATGATGCGGGCATGCTTGTCGTGTTCTTTGTGTACTGAGAGAGCATATATGCCCCTTTGAAGTAGTCACTTGAATTAGGCAGAGAGTGATGTAATTTGATCATGTGATGAAAGTTTGGTTGTCATGGACACCTGATAATACGTGATTAATGTAAAAAAAGAAATGCACACCATGTATGTTTATAAAGGAAGAAACATGTTCCTTGAGTGAAGCATTTTACCAGTTGAGCCTCTCATTCATTATCATATTGTGAATAGTAGTTGTGCTTTGGTGAAATGTGTTGCTCTGTTTGGGAGAAAACTTAGAGGCTGCTGCATTGTAACTTGGAAGTTATGGGTTGCACTTACTCATATCAGTATCAGTAACAGTATCAATATCGTAATAGTAATTTGCCTTCTGCTAATGTTTGATGGCAAGACTTCTCCCAAATGGCAAGATATTCTATTCAAAAAAACAAGTTTTCTCTTTATCTTACCTATCAGTCTCTCATTTTCAGGTTATGGACTAGTCCAGGTTTCACTCTATGTTTGGCAATTGTCATTGTGACATTTCTTTTGGTCTATACAATTAAATATAGCAAATGATACTGTTAGTGATATTGTATGCCTTATATGCGCCAGATATGATATTTGTGTCCCTTGAATTAAGCCTTATATGAGCCAGATATGTGTGTCTTGAAGTAGTCACTTGAATTAAGTCTTAAATGATACGATCGATTGATATTGATATTGATACGATATCTTGTGTTAGTGTAAATGCTGCGATTAAATTCGGCTTTCAAATACTACGTCGAAAATGTATCAAATGAGGTCTCAAAATGAAGATTAAAAAAATGAACTTTGGTGAAATAATTTTGATGATCGATGTTCTAAATCTTTATAAGAAAAACGCTCCGGTTAATACAAATATTTTTTCGGCTTTCAAAATTTTTACGTCGGAAGGGTATTATCGTATTTGGGCTCAAAATAAAGAGAAAAAAAAATGAATTTTGGTGAAAAAATTTCGATGATCGGAGTTGTAAATCAAAAGTTGCGGATGTTTGGAAAAAAAAAAGAAAAAAAGAAAGAAGGTGATTCATATAATTTATACCGAAGCACTTGAAGATATACGCGCGTCCCTTCTACAAAGGGGTAATTTTGTCCGTCTAAAATTGTTTGTCCTTTTTGCAACTAAAAAAAAAAGTCATATTTATTCATTTTGTAATTTTTTTTTTTTTTTGTACTTTTCCCTCAATCTCTCTTTATTCTATATATATGACATGACATGGATATGAAGTTGATATCTTGACATCATTTGTGATACAAATTATATAGTCTTTGTTACGATACAATCTTTGATACACTAATGCCATTGAAGTACGTCTTTAAGATCTGCAAGCTTGGCATAATTTGAATGTTTGATGAATTACATATATGTTTCAATACAACACTACTTGTATTTTCTCATACTTCTTTCATAACTTACCTGTAAGTTTTTATTTATTAATTAGAACATGTCACAGTTAGAAGCTCAATTTAGCTAACAAAGTGAAAGCACAGTTATTATTGTCACAGCATATGCGTTGACTCTAAATTGCGTTCAAATTGATAATTAATAGGTTTTAATTCAGAAGTTTTTTAATAGAGAAAAACAAAAGGCCATCAATAAAAAAGAAAGTGATAATTATATCAGTCTTTTGCTTTATAAATACACGATAGAAAAATTGCAGTAAAAAGAGACGGGTTGATCTTATACTAAAATAAGGAACAATCAACCAAAATTTTTTTTTTTTTGAGGGGACAATCAACCAAAATTTAAAAGCAAAATTTTCAGAAGACTTCACTCACAAATTACACTACTACACTTTGAATAAACCGTGTGCACTTTCCCACCAGAGGCATATTACATTACAATAGCCCATTCACAAATACTAACAACTACCTCTCCCAAAGCCAAAAAAAAAAAAAGAAAACTAATTTCCTGTGGAAAAGGACACTACGAGTTACAAGTAGCCAGCTAATTTTTATAAATTTAAAAAAAAAAGGCGGGGGAGGGAAGGGGAGGGGAGGGACCTAGAAACTGTATCCGAAAAAGATGCACGTTTTTTTTTCTTGAAATTCAATGGGTTTTCGATGATCTTTTGATAGCACAACGACCATTGAAAAGCGGACTTTTCCAATATCCGAGGAAAAATCGATCTTATTTTTTTTTTCAGAGAATACAGTTTCAGGTTTCTCATAGATATATATATATATATATATCATATATCTAAATGTTCTTCTTACCATTACCGCCACCACCACCAGCAGCAGCAGCAGCAGAAGAAAATAGAAGAAACGGATGAGGCCACATTTATGCAATTGCGTATGTAACTGTCTCCATCTCCTTTGGACGCCACATGGTTTTGTGAACACAAAGCAATCCTTCATTGTCTTTAGCATAAGTCATTCTAATTTCCCATTGCATTGATTTGAACATACTTTCAAGTTCATTAATCGTATCCACGTGGTCACGGACAATAAGCTTTCCTCCTGGTCTTAGAATCCGATCCACCTCTACCACAAATGCAAGAAAGTTGCACCTACAATGACAATCATTTTGATACTTAACAAACAGACCATAAGGGCACTTACTTCCTTTAAATTATGTATGTATTATGAATGCGTAAAGGGCACTTACTTCCTTTTAATCTTGGAGAAGAGATGATCAGCGTGGAGAAGATCATAAGATCTGGGATAGGTACTAAATGACTCGCACCAATCATGATATATCCCAAATAAACCTCGTTCGTAAATAATAGGTAGTGTATCAGGAGCATCAATGGAGACCACATTCATAACCCATAACTTCATCTCTCTCAGTGCAGCAGCAAATCTGCACAGATAGGTACACATATACCAGCTAATTATTGAATAGCAAAATTTCATCTCACAGAGATTAGCACACACGATACTATGATATAAACAATGCTGCAGCAAAATTATTTACTAAGGCTCTGAACAAATAAACTAAGAGTAAGTAGAAGAACAGGAGGCTTTTGGGAAAATTAGATGGGGAAAAAAGCAAAAGGGTATATTGGTTTTCACATTCTTCAGAAAAAGAAAAAAGAAAAAAGTCGTTAAAGTAACATCAAAGAACAGTTTTTTGTTGTTTTACCCTCCATAGATTGCTCGCATGTCCATCACATTTCTGACAGTGGACCAGTTTATTCCTAAGCCATTCAAATAGGATTTGTTCACGACACGCTTCCAGTGCTCGTAATCTGTAGCAAAATCATCTGGGGCAGGTTTTCCATAAACTCCAACCTGTGAACTCAATAACCAATAAGGTGGTTTCTGCAACCTGGCGGGCCATGACTCGGGCCACTTAGACCCTCTCTCTGTTTCTGCTGCAGGAACTTTATGGATGCATGCTTGCAACGCCACATTCCTACATTAAATCGTTCGTTACAAATTAACTTAATTCTCTAACAAAATCCCAAAGAGAACCCAACCACTTAAACTTAATTATATACAGTTACTTAGGCTGGAAACGTCGCAATCATTTCAGACCTTGGTTAATTGTACTCTCTTTTTTTAATTCCATATATAAGATGATTATGATATTGAGGCTAATGTAACAATTTTATTCAAGAGAAAAATGATATTAAGACGAGAAAAAACGTGAAGACTAGTATGAATATGATATACTCGTATGGTGTATGCGATGAGCATTCAAAATACATGCCTTCAAGGTTGGATGAATCTGCAACCTTGTACCTGGTAAAATTGGGAAGATTCAGAGAGGGGAGAGGGAGGGGCAGTAGAAGGTGATTCAGAAAAGGAAAGGGAAGATGGGTAAGGGGTGAAGAAAATCCACAACAGCATATGGGAGGTGGATCATGGCGGTGCAGTCAGGGATGGGGTATGGTAGGCATAGCCCACGTGGCAAGGTGAATGTGTAAGGGGAGTGAGGTGGGGAGGGGGGACAGGCTGTGCAAGGTGAATGAAGATCCAAAATCATGCTGCCTTATTTTTCTGGAAAAATTTACTGTCACTATTTCCTACTGTTACTGTAAAAAAATTAGAAAAATAAAAGGTTATGTACATATGATAAATCCCCATGCTAATTGCAACAACTGCCTACTACTTTTGATCCAAAACAAAAAAAAAAATTGTTCTGACGTGTTAAAACTGCACAGAGGTTTGAGTGTTAAAGTGTATAAATGATAAATTGCACTTCTTTCAATCAGCTCAAGTTTTTATTCGAGATGATGATTCATCATGATATCAAAGCCGGAGGTGTGGGGTCAAACTGCAACGTTGCCTTCTTTGAGGTGCAATAGAATGTATACAGCTATACATGTATAAACTACATTTCTTCATAACAATTTAAGCTGTTACAGTGAATGATGATCATTGGTTAAAAGTTCCAAAGAGAGTATAAAATTGAAAAGTGGCATCAACAAAATTACCAGGCTGCACTAGGATCATCAGAATCTGAGCATAGTGGGGGTTCCATCTCAGGCCTTTGCTCATAACACTCATTGGTCAACGGTTTGCGATATATAGCTATACCTACACTGTTTATTTTATCCTTAATGATGGAGACAACTTCCCAACACATGGCTTTTGTTAGTTTTTTCATCGCTGCACAAAGAAAATGAAGTTCTACTTCAGACAAACAATCAAATAAAGGAACAAGCAGAATATCATATAATCTGCATACCATCCCAGATCTCAACATCTTCAGGAAGTTTCTGATAGACTGGAGTGGCAGACCAGATAAAGAAACCTCCAGGACGTAGCAAACGATTTAATTCCAAAAGGAGTTTTCCACCTGCATGTTTCATCATTAAAGACTTCAACGAGAGAATCAAATTGATAAATCAAAGATAAGAATTTGAAACAAAACACAGGATGCCAAAAACAAAGTATAAATTGCATATAATGAAATGAAATTCAAGATGAAACAAGACAGGAAAAGTAATTACCTTCAATATGCCAAGGTACCCTGCAACGTGCACAGTGGACAACATCGAAAGCTCTACCAGGAAAAGGAAGCCTTTTAGTACCCATTACAGCAGATATAGCAGGAATCCCCCTTTCAAGTGCAAATTGTATTTGAGCTTCATGTTCATCTTTTGGAGCCAATGACATAGTGAGAACATCCCTATCAAACAAATAGCCTCCAAAGCTAGCAACTCCACATCCAACGTCCAATACAACACGTGATCGTTTTCCCCATGCAACATCCGGCACAGACTGTAAAAATCAAAAATAAGAACTCATGAAGCTTTATCTTAGTGAAAAACTAGTCAAATCCTACAAAAATGGGAATTATCTTTAGTGTAAAACAGAACAACTACAGTGATTTTGGAAACGTAAAAAAATGTGTCCTGAGGTTATGATAGACAACAGATTATTGTTATTTTAGAAACTTACAGAAAAAAATACATATAACGCAGATAAGTATGTTAGATTTAAATGAAAGAAGTAAACAATGATACTTTGAGACATGTCGAATACTGTCCTTAATAGATCCCGCAATAGACCTGCATGAGAGCAGCCCTCCTCGATTCACCCAATCCCATGCTCTTTTAAAAAATCAATAGAATAGGAAAAGAGCAAAAACAATTGCAACAACTGAAACTATTAAATGTCAGGCGACTAGAGAGTTGAGAGACATGTAACATTTAGGCTACCAAAACTTAAAAGAAGGTTTGGAAATCATATCAGCTCTCAATGAATCGAAAATACTTTACAAATTATATGTGATCATAAATACAACAGACACCCCACTTGCAGTACTTAGCTGGTGCAAATTGAACAATTTAAGGAACTCAATATGCAGCATTCACGAGAAACATACAACAGGTGATCTAATATCACTTGAATTAGACTTAGCTTTAGCATTACACTTGGGAACTGTATGAAGGGAAATTTGGTTAAGATTAAACTCTTCCACCAATAATTCCGGGTGACAAGAAACACCCGGAAACAAAACAGATCCAGAAATGAAATCAACCCTTGCAACCAATTAGGACAAATGACAAGCAAACAAAAAAATAGAGCCCTCAGATGCTAATATAAACACATGTGAGCTCCATCCTCCATCCTAAAAACATAAAAGGAAACATCAAGGAGGAAAATGCCAAAGAATGAGGCTCGAAGTAGGTACCTGCTGAATAAAATCAATATAATGAAGTGCACCATTCTTGAACTGAGTCCCACCACCTGGGAAGGTGAGGTATTCACCACTGAACTTTACCCAGTTTTGATGACCCTTAACTTCGGCAAGTTTGGTGTGGGGCACATTATGATACCAAATCTAGAAGAAGAATGACAATAATTAATTACAATGAAAGAGCAATAAATGAGTGCATCAAGACGAATATGTTAATCTTATACCTAACCTTTTCCCTGCTCATAGGCCACTCAATTGAGGGCTGGTATCCATCTGGAAGAGATACAAGGCAAGTGGGAGGATTGTCTGGGCAATGCCTCTCCCTGTGCTCGTAATGTTTTGTACTACGTAGATGTCTTATTGCTTCCAAGTTGTCAAGGCATGGGATGTAATCAGGCCCAGCTGTAACGTTGCAGAGCTTCCAATGATATCCACTCTGTTTCCCAGGTTCAGAAGATTCTTGAGCTTCATTTTCATTCTTTGATTTTGCTTTCTGGGTAGAAAATGACCCATTTTGAACGGTACTTTCATTCAAAAGATCTGACTGAGCTACAGAAGGTAACACCTCATTTGAAGACTGATCTTTCGACAGTCCATCCACACTTTTCTCACCAGAATCTTTCGTCTCATCCAATTTTTCCTCTACATGGCCATCATCCTTAGTCAGATCAGTTGTTTCACCAGCTTTTTCATCAGAATCTGATTTCTGTACACCTCCAGAATCTACTTCACCGGCATTAGCTTCATTCGTCTCCAGAGCTTCAGAATCGTTCTGACCACCAGATTTCTTTTCACTATCTCCTTTGTCTTCTTCCCCATTTCCTGTATCAGTCTGGGATCCCTCCTCTGCCTTAGATTTCGCTTCATCTTTCTTCACTAGGGTATTTACCTCTGAACTATTTTCAGTTTCATGGGAGCTAGAGTTGTTATCTTCCTGATTAGAGTTCACATTATTGTCCCCTTTGGTGGCATCTTCTGGTAAATCACCAGGATTATCTTCAAACTGCTTTACCTTACCCTCGTTATCACTTAACCCACTCTCGTTATCTATTTTATTTTCATTACTAGAAGTATCAAGATTGCTATCATGGGCATCACTCACCTGTGGCTTCTCATTGTTATCTATTTTATTTTCATTACTAGAAGTATCAAGATCATTATCATGGACACTCACCTGTGGCTTCTCATTTGCTACATTATTGTTCTCCTGTAGTGTAGACAAGTTTGAATTTTGAACAGGGACAACAGATGATGACGTCATCATCCATACCCCAACTAAGCAAAGGGCTACAAACACCACTATTGTGACGGTGCTGCAATAATTTGACGAAGACTTTCTGCCATCAACTCTAGAGTACTTCCCTAATGCCATATCTATGTAACTATGAAATAATGCTTCAACCACTCAGTTGGTCTGGTCAGGCCAATAATTCCTCCTGGAAAATAACAGAAGCTAGCTAAGATTACCACTTACAAATTGTAACATAAGACCACTTAATGCATGAGATATGATCAATTATATCGTGTGAACAGGCTTCCTCGATCAACTAGCTAAAAAAAGTAACTAACTATGCTATTACAATTCATTAATAATAATAATAATAATAATAAATGCGATAAAATCATCAAGAAAAGAGTATAGCCCTAGTAATAATTGCATCTATGGTAACACAAGTTAGGTAAAAACACAAAATACATCAATTTGAGGAATAAGCTTCTAATAAACTACTTTAGATCTACATCCGGAAGCCATAAGAATATCTAGCAAAGCATTCATTAAACCACACTCAATATAGTGGTAATATATAGGATAACATCAAAAACTAGATCTCTATCAAAGATCCCGTTGGAAAAGGGGGGAAATCGGATCAGAATAATGCATATTATCAAGCTCATCTAGCTAGATTTCTTAGAGAAAAAAAAAAACTTAAAACTGTAGCTTCAACGTACCTCTTTTTCAGCATAAAAAGGGATTTGAATCCTACAGAGTTGAGGCCGATCTAAATATGTAAACAAAAATAGGGTCAAATCTTCTTGACGATCAGTTCAAATAATTAACATGAAAACAAAGGTACAGACGAAGGAAATCGAGGGGGGCCACAATGATACGAGGATGATGAAATCAAAGAAGCTGGCGACAATGACAAATAATTATACTAAAAAAATAAATGCGTACTGATGGATAGCATATCCAATGATTGCTTCTCTTATCTCCATTAAAAGGAAAAGGTGAAGAATTTCGAACTTGATTTACAGGGATGAGATAAAAAAAGAGCTATGCATTTGCTTTTACATGAGCGACTAATAAGGAGGGAGCTACTACTGGCTGTACGGCTGAAGTTTTACAGATTACCTCGTTTTTTTTTTTTTTTTCCAGCGCCAAAATGATTGGGAAAAATATAAACACTATCAAATTATGGTTATTTAAACCATATTGGTTTCAAGAAAAAATATGGGCTAATTGGTTATGTAAAAATTATGTATCTTTGGTTATGTAGATGTATCATTTCCCGATTTCAAAACACACTAATTATGTTTTAATGTAGATTTTGTTCCCGGGGTGTGAATGGGTCAATGTAAAAGAGAAATTTAGTGAATAATTCCATATGGAAATTATATCAGGTTTGAAAAGACCTTTCGTTTTAATATTAGAATTAAGGTAAGTTCGGAATTTAATTATATTTCAAGGACTGAAAAGTTTTAATTATATATATGTTAGTAATTCATACACATTTATTACTCCATGTTTGGAAATTGAAACACGTACAGGGGGACTGGACCCTTGAGTACACAAAACTCAAGGCTAAGGTTGAGTTGCTGCAAAGAAATCATAGGTAATTAAATTAAATACCACGTTAATTACTTTCAAACTTATATATATATATATATATATATATATATATATATATATATATATATATATATATATATATATATATATATATATACTTTGAAGTAATTAATTAAATACTTAAGGGTTTAGTTTTGTGTGATTCAATTCATTTTAGACACTACATGGGAGAGGATCTTGCTTCCATGAGCCAGAAAGACCTTCAGAATTTGGAGCAACAGCTTGATACCGCGCTCAAACACATTCGATCTAGAAAGGTATATTATTATATATAGTACTATATAATTAGCTCTGATTATAATATATATTATATTTCATTTTCAAGGTTGCTTAATTATATATATAATTTTGCTACATATATATTCTTCATTAATTTCTCTGCAGAATCAGCTCATGCATGAGTCCATTTCTGAGCTACAGAAAAAGGTTAGTTGCATATCTACTGTTCATAACCCTAAATCCACTGTTTGCTGCAGTGGAATTGACCTCAAATCTAATGTTTCACTATCAAAGTGGAATAATGATATGTCATTTTTACCCAAAAAAATATTTCACTGTCATTTTCGCATATGGAGATTATATCAGGTTTGAAAAGACCTTTCGCTTTAATATTAGAATTAAGGTAAGTTCGGAATTTAATTATATTTCAAGGACTGAAAAGTTTTAAACGTGAACTTTTAACATATTCGTGGTGTCGACATTAGTTTTACGGTGTCTTATGGGGAAAAGTGTCCATCTAGTTCTTAGAAATCATATTTTTATTTTCGTATAACTAAAAAAAAAAGATTATATCTTCTCCCGTTTCAATAAACTACATTCTCTTTCTCTATTTAATTTTGAGTTTGACTTTATTTAGTTTAGTATCTCATCAAAATGAATTTTTTTTTGTAAGTTTAGTTAATAAGTTATACTTAGTTATTAATTAATTGTTCTGTTGTTTTTTATTTGTCTGTTACTTCTTATACTTATAATATCTCTTACTAAATCCAAAAAAGATCAGTAAAAATGGAAAATTGAGTAAATGTTCTTGATCCTGCTCTTCTTTTTGGTTTACATAGGTTCACATATACTTATAATATTAAGTCTTAATTGAAATTGAGAAAGAACAAGTCTTTGGCGGGGCTAATTACCTCTCTTGAGATGGCACAAAAGTCATTTAAACACTCCATGATAACATCAATCTGGCTCTTAGAGGTCGTCTGCAAGACACAAATGAGATATACCAGGACAAGTAGGCGGCGATCTCCACTCTCGAAATGAATATTGATCTCCACGTCCGACCAGTCCACTAAGTAGACTCACTCAGCTAGCCGATGGCAGACTCATAGTTCCATGGCCCTAGTAGATTCAGAAGTATCATATCTCACTACTAGTAGAGAGTTCTATGTCGGTGGTCAGAACATAGACAGTAAACTATATATCTCATATGTAGGAAGGATCGCTAGAACAGCAGCCAGACCAAGAATTAATGTGTAATGAAGAGGTGATTCCACACCCCAAAAAATTGAGGATCATAAACAAAAAAAAGGAGTTTTAATTATAGCACCTCAGTAAATTGCACTTGGATCCTATGTCGTTCTAATGTGGTGTTACCTCTGCTGTGTACACAACAAAAGTACACACGCACACTTTGTTAACCCGGAACCTCCGGGTTAAAGGCCACAACAAATAATTACCATTGTTAGCTTTTGATTTCATTTGAATTTCGTAGTATCGTATTATCTGTGTGCTTTGTTGAAGTTGGTGGGAAATTTATATTTTGATAAATAAATAAATAAATAAAAAGTGCATCTTTTGAGCCATTCTAATGAAAAATAAGTCACAATAAGATAAGCACAATCACAATTTTGCTTTTACCATAAACCAGTGTCAAGTGTTTCAATCAATTGTATCAACAAGGAAAATAAAAAAAAAAAGGAAAAAAAAAAAAAACAAAAAAGAAGTCATAGATCATCCTATGAACAACTCTATACAACACTAGATCATCTGTTTCCATTACACTTTATCATCAACCCCATGAGCATAACTAAAAGATAAAAAAAAGAAGTGGAAGACTGTCATTATCAACAACCACAACTATTTTCAGACTAATGGAAATGGAAATGGAATCCAGAGAAAATTTAGGACAACCCCGAATTCTAGCACACCGAAAAAATGCAGGTTTCTATACGATCGATGAACACCACGATAATTGTACACATGGTGATATTTCTTCAGACATCAACCAAGACAATATGCCTAAGTTTCAAAATTGGATACAAAAACTAGAGGAGAAAGAATGTGTGTGTGTATATATATATAACCAAGCATGCTCTTAAATCTCCGGTACAGAAATTGGTAAACATGAATGTCCAAATCAAGATTGTTCTTCTGTCAGAAACCGCAAAGCCAATGAATAGAATGATGACCAAAAGCTGCTCTGTCTGACATCAATCAAGAGAATGCTTCACTGTACAGTATTATATCCAGTCCAAAAAACTGGGTTGAGAAGACAATATGCAGGCTTAGAAAACAAAGTGCAACTCCTTTGATGTTCACTTGTATACCTCTGAAATCCAACAAAAGCCGGACGGACATAACAACATTTTCCTCACATTAACTGCGTGAAACAGCATTGGTAATCTTTGAGGCGCAATTGGTTGCTAGCGAAGAAGTACAACCCACTCAAAACAAGACCGAGTGAAGCAGACGCGATACAAGGATGGATCGCCCAAAAGTGCTCAAAAGTCATAATATCCCATTTAATACTCTCTGGTAATAGTCGTATTGACGTGTACGCCAAGCATCCAAGCTGCTGCTGATTAGAGAAAGCACCAGAGATACACATTGCTGCTAGACAACAAATCTTTTCATAGTTACCGTGACGAAAAATATGTGAGACTAAGATTATTCACAATAATACAAGTTTCCAAACCTCTTCTGTTAAGCTAAGGTGAAAACGTTTCCTCAGGTTCTGGATCGTCCGCATACCACCCTTGAAACAAGGAAAACCAGAATCCTGCCAATCAAACGGAAGGAATTAAAATACGAGAGAAGCAACAGCTTCTTTAAAGGAAAATACTTATTTATGAGGTTGCTAGTTGGACGCACAACTTCTGCTGGTAATGAATGTAACCTAATATAGGGAGTAGTCATTTTTAGCACACACCTACGACTGACATATTTTATTGGTAAGAACGACAATTTATGTATAACTGGCCGAGAAAAAGTATTGCTGTGCATATTGGAGCAATTTGAGATATGACGAGGACGGAAGATCTAGTTGAAGATTATAAGCAAGCCAAGAAGGGAGCTACCACCTGTTGAAAGATATTAATATAAAAAATGACCAGAATATTATTTCAGAAAATGAAAACGAGAGCAGAGTCTTTAAAAGGGTACACGAAATTTCTGACCCTTCCCACCACTATCCGATACATTTATGGTAATCATGTCAGATGTAAGAGTAGGTAACAAAAAATTCATACGTGTGCCTTGATCTTGTGTTGGGACACATGATGTGATAGAAGCTACGGAGCAGGGAGACTTCAAAGCTAAGTTAAGAAGGATGGATCACGCACACACCCACGCGTGCGAGAGAGACAAAGGATGGAAACAGGTTTGGGCCGCAACAGGAATCGTGTACTGTTATGAGCTATGATAGGGCATGATATGACAAATGCTGTTCAGTTTTTCATCCAAGATTTAAAGGTATTAACTTTCAAATAGCAAGATTCTCATCTTGATTCTTTAAGGTGGAAAATGATTGTGAAACGACCATTGACCAAGCATGTTGTAACGTAATACACAAACAAAACATCGTGATTTTATTCCGCTTGGTGGTGTTGGTCAAGGTTGCACGGGTGCAGATACGACACAAATCCAACAGCGGATACATGAGATGGGATATGGGTGCAGGGGCAATACGATATGCGTAGATATATGTTGATTATGTTAATTATCTACATCCCGGAGTACATAAGCTTACGGGAGAGATGGTAATTCACTAGGTTGCACGGGTACGGCGGATACATGATACGCGGGTGCAAGATTTTTGAAAAATATAGGATACAGGTACAAAAGGCTTATGCACATAATATACAACATATTAGTTGTTCTCATCCATTTTGGTAGTTTTTAATCATTTTGGGCAACTTTTCATTCATTATTTGGTGGTAATAATTTTCACCATCTCAAACGTGACTAACACTGATTGTTGTTAAATTTTTTGTATTATTTGTAGGATTATATAACCATTCCAGAGTATTGACTGAAAGGACCTCTGAAGCCTGAGGTGAATTGGCAAAAACTAAACAAGTCTATCCACATTGGAAATTTTCTTTATGATGGTGATCTTTTACATCTCCAATCCACAAAAATTCCAAACAGAAAACAAAAGGGGAAGAATAACAATTTAATACCAATGAAAAGGAAAGGACTGCTTAGAAAGTAAACAGCAGCTTTTACCTGAACCATCTCAACAAGAAGAATTATCCTTTCTGCATGCTTACGGCATGTCAGGAAACCTTGAATGCACAATACCTGAATAAACGCATATACTATCAACAACCAACCATCAAACAGATATTACATTGCAAGACTGCAGTTGGGAGATATATACTGCACTCACCTTAAAATAATCGAAAAACTCACTTGGGACTCCCTCCGCGTCAGAGTCCATAACCTGGTTCATCCAACAAACATAAAAGGTAGGGTAGCAAAGACAAATCAACGACACACACACAAAGCAGTTGAATTTTGTAAGGAAAGAGAGAAACCAAAAAAAGAAAATACTTCAATTCTATTATTAATCTGGATGTACAAGAAGAGATTAAATACAGCTAGGAGTCCAACGGGCTGGACAAAAGAAAGGTGGCGGACAAAACTCATCACAGATCTACGAGTTAAAAACAAAGATCGGGAATTTGAAGCCAGAGACCAAGAATGTTACTACATGCTACAATGATTGTCACCTTATGGCAGGAGCTGGATATATTCCATAAAGACACATGGGAATGTCCTGCAAACGTTACTATGGTTAAGAAACATGAAGAAAATGAGAGGGTGTTCTCCTTCTTGGCAGGCCTGAATCCGGATCTAGATGAAGTTAGAGGAAGAATCCTACGGAGAAAACCCCTACCATCTCTTAGGGAGGTCTTCTCTGAGGTAAGGAGAGAAGAGTCCAGACGTAGGGTCATGCACAAGGATCCTGTTCCAAGTTTGGTGAGCAAGAATCCTGATCCCAGCCTTCAGAAATCAGCCTTGGTTACTTTCGGAGGTGATAACAAAGGTAAGAAGCGGAAGCCTTGGTGTGACCATTGCAAAAAACAAGGTCACACCCGAGATACCTTTTGGAGAATTCATGGGAAACCCCCAAACTGGAAACCAAGAGGGCAAGGTGGAGCATCTATGGAGGCAAGTAGAGTTAATCACCAAGTCAGAAGACCCCTGGCCCTCTGTCCTTTACAAAGGAGCAACTAGAGCAGCCTCCTTTCAAATCAGACACAATCCAATCCTAAATGCACCCTAGCAGATACTGGTAATGTCTTTGCCTTTTCCACTTTAAATTCAGTCTACTTCATACTAAATTGTAGATTCAGGTGCAACAGGCCATATGACCAACTCTTCGGAAAAATTCATTTCCTACACTCTTTGTGGAGGGAATCAGAAAGTGAGGATAGCAGATGGGCCCTACTCAGCAATTGCTGGAAAAGGCTCAGTGTCTATCTTCCCTTCTCTTACCCTTCATGAGGTTTTACATGTTCATCAATTATCACGCAATCTGATCTCTATGAGTAATTTAGTCTCAGAGATTAGTTGTAACATAACCTTTTCCCCCGTTGCTTGTGAGTTTCAAGACTTGAATTTGGGGAAGGTGATTAGCAGTGCTAAGGTGCAAGGTGGGCTCTACATTCTTGAGGAAAGGGATGTGGCCAGGAATAGAGAAGACTATAGGATTAGTTGTTACAACTCATCAAGCGTGTCTAATAATGAAGTCATGCTAGGTTAGGTCATCTAAGTTTTGGATATTTGAAAAAGTTGCTTCCCAAACTTTTTATTAATAAAATGTTGTCTGATTTTCAGTGTGAAGTGTGTGAGTTATCTAAACAAAAACGCAGTAGTTACACATCCCAGCCCTATAAACCAACTAAACCATTCACTATCATTTATAGTGATGTTTGGGGACCCTCAAGACATAATGCTATGAGAGGCAAAGAGATGGTTTGTTTCCTTTATAGAGATGATCCCACACGTGTCACATGGGTTTATTTACTTAAAGAAAAATTTGACGTTGAACAAGCGTTCATAAATACAATATGATTCATACCGACTTTCACGCAAAAAGAAAAATATGATGTTGAAAAACCGTTCATAAATACAATATGATTCATACTCAGTTTCACACTAAAGCAGAAATTTTAAGAACAGACAATGGAACTGAATATTATAATAACATATTAAACATTTTTTTCTCGGAAAAAGAGTTTGTTCATCAGAGTTCTTGTGTCAACACACCCCGACAAAATGGTGTGGCTAAGAGAAAGAACAGACACTTGCTTGAGGTGGTTAGATCACTAATCATGGCATCTAACTGTCCCAAACACTTTGGGGGGAAGCTCTCCTTACTGCAGTAATTTTAATTGACAGACTTCCCTCAAAAAGTAAAGGGTTTAAACTCTCTTTATATGAACTTAAAAGTTGTTTTCCAACTTATAGGCTAATTTTAAATTTGCCTCTAAGAGTGTCTGGGTGTGTGGCCTTTACACATACCTATAATCAAGGCAAACTGGAACCCAGGTCTAAAAAGGGTGTTTTTGTGGGATACTCTGCAAATAAAAAGAGGTATAGGCGTTTTGACGCTGAGAAAAGAAAAATAATGGAATAATGGACATAAGTCTTTTTGAAAATCTAATGTACTATAATCAACATCATCTTCAGGGGGAGTATTTGATGACCCAAGAAGATGGTGCAGATTTCCAGTATACTAAGGATGGGAATGATGAGTCTAGCTTACAATAGTCCAATGACATCCTAATTAGACATAATGATGAGGATATGAGAGATCAAAATGGAGGTGGGTCACCTGGTGACAAAAACCCTAGATGTGGAGGTAGATCACCTGGTGACCAAACCCCCAGATCCCCTAAATTTGTACAACACTTCAGAGGGATTACTTATTTCAGGAAGTATCCCAAGTCCAAAACTGGTAAGGACACAGGCACTCACCCTCTCTAGGAACCAGAACCAAAGACACATCATGAGCAGACAATGAGCACAGATGAATCCAATTCTGATACTCAAATAAATTCAAACTCAAACTTAACTTCTATTCAGCCTAATACAAATCCTAATCCTCAACATATAGCTAATGACCCCTTGTTGGATGTCCTTATTGCCATCAGAAAAGGTCCTGGAAAGTGTACCAAACATCCTAGATATCCACTTCAAAATTACATCGCCTAAAAAAAGCATCTCGACTCCACATTAAGCCTTCGTCTAGTATCTCAAAACACCAAATCCCCAAAAATATTCTGGAAGCTCTAGGTGTACTTGAGTGGAGGACACCAGTTCAGAAGGAAATCAGGGATTTGGAGAAAAATGACACCTGGGAAGTTGTTCATTTGCAAGAAGGGAATAAACCAGTGGAATGTAAGTAGGTCTTCACCATCAAATACAGTTCTGATGGGGAGGTTGAGAGATACAAGGCTAGGCTGGTAGCCAAGGGCTACAGCCAAACATATGGATAGATTATTCTGAGACTTTTTCACCAGTTGCTAAATTAGATGCCGTGAGAATTGTGTTTTCCGTATCAGTGAACATTGACTGGCAGCTTCATCAGTTGGATGTGAAGAATGCCCTACTCCATGGAACTCTGAAGGAGGTATTCATGGAACCTCCTCCAGGGATCTCTCAGGGGTTCAAAGGGAAAGTGTGCAGATTGAGGAAGTCATTGTTTGGACTTAAACAAGTCCATGTGCTTGGTTGACAGGTTAGGACAGTTTTTGGTGAAAATTGGGTTCAAACAAGGCCCCTCGGATGATGCCTTGTTTGTGAGGTCTTTAGATGGCAAGCTGGTGGTTCTGGTGGTATATGCTGATGACATCATCCTCACAGGGATTGATGTTTTTGGTATTGAACAGGTGAAGAAAAGGCTAGCAGAGGAATTTGAGATAAAAGACCTGGGAAAGCTAAAATACTTCCTAGGGATGGACATAGCAAGATCTAAGGAAGGCATGGTAGTATCACAGAGAAAGTATGTTCTGGATCTATTGAAGGAGACAGATATGATGGGGTGCTAGCCTGCCAACACACCTATGGAGCATAATTAAAAGCTCTTCAGACAAAAGGTGAGGAACCTATTGATAAGGAGTAGTACCGCAGATTGATTGGAAGGCTGATTTATCTGGTACATCAAGGCCAGATATATCATTCACAGCAGGAGGGATAAGCCAGATTATGCACTCACAATGTCAGCCCTATTATCAAGCAGTGTTCAGAATTTTGAGGTACTTGAAATGAACTGTGGGAAGACTGTTGTTCAAGAAATGTGGGAAAAGATGTATTGAAATTTTGACTGGTGCTGATTGCGTTGGGTCCAAAGAAAGAGAATTTTATCATAAACACTCTTAGCGAGTTTAGCTAATTGACAGATTTCACATTGAAAATTTCTAGGATTACATTTCATAAGCAAATCAGGGAACAAACTTTTTACATAGACAAAAGATGGGGCCTAATCTATAGTGCCACACCATAATATCATCCCAATATGGACTATTGCTTTCTGAATTGACATTGGTAGCAGCAACATGGTGACAAGTACTACTGAGGGTAAAAAGGCCTGAGCAGGACATAGCACTGCCGGTCATCTTCTGAGTGATATGATCCTGATAACATTTGTTAGCTGAAAAAATAACATCCCACTTAAGTTCTTTAAGTTAACTTACTGACAAAGATAAGACTGCAGCCTAAGTTAGGAACATATAAAACATCTTTTAGAATGCAGATATTAGATATGTAGACGGTGCCAGTTCCCGAAACAAAATATGAGGAGCCATATGCAATTCTTACTTCGTGGGGAGAGTTGCAAGGCATAAAATCCTTAGATACTTTTTGTTGTCAGACATATGGGCAGAGGCTCCAGAATCAATAATCCAGGTGTGTGGTCTTTGTTCAGCTACTATATGGGCAGTTAAAGGGTTACCTGTTTGGCCCAAAGTTGCAGAATCTGAACCTGTGTTTGATGTTGGTTCAGAAAAGACCTTAGGGCTTCCAATTGTTCCTTGCTAAAGGATAACATGTCACCGATCCCTTTCCATCACAGACCACATGCTTACCAAGAGACTCCTTCCCACTTTGTATTTGTGGCTTCTAGTTATCTGGTTTGCCATGAAGCTTCCAGAAGTTGTCTAAGTATGACTAGTTCTTGTACGGTGGTCACACAGTTTTTCTTTTCAAGCTTTTCCAGTTTGATTTTATTGGGGCATCCATTTTGAAGTTAAGGCAGGATTCTCATGGTGAGTGGGTTCAGATCCTTTCAATAAGAAAGTTGAGCCTTCTGGAACCAGTTATGTCCCTGGATTGCCTTTGAGCATGAGATTCCTATGGCTTTTTTCATGCTTGACTTCTAAAAAACAGATTTTAAAAAAGCCAGGGGCTTTGTGGCAAGAATTCTACCTCTCACATCGTCCAACGTAGGATTTGATCCTATTAAGAACTTGAATACCCGTTTTTTCTCCACAATTTCCTTAAATTTAATTGCATCTTCTGCATCTTTCCAAGAAGTTTCTTAAAATAAGTCTGGTTGTCGCCAAGCTCTTGTGAGGAGATTAAAGTATTGAGTTACACTTAAATCTCCTTGCCTGCATTCCTGGATTTGAGCTTCAACTCCATAAATTTCAGAGGTATTGTCTTTCATAGAAAAGAGATCACGAGCAGCCATTAAGATTTCAGGTGCGGTTGTGTTAACAGAGATAAAAGGGAGAAAGATATTTTATTATTCTGAGAATTATTTTTTACAAGGAGTGAGACCACTTATTTAAATAAGAAAAACAGCCTAGATACCTAATTGATTAGGACTCCTTGATTTTAGGAATCAGAATCAATTTACAATTAAGTAGAAACTGAAAATCAAAACAGAAAATCAATCAGAACAATTTAAAACAGGAAAGGTCAACTCCTTTAAATATTTTAACCCTAATCAACCACAATTGACAGAAATGCCCTTATTCTTCAACAGGTTGCATAGAGAATGAAGCTCTCTCTTATTTCAGGAGTCATAGACCTGATTAAAAAGCAGCATAACGAGATTATTTTCAGTATCCCAGTTCCCGAGCTTCGCATCACTGGGATCTGGTTGCTTGCTCGTACCCAACAGAAATCACATTTTCTGCTGACCAGTAAAGAACATCTTCATGGTCCGAGACCATTGAAGATTTATTGTTCCCATTCAGCTTATGGGTTGTAATGGCGGTCTGGGAAATTTCTGTTAGGGAAGTGTTCTGAAAGTGTTGAGCAGAAGTAATTTCAGATTGAGATGAGCCAGAAGAAGCCCTTAGAACAGGTCGGTATTTTTAGAGCAAGATGGATATGATACCATGTAAAGAAAGAGAGAAACCCTGAAGAGAAAATACTTTGAATCTATTAATCTGAATGTACAAAAAGAGATTAAATACAGCTAAGAGTCCAGCAGGCTGGACAAAAGAAAGGTGGCGGGGAACATGTAATAATCGCAGCCCCTACTACTTAACTACCAAGTTGTTCAGCAGCTCTAACGGTAAAGGGAGGTGATAATCCAACAACCAATTACCTAATAATGGATTAAGTAAATCCCTTAAAAAATAAACATAGCTGAATATACATAAACAAATAATATGAAGACTAATACTATACATAGTCTATAGATAAAATACTTGATATCTCAACAAATTTAATTATTTCCACATGCCTGAAAAATTACCTCAAGAAGTTCACGAGTTAATTTGAATGGTGCACTTTCAAAATTTACACCTCCTGGTGAATTAGAAAGCATGAAACCGAAGTCAATATGTATAATATGACCTTCTTCATCCAACAAGAGGTTCCCGTTATGACGATCTTTTATCTGTAATTAGAAGCACGTATTGAGTTGATTGTACAGGACTAAGCCATAGATTCATAAATTGATAACCAAAAGTAAAGCCTTCATAATTAACTTGGACAACAGAAGATAGTACACTCCAGAGTTGACTTAACATCAACTTCTTCTATTTTGTGATAGTATTTTTCCTTGTATTCAAAGGTTCCGTGACCTCCTACCTTTGCCGGTGCTTCAGTCAAGTAATCCTATGATCATATCGTAACTTTTCAAGACATAGCCTAGGACAAAATTTCCTACTTAAGTTCATACCCTAACATCAGAAACCGTACCAGAAACAGTTCGGAGATGTTTTCCAGAAATCCCAATTTGTTTCTTTTATACAAAAGTTAGATGATTGTCGTTAGGATATGAGATGCAAAACCCATAGAAAGAACTCAAATGCACAGACCAAATTTTCAAAGAAGAAACATCAAATAAACAAATTATAATTGGCCACCTTTTCAGCAACCCATCTGTTTTTAACATATTTCCCCTTTTTATTTTGAACATACAAAACAGAAGAGATATGCATTAGCATGCAGACACGTATGAGTTGGAGCAGAAAGGTGGCAAGCATATATAAATTGCATTACCTGTAAAAGATAGCAAACCAGAGAATACCCAGCCATGCTCTCAACAAAGTTTCTCTGCAATGGAATTTCAAAACGAAATTACTGAACACCCCGCACTGTAGAAATGACAAGTTTTGTTTGATACAACAGCACTAGTTTATTTGTTATTTACAGCTGTATTTCTCTTATAGGAAATTTTAGATAAATGTAAATGCTGTGTTGTTAGTTTGTTAATAGATAAAGTTTATAGATGATTCAAAAGAGTCCACTCCACACCAGATAGGACTGCTACATGTTTTGTATATATCAGGCTCAATGCCCTTCTCAGCAATATATGGAAAAAAAAAAGTATTTTTCCCAATCTTTTCTTCCAGAAACCGTTTACACAAGACACAACCGAATCCTGCTAATGACTTGCCAAATATCTCAGGGATAGTTCTGTCAAGGATCTAACCACAAGGCACGAGAATGATAAAAGGGGAAAATAAGGATGGATTCAAGTGGAAAGGGAAGAGGAACACTGATATCGGCCAAAAAAAAATAACAATAATAATAATAATTACTGTGAATGCGTCATTATGCGTCAATAGGTTTGCTGGCTTAATTCACAAAATTAAGCATACTATAATTAGGCCCCAAAGTGGCCTGACCCTTCCCTACACTTGTTGTGCATTCAGATTTCAGATGCTTTAGTGCACCACACTACCCATTTGTTTGAATGAAGGGGTAGCAGAGAAGAACTTTATGCAGGAATTATGCCCTGATAAGGTGCACCTTTCCTAAGAGGGATACCAATTAGCTCGTAAAAGCTGTTGCATCTAAATTCACTGAACGTATGAAAGTGAATTCAAATTCACTAAACATATAAATCAATTCACTAAACATATAAAGCAGTTCACCAAATATTAATATCACTGGGGGCGAGTAAAAGCAATCCTGGTGTACGAAAAATATCAGGTCCTGCTCCCAATAACTTTTTCTAGATCTGCCTCTGCCACGCAACTCTTTTAAGGAACAAATGAAAAAATAACAAGGTGAACCTCTTATAAAGGGATGAGACATAAAGAACACAGACACAGGGAAGATGACACGTAGATCTTTTAAAAAAATAAGTCACAAACTATTAGGTAAGTCAGATAACATTATGCACGGCAAAAGAAAAAGCAAAGGCAAGGAACCAATATAGAGCACGGTAACGGAAGTCATCCAAGTATCCAGGTAGCTTAGAGTCATGTACCTGAGCAAGCTTGAAATTAGAGGAATTCTCCTGATACTTGGCGGCAAAGAATTCGCGCAAACTGTTGATTCTGGGGTATCTACTTTTTATAGAGTGTAAAGAAGCCTAGAAAAAACAGTGAACGTTAGAATCAAAGTTCTCACATTTGTAGTAAAAGAAGCATATGAATCACAATATTACCGTGTCAGGAATAGTTTCAATGAGCGCAGTATATGAGGAAGTCACTAAAACTTCATAAGGACGCAGCCACAGAGGAAGACCAGCTTCTTGGAATATATCTGACACAATGAGGTGTGTAAGAGACAAAAAATTAGACTTCATTTATAAACAAAGAAATAGGAAAAGAACCTCATTTATAAACACATAAAAGACAAAGACACCCATGTTCAGCCTTCATGCCTGGATTGGAGCACATAAAAATTTAAAAATGCACAGTAGAGATTAAAAGACAAACACCGATACAAAGCATGGTATAGTTTACATAATAGATCTAGATCAATGATTATAAAGCTTTGCCAGAGAAAATTCCCTTCTCAATTCATACACTTATAAGACACTTTAAGAACGAAGCCAATGCCTAAACGTTGAAAAAAAATGCAAATACATATTTAAGGGGAAAAAAGATAACTACACATCGTTCCAGTCTTCTGCCATCTTATAAAGTGATGAGAAACATCAAACCCTATTCCAAATAAATGGATTTGTTGGATGGATCATATGCTATCATTTGAACTCTCCTGCATCACATACTCTCCTATGCCATAAAATATGTCAAATCATTTTGAATGACTTACAAATCTTTTTTCACCTCCCCTAGCCGCATTTGTTGTAAGTAAGATCTTGGATTACAACTGACAGTTAGTGCACTTGAAGATCACCTCTTTGCATGGTAAAACCATCCCAATAGCACTCTCTTCTTCTCTTTTTAGTCGAAGTCACCCCAACTTTGTGCTTATGCATACTATATCCTATGCATTCTAGTGTATTAATATATACTAGATAGTTCTTATTTCCACCACCATCATCTTGTGTTATGTTGTTCATCTCCATAGTTCCATACCCAACATTCACCCCATATGACTGTTGTACAATCTTACTTTCGAGTTTTAAGGGAATTTATGGTGTTATGGCATGCCTATGAGCTTATGAACACCCATACATGTGACTCAGCAGCATGGATAAGTTTCTGTCATAGCAGTTTATTGTGTATTGCACCTGTTATCCGAATGCAACAAATACTAAAGAACAATTGGGATCGAAATCACACCTTTATTCATTACTTTATATAGGGAACCAATACACAGGATCTTAACCCTGATGGGCTTACTTGGCCCCTACTCCAAGTGACCTAAGTCGGCTAATACACTGACTTAATAATAAAGCAACAGGGCTAACAACACAGCAGCCGACTTAGTAATAATAACAATAATAATAATAAAATACGACTTCTAACACTCCCCCTCAAAGAATTGCTCCGAACGTCTTTGAGTCTACTTCCAAACAGAGACTTGGTAAACAAAGGCTATACTTTAAGGGGGAAAATCGCATATTAATAGAATTGCAATTACACCTACATAACAGATTTTTAGTTATTAAACTTTACAAGGACACACAGTTGCCCCATTCATATGCGCCCTGAAGCTATTTCCACTCTTCAACCCAAACCCCCTGGACTGACACTAGAGTAAAAAGATAATTTAGGCATGTACATAAGATCATGACATTATTGAGATTTGTTGATCTTGCCCTGCATAAATAGTTGCCCTTCACATTTTTGAATGCAAGCCGATTTTTAAGGAATATATTGATTCCTGACCTTCCTTTCCATAGTCAAAAAAAGATGAAGATCCATACTCATTGCTGAATAGATTGATTTTTGTAGACAGATAGAAAAAACTGTACTTTTGCCAGAAATGTAACAAAAACTGCACTTGTCAGGTTGGGAATCGGATATGGCCAAGTGGTACAGGCCATTGCACGTTCTGGTCGAAACCAGGGTTCGATCCTCATCCCGCCCCCAATATAATGAAAATCCCCTCCCCCCCTCCCCGGAATTGTCAGGACGGGCAGTGCAAGCATTATCAGCAAGGAGGATGTTAAGATGCTTATTTAGTGGGACACATAAATCAAATTCTCCATTAACTACCACTTTTGCAGACAAAAAGAGCATACAAAATCATGCTGCTTGAAAGATAATAATTACTCCCTCTATCCCAAATTTGAGTGCATTTAGATTTCTGGTTTTGTCCCATAATATAAATTCATTTAGATTACCAATGAAGCATTAATTACAGTTTTCTTCCTTCTACCCCTAATTTATCATACATTCACATACTTTTCACTACTTTACAACTATTGCATTAATGACACATAAAGGGTGTTTTAGACTTTTATCATTAGAATTAATGACACTTAACCACTTTCTTAAACTATATGAAAAATCCAAATGGACTTATATTTTGGGACGGAGGGAGTATGACTCAACATGTACTCACCATAAAAGTGAGAAATAAGCTGTACAGCAAGATGTTCCTGACGACAGTCATCACCACTCTTGACTATTACCTGTCAGTCACCAGTGATGCATGTTTCAGCTCAAGATGAAGCAAACGATTGTAACAACAACAACAACAGCAGCAGCAGCAGCAGCAATAATAACAATAAAATTTAAACTTAAAAAACAAATACACAGACATCAGAGGGAACAAGGTGCACGTGTTCTCAAGTAGTCAAAAAAACTAAGATGTTTCAATAAACATGCGCAAGTGAAGTTATTTTGTGAAGGTCTGTGGCGAAAGCGTGTTTTCGAAGATTTGAGGATGCAACTTGGGTTGCCGATGAAGTTATTTTGTGATAACAAGGTTGCGATAGATATGGGTTGACTTGTATACCAATTCTACCTTTAGCTAAACAGGTGGCGGACGAGTTGACCAAGGCGCTTAGAAGAGTGGACTTCGATGGTTTTGCAAGCAAGTTGGGCATGTTGAATATCTATGCACCAACTTGACCAAGGCGCTTAGAAGAGTGGACTTCGATGGTTTTGCAAGCAAGTTGGGCATGTTGAATATCTATGCACCAACTTGAGGGGGAGTGCTGAGAGAGGCCGGAGTCTTTTTGTTTTATTATTTGTATTTATTATGTTAGAGCACTTGCATAATTGTATTAGATACTCTTAACAAATTCTTTATTTTATAGTTTCAAATACTATATTTTCGAGTTTAGAGAATCTCTATCCAAGATGAAATGCATCAAATTCTCTATTTTACAAAATCTGGACGAATGTGGTAGATGTAAAGGAAATTTTACAGAATCTGGATGAATGCGGTCGATGTAAAGGAAATATTACAAAATCTGCATTTTACGGTAAAAATAAAGCATCTGCAGCGGTGTTTTTTTCTTAAATATGAATCTTGAATTTTCTAAAATACAATTTTTTAAAGCATTTACGGTATCTACTGCAAGTGCTCTTATAAGGGTAAAATTGGAATTGGTGTGTATTAGGGTAAAGTCGGTCTTGTTGGTCAAGTTTTATGTAACCATAAAAAGGGGCATTCTGTCCTAGAAAAGTAACAATTATAATTGTGTCTTTTATCTCTCTCAAATTCTACACCAATCTAGCAAGGGGTTGCTCCATAAGACACGAGGTATTTTGGCCAACATTAAGACTTGTGTAAATTCCAGGCAAGGAATTAGGAGGAAGAGAGCGACCATTCTTGCAAACTGTTGCATGGATCATAAAATCTTGATGAATCCTACCAAGTAGATGCCTTTGACTTTTATGCAGATGTATAAATGAGAGGGTAGACAGACTCCATGCTACTCTTACGCTCCATAGTTATTGATAATTTCTAATTCGGAAAAAAAAAAACATAACAGACAAAGTACTTGGTTTAACAAAAGGCAGGAAGCAATTATTCTGTATGAGTGGGGGAGAGAGATACTAATTTCCAAAACTTACAGAACGCAAGTCCCAACCAGGTAATTTTCCATATTCTGAGGCTTGGCATATTCTCTCTTTTTTTAAATCCCAAAGTTCACCAGATAAAGCGTCTGTTTCCCGCGGCATGTCTCCGTTTGCAGTCTGTTATCAAGACAATCAATACCTATAGGAGGTAAAAGAACAAAGGTCATGGACACTTAGAACTTGATCTACAGTGACTCATTACCTTCAGCGGACCTTCTGATGAATCCTGGCCAGCTCCTTTCAGAGGAAGCCCAGGGGGTGCTTCTCCTTTTAGTGCAGCTGCCTGTCAAAGAAAATATGCCATTTCATAGGCAGAAGCACATGGTTAGGATAGAAGAAAGGAACAATCTGCAAATGTAACCATGACAAAAAAACAGCACCTATGCAGAATAAAATATGCTAAATACATTGTGAACTAATCAAAGACCATACAAGCACCATAGCCATTTTTAGCTGTCAATTATAAAAGGGGAAACAAAACAATGCGTGAGAGTAAGCTATAGCTGCATATTTGATGCAAGAGTAGATAGGAACAGAAATAAAAAATAAATTTGTAGTATAAGGTTGCCTGGAAGTTAATTCCCTACCATCCTAGGTTCGAGAAGATCATGCTCTCTTCTCTAGCTTTTGCAGGTGATCTTATGATCACGCTGAGGAGAATTATATCAGGGACGTGAAACATGTATTGCAATGTTTGCTGCTATTTTAGCACCTAAGCCTAATTAATGAATACCACTTCCGTCCTAATATAAGTGTCATTCTAGCACTTTGCACACATATTAAGAAAAACTTCAAAAAGACTTATCTGCCCTCATTTAAAGTTTAGGATTATTTTTCTCTTTCATCATAACAACTCTCTTTTTCTTTTCTTATTGAAGGGATAACCACTCTCTTTTCTCTTTCCTTTTAACAACACACTTTTCTTTTTTTCCACTTAAGTAGAGAGTAGTAAATAAGGGTAGTTTAGGTACAACATAGGCTTATGTTTCTTGAAATCCTATAACGACACTTATTTGGGACAAATACACATATAGCTAAAATGATACTTATTTTGGGGCGGAGGTAGTAGTGAAATGTTCTTAGAGTAAATTCAACCACATTGGGCTTCCTACCATCTTTATAGGGGATTCCCCTTGGTACTTTACCAATACATATCTTGGGCTTCCTTTGGTTTCAAAGAGGCTTACATCCGTAGTTATTAAACCTGCCTCGGTCAACGACCCCGAAAAGGCACTGCGTCACCGGGTGATTGGTTCAACCGTTCGGTCACCAATTCAAGCGGTGGATTACGTATATTAGTAAATAATAAATTATACAATGAAACTTACTAAATTATGATAATTAACATTAGTAAGTAAATTATGCAACAGTTTGAAAAGATGTACTACATTTGTCCCGAAATATAAGTCCTTTCAGTTTTTCTGTTTTGTACCGTAATATAAGTCATTTTAGAATGCTAATACAATATTTATTACAATTTTCTTCTTAACCCCTCATTTATTATCAATTCAACCACTTTCATTACTAATATAACTATTGTATTAATGATAATCAAAGGGAATTTTAGACTTATAATATAAATATTTATAAAATTCTATCACTATCTCAAATTATGTGAATCTTCTAAAAAGCCTTATAATTTGGGATTGACTATTGAGAAAGTATTATCATAAAGCATTTGCAGTAGAATCTGTAAATGAGGGTAAATTCATATTTTAAATATTCAAATCCTTCAAATCCACCAAAAATGCAGCTGCATCCGCATCTGTATTTGACGGATTATGTACCCAGTACTGTACATTAACTGCAATCATAAGGAATTTACAAATCCAAGCATTTGCAATATCCAGATCTTTTCATGATTCGTTTATCATTGGACTCTTCGTTTTTTTCTATTTAATAAATTTTGGCTTGTATGTATGTGAGAATATGACCTTCTTTATTATGGTTTGTAGTTAATTAATGTTGTACAACCTTTGTCCCAAAATATAAGGCATTTTAGCTTTTTGGTTGTCCCATTATATAAGGCCTTTTAGAATACCAATGGAGCATCTATTACATTTTTCTTTCTCAAACCCCTCTTTTATTATAAAGTCAACAAGTTTTCATTACTTTACAACTATTGGATTAATTATAATATTTTACATTTTAATCCTTAAAATTTATTGCATTCTTCCACTTTCTTAAATTGTGTGAAAACTCTAAAAAGCCTTATATTTTGGGACGGAGGTAGTATATATTATAGTACAGATTTTGATGCAGTTGAACTTTGATAGAGATTTTGTAAAATGGGACTAAGTGGTGTTTGAGTCTTTAAAATAAAGAGTCTCTTAGGAGACTCTGATGTGAATGCTTTTATGAGTTGCCATTTTTTGAAACCAAACAATAATATATGTTGTTATTATAAACGAATACGTTAAGAATTTTATTAGTTAAAACTTATCTCTAACTTTTAGCATGTCCTTAAGACATGTAGTGATTATGAAGATTCTTATAATAAATAGGCTGTTGTTTATGATAGACAAGCATACCGTAAATCATTGATTTGAAGCAGTAAAATTTCTGATTTACGAAAAAAGGTATAAAGCAAGAACAACTTCTAAGCCTCCCAACTTTCGTTGGTGAGTAATAACAAGACTCGCTTAATTGTGATCGCATCTTTGTGTTCCTGCTAGCACCACAATATAAGCTCCAGGCGTACCAGCTCTACTCCTGCAGGACAACCTGTCCTTAGAAGACTAAAATGAAGTTTCTCATTCTTGTCCAATGGGCGTCACTGAGGCTAGGCCTATAAAGCCATGGCCTAGGGGGGGGCTCAAAATTGACATTTTTGGGGCCCGTTTTTTTATTTTTGTAGTGTATTTTAGATAAAGTCACAAAAAGTTAGTAAGACTCAAATCAATGCACAGTCACAATAGAAAAAGGTTTACCAATTTATATACTATTTTCGACACTTCTTCACCTAGTATACTCTAAAAGTAACCGCTACACTGTAAATTTTTTCACAATTAAGGGCCCTAGAACAAAATTTTGGCTTAGGACCTCCAATTACACAGGGACACCGTCCAAATGGAGTACTATTATCAAGATTCAAGGGTAACATGTCATGAATTACTACTTAGGTAATGTGTATGTTGACGACATCATTTTGACTGGGATGATGTTCAAGGGATTGAACAAGTAAAGAGGGAACTTAGTGCTGAGTTCGAAATAAAGGACCTAGGCAAGCTTATATATTTCCTTGACATGCAAATAGATAGGTCCGAAAGAGAATGGTGGTTTCTCAATGGAAGTACTTTCTAGATCTGATAGAAAAAATGGGTTTGAGTGGTATAAACCAGCAAGCACTCCTATGGAGTGTAATCTTAAACTTGGTGATTTTCAAGATGGGGTACCGGATAACAAGGAGTACCAGAGGTTAGTGGACATGTTGATCTATATGGCACATACTAGGCTAGATATTTCCTATGCCGTGGGAGTGGTGAGTCAATCTATGCACTGACCGTGTGAGCACCATCAGGAAGTTGTGGTTCAAATTCTAAGATGCTTGAAGCTGAGGTTACACTTCAAAAAGTGTGAAAACAGGAAGGTGGAAGTGTATACCGATGCAGATTGGGCTGGGTCTAACAAAAGAAAATCGACCTCGGGTTATTGTTCCTTTGTATGGGGAATTTGGTCACTTGGAGGAGCAAGAAACAGCGGGTGGTTGTCATAAGTACAGCAGAAGCCGAATATCGGGCTATGGCACAAGGTGTGTGTGAAGAGTTAAGGATAAAACGGGTGTTGGTCTGTTGGATGATTTAGGGGCGCCTTGTAAACTTCCCATGAAGCTTTTATATGATAACAAGGCAGCCATAAAAATAGCAAACGATTGTGCAACATGACAGGACTAAACATATAGAGGCAGACACTGGACAGACAATTCATTAAGGAGAAACTAGAGAATGGGTTGATATGTGTGCCTTTTTAATCTTTGTCCCACCAAGTGATAGATGGTTTCACCAAAGCTTTGCTGAAGAAGGGTTTTGATGACTTCATTGGCAAGTTGAACATGCTCAACATTTATGTTCAACTTGAGGGGGAGTGTTGTTATTTTTCTGTTTTACCCTAATATCCGTATAATATTATGTACAAGTTATTAACTATGGGTTAATTATATTTTTACTTGCAATTTACTTCCTTAATTCTGCCAACTATAATTTGGCTGTTGTTAGTTGGGAATGTTCCTATTATAGCCGTCTGGCTTTAATTCCTGTCTCCTGGAGAGATTCTCTCTCTTCCTATTTAATCCTTGTAAGTAGTCTTTCAGATTAATGAGAAACATTCCATCTTTCTCTCAATTCTCTCTTACTTTCTACATGGTATCAGAGCTCAGCTCTTTCTTCTCGTAAATTCTTTCAAAATTTATCCAGAATGTCAAAGGTCACTACCACCTCCTCCACTGATATCATCGCAAGTTCTAATGCGATTCATGGAGGATACTCAGGAGGAGCTAATTATGGACTCATAATGGAAACAATTACCTCCAATGGTCACGATCTGTTGAATATTGTGTAGTTTATATTCTGTTTAATAATAAAAGGGCAAAAGGGTAATATTATGCTTATAATATTAAGTCTGATTTGTTACTAGGGTTTAGTGAAATCCTAGGGTTAGGATGGCGGCTGGCGGCTCCTATGATTAAGGAATTTACTTGGGAAAGGGTTCTGTCCTTTTCACGTATTTAAGTAGGAGGGATTTCATAGTTGTAACACACAATTCGGTATCAATAAAATATTTCTCTTTTATTCTTTTTCTTACATGGTATCGAGCATGGTTGCATAATCCTTGGGCAATCATGAATTACCGGGCAGCCTTAAACACCGCCACATCGGTACCTCTTCCACCACAACGACCGGTTCGGATCACGACAACCGCCGATCGGCATCCTCGGCCATACTCACCCTACAAAGGCCGAACGGAAAGAATTATTTAGAGTGGTCTCAAACAAGTCAAATTGGTCATTGATGGAAGGGGCAAGCTCGGGTACATCACCGGAGAAATCGTTAAACCAGCCGAAGGTGACCCCAGATCGGCAACATGGAGATCCGAGAACTCCATGGTAAGGGCATGGCTTATAAACTCAATGGAGCCTCGCAATCGCCAAGCCTCACATGTTCCTACCTACGCCCAGAGACATGTGGAACGTCGTGGAGGAGATGTATTCGATTTGGAGAATACATCTCGATCTATGAACTTAAAACCAAGCTTTGGTCTTACAAACAAGAAAATCGGGATGTTACTTCCTACTATAACACCATGGTTGGTCTATGGCGGGGAGTTGGACATGTCTTACAACATCTCATGGGACCGCCCGGGTGATGGGGTCAAATTCCGAAAAAAGAAGAAAGCGATAGAGTTTATATATTTCGGCAGGATTGAATCAAGAATTGGATGAGTTAAGAGGAAGGATTCGGGTAAGAATCCATTGCCTACACTACCGAGAGAAACTTGTCGGGGCATTCATGGAAAACCCGCAAATTGGAAGCCAAGAAGTCTTTGGTGGGAATTCGGACGAGAAGACAAGCAAATCGGGTGTCATCGATCAAGGTCCGAACTCGCGGGGGGGCTGTCACTCACTCGGGGAACGGATAGAACGGATCAAGTAAACTTGTCCTTGCCCAAACGGCCAAATCACCACCCACGGGTGAGTCCTCATGCTCACTAGTGGAAACAGGTAATCATCCATCCCTCTCTTTTTGGGAATCCACCAACTCGCCTCTTGGGTCATTGACTCGGGGGCAACAGATCACATGTCTAGTTTTTCCCACCTTTTTTCCTCCTACATTCCATGTGTTGGGAATCAAAAGGTAAAAATAGCTGATGGCTCATTCTCTACTATTGCTGGAACCGGCACAATCATAGTTTCCAAAAATTGTGTCCTTAAAAATGTACTACATGTCCCTAGTTTATCCTGTAACCTTTTATCTGTCAGCAAATTTATTTCTGATTCTCAGTATAATGTTGTGTTCTCTGTGGATGGGTGTGTTTTTCGGGATACTCACACGGGGAAGGAGATTGGCGTGCTAAGTTGAAAGGAGGACTATATCTCGCGAGGAGAAGGGAGACTTCCGAATAAAGATTTTCCTAGGAATAGTCGTTTTCGCCTACTTATTATGATAAAAATAATGTTCTAAGGTGGCACCTCGGCTTAGGGCACCCTAGTTTTTTATATTTGAAAAGGCTTATGCACGAACTTTTTTTTAATAAGAAGTTTGAAGTGTTTCAATGTGAGATATGTGAATTAGCCAAACACTGTAGATCTACTTTCCCTGCCCAACCTTACAAGCCAACAAAACCTTTCACTATGATTCATAGTGATATTTGGGGGCCTGCAAGGGTAAGCACTCTATCTGGAAAAAGATGGTTTATATCCTTTATTGATGACCATACTAGGTTAACTTGGGTGTACCTCCTAAAATACAAAAGTGATGCCAAACAAACTTTTAAAGATTTTTATAACATGATTTTCACTCAATTTCAATCAAAAGTAGAGATCTTTAGAAGTGATAATGGCACTGAATATTTTAACTCCATCTTGGGGACCTTTTTCCAAGAAACTGGTATAGTCCATCAAAGTTCTTGCCCAGACACACCCCAACAAAATGGGGTGGCAGAGAGGAAGAACAGACATATCATGGAAGTTGTAAGATCATTGATGATCACTTCCAGATGCCCTAAATATCTTTGGGGAGAAGCTGTTCTAACAGCTGTCTACCTCATAAATAGACTGCCCTCTAGAGTCCTAAACTTCCATAGTCCTTTGAGTCAACTAAAAGCTTTTTATCCCACATCTAGACTAATTCAGGACCTACCCCTTAGAGTTTTTGGATGTACAGCCTTTATACACTTACATAATGCAGGGAAATTAGACCCAAAGTCTAGAAAATGCATATTCCTAGGGTACTCCTCAACTCAAAAAGGATACAAGTGCTTTGACCCCTTGAACCAAAAAATGTATATCTCTAGTGATGTGACCTTCTTTGAAGACAAGATGTTTTATGAGACTCATATTCGGGGGGTATTCCAATGAACATGAGTCCAAGTCTCCCCGCATTTTTTACTTGACACGAGAGGTACCACAGTCTAGTGTGCTTAACCCTAAGGATCTTGTGCATCATAGTAAGGAAAACAGTGACAATATCACTAAATTGTCCTCTCCTATCAGAGATAATCAGGGAGGTAGTTTAGAGGTTAGTCCTTTGACTAGAATACTGAAATTCCCAGGGAAAACTTATTCTAGAAGGGAAACTTCTCTCAAGGATAATGTACTCCAAGACAACACTGGCCAAGATCCTGCCTCGGGTGAAGATGCTGAAAGTGACTCAGAAATAGGTAATCCTCTTGAAAACTCTGAAACTTCGATTTTTGAAAAATCTGATTCTCATACCACATCTGATAAAACAGATCCGAATGACCCTATTCTACAAGTCCCTATTGCTCTCAGAAAGCCAGTCAGAGAATGCACCAAACATCCTCTACATCCCCTCACCAAATATGTGTCATATGACAAACTATCACCCCAAGTATCGGGCCTTCATATCAACTCTATCCGGTATAAAGATTCCAAAAAATATTCAAGAAGCCCTAATCGAACCCGAGTGGAGCGGCACCGTCCATGAAGAGATGAAGGCCCTTGAGAAAAATGACACTTGGGATGTTGTTAGTCTACCAGAAGGAAAAGTCCCAGTTGGGTGCAGATGGGTGTTTACTGTGAAGTATAATTCTGATGGAACATTGCAAAGATATAAGGCTAGGCTTGTAGCTAAGGGATATACCCAAACATATGGGTTAGATTACTCCGAGACCTTCTCTCCGTGGCAAAGCTAAACACCGTGAGAATTTTGTTGTCCGTGGTCGTGAACGGGGACCGGCCTTTGGAGCAACCGGATGTGAAGAATGCATTTCTCCATGGCAACCTAAAAGAGGAGGTGTACATGGATATTCCCCCAGGTTTTGCAGGTGGTTCGGGTAGCAAGGTGTGTAAACTGAAGAAATCACTCTATGGACTCAAGCAAAGTCCTAGGGCATGGTTTGAGAGGTTTATGAAGTTCCTTAAAAATGAAGGGTTCAAGCAAGGGCATTCTGACCACACCCTATTTGTTAAAAGATCCTGGGATGGAAAATTGACAATTCTGGTTGTCTATGTGGATGACATCATCCTAACTCGGTGATGATCAAGTAGGAAGGATCCATATCAAGAACGATTGGCCAAAGAGTTTGAGATCAAAGAGCTAGGGAGTTTGAAATACTTTTACGGGTATGGAATTTGCAAGGTCAAATAAGGGCCTGGTGGTATCTCGGAGGAAATATGTACTTGGATCTATTGGAAGAGGCGGCATGTCGAGTGTAAGCTACCGCAACTCCTATGGAGTCGGACTCGAAATTCTCGGGAAAAAATTGAAGGTGTGCCGTTGATAAAGGCAGGTATCAGAGGTTGGTGGGCAAACTAATATATCTAGCCCATACAAGGCCAGACATCTCCTTTGCAGTAGGAGTGGTGAGCCAATTCATGCATGACCCTTGTGAACACCATCTTGAAGCTGTGATGAGAATCCTGAGGTATTTGAAGGGTACTTTAGGAAAAGGTCTATGGTTCAAGAAGAGCACTTCTAGGACAATAGAGGTATACACTGATTCTGACTGGGCAGGATCCAAAGAGAGGAGGTCAACATCTGGATATTGTAGCTATGTTTGGGGTAATTTGGTCACTTGGAGGAGCAAGAAGCAAGGAGTGGTGGCCAGGAGCACAGCAGAGGCAGAGTTTAGAGCTATGGCTCAGGGGGTATGTGAAGAATTGTGGATCAAGAGGGTACTTGAAGATCTTGAGATTCAACCTAGCCTTCCTACGAAGTCGTTACGTGACAATAAGGTCGCTATTGACATTGCTAATGATCCAAGTACAACAAACACATTGAGATAGACAGACACTTCATCCGGGAAAAGCTTGACGGTGGGGTCATTTGCATCCCTTTCTTACCATCCGCCCAACAAGTGGGCGATGGGTTGACCAAGCCTCTAGTGAAGCCGGGATTTGATCGTTTGTAAGCAAGTTGGGCATGTTGAATATCCATGCTCAACTTGAGGGGGTGTTGAATATTGTGTAGTTTATATTCTGTTTAATAATAAAAGGGCAAAAGGGTAATATTATGCTTATAATATTAAGTCGATTTGTTACTAGGGTTTAGTGAAATCCTAGGGTTAGGATGGCGGCTGGCGGCTCCTATGATTAAGGAATTTACTTGGGAAAGGGTTCTGTCCTTTTCACAGTATTTAAGTAGGAGGGATTTCATAGTTGTAACACACAATTCAGTATCAATAAAATATTTCTCTTTTATTCTTTTTCTTACACGATCTATTAGGATGTTCATCACTAGAAAATGGAAAGATGACCATTTCACTGCAAAGTTGTTGTCCCTGGTCCAGAAGATGCAAAATTCAGAGCATGGAATGCTGAGAATAGCCAAGTCATGTCTTGGTTAATCAGCGCCATGACTCCAGAAGTTAATTAAGACTTCCTCCTCTACGAGACTGCAAATGAAATCTGGGGTGCAGCTCAAGAACTTTATTCTAAACAAGACAGTACCTCTGAGATCTATGAGATAGAGGCTCAACAACAAGATCTCAAACAGGGGACATGACTGTCATCAAGTATTACAACTTAGACCTGATATATGCTATGAAGTCAGCTTAGTGAACCAATTCATGCATCGACCAACTCAAGCACATATGCAAGCTGTGTTTCGAATTCTCAGACACCTGAAAGGGTCACCTGGACAAGGCATGCTATTCAAGAAGACTATGGACATAAACCTTGAAATTTACATTGATGCTGACTGGGCAGGCTCCATTACAGATAGAAGATCCACATCAGGCTACTTATCTTACCTATGGGGCAACCTTATTACATGGAGAACTAAGAAACAACATGTGGTATCCAGAAGTAGTGCTGAGGCTGAACTCAACGCTCTAGCAAAAGGAATCTGTGAAGGAATATGGTTGGATAAACTCCTTTCAGAACTACATGTGGAATACTGCAAAGCTATTTCTCTCAAGTGTAACAATATTTTTGCTATTAAGATTACAGACAACCCTATCACCATGATAGGACTAAGCATGTTGATATTGACCATCATTTTATCAAGGAAAAGGTTGACAATAACACGATTTCAGTCAGCTATGTTCCCTCTCATCAAGAAGTCATTGATCTCCTAACTAAGCCAGTCACTGTCCAGAATTTTCAGGAGGTCAATTCCAAGCTTTGTTGTTTTGATATCCACCACCAAGCTTGAAGGGGAGTGTGGAAATATTACCAAAATATAAGTTACAAGTTATTATCGATGGTTAATTCTATTTTTAGTTGTAATTTACTTCCATAATTCTGCCAACTGTAATTTGGCTGTTGTTAGTTGGGAATCTTCCCCTTATAGCCATTTGGCTTTAATTCATGTCGGCTGGAGAGATTCTCCCTCTTCCTATTGAATCCTTGTAATTAGTCTTTCAGATTAATGAGAAACATTCCATCTTTCTCTCAATTCTCTCTTACTTTCTACATACCCTAATAGGATTTCAGTTGGGAAAAGGCAGCTAGGGTAAAGGTGTTATAAGGAACTCCTTGGTTCAAGGAGTTTGCTAGGTTCAAGAGTCTTTATTTAGCCGCAACCCTGCATCTTGCAAAGAAAGAATAATATAATAAAAATAGAAGTTAATTCTTTCGCTCTTGTTCATCTCTTTCTTTTAACAATTTCATTAAAGAGAAATTGGAGAACGGCCCTTTTGTGTATTCCTTTTTTCTATCATCAAAGCAAGTCGTTGATGGCTTAACGAATGGTCTGGCAAGGGCAGAATTTGAAGTAATTGTGGGCAAGTTGGGCATGATCAATATCTATGCTCCAACTTGAGTGTTGGAAAGCGAGAGTTCATTATATATATGTTGTTTTCGTTATAAGTTTATGGGCTGTAATGTGCCGTTTTGCAAGTTTTGTTTTGTTGTCGTTTAGGGTTGAAAATTAGGACTTGGTCTAAATAAGGCAACTACTAAGTTGTGCTTGGCTGCCAAGTCTGCTAGGTTTTCTTATCCTAGAAGTATGTTTTCTATTTAAATGAGCTGCAATTGAAATTGTGGAATAAGAAAAAAGTTTCTTTGCCTTCTACTTTATTTTTCTACATATTGATATGCATTTAATGTTGCAGTTGCAACTACTACCTCTATCCCTGACTGTGCATTGTTTGAAAATAACTTGTCACATAATGTATCTTTTAAAATATCAATACATCATTTACTACTCTCCTAAAAATACCTTAATTGTCTACTTCATTTACTACTCATAATCCTCTCACCTCCTAAAAAGCATTGATTATATAGTATATATGTCCTTATAATATCAAAAGACAACACATTTATTAAGTTTAAGTTTCTTAATACGTGTGAAAAGCAACAAACTAACACTTATTAGGGGACGGAATTAGTACACTCTAAAGAGATACTATAGTAAATTCTTATGTTTGTTGATGCATTCAACCCAAACTATGTGAAAAGACAAGAAACTAAAAATATGGGACGATGAAGTAAAGGGGGCTATTATTCACACCACAACTGGGACACCTGCCGGTGCACCGCACCATTTTCACAGAATCGACCGTGGGAAAGTCGAATGTATGGTACACGGTAGTATGTTGCCCCATACATTCGACTTTCCCAAGATCGATTCTACTATGGTGCACATGTAGTATGGTACACGGTAGAGTCGTTGTGGTACAAATAAAGACCCCCGAAGTAAAACCTAACCTTGTTTATTTAAAACTAAAGTAATAAGTAAACTGCAATTGTGCGAATGAACAGAAATCAATAAGATGACAATGACAACTTCATTTGAATTATTTAATTCAAGGTTCAAGAGACATATGGAATACAGCACACAGGTTAGATGTTTATTCAGATACAGAGAGATGCTGGACACTTGAACTTATTTCGTCAATGTTTTATCCACTATCGTCAATGTTTTATCCACTATCGTCAATTTTGGCTCATAAATATTTAATTCATCCACCTAATTTGTAAGCTTTTAATTCCATTGTCTAGAGTATAAACTCTTTGTGATTCAAGTAGAGATTTCAAGCTTGATATATTCACAATGATTTTCTGCACATTTACTTTAAAAAAATATTGGGTGTTCTCTACCAATCCGTTTCCTAGATTTCCACGGTAACAAAGAATTGAATAGCAAAAAAAGTCCAAGAACATAACGGTTAAGAATTGTTGTTAAAATGATACTGATTTATATATGTGAAATTCTAATTATGATCTTAAATTGATTTATATATGAGATTCTGTGGGTACATATGGACATGAGTTATTTCACCTTAATTCTTATTCTGTGAATTTTTTTTTTATTAAGATGGTCGTTGGACTGCATTGGGTATCATAGAATGGATCTGTGAATTGTGAGGATAAAATTAAGAGAGAATATTATTTTATTCTGAATGAAAGAAGCTGATTTATTCAAATGAAAAAAGTGGGGAAAAAATATGAATAGCTAGTGCATAACCCTGACTATGGATTCTTAACTTACTAAAGGATAGCGGTGTGTGAATACCAGAGTTGATAGAGGATGAAAGTGAAATGGAAATGCCGACCACACGAAGAAAGATACCTTGACTTCCTCAAAAGCTACTGTACTGGGGACGCGCCGGTGCTCTCTCTTTCTGGGTGGTTCTTGGTCCACTATGTCATCCATGCTAACCCCAGGATCTGCTGTCAAAGCAACCCTTACCCATTCCAAATCAGAGTTATGCTCTACTAGACATGCACGATTCACAATCTCCCCATCATGTGCAACATTTGAAGAAGCGTGTTCCGCACCATAATTAAACTCTTCAGGGCTCAACTGCTTCTCCACAGAAAGATTGACACTAACAAATTTAACTTTGGCCTCCCATAACTGACCCATTGCCTCATCTATTGCTTGAGAAGTAGACGTTGACATCCTGTCGTAACTATTATGATACATATCATGCCCATTCCAGACAGGATAAGCCCATGGAGGAGGTTTAGGCAGCATTACATCTCCATTTGCCAGAGGGATGCCTCCTTTTGAAAGCTTTTGAGTGCTACATGCATCTTTCGAGGATCTATCACAAAACAATTAACACGGACACCCATCTATTACTTAAGATATTTCAAGCCAAAACAAACCATAGAAGTCAAGTACATTTCCCGCAACTGACAATTTTTAGCATTACCCTGTGGCTTCACATTTCAACACTTCAACACAGATCAAATATGGAGCTTTTTCTCTCGAATTCAAGAGCACGGCTTCATCTTCAGGAATATGAACTACACGATACAATCCCTTTCCCATTGGGAAGCACACCCCTGAAAGCCACAGAAACAAGACCTTCGTTAAACCTTTCGGGGAAATATTAACAAGAAACTGTATCAAAAGCTCAACTTCCACAAGTTTAGAACACGCCCTAAAAGATACCAAAACAGGGGCATTATATTGCAGACCACTGTCATACAGATTTCTGCAAGATGTTAACGATGAGGAAGCTCTTTGGCTTGTTTCTGGTGACTAAACCCTTTACATTAGTAATGACTTTACAAAAAGGTTGAAAAAGAGCTGGTTATTGTTGGATCCATTCAGTGTATAAATGCCTTGTTCAGTTGAGGAGGTAATTTAAGTCTCTTGACAGAAGTGTTTAGTCATGTGTTCACCTTCAGCGTTTACAGCGAGGATTGTAAGTAAAGTGGTTTAATGTATAACACACCTCCATGACAACTTTAATGTATAACATACCTCCATGACAACTTAATCCTGTAGGTTAGGTGATCCTTGAAGAAACACTAAGCTTACTATAACTGAATCTATTTTTCAAAAAATGTCCAGATATTTATCAAATTATACTTAGTAAAGGCAAATAAAGCCATTATAGAACAGAATACTGATGCACAATTAATACAAATAAGAATACATTGTACACGGTGTAACAACAGTTCCACTAAATAAAAAGATCAAAGAGAAGTGAGTATAAAATCTAAAGAAGATCTAAAAGCTTTCTAAACAGAACATATTGCCCTTGAACACATAGTTACATCACTGAGGAAAAACGTCACCCAAAAGGTAATGATGTAAATAAATACCTCCACTAGCATTGGCAGCTGCAATGTGTGCATTGATCTCTGCAAGTGACTAGAATGCAACAATAAAAACACAAGTAAAGACCACATGTCGGGTGCAAAAACCTGCCAAAGCAAAAATACTGGAGGAAAAAAAAATTCATATATATATATATATATATATAATGTGCAACCTCATGAAGAGCAGTTTTGCGATCTCCAACAGGAAAAACATCCACCAGGCCGTAGGAGGTATCACATAAAGACTGTACAAAATCAAGTGATTCATGATATGCGCCCTTTCGAAAATGTGATGCACTATTATTCGGAAGGGGGGGTTTAGGATTTAATAGTCCATCCCCCTGCTTGGGTGAGCCTGGACATTTCTGCAAACATTCAAAGAGAATTAAGAACTGAAAAAAAACAAATAATTAGAGCACGCAGACTAACAATAGAACAAGAATCATTTCTAGGTATGATGTTAAAATTTTGCAAACAAAAACAAATTTAAAGTTCATCAAAGGATACTCTCCAAATTAAAGACTTTGCATATGCAGTCTACAATAAATCATCCCACACAAGTGGAGAGAAATGCATGAATGTTGTGGCTTTGGTTAGTAGTTTTACCTTCTAAGTCTGCAAGGGGCAGTTTCGCAAACAAACCTTAGACGACAGGTCAAATGACAACCATTAATACCATTCCTACTCAAAAAAGATTTTGCGCTTTTAACAAAAAAATAAGATAAGGTCTCATAAACAGCAATTCTTATATTATGTTGCAGTTTTCTCAGCCACAAACTGGGATAGCTCACTTCAGAAAGTATCTGGATAGCTCACTTCAAAAGAAACTGGATATTTAGTTGCAGTTTTCTTTGGCACAAACTGGGAGAAAACTGGGATAGCTCACTTCAAAAAGTATCTGGCTACACATGTCAAACAATCCTCCTCTTTCTGTACCCCATATAACTTGTGCATGATCTTTGGTAGCAAACATCAGTACATTTTCTCCTTGACGCTCTGTAAACATGGAGTTGATTTACAGCAATTTTTAACTTCAAACAACGAGTTGTATAATATTAATGTGTACAACTTGGCCTCCATATATGTCCAAATTTCTGCATATTTTGATGCCCCTCATTTTAGGAAAATCAATTTGTTGATCATCAAAAACGACTAATCTCTGTTTCACTTCATTGCTTCAAGCATCATTATTCAAGATGCAATCAAGCTTCTTCAATTCTCTTACCATATTGCATTTCACTTATTTGCGGCAAACCTTAGCATCATTATTCAAGTAGCAATCAAGCCTCTAAAATTTCTTGCCATTTTGCACCCGAGATATTGACGGTTCTCTTTTCACTTTCCCCCACTTAGCCAAAAGGCTCTAACTGTCCATACTCCATAATTTCTTTTCCCTAAACACTAACATATTTACATATGCCCATTGCTTCTATCCACACTCAATGACTTCTTAACCTGAATGCTACAAATCTGCAGCCAAAGTGGCTATATTCGTTTACCCTTAGGAAATGTCATAAGAATATGGATGTCTTTGGCCCTCCACGTATTCATCATCACTTTCACCTGATAAAAAAGTAAACTTGTCCTCCAAAAGCATGTTCACTACCTAATCATTGTGAAATTACTAGTCTAATGTTTCTCCATGCTTAAACTGTTGAACTTAGGCTTCATGCATACTATAAAATAGCAGCAATGAAATCACCGTTTGACTGCATTCAGCATGCACTTATAAGATCCCAGCACATAACAATACTCTTAAACTTTGACCAAAATCATCTCATATATGTAAAGTATGATGTCATACGATGTATAAAATGCTCTCTTAGCACTTGCACCTTGCATTCAAACAAAGAAATTAAAAGCATTCAAGACAGAGAATCCCCACAATAGAAGAAAATCAGAACACTTGGCATTCCTAACAGCTTGACATGAAAGATGAAGCTTCCAGCTTTAAGTTCATTGACCAGCATCTACCTCTAACTGACACAAATCCATGCATCCCTAACAAACTATGGAGGGACAACAGAGCACTCCACTAAAATCTTCAAACCTCGTTTACCCCTATAAAATTGTTTTTAAGGCACAGAATTTTGGGAATATCTTAGACACACTCGCTTCAAAAAACCATTTAAGATGAAGGAAGGTTGTACACTCGCAGAATTTTGGGAATATCTTAGACACACTCGCATTCATACATCTCGCCAGCCATAATTGCTATAGGAAGGTTGTACTTAAGTAGTAAGGTCCATACAGATGCAATCAAGATTTAAGATGATGTAGACGTCTAGATAAATAAGTAAAGGCAAAGCAAACCCGAGCAATCTCAGATCAGGAGCGATTTCATTGATATGATTGAAAAATGATGAAAAGAACCGACTCGAGAAGGAAGCAGGTAGGCTTATATACTACTTGCCTTATAGCACTAGGGAAACTCAACAAAATAAAGGCCTACCAGGACACATAGTTAAGACTAATACAACCCAAGGCCCATTACGGCCCATTACGGCCCAATTAAGGCTGTGGTCCTACATCACAAGATCGATAAGTCAACTGGTCCACGTAGTATCAAGGATATTCGATATTCATATTTACACACTTTTGGGAAGCGTACACTAAATTAACAGTAAGGAGCTTAAAGTAAAAGTCGCCAAACAAAATCTGAGAGAAACTGAAGTTTTGCTTCATCCCATCAATACCAGCAGGTTTATATAAATGAACTCCAACTTCAGAATTCTTCCATTCGAGCAGGATGTCACAAGCTGATAAAACCATCGGTACATTAATTATTACCCCAAAAGACAATGAAATTCTAGAGTCATATCATCATTAAATTGTGTTTACTAAAGGCAAGGCTACCGCTATTAAAGAAGGGGGTTCTAAAGGCACCCTCATTTTTACTTCTGGCATCACAAAAAATTACTCCGGTACCACGATGATTTTTGATGAACGGAAGACGTTGGTGTTCAAAAACGAAAGTCAGTGGCACCGACGTTTACGTTATAAAAGTGTCACAACTTAGAAACGTCAGTCCACCGACTTTCGTTTTTGAATAGCAACGTCAGTGCCACTGACGTTATGTTCATCAAAAAAAAAAATCAAAAAAATGGGTGCCAATAGTAAAAGTGGGGGTGCCTTTAGAACCCACCTTAAAGAATTCTTGAAACAGATTCAAAATAAGGTCATTACATTTCAATACTGAGGATTAACACTGGAGACAAGATAGCTATATCAGTCATAAATTAGCATTAGTATCATTAAAAATGCATATACAAAGGAACAATCAACAGGGAGAACAATATTTCCAAACTAACCTCTTTGTTCTTTTTGGAACTGAAGAGCTCTGAGTCCTCAACAGAACGATCACGATCTCGAAATAGTTTCCGAAAGAATTTCTCCGTTCCAGGACTGCTTTCAAGAATGTTTCCACTATTGCTGTTTTCACGCGCTACTTGTGCTTTAGAATCTTCAGGATGCACACGAAACAACCGCCTAAACAATGAAAACTCTAAGGGCTCATCTTCCTCACCGTTTTCTTGGCCTTTAGCATCCTCCTCCGTCCGTTCACCTGTCTCTTTCTTGTCCTCAAATCTTTCTTTAAATATTTTTTTGAAAAACCCTTCTTTTTCATCATCTTCGGAATGTCTTGTGACTTTTTGTTCATCACTGTTTTCACAAATATCCTTCTTTTCGTCAAATCTCTCTTTAAAGAACTTCCAAAGAAATCTATCTTTCCCATCATCCTCTCCAGATTTTGGAACCACTTTTTCTTCTACGTCGCTTCTACCATCACGGAGAAAACGTTTAAAAAACCCATCTGAGCTGGAGGAAACATCCGCTTCTTCCTCCCTGCTGTCTCTTAAAAACCTCTTAAAGAACCCATCTTTCTCAGACGAATCATCATCCTTTTCCGAAAATCTACGAGCACTCCCATCCCTGCTATCCCTACGAAGCCTGTTGAAGAAACCCTCTTCCTGTTCACCATCAGCATCCCTGACTTTCTTAAATCATCATGTCGGCTGTCTTTAAGAAATCTCTTGAAGAAACTCTCCTCTTGTTCACCATCAGCATCCCCTGACTTCCTTAAATCATCATGTCGGTTTTCTTTAAGAAACCTCTTGAAAAAACTCTCCTTCTCGTGCTCCTCTTCATCCTTCTCAAGTGATCTCCTAACTTCTTCATCCCTACTAACTCTCAAGAACCTCTTGAAAACACCGTCTCTCTCTGTTTCTTCCTTATCTTTATCAATTGATTTCCTAAACAGCAAGGAATCCCACATTTTCGCCCCAGGAATGAATTTTTTGGAAATCTTATTTTCATCAGGGGGCGAGGCTGGAGTCATGACGTGATTGACACTCTCACTACCATCAACGCATCGTAAGCTACTTGCCGAAGAGGGTGACAATGACATTGACCTCTGTTGTCCGTTCGACAGCGTCAATGACAAAAGCTTCTGTTTTGAAGAAAGTAACCTATTAAGTACCTGGTTCCCCATTGGACTGGACGACCCAGTATTCTGTGGTCTAATTAACGGATGCCATTCCCCCATCAAAGTGGCAGCAATCTGACACTTTTCTTGTATCCTACTAATTCCTTCATTATCATCCGAATCCTCAAGCTCAGCCATCAAAAACCAGTGCACTTTAAGTGCAATCTTTAGTGACTTTGAGCATGTGTCAATCACAAACTTATCCAAAGACGGGCTAGGCTTGTGTACAAGCATATAACAGATCTGGAACAAGTAACTCTCGATGCCCGGAAGAGGCAGAGTATACATTCGGTTACATAAGTAGTCCCTAACCCCAGGATGAGCATGCTTGTATAAGTAGCTAACAGCTATCCACTCACAAAAAAATGCGGAGTCAAAAAATCGGATTAGCCAGCCACTCTCTCCGATGTTCTCACTGGTCGGAATGGTCCGAGTTATCTCCCGAGGTGACTCAGCTAATTCGCCTACCAGTTTTGCTAGCCCTAATAGTCTCACCATTTTCTCATCTTCACAAAGCCACTTTACCCTAAATTCTCACCCAACTTCTATAACAAAGAGAAAGTCATGCCCAAAAACAACGCAAGTATTGAATTTAGAAAACCTATTCAATTTGAGGATAGTAAAGATACTCAGGTACTGAAATTAGGCAAGTATTGAATTGAACTTTCAACTGAACTACGGATACTTGAAATGCACGATTAAATTCCCAGTAAATTGGGAAGGGGGGAACTCCGTTTATGGATGTTAGCTTCTCTGTATACCTTTTTCTCTTGGAGGGATCCAAGTAGGAACTAATGACGGCACGGCTGCCGGAAAGTAATGCTTTCAACGGCTGCTTGTGGCGGAGGAACGCGTAGTTGAGCTGGTAATGATCGCATGGAACTTTTGAAACCTCTGAAACTGTAAATTTGGGAAATAGTAATTTTGTTTATGGGGAGGTGGGGGTGGGGCAGCGCGATGGTTGATTAGTGTGATTCTTTTCTTTTTTTTATATTTCATTTTTGTTGTTTTCGAATTAGGATCCCAACGAAATTTCGTTAAAAAAATTTAATTAATTAATTATAGGCGGGTTCTATCGACACACGCATAATTCATTTATTGAATTTTTTTCTCCTGAACAAAACGTTATCCCCACTTGGTGTTGGTGTTGAAGGAGGAACACCATTGGACTGACGTCTTTAAGTTGTTCGAGGAGGAACACCAGTAGGGATGACGTTCGTCTTTTTGAAAATAGTGTGGTGTCGAAATAATTTTTTATAATACCAGAAGTAATTTGGTATGTGTCAATAAAACCCACCTAATTATAATCAGGATCCGACGAAAACCTTCGTTCACCAGTTCAACCAACCAATGATGGTAGACATATATATCAATAAAATAATAATAAATACAATCTTTCAACAAACAAAAATACTATGTCAAAAATAATAATAATAAATAAATAAATTAATACATCATTTACGCAAATTTGAGAAAATTTTTTGGACGCCGTGTGCCATTGCAACAATTATGCAAATTTGAGATTATTTTATGGACGCCGTATTTTTTAATAATAAGCAAAAGGGGTCTATTGACATCATTTCTACTACTTGCATCAACTTACTTCTCGCTTCATAAAAATTTATTTTTGTATAACAGGAATATTTTTAGGTGGGTTCTATTTGGAACCCCTTTTTACTACTTGCATCACATTAATAAATATTTTTTCGGGTGAAAAAAACGCGTCACTCACACTGGTGTTCCTAGTGGTATACACGGTGAAAAGTCATAGATCGACGTTCTAAGATTTAACACTTTTTATATAGGGAACGTCGCCACATTCGGTGTTCCTTGTGGAACACCAACGTCATCGTGATCGACGTTGGTATTCCACAAGCGAACACCAAGCAGTGATCGACTTCCCTATATAAAAAATCATGTGGTGCCCGAAGTAATTTTTTGTGGTACAAGTAGTAAGTGGGTGCAAGTAGTAAATAAGGGGTCCAAATAGAAACCCCCTATTTTTATTACTTTTTTACTTTTCACACCACCAAAATAATAAAAATATCACTTCTTACATCACAACTTTTAGAAATTGTAAAATAGTCCTCTAAAAAATTAATCAAACACTATTATTCTTTTATTAATCTAATCCACTAATCTAATCTAAATTTAAAAAAAAACATTTAATCATTTCATCTACAAACTTAATTCTAATACAAATTAATAATCCTAAACATAAAAAACATTCATCCATAAACCAATAAAAAAACTCATCTTCTTTCACATTCATCACTTCATCATCCCAAAAAAAAAATCTATGGAACCTTCGCCATCATCCAATACAACACCATCGCCCAATACAAGTTTCAAAGGTCATCAGCTTGAATCAACTCATATCAATCAACAAATGCATTGCAATGTGGAAGATGTAGCAATCTCACTTGATGATATACCATTTTCAAGCCAAGTGGAGAAGAAGATGAACCCCTCAAATTTGGTAATTTCTTGATTTAAAAATCATATTTTGATGTTCAATGTGTGAGTTAAGTGAATGGATAAACTTCCTACACACATATTATCATGGTATACATTCATATATGGAAGAAATTATGGCTATTTCGCGTTTTCCGATCGTCCCTAAGGCTTTCCCCGTCGTTCCTTTACGTCGTGGAGCGTCCATGCCAGAAGCAGGGAACGCCACCCACAACGACGCCCGTTTCTGCAAATGAACGTCAGCGGTAACGACGTTCTGCCACACAATACAGTGTATTGTGTAATGCTTGAACGTCGTCACCACCAGCATTCATCTTGCATAGGGAACGTCAGTATAGTTGACATTGTCAAAATGCTGGCACTGCTGGCGTTTTTAGGGCAGAAGGAACGTTGATCTAGCTGACGTTATATCGATCAGTAACTTCTGGTTGATGACATCATAACGTCAGTGATGCTGGCGTTTGTAGAGCCAAACCAACATCGATACTGCCGACGTTCTGTATCAGTTTTCACATTTTTCCATCCTTGTGTATTGAACTACCATTTACTTGTATTTATTAATATTTAATCCATAGAAACAAAGCGATGATACATATTATGACAAGAGAAATTATGCGGGGGCAGTAGAAGACGATGACGAGTATTTTAAGGTAATAAACCATTAAGTCAATATGTTATTATGTTATTCTCATTCCAATTGACTATGACTTTATCTAATACAAATGTACGTTTCTTTTGTAGCATTTGGCTGATGAAGATCAAGAAAATCTTAAGAATCTTCGAGATACAACACTTGCATTGAGGGATGAGTCACCTGAAGAGTTATCAGTCGGTATGACTTCAGTTTGTACAACTGATCAGGTATGTCTTTAAAACTTATACTATTTCAATATTTGTGCATTTTAAACTTGATTTTGTTTTCATTACATTTATATATTGTTCACAGGTATTTGATTCGCATGAAGCCGTCACCAAACACCTTAAGGCATTGGCAAGAGCGAACGGTGTCGTCATTGTGAAAATGAGATCTAACATGACCGGAAAGCAGACACCGTTCATTACATTCCAATGTGAGAGGGGTGGATTCTAAGGGATCATCGCAAAGGTGGAAAGTACGAGAAAAAAGTTGGCACTACCCGAAAGAATAAGCCAAGAGAATCATCCACAAGGAAATGCGGATGTCCGTTTGTATTGAAAACCAAGAATGATACATTTAGGGCGGTGTGGACCGTAAAAGTAGTGAATGGTGTGCATAATCACAAAACATTCAAGTATGATGAGGGCCATGCATACCTTGGTCGGATTGATAATGAACAAGCCCATGATGTTGCAACAATGACTCGAAATGGCATTTTGCCAAGAAATTAACGACTGATGTTGAGAGATAGAGATGGGAAAAACTATACGTCACAGAAGGCGATCTATAACATTCGTGCTAAGATAAGGAGAAATCACGAGAGGTTCGGACTGTGATGCAAGAGGTTTACAATTTAGCGGATAAGACCACATCATTCGTTCATTGTAAGTATGATGAGGGCAACATAGTGAAGGGTGTTTTTTGCGCCTATAACAATAGCTTGTCTCTTGCAAGGTGCTTTCCTTCTGTCATGCTTATGGATTGTACCTACAAGACAAACAAGTACAAGAGGCCCATTTTGCAGATTGTTGGCGTTGCATCTACGGACATGTCATTTTCGGTTGGATTTGCACTACTATGTTTGGAGAGGGAAGACAACTACACCTGGGCTTTGACTATGCTTCACGAAGCAATTGGTGACCAAAGCGAGCGAATATGTTGTATCGTGACAGATAGGGAAGAAGTTTTAATGAACGCAGTACAAGTGGTATTTCCAAAAGCAAAGAACTTGTTATGCCGGTGGCACATCGAGAAAGGTCTTGTGTCGAATTTGATGACGAAGACTACGAGTGATGGTTGGCACGATTTAATGACAGCATGGACAGAGGTTGTTAAATCAAATTCAGAAGAAGAGTTGAATGAGTGGAAGAGTGTAAAAAGACTTTTAGTGAAGACGCCATGAGTTACGTTTCATCTACATGGTTGAACGCACACAAGGAGGCATTCGTCTCGGCATGGACGGACTCTGTGTGTTTCATCTAGGAAACACATCAATATCTAGAGTTGAGGGAATTCTTTCAATGTTTAAAAATTGGCTAAAAATAGGCTTGGGAACTTGGTTGTGGAGTGGGAAGCCGGCCTTTGCTTGATTGATCAAGAGATAGCCAACATCAAGAAATCCTTTGAGCAGCATCTTTTCATTGAGCCTGAAAAATTCAAAGACGAGCCATTGTTTAAAGAGTTTAAACATCATGTATATATATACGCATTGGACTTGTTGTATGATGAGTTGAAAAAACCGATAATAGCAATGCGACCGTTGAATAAGGAGTGTGGATGTGTATTGGAAAGACACACGGATTGCCTTGTACACATGAGATGGAAAGGTTTTAGAAGAAGCCCAGATGCATCCCTCTATCATCGATCGATGTGTTGAAATAGTGTCCTAAACCCAATTGGGTTGGAACGGATCCGACTAGGTTGGATCATTTCTACTATTTATTTATGTTTATACATATAATAAATGGCTTTCTGTTATTATATATTTGTTCGTTTAACGGACCAATTATGATATTATTATATGATAACGCCCCTAGTATCAAACTGTGAAAGAGAAATCATAATGGTGATTATGGTTGATGAGATATCAACTCACTTTAAAAGGTTTGATACTTAAGTGTCTCTAGTCATATGTACTATCAAATGAGACATTGATGGTACGATTAGACTAGCACGTATAATATGTCTTCTATCTTATTGAAGATAGGGATAGATCTCGTCTATCAAAGTGTAGGGACACTTGGACTGTACATGGACGTGTATTAGAGAATGCGTACGTTAGACTGACTCACTTACTTTATTAAGTGTCACACTATGTGGCGGTTGTGTAATTATCCTAAGACCGGAGTCTTCATGACATCACAGTATGGATTGTCATACTTTGACACTATTGAGGTTTCCCCCAGCCATGGGGCGATCATGCGGTAGTGATTGGGTGTGATAGTGAAGCATGCGTAGGATTGTCGCTCGTCCGGAAATCGCGGATCCTATGAATAGGAGTAAATATCCGAGAGGGCCTTCTTATAAGGAATGTCTTGTTGGATCGAAAATCCGCAATAAATACTCTAGAAGGGGGTGAATAGAGTATTATGGACTTTTAAAAATTCTTTAACCACTTAAAAAAAATACTTATACAGATTTATAAACCAAGTGGTAAACCAGTCAAAATCGGAGTATACTTAACTTAGTTCAGTTAACGAACCTAGACGGAATATCTAGTTTTGATTAACTATAAGAACCTAAGTTAACTTCAGTTGATATGTTTCTAAAAACAAGTTGAAAAAATACTGCAGAAACTTAAACAAGTTAGGAGCATATTTGCAGGTTTCAACACTATATCAGCTTTGAACACTTATGAAAAACAGAATAGCAGGCTTGCAGTTTCAGATTTTAAGTGTTATCCTAAAACATGCAGCTTCTGAAGGTGTTTAAACAATATCACATAATGGCAGATAATTGATTTTATCTTGTTTAAGCCTAAGACATGCAATTCTAAGGTCTGTATCAAAGTAATAAGCTGTTGGAAGTAGTGCCCGAAAGACAATTTATGTAATTGTTTTTAATATTAATAAATGACTGATTTATTCTCATCTTATTACTTGCTTCGTGCTTATATGTAATACACCGCTGAAAACTAAGTCGTATCATATGTAGCCATATAACTTAGTGTATGTCACACATGAGGATTAAGTTTATGGTGATACACTTGAACTGTTAGTCCGTGGTGAACTTAATCAAAGTATGGGGTCTGTTGATTAAACCACCATTAATGCGCCTAGAACACTTTATGGTGTGACCGTCTTATCCGGACCATCGACATTGGTTGTCTAAGTAGGGCATTTATATATGATGAGAGTCATATAGGACTGGACCGATTTAATCTGCGTTTCTCATATAATTCCGTGATTGAGAAATCTTATTAAATCACAAGATGATCTTATATGAATTAACCTTAATCCTGAAGTGATTGCAGACGCCTGCTTGTTTCAAGATAGAGTGTGATGTGTTCGTTAAGGATCGGTAAGAGGCGCGGTCCGAATCACTGGAATGAGTAGGAAATGTGTGTCTCATAGATATGAAATCCATTCCTTCCTACGGGAAGTAGAAAGACAATCCCCTTATTTGTTAATCCTAGAAACTGATCGATCCGCGGAGTTCGTATTGGTTATGAACAAATTGATCACTAGTGGGTTAATGGTAAATAAGGATAAGATGTTGAAGAAGGTTTACGGAAATAATCCCGCTTCATTATGGATAGTCTATAGAGGGTTAGTTTATACGAAATGATTATATCAATGGACACTTATCGACTCGACTCGACGTTTTGAGATTAAGTTATATCTATAATCGCTAGAGTTCAGTTTCGGATTTATGGTGGCGTAATTCCGGAATTAATAAGTTGAGTAGAAATATTCTGTTTGATGAATAGTTTATTTAATTTATTGTAGCTACTGGTTATAGGTCTATGGTCCTCGGGTTGGCTCCTAACACGCGAGTGTTTTCTTGTTTTATGGAACCTCGAGAATAAATTAAATAGTTGGTCTATTTAATGAATATGCAATATTATTTATTTGGTAAATAATATATAAAATAGAAAATACATTTTCTATTAAATTAATGATAAAGTGGCGCCCAAAATGTGATAAGTCACATGTGTAATTAATTATTTATTTGTTAAATAATTAATGAATAATTAAATTAAGAGATTGATTTTTTGAGAATTATCTCTTATTTTTATGGCAAAAATATCTTTTCATTATTGGAATAGGTAATTGTGGTGTCAAAATAACAACTCTATTGACTAGTTATTTTCCTATATAAAGAGAGTTACTCCTAGCACAATAAATCATCACAAATTGCGCCACACTTTGAAAAAAGGAGAGAAAAATTAGTTTCTTGTTCTAGTCATTAAAGGAAGAAAACCCTAGGGTTTTTCTTGTGCATATTCGAGGAGGTTCTACGGCGAGGATCGACGTCCACCAGTCGTCGCTAAAAGATACAATCCGGAAGACTGCGGCTTCTCCATCTGTCGATTTACTATTCCTTTTTAGTTAGGTAAATCTTCAACTTTCTCATAGTTGTATTAATTATTTATGCGAATCAAATCGTGGTAAAATCGCATGCGAATTTATTCGTAGCTTCCGCTGTGCAAGATCGAGTGTCCCGATCGGTGCTGTGAATCAGATCTGACAATCCAATTATGGATCGGATCCGGATTCGGGTTTCTGTATATCCAGCATGTGGTATCGGAGTCAGGTTAAAGCGATTTTGCGATCTTGATTGCATAATTAATTAATAATGAGTGAAATTGAATAAAAATTGCATCTTTTATACGTTTATTAAATATATGCGTGATTGAATGATTTGGTTGACGAGATGGATTGGGGTTGGTACTTGTTTACCGTTAGATCTATTGTAAACCCAATTTTTTTCTAGGTATAGGAAATTATGTAATTTATTTTATTGTAATTTAATTTCCTAGTAATAAAATACATATTCAAATCGGCGGCCGGAATATAAATAATTTCCGAAGCTACTGATCAAGCAAGGATGTTGTGGTACAGTGGTTGAGGCATAATATCTGGAATTTAAATACTTCAGTTTGACTCCCCAAGATGCAATTTTTTGGATTTTTCCCAGAAAAGTTGGTGTTTTTTTTGGATAATAAAAAGATAAAAATAATGCAACAACAAGGATTCAAACCTGCGTGCTCCAGATGCAAGGATAGAGTGTCAACCAACTCGGCTGGAACCAGATACTTTGAAGGAACGCATCAGAAAAATGATATACACAACGGCGGCGTTTTATTGAATATAAATAATTATTAAACCTATTGGACGAAGGGTTTATTTATTTATTTAGTTTATAGATTAGATACGGGGGTACCAACGGTCCATCTCAGTGGTTTATTTTTCACAGTTATTTTTTTTTGTGATTATTTATGTGATGTAACCATGTCATGCATCATATTAATTAATTCCACTCCTAGCATATGCATACATGTAGAAAATTAATTATGGCATTAAATAGACATGTATGAAAATGATAATTAATTTAGATTAATAATAAATTAAATTAATTAAAGGAAACGGAATTTTATCGTGATATAAAATTCACATGATAAAAATAAAAATTTACGGGGTAAATTTTGATTTGGATCTAAAATTCTTTGTGAATTTTGATTATGTAGTGTCTACATAAAAATAAAAATAAAAGGGATTTTAATAACCGAAAATTTGAAAAATCGTGAAAAATTGGACACCAACTAGACGATATTTGGAACCGATAAGTTGGTGATTGTTTTTCAAAATTTGTTGTTTTCGGGTTATTGAAAAATTCTAAGATCCTAAATCTTTATCGTGAAAAAATTAGGACTTTAAAATTCATTGGTGAATTTTTGTTGTGTAGTGACTACACAAGAGATTTCTAAATAATCGATAAATTGGAAAATCATGAATATAGTGTCACTGGTTAGACGGTATTTGAAACCGATAAACTAGTTCGAGCTTTAAATTTGTGATTTATTGTTTTTCGATTTGGTGGGAAATTCATAAGTCCTAATATATTAGGATTATAAAATTCTTTGTGAATTTATTTATGTAGTGTCTACACAAAGGAACTTTAATCCATAAAATTGGAGGATTGTGGATATAGTGACACTAGTTAGATGGTATTTGGAACCGATGAACTAGTGGGAGGATTAAATTAAAATATTCATGATCTATTGTTTTTGGATTATTAGAAAATTCTGAAATCCTCAGCCTCTACTGTTAACACAAGCACCGTGAGAGAATGGTGACGCCTCATGCCGCTTTGATTTCGGGCCCCTTCGGATGGCCTTCACCGCTATCAAAATTCAAGGCTTGGTTTCCGAAAGGATAGGATTTGAGTACTCGTTGGGTCACTGACCTACCCTTCGGCGGCATACTCGGGGTCTACTTAAAAATCTGAAATAGTAGGCCACACTCTAAAGGGTATTTTTGGAAATATCATGGCTGAAAAATGAAGGTAATCAACAATTAAATCGGGATGTCTGATTCTCAGTTAATTGTTGAGAGAGATTGTCTCAATTTAATCGTCACCTCTTTGACCTACCCGTCGGCGGCACTGAGGTGTGAGATTAAATCCTTGGAATGGTAGGATAAACTGCATGCATGACATCACGTTTATAATTCCTAAAATCATTATTTGTTGTGGTGTATGATTTGATTTATATTTCTTTCAAAATTTATTTTCGCAACTACATTTCATCTCAAGGTATCTAAACTACTAAACACGATAAATTGACTGATGATGACTTCGTAAAAGTGGAAAAGTAACAAGAACGTTGAACTTGTCAATCAAGAATGCAATTAATTTTCGGGAGATGATTCTCCTCTTGAGCCTTCAAACTTAAGTGACATTAATAAGTATGTCACTGATGTCACCCGTGTTTAATGAGAGACAAACGAAATTAGTTCAAAGATGACAATAATGATTTGGTATCAATCTCACTAAGACATCCACACTAATGGGAGTCAAATTGGATATAATTTACTATGTAATTATACCCCGTTATACCTCGTTTTATATGTTTCTGGAGACATTTGGTTGTATTTTGATGTATTTACACATTGGTTATCATTTCGAGATCTAGGACGTAAAGTCCGGGATTCTCGGTCTTTTTCGATGTATTTACTGTACTCTCGGTCACTCTAGTGTCTTGGAGGGATTACGTGTGGTATTTGTTGTGATTTTGTACAGGACTTAGGTGTTCAAGATTTCCGGAAGGCGAGATACGAGGATTGGAACGTGTGCCCGAAGCTTAAATGTTCAAACGGATCAAAACTCGTTGGTACTGCAACCATACCTTCCATGGATCAGCATTTTGATCCACCTTAGAGGCATTTTCTGGGCTGGACATCTTCATGAAAGTTGTAGACAATTGAATAAGCTTCCAGCTCATTTTGAATCACTTGATTTGGAGGTCTACACACAAAGTTATGGCCGTTTTACTGAAGGTGTGTCAGCTAGGCGCGCGCCTGAGAAAAGCTAGGCGCACGCCTACGGGGGAATTCTACCAAATTTTCAGTCCGTCTTTCGACTTTTTTGCATGCTAGGCGTGCGCCTGAACTTCCCTAGGCGCACGCTTAACAGTCAGATCTGCAAAAACACTATAAATACCCCTCATCTTCATCCATATAGATATATACATATATATATAGATCGATTTTTCTTCAATTTTTCGTCCCTTTATATATATATATATAGATTAGCTTAGTTTAGTTGTAGATTGTTATAATCCGGAGGATCTCGGTGATAGCTTGACGCGTTATTGACTGGATTTCGTTCGGAAAATCAATTTTCTACTCGGTAATATCAATTTCCTTTCTTGTTATTGCTTCCGATCTTTATTTTTGTAAACTATTCTTGTTGATTTCTTGAGTTTTGCTGTTAGAATGAGTAGGTAATCGTTATATAGTCGAGTTATGTAATAGTCTTCGAAATCGAACCTTAGCCTGTTCATGTGGTGTTCTTGATGTTTGATTGTTAATTCTCGATGTTACCGCAGTTCTAGAACTTATTCTTAATGACCTTTATTGAACTCGCGACTCGATAATCATATCACACGTATCGTCTTTACACATGTATTTTGCGAGAGGATACGGGAACCGGGGTTCTAGGATCACCCTGTAAAACCGACTGAGTTGTTTAAATTCGGTTTCGTGTGTGAGGTTTTGTATCGACTTGTCGAGCGTTTCATTGATCGTAGACCGTGTGAGGTCAGTTAAATCCGGTCAGCGGACTGTTGAACCTGACATAAGAGGGTAGATTATTGAAATAATATCTATTCACAGAGCCAGGAAACGACACCCTACTTGACATCGAGAACATTTAGGTGAATCAAGAATACCTCGGGACTTATCTAGGGTTTGTGAGTATTAGATTGGATCATAGTTCGGCTATCTCTTTTATACAGTTTTAGATCTTTATTTTGTTTTGTATATTAGTTGTTAGATGATGTAAATATAGAGTCATCCGACACTCCACCACCCGTCACGACTAGACTTGGACCCGAAACTCGTCTCCAACGAAAAAAGAGGCTTTACTCGATGAATAATTTGGTCCTACAACATTTTGAAGACTTGGAGACCAAGTGTTCGTCACATTTTGAAGTTTTGAAGACCGTCATTTATTCGACGGAATCTCGGATTAATTAAGTAATTATTAAATAAATGAACTATGTTACTATACCATAATATATGTAACATTTTAAGTAGATAAATAAATGGGTGGCGCCAATTTGAGTTTTCCATGAAGAAAATAGGTTCAAAGTATCCTAGTCATCAAAAATATCAAAAGTCTTACTTGGAAACTACAAGGTTGCATAGAAGACATGGAAGGACTTCTTGGAGCATGTAGGGGCCGAAATTTGAAGTGTTTTTTTAGCTAGAAGTTTTCATTTTACACATATAAATACCCAAGCTATGTACTTGTAAAAAATCATCTTTTGCAATAATAAAATTTTATATTTTCTACACTTGGATTAGTGTGTTGAATTCTCTGGATAGAGGTTCTGTCGGATTATCAAAGGCTTGAGCAACCTTTGTGGGTGTCATATACCAAGGTGCTTAGAAACAAGTTTTCTAGGTGTCAAGGTTATTCCAAGGTGCTTCCTCACAAAGTTAAGGTTGTGTCGAGGAGCTCTCGAGAAATATTCCAAGGTGCTTCTACGCATTGTTGTAGTTGTGTCGAGGAGGATTCACCAACTTCCAAATACCTTCATTTCTAGACTTCAACAAAATCCGAAAACCACCTAAAGTTCAAGTACCGCTTTTCCTAGATCCGCGCAATATCACATCAGTTGGTATTAGAGCAGAAGGCGGAATCGACGGTATTATATCATTATCTGCAGTAACAGTTTGTATTCCAACTTTATTTTGACTACGGTAATTCTGTCCAAAACTCTTCAATTTTGGTGATCTCATATAAAATTTCGTGTTATACAACTTTTGTTTATTGAGTTTTTCCAAATTCTCAACCGTTTGGCAACAATCTGCAATGTAAGTCACTGTTGTAATTCTGGAAATTATTCTGACAGATTGCACCGGTTTCAGAAATCTGATTGTTTGGCCAACCTATACATCTCCAAACGACCTCAAATTTTTACTACATCTAAACCATCCATTTGAGAATGTGTTAACACAAGAGTAAACTTCAACTTATCTTTTATTCATTGATAATGTGGAGTATATGTAAATACAATTGAGGAGTTTGAAAGGTCCTAGACAAGATAGTGATTTTCATAGAAAAAGTAAAAGCTATAAACGAGGCTAGATGCTTTTTAGTCTCTTACATAATAAATGTCTATGACATAAAGTGAACTAGAGTAAAAGCTATGTCTATGACTAGAGCTTGACATATTAATTGTTTATATGTACTACAATTAATATGTCTCTTTATAAATAAATAAAGTGTACACAGAAAATCCGGCACATGAGTTCGGCGGGTTCGGTACCTGCTTGAACCTCGACGAACTTATCGACATCTTTGAATATTGCCACACCCCCTCAAACCGGTTTGTATATGTTGATGCGGCCAAGTTTGCTACTTAATCTGCTTGAACATGAGAGGTGGAATAGCTTTGGTGAGAATATCGCATTTTGGTTTTTTGAGGGAACATCGGAGAAATTTGGATAATCTTGGCATCAATCTTTTCCTTTAGGAAGTGTCCGTCAATGTCCACATGTTTTGTTTTGTCATGATGGACTGGATCCTCTGCCATGCATAGTCTTTGAGTGATTATCACGACAGAGTGTGATAGGTTGTTGAAAGGCTCTTTGAAGTTCGGTAAGTACTCTTTTGAGCCAAAGAGCTTCACAAATGCCTAAGACAAGTGCCACGAGTTCGGCTTCAACACGCTTCTAGACACGGTAGGTTGTTTCTTGCTCCTCCAAGTAACAAGATTGCCCCATACATAGGAACGTAGCCGTGGTCGACCTTATCTATGTGGCATCCGGCCCAATCGCATCGGTGTAGACCTTGATGGATCTATCGCAGACTTGGTGAAGTGTAACCCTTGGCCGGGAGTAGACTTCAAATACCTCGGTATTCTATTTACGCATCCCAATGTTGCTCGGTAGGGCAATGCATGAACCGACTAACGACCGACACCATATGCAATATCGGGTCTTGTATGGGAGAGGTAGATGAGTTTCCCTACAAGCCTTTGATATTGTTCTTTCACGACGACGGTGTCACCATGTAGCAGGTATGGCGGGGTCTACGGGGGATATAGCGAGGTTTGCACCCCAAAGCATGCCGTTTCCTTCGGCGGATCCAAGTACATATTTCCTTTGGGAGACGAAATGCCTTTCTTTGTTTCTTGCTACTTCCATGCCAAGAAAATATTTGAGAAAACCCAAGTCTTTCACCGAAACACCTTTGCCGCAGAGTCTTCAAATGTTGGATCTCGGTAGAGTCATCTCCGGTGAGGATGATATCATCCACATAGACAATAATAATAGACCTCTTACGGTTGGTTGTCTTGATGAACATAGTGTGATCGAATTGCATTGGTGATATCCGGCGACTTTGACCACGGTTGTTAATTTTCCAAACCATGCCATTGGTGATTGCTTCGAGCCATATAGAGATTTCCTCGGTTGCACACCTTGCCTTGAGTATGAGGATTGATAAAACCGGGAGGTACATTCATATAAACCTCCTCGGTGAGGTCCCCATTTAGAAAAGCATTTTTGATGTCCAATTGGTGAAGAGGCCGGTCAAGTTGGACGGTAGAGAGATCGAGAACACGACGGTGTTGAGTTTTGCCCTTTGGTGCAAAAGTTTCCTTATAGTCAATGCCATAAGTTTGAGTGAATCCCCTGGCTACCAATCGGCTTTGTACTTGTCAATAGTGCCATCGGCATTGTATTTTATAGTGAATAACCATACGCAACCGATCGTCTTCTTGCCCCTGTGGGAGAGGTGTCAAATCCCAAGTATGATTATCCGAAGTCTTGTCATCTCTGTTTTAACGACGACCTTCCATTTATCATTTTGAAGGGCCTCCGAATATTTTTAGGAATAGAGTGAGAGTCCGAGGTCTGTGAAAACATGGCAAAGGCGAGGAGATAACTTATCATAAGATAAATAAGAATGAATAGAGTGATTAGTGCATGATCTTTTTCCCTTCATAAGAGCAATAGGCCTATCATCAATGTCGGCGAGTGGCGAGGATGCGTAGATTCTTTGAGTGTCGGTAGGCTCGGGATCGGCGGGCTGCGGGTCGGTAGACTCTTGTTCGGGAGGTTCTTTGAGGAGTATTAGGTTTGTAGAGAGTCGGTAGGGTGCGAAGTTCGATCCGCGAGGATCGATAGGTTCTTTGAGGGTTAAGAGTTTTTGAGGGAAGGGGTTTAGGTCAATTTCAATCGGGTTTCCATCGGTGAATGGCTCGGTAGGGTTTTTGTAATAAGGGGTCCTTTCAAAGAATTTTACATCCATAGAATTGTAAAATTTCTTTTCAATAGGGGAATAACACTTGTAACCTTTTACGTCCTTTGCATAACCTAGGAAAATGCACTTGTGAGCTTTAGGATCAAGTTTACTTCGTGTTGAGCATGGATATACACAAACACGGTACAACCAAAGATCTTTGGAGGCAAGGCGGGAAACAAGATGATGGCAGGAGTGTGTGGTCGGTAGGGTTTGGAGTGGAGTTTTGAAACCTAACACTCTGTGGGAAGTCGTTGAGTAAATAAGTTGCGATCAAGTATAGCTTCACCCCACATATATTTAGGAACATGTGTGGTGAACATGATTGATCTACGGCCATTTCCGGCGGGTGCTGTTCTTTCTCTCGGCAACCCCATTCGCGAGGTGTTTCCACACAACTACCGATATGAACAATTCCTCTATCTGTCAAGAAGGTGCGAGATTAGACTCATAGTATTCTAGAGCATTATCGGTCTTTAAGATCTTGACCTTAGTATCAAATTGAGTGGAGACCATATGATAAAATTCTTGAAAGATAGGGCCAACTTCGATTTGTCTTTCATTAAAAAAACCCAAGTGTTCCCGGTATGATCATCAATAAAGGTGACAAACCACCTTTTCCCTGTTATACTTTTCACCCTGAGGGTCCCCACACATCACTTGTGTATTAAGGTGAAGGGTGAGGAATGCAAATGAGGTAACTTAGCATACACGAGATTTTGTAAGTTTAGCAAATTGACAAATATCACATTGAAGGTCATTCGGATTACATCCTTTAAACAATTCGGGAGTTAAAGATTTTAAGTAACCAAAACTTGGATGTCCTAATCTATAATGCCATAACATGATATTGTCTAAAGTCGGGAGCGAGTGGCGAGGCGGATTCGGTCTTCGGTCTTACGTCTTCGGCGGGGTTGACCGAAACAATCCAGCGCAAGGTTTAGCCTTCCCAATCACTTCTGTGAAGTAGGATCTGGAATGTGCACTTGATTTTCCTTAAAAACAACAGTCCAATTCAAATCTTTAGTGAGTCTACCGACGGATATAAGATTGCGAGTCTAAGTTTGGAACAAATAGGACATCCTGTAGGCATATCTTATTAGTGAGTTTAACATTTCCAACACCTTTTGCACGAGAGATAGATCCATCGCCAGCGGTTTTAATGTTATGAATTTGGTGACAAGGCATATAGTTGGTTATAAGGTTTTTATTACCGGTCATATGGGAGGATGCCCAGAATCAACAATCCATGTTTCATTGCTAAGGGAAGAGTAGAATTTACCTGTATGAGTATGAGTAGCAACATCGGTAGAGTGACTACCTTCCTTTTGTTGATTCGGGAAGGCTTTGAATGCGACAAGGCGAGCATTCATCGGTTGTCATTCTCCTCCTCACGATGTGTCCGCCTTGACTTTCCCCGATAGGTTTTGAGGTTTTTGAGGAGTTAGGCTTGCCATGGAGCTTCCGGCGGTTGTCCTTGGTGTGATTTGTGCGTTTGCGGTGATCACGAACGAGTTTTCCGAGTTTTCTCGGTAGGCTTCTTGTATGTCTCGGCAACCTCAGCAGCCTTCCTGACAGTCAGCAGGGCAGCACCTTCAATAGGGTTGTCAGTATGGGATTTCAGAAGCATGACTTTAGAACACTAAGGTACTGAGATTCTAACTGTGAATATAGCACTAGTTCTTAACTTTCATTAATGCTAAATAAGTGTTATCTGCATCGAGAATTGGCTATCCTTTAACTAACCGGAAACTATTCTATATTTGGCTCTTCATCTAATAGGTTCGTGAAATGAAGTTCAAGTGAGTATCGATCTACCAAACCTATTCTCAGAACATGATATGACTACTGATAACAACTAAAGGTGCCAGATTATAAAACTAGCATGCAGTTGAAATGTTACTCGGGACGAAACAAAAAAAATTTTGAAAATTGAAGCACTTTTCATAGAAATAATAAAAATTTGAGCAAACAGAAAGTAGATACACATAGATCATCCCCCCCCCCCCACACTTAAATTGCAACTTGTCCTCAAGTTGTGCGTAAAAAATTAAAAAAAAAAAAAGAAAAGAAAACTTAGGCGATTGTCGTTCGAATGTGGCAATTCGGAAGTGGGCATACTCGAGATCCGAAATGCCGAAGAAAGCGATGAGCGTGGACCATCCACCGGAAAAGCGAATTCATCTACACTCACAAACGCTAATATCCCGCACACTTGAAAAACATGGAAGTATCTCGGGGACAAGGGGGAATATAATATATAAAGCACAGGAAAGGAAGTCTAGAGAATTTTCAGATTAAGCTCAAATAAAAATGGAAAATATACATGAAACATTACAAAATAGTAGGCTAGGTGCAACTACATGAAACTATAGTACAATGCAAACTACATGAAAAAAATCCTAAAAATAAAATAAAAACGAGGTAGTATTACGGAAACCGACAGTTAACTACACTCAAAAAGAAAAATAAACTAGGTGGTATTACGAAAACCGACAGTGACCACACTTGAGAAAAATAATAGAAAAAAAAAAAAAAAAAAAACAATGCAACTATATGAAATTCAACTAAATGAAATGCATTTATATGACATGCAAAAAGAAAATAAAATAAAAGAAAGAAAACTAGCCCACTATATGCAACACGACATATATATAACCGTCTACCACATAATGACAGGTTACGATAAACGACAGTGCTGTCACTAGTGCCGACGCGCCTTAAGACTTATCGAAAGTGATAGACTTATGGAAACCAACGATCATCTATCTAAACAGGTATAACTCATATGGAGAAAGGACGTAGCATACGGAAAACCGACGAGTAGCTACCCATATGAACTATAAAAACACGGGAAGCACGTAAGTCTTAAGGTCTAACAAGATTCATCACAAGATACGTAGCATACGGGAACCGACATTAGCTACTAATTAACTATAAGAACGAGTTATAGCTTACGAGAACCGACAGATCACTATAACATGCCTAGATGAATCATATATAAGGAATTGATCAATTATCTAACATGGATTCATAGATGGAAAGGTAAAAACATATAAGTTCGGGGCATCTATGTAAAAATCAATTAGCCACGAAGCTCGAATGAAAAATCCACATCAAATAAAAGCATTGAAAATAAAATCAAGAAATTTAGAACCTGGATCGAACCCCGGACGAACGTTCACTTAGCGTTCGGGCGGACGGGCGTTCCACCTTGCGGACGCTCGTACGCCTTGAAAACCGACCGGACGGGCGTTTAGAATTACGAGACGCCCGTCGATTCTTCAAATCGGAGCGGGATTGAAACTTTACGGACGAACGAACGTCCATCCAACCGGACGCTCGGTTACTGCGGATGAAGAAGCGGACGGGCGTCCAACGGAAACGACGCTCGTCCATACAACAAGAATGCACGGACGAGCGGGAAAAACACGGCAAAACCCTAACTACTTATGAACACAACACGGCAACACGGATCACGACACGGCGGCCTTATCAAATTAAGCACGGGGTTAGACTAGGTAACACATAAACATATAAACTTCACGTAAAACAAGTTGAGTAAAAAACTTTTGCACATTCTTAACCTAACGGTCATCGAAACACGGCAAAATAAAAACTCTCAACTTGGTATACGCAACTTTTATTAAAAACAAAAATAAAACGTAACAAGATCGAGAACTAACAAAACTAGATTCAACATGACACCTATTCCCCGGCAACGGCGCCACTTTTGTTGGGGAGATTTTGCATCATTAAAACAAAAGAAAATTTATAACCCTAACTACCATGCAAAACTAACTCCTAACCGACCAAAACATCGGGTTGTTGCTAGTAGAGCGTAATGAGTAAGGGGTCGATCCTCAGGGAAAAGGTATGTTCAATCTAATCCATTAATCCTACCAATTGCTACTCATAAAAACAAATAAACGAAAGACAAAACATAGAAACAGAAAATAATTCAAATAATCTAACCGAAGGAATAAAATAAACAATCTAATCTAAAGACATGGGATCAAATAATGCACAAACCTATGTGATCTCAATCCTAGTTCAATTCATGATTCCAATTCAATTTGTGGTTTCACCTTTCCACAAGACATAAACTCCTAATCTCTTAGCGAATTTATCTCTCAAGCTATGAATCCCTAATTTCTTAGGTGAATTCAATTATCTATCTCTCATCTTTCGAGTGTTGAGACTGATTTACCAAACAAAACTCGGGTGTAGATTCGGGTTTACTTTCGTATAATTGAATCTAACAACCTAGAAAATTAACCGATTAACTTGTCATCATTAATGATTAAAGATCCTATCTTTCTATGGTGATCTAACGTTACTCAACTTCCGTATGTTGTAACTATCAATAGTAAACTAATCTTCCGATTCAATCACATGGCATCATAAACATAGAAAAGATACAAAACGAATCATAAATCATGAAGATAAAACGAGAAATTTGAATAAATTAAATAAATAAACTCACAAGGTTTGGTACATTGATGATCTCATGAATCGAAAAACAGAAGAAAACTACATCTAATCTAACCCCGGATCACCCGAGCACAAAGCTCGGGTGACCGGCCTTGAACCTCAAAACAGCCGCTGCTTTGCTGCTGTAATGTGCCGCTGAATTAATTTGATTGAATTATGGGATGTTCCTAGGGTTTGATATGCTGCTGCTTTATATAGATGCTAATGTCGGCTATTGCTTTTTAAATTAGGAAAAAGAGTAAGGCGGTTTGTGCATTGATAATTCCTAATCTAATTAGGAAAATTGCATATGTCGGCCGCCGATGTACCAAGTTGGACGCCCGTTTAACTTGTAGGACGCTCGTTCGCGATCTTGGACGGAGAGTGAACGCGCTTGGACGCTATTTTAAGAACTCTCGAATTGCTTTGATCCAACTGCGAATCAATACGGGCATTCCGAACGCTAGTTTGGAGAAGATGGACGTTCGTTTAAGGCTGCTTTGCATGGCTGTTTTCTTGAAAATCGATTCCGGCTCGTAAAGACTTCGAAAATTTATATCTTGAGTTGTAGACCTCCAAAAATTATGATCCAAACGCCATAATTAAGCTCTCGGAAAACTCTACAACTTTCGTTAAGGACTCTTCTTCGAGAAAACGCCTTTTTTGACTAGCCCGTCGTATTACGAGTCTTTTTCGGGATTTCCAATACCACAGCATCATTATCCAAACTTGTAACGCTCATATCTCGGGCCTCGTAAGTCGGAATGAAGTGATTCAAGATCCTGTAGAATCCTCTCTTCAAGCCCTACAACTCTTCTCTTGAGGTCGAGAGTCAAATCAGTGTATATCATATCAAGAACTGCATCGGAAGTTCGGCTGCTTGAATGCTTCATTCCAAGCTTTATCTCCATCTTTATCCTCTTCCAAGTCAAAAACATGTATCTACATTGCATCCAAACACCACAAAAACGTAACAATATCCAAAACCATATAAAACAATCAAATAATCGTATAAATTGATACGTTTTCATATTTAACTCTTTAAATCACCATTCACTCAATATTTCACTATAAACCTCGAATTCTATGAAAATCATACGTATATGGGGGAAATTGAGGTGAAATATATCCTAAAAAACACTACAATTTGACCCTTAACACTTTTCTCCTACTTTCTTCATGTTTGACCTCAGCAAACATGGATTTGAGATTTGGAAGAGGTTTGGTGGCAAGAATTCTTCCTCTAACATCATCAAGAGTAGGATTCAGTCCGGTGAGGAACCCGAATACTCTCTTCTTTTCTATGATGTCTTTATAAAGAGCGACATCCTTGACATCATTCCATGAGTGAGTTTCTAACATATCTAAGTGTTGCCAAGCCTTAGATAGTTGATTGAAATATTGAGTTACGGACATATCCCCTTGCACTGCAAGTTTGAATCGAGCTTCTAGTTCATATACCTCAGATGTATCCTTCTTGGAGTAAAGATCTCTGGCATTATCCCAGATTTCTTTGGCGTATCATACATCATAAAGTTTTCACTTATCTCTTTTGTCATTGACCTCGTGAGGATGGTCATGAGTTGATTATTTGTTGTGTCCCATGCTTCAAAAGCGGGGTCGGTTTCGGCGGAGTGCGAGGTTTTGTTCCGGACAAGTATCCCATCTTACTTTGTCCGAAATGTACATTTTCATAGACCTTGACCATAACGGATAGTTGTTACCATCAAGTCTATGGTTTGTATAAGAAGAGGAGTTGTCGGTACTCCCGGTCGGTGAGGTGCTTCGAGGTTGAAGTAATGTCGGATGTGGAAGACATTCTTCAGAAATATGAGTTTTGCAGCGGAAAAAGTTAGAACACAAATGGCTCTGATACCATGAAGAGAGTTCGAGAATGTGTTAACACAAGAGTAAACTTCAACTTATCTTTTATTCATTGATAATGTGGAGTATATGTAGATACAATTGAGGAGTTTGAAAGGTCCTAGACAAGATAGTGACCTTTCATAGAAAAAGTAAAAGCTATAAACGAGGCTAGATGCTTTTTAGTCTCTTACATAATAAATGTCTATGACATAAAGTGAACTAGAGTAAAAGCTATGTCTATGACTAGAGTTTGACATATTAATTGTTTATATGTACTACAATTAATATGTCTCTTTATAAATAAATAAAGTGTACACAGAAAATCCGGCACATGAGTTCGGCGGGTTCGGTACCTGTGAACCTCGGCGAACTTATCGCATGCTTTGAATAAGTAGATAAATAAATGGGTGGCGCCATTTTGAGTTTTCCATGAAGAAAATAGGTTCAAAGTATCCTAGTCATCAAAAATATCAAAAGTCTTACTTGGAAACTACAAGGTTGCATAGAAGACATGGAAGGACTTCTTGGAGCATATAGGGGCCGAAATTTGAAGTGTTTTTTTTAGCTAGAAGTTTTCATTTTACACCTATAAATACCCAAGCTATGTACTTGTAAAAAATCATCTTTTGCAATAATAAAATTTTATATTTTCTACACTTGGATTAGTGTGTTGAATTCTCTGGATAGAGGTTCTGTCGGATTATCAAAGGCATGAGCAACCTTTGTGGGTGTCCTATACCAAGGTGCTTAGAAACAAGTTTTCTAGGTGTCAAGGTTATTCCAAGGTGCTTCCTCACAAAGTTGAGGTTGTGTCGAGGAGCTCTCGAGAAATATTCCAAGGTGCTTCTACGCATTGTTGTAGTTGTGTCGAGGAGGATTCACCAACTTCCAAATACCTTCATTTCTAGACTTCAACAAAATCCGAAAACCACCTAAAGTTCAAGTACCGCTTTTCCTAGATCCGCGCAATTTCATATCATTAGAACCGGTGATCTGACAAATCACCATGTTCAAATTTGTGGTGGCCTAAACTAGGAATGAGACCGACTTTGGTACTCGACCAGATTCCCTGTGGGATACGACCTTGACTCACCAATTCTAGGCTACAGTTGACCCGGTACACTGCCGGTGAGATTGGACAGTTAGAAAGGCCGATCACCCACAGTTCACGAGTAGTGGCTACTCAAATGAATTGCTAGTAAACGGTCATTTCCTTTAAACAATGCCGATAATGGGAAGGTAAATGTCTACAAGTGTAAGTCATCAAAACTAAATAAGTTAAAGGCTAAACCGAAATATTAATAAAAGAAAGTAAAGGATAAGGAAAGTGATTTCGGATCACTAGCCTATGAATCCTTAGAGACTTTCTTAACCGAGTAATTTGACTCAGAAGGTAAAGTTCTTTTGTTAGAACAAGGTAGCTGGGCATTCATGATGAAGAGTAGACAACGGGCAGTTATTTCAGCTAACATAGTAGGAGTGATATAAGGAAAGAAATTTTGGATTTTAATCCTTGAATATCGCAGAAATTTAATTTCTGTTTTTTCAGATTCGTTAGAACAAATGGATTCACTTTCACATTGATAATATAGTTGCCTTAAAGAAAGTGAATATGACATTTGTATACAATTCTGAGACTCGGACTTTTGTCTGATAAAGTCAAAACCACTAAGTAATACTGAAAACTTATATGTAACACATCATAAACTATTAAGACAAATGGTTTCCTTATTTAGATAAACGATTCTTCAGCATCTATTAATTAGTGCATATATCTAAAGATAAGATCTGAAGACTGGTTAAGGGTGATTCCTATCTCCCTGTCTAAGAACACTATCTCAAAGGAAAAATGACTAAGTAACCTTTCAATTAGGAATGGGTAATAGAGCTAAAGAAGTATCATAGCTTGTTCCTATTAACCTTCGGGGTCTTATGAAGGATACAAGCTAGTGGGAGTTTTTGAGTAATAGACATTTTGTCTAAAAACTACTCGAAATGCCGAATAGTTCATCTAAATATTTGGAGGAATCTCTGATATTACCAGAGAAAGAGTATTCCATGCTCAGATATAGGCCATAGCATAGTATTTGGAACCGATGCTCGGCCTACCTTCGAGTGAAACGATTTCACTGGAAGGATAAACCATGTATTGTCTTGTATAGTTATTGATATGCTACATTACACTGCTGAACTCAATTAAGATATTGATTGCAAAATAACGGTTTACATTGTTATGCAATATTGAGAAGTATACCTAAAAGATTCTTATGAATGTAAGGATAAGGAGTGAAGTAAATTTATTCCACTTCCGCAAATAGAGGCACTTAGCATTTATGCTTGAAGGTAGGGTTGGCCAAAAATCCCTTAAAACCCGACCCTACCCGGTTCCCATCCCTCTCCCAACCCGATTTTTCCCGACCCATGTTTTTCTCGACCTGAATTTGTCGATTTTTCCTGAATTTGTCGGGTTTTCAATTTGTCGGGTTTTTCAATTTTAAATTTATTATTTTACCGGAACACCCCAAGTGCAAGGCACGTTGTAGTGGGTATTACCGGGTCGTCCAAGGAACCGAATGATGTCGGAAACAAAAATACAGTTAACGTACCGGTGAATTGTCACGATAAATCTAATTAAAATAATAAAGTTCCTACAAATTCTATTGCCCTAAATAATTTCTATTAAACTAATAAAACAAAAGAGATCAAATTAACACTAAAGGAAATAAAAATTGAAAAACAACAAATTAAACCTAAATAAGCTATTGAATCTAAAATCCAAATTGCTATGAAAAATTACTGACTTTCTTCTTAATGTAACGAGACAGTAGGGCAACGAGGATTCTACCAAACAACCACCACCCAACCAGTTTGTGAGATGAATCAAATTTCTTGGTGTGATCTAACTTAAATCCAATCAAATTTCTTTAATCAAATTTATTTGGTTTCTGTTCCCTTTCTCAAGTGAAACAAAATTGACAATGGAAGAACATGATCATGAGTTCGTTTCCGAATCTCCTACCCAATTAACAATAAACTAATCTCTCGGAATATCATTAACTGTATCGAATGAAGGGTTCTATGTAAATTTAATTCTCATCAAATTCAAAACAACAATCGTTTCATCGATTTTTCAATCTAACAAAACATACATTCAAACAATTCAAAACATTCGATAAAGAAAAATAAATTCAAACTCACTAATAATGTTTACTAAAAATCTCCTGGTTGTGGTGATGTTGTAATGGCTTCATCCCGTTGTCCTACTGCGAATTGCTTAGCCTTCAATCATCTTCGATCTCCAAAAGAAAATTGAAAGAAAGAAACTCATGTTTTTTTGTGTGATGTGGTGCGGCTGCTGTGTAATGATGTGTTGTATTTTTTGTGTGTCTTTTTTTTTCGCTCGAATGGTGCTGCTTATAGAGGAGTTTCGCCGACATAAGGAAGGATCTAGAAAAACGCGTCAATTTTCAGCCTCGGTAGACCGAACATCTTGGCTCGGTCGACCGAATAGCACGGCTCGGTCAACCGAGCGTACCATTTGTATGCGTTCACACTGTTGCTTCGTATACCGTGTTCCCCACTTCACTCTTTCGACCAGATTTGATTTATCCTCTCTTCAATGCTCCGATTTTCTTCTTTATTTTGAAATCACTTGATTGAATGAGATAAATCTCTCAATAAATAACATCCCCCTGCATTTCTTTATTTTCTGCAAAATTGTTGTTACACCAAGTCATCGAATAATAATAATAATAAAATGTGTAACAAAATAACATTTAACCTCAATATTTCCTCATAATTAAATTATAACCCCTCAATAACCATTATAGGAATTTAACGGTTAAAAACACGCTTTTCTCATTTATTTCCCTTAAAAATAAGGTAAATTGTTTAGGGATTAAGCCCGAAAATATAGTAAAATATACCCTAAACAGTCGCTTTGAGCTAAGTCCGAGCTGGTGGCGAGATGAGGGCGAGCTAATCGGCTCTAAGGTATATGAGATGTGATGCATGCGGGCTTGTCGTCTTGTATCGGCATGTTGCAAGAGCTTGTGTTGACGCAAGGCGGGCTCTGTTCTTTAGAATGAGTCGGCTTATGACGGGTTAGTTAGCTGGGCCGTGAGATTTATTCTTTGCTGGGCTTACTTATGGGCAAGGCCTTGGATTCACGGGCTTTGTGTCGGGTTTGGCATATCAATGCCCCCTACTCATTGATTTATTCATGGTGCACAAATGAATACGTCAAAGAGTAAGTTTCTATTGATTCACCGTACGCCAAGCTATGTGTGGTGCCGGGGATTAGCCGGACTTGAGTGCTTTGCGCTTGCGGGCGTGTTCACACGGTGCCATTTTATGGGCTTAGACACGTTATGCTCGAGGGCGTGTCGGTGAAGGTCCGTGTCAACATGGGCTTATGAGCATTACGCTCGAGGGACCGTTTGCGTGGTGCCATGTGCAAAACGGGCTCATGCGCATTACACTCGAGGGCATGTTTGCGCGGTGCCATGCCAAAACAACCGGACTTAGGTGCTTGAGCGCTCGTGGGCGCATCTGCACGGTGCTTGAACGCTCGTGGGCATGTCTTCACCGTGTCATGCCGAAGCGACCGGGCTTGGAGGGTATTTGCTCGAAGGCGATCTCCAAATATATGGCCATGTTGAAAACGGGATTATAAATATATCGCTCGACGGGGAGTTTTGAATATATGGCCGTGTTGAGAACGGGCTTACAAAGATGTCGCCTGGGGGCGAGCTCTGAATTTGTGGCCATGCTGAAACGGGCTTACGAAGATATCGCCTGATGGCGAGTCTGCGGTTATCATTTTGCTATTGTGCCCGGTGTAATTGTTATGCGATGGGTCAGACCATGACTTCTGATTGGTTGGGGTGATCTTACAACGGTCGTCATAATTATTGCGGTTTCGAGGAGACGTGTTATTATGATTCGAAATTTGAAACAACACCTCTTCGGTTTCAACCTATATATAAGGGAGAGTGCTTTTGGCTTGAATACTATTTGCATGTCTAGAGACCCGGCGAGTGTGTTAAGGAATTCCGGAAAGAAAGAGATTTCCCGTCTGAGCTGCAAGGCTGTGCTCAAGCTTTGATTTGGTTTATGCGAAGAAACTGAGGTAAGTCTTGTCATTTTTTGTCTCATAATGCTTTTGTTTGTCTGCGGAGGCCTACATACGCGTGATTTCAGCGTTTTCACAGCGGAGTTCCTGGGTTCATTCTCCGGTAGACTTTAGGGTATCTACGGCCATTCCAGGCTCCAGATGCCCTAGCAAACGGTCATGTTTCACGTTTTCTTCTTACGCGAGTTTTTTTCGTCGTGATTGTAGGTGAAGATGGATGCTAAGGTGTGCGCTGAGAGGGCTAGATTGTCCCGAGAGAAATCCCAAAAGATAAAGTTAGAGAAGGCCAGCTCGGGATCTGACAGTTCACAGACTGCTCTTCCAATGGCTACCCTTACAGCTTCTCTGCATGTTGCGCCGACCTGGGCTGCTTCTTCGGGTGAGATGAGGGAGGTGACGAGCTCTGCTAGCGTCCCTACGCAATATGTCGGCCAGAAGAGGGACATGGTTGATGTTAATGCCCAAGATTAAGGGTCAGACTCCAGCTCGGGACGAGTTGTTGAGGTCACGGCCCTTAACATTCGCTCTGGGAGGGAGGCTGATCCGGATGCCTCAAATAAGAAGTAAAAGGTTTCTGGTGGGATGAGTTCTTCTGCTGCCGGTCCAGGTGTCGCGGACGCTTCAAGACCGGTATCTGTTGAGGGTCTGGAAAGGTCTGGTCCGGAAGCCGACTGCTGAGGGCTGGAAAAGGAAATTCTGGGAGCGGATCTTGCTCTTCGGCCCGTGCATCAACTGATGAGGAAGCTGTCTGGCTAAAGAAAGACTTTTGCCACCCTAAAACCTGGGAGGACGGCATGCCGGTCAGGGAATCAATAAAGAAGGTTCCCAAGTTAAAACGTCTTTTTTGGTTTCGGATCAGGTGATGATGTCTGATCAGCTCGGCAGCTTTCTGGCGAAGCCTACAAATATTTTTGGTATGGAGGGCATCCTTGGTAGCTAGGTAAGTTTTCTTCACAGTGAATTCTCTGACGATCTGTCTTGATTATGACGTTCATTTTCTTTTTCTAAATGGTGACCGGGGCCTGGCAGTGCGCGTGGGTCCTTTTATCTAGGGTGGCCAAGCTGGTTGCCTCTGAGAAGAAGGCCAAGAGAGCTCTAACCGAGCTGGATAAGGCCCAAATAAGATCATTGTTGTTGAGAATCGTGCTGACAAAGTTGAGCATGATGCAAAGACATCGATGGAGGCAATTAAGACGAAGCTTTGCAGTTCTATGTCTCTCACTGAATAGAAGACCAAGGACTTTGACGGCTTGATGGTTCAAATGAACCAGAAGATCGAGAAGGCCCGTGTGGTTGCTGACAGAGAGCACGTGTGGGCGCTGCGGTAGCCAAGGAACTGGTAGAGCTAAAGGCTCAAAGACCAGATATGCTAAGGAAAGTCGGCGAACATGACGTTGAGGACTTCAAGAAGTCCTAAGAGTTCAGGAAGGTCGTATTTGCAGAGGCCGAGAAGTGCTTTGACCAAGGGTTTTCTCATGTGGCGAGATGTATGTAGAGGAACTTTGGAAAGCATGCCCCTTCTTTAGATCATCGTGCGGGGTGGAACATGTCGAGCCTGTTCAACCCAACTCCAAGGGATTTCCATGCGCAAGTTCCGTATACCCAGGAGGAGTGGAACATATATTTAGAGAAGCAGCCCACTAGTGCTGATGCATGGGCTCCACCTGAAGTTGAGTCAGTCAACCAAAGTTAATGATGTTAAACGAACATAGCCGCTCGTGAACAAGCTCGTGTTCAGCTCGTGATCATTTTTCGTTTACCTTAACGAGCCGAGCTCAAACATGATTGTAGGCTCGTTTGCTTAACGAACGAACACGAGCTTGGTTCGTGAACGTTCAATTATGTTCACGAACGTGCTTATATAAATACATCAATTTACAATAACCCTGACTCTAAAGAGGACGATTCATTCATTCATCTAATAGAGTTTATAACTTGAATTTATATAATATTTAGATATTTTTATAGTAATTTTCGTTGTGTGATGTATGTAATATTAATGGGTAACTTGTTATTTTTGTATATGCACTTCATGTTTTATATTTTAACGAACCGAACTCGAGCCGAATTCGAGCCAAACTCGAGTCGGAAGACAAAGATATATTTAACTAGCCGAGCTCGAACACGAGCTCGAACATTTCATCTTTTAAACAAGCCGAGCTCGAACATAATTTTTTGTTCATTTAACAAACGAACGAGCTCGAGTTCAAACCACTAGTACTCGGATCGACTCGGCTCGTTAACAGCTCTAACCTTAGTGGCAGTGCAACTGAGGAACGAAAATGCTGATTTTCCCAGTCCGCCTCGTTGTGAGGTTCCTGGTGCTGGTATCTCTCTGTCTCATGTGGTGTTTTCTAAGAAGACGGCCGAGAAGGCCCAGATGTTGGAGGATATACTTGCTTCCACTACTTTGCTCGCTGCTCAGTGTGACGTTGTGCTTAAGGATCAGCCTGCTGATTTGTAGTTTTGATTTAATTGTAATTTTATAACTTTTAATTTCTTGTTCACTCTTATAATATTGTCATCGACCTCTTTTTTGGCCGTGCATTTTGGCCTATATTTTTGTTGAACTTTTGCCTGATCTTGATTTCTTTCTGTCCATCATGTTTTGCTTTTGATTAAGTGCTTGAGGGCGTGGGGGCCACTTGTTTTCGGTGAGATCGACGGGGTTCAGAGCGGTCTTGACGGAAACATTCTTTGGAGCAGCTTGTTAAATTCCGATCTTTCTAAATTGTTGAATGGGATTGAGAACCGAGTCGTCTTGCGTGCTTTGTTGGAAAAGGCAATGTGAGGTTAAGAATCCGAGTCATCTCGCGTACTTCGTGTAAAAAATGACCGAAGCTTGGCGAGGTTGATAGTTCGATTCGTCTCACGTACTTCGTGTAAAAAACGACCGAAGCTTGGCGAGGTTGATAATGCGAGTCGTCTTGCGTACTTCGTGTGAAAAACGACCGAAGCTTGGCGAGGTTGATAATCCGAGTCGTCTTGTATACTTCAAGTAAAAAATGACCGAAGCTTCGTGAGGTTGATAATCTAAGGCGTCTCGCGTACTTCGTGTAAGAAACAACCGAAGCTTAGCGAGGTTGATAATATTGCAAAAGAAAGGACTAGAGCGCGGTGATGTTCACAGGTAGTCATGTAATAATGCACTTAATATTAGTTTTTGAAGAGTGTAATAAACCAGCTCGCCCTGCCTTATCTTTGGTGAGGTTGAGCGTTACAACGAAAGTAAGACAAATGGAGAGGCTTCTCTCGAGAGAGCGAACCGCTCGGTTGGGATAGCTCATTGTTAATGGATTTCCCTTCTCGGGGGGCGGTGTTGGGCATTTACCCCGGGGCATCGCTTTCTTCAGCCTTTTATTTGTCGAGAACTCCTCGGGCGACCAATTTTTCTACCTCGCGCTTCGGCAAACGACAGAAGTTGGTGTCATGCCCGTGATCCTTGTGATATTCGCAATACTTGGTCATATCGCGGTCCCTGTGCTAGTCATATCTCATTGGGTGAGGATTGGGGAGGTTGCCTCTGATCTCGTACATGATCTCCTCGATTGGAGCAGTTAGCGGGGTGTATTGCTCTTCTTTAAATTTCTCAGGTCTTTTAATGTCTCTATTGCGGCTTAGGATTTCCTTTGCCGAGTTGAGCTAGGTTTTGTCTTTTCGCCCGGTTGGTAGACACGGAACAGCATCAGAGGCAGAAATGTTTCTGGCGGAGGATAGCATCTGCTATAAACTTTCAGGTGGTCTAAGGGCAAATTCGGTCTTGAGGGGGCCCTTGATATGGCCGCTTAGGAAGCTGGGTCATGACCACGTTGTCAGCGAGAATACTTTACAAACAAGGGGAACTTCAGTATCAACAACTAAGGTGTTGATCAAATCCAAAAGATCAATTAGACAACACCAAAAAATGTACAAAAAATATAGTATACAAACAAGTTCTACATCTGGTACGTAAATATTATATTCCTTTATTATCAATAATTCCTCTATTTTCATTAAATAATGCATACTTATAGTTATGAGTTCTTACACTTTTTAATGATCCAAATTTATGTTATGGAAAATGATAACCCTTTTCTTAACGAAGAATGAAAGCACACAAATTTTTTACATTTAGTAATGACCTAATTTATTCTGCTGAATTGGATGGCACACGAAAAATGAAAAAACACTGTCTCGACAACTGCAACATTAAGCATTGTGTTCCAAAGTGAAATTTGGTATTTTTATAAATTGATATTGTTTTATTTTATATACATTCCACTTCTTTTATTTTTATGTTCATCATGAAAATCACAATAGTATCTAACGATGTCTGAAATCGTCACTGATGAAATTGGATCTTTATGCGCGTAATTCGGCTTCGTAAAGATAACCCAATTACTTGACATGTGGATTTGTGATAAATTATAGCTAAGGCAATGTGATTTATTGCCTACGTACCCAAAGGATTTGGGATCAAGCTATTAATGTAGTTCTGAATTTTTGAGGAGTGAATCATTTATATCGATCCCCTTTCTAGTGAAGATGTCGTAGAGCACATGATTGGGGACATGACGAAGATCATGGGATCGTTTACAATTCGTTCCATATTGGAGCATGAATCATGGAGCCATTATTGTGGCAGTTATAGTCTGCTAAATGACTTGACCTCTCATCTCAGAAACCCAAAGTTTATGATGATTTGCCCCAAGCGGAGAATGCAGGACCGAGGTGATCCTGCACCATATCGCTAGAATGAGAGTTGAGAGTCACTGCATAAGTATACTGAGATGTCTTCATCAAAGTTATCTAGAGTATATGGCCTTAAACTAGGCCGAACTTCCGTGGCCCATATGGTAAGAGGATCTGATGTAGCCCACGATGTGTCACGTGTATGATGTCGGGCCATACCCACATCAAAAACCCTACAGACATGAGCTAGAACAGAGGTCATAGGTTAGGTCTGAATGGAGATGGCATGGTACTTTTTAATAGGCGGGAACCCAAAGGTCTCTGACATGAATGCATTCTCCGGCTGTCTTTTGAAATTCAAATCTTCATTATCAAATTTTGTGATCCCGATTGACCTACACCTTGTCATACGTGCTAATCATTAAATCCTGTAATCTAGACATCTTTCTGACCTCACCATCACAAAATAAGAACTCCTTTGATCTGAATCTCTCTTCGCTTTCCATTAAAATCAAAGTCTTTTGTTTCTCAGAGTATGTGCATTATCAACAAAGCCATTCACACTTCTACTTCTGATGAAACCGAAATCCTCCCTGAAATCTCAATGGCTTTTACTGAAGATCAAGGTACCTCAATTCAAGAAGTTTAAAGTCCATTTGAAAGTCCTTAACCCGCTCAAAAGAAAGATACAAACTCATATAAGGCTATGGGAGTATTTACTAGTGTGGAGGATATTCGATCCTCCCTTACCAATGCTGCATGGAGGAGATTTGTCAGACTCGTGATATCAACCTAAAAATATTCAGTCCCCGCCTCCCGACATCTAACGAGATGGCCAATAAACCTCCGGAAGGTCTTATGACCGTTTACAAAAAACAATTGGTGAGAGGTCTCCGATTTACTTTGATTCTAGCACTCATACATATCTAGAGATTTGTCCATAGATTTTGCTAGTATCCATTCTTTTATGCACATACTTAATAATGTAAAAATGTTTTGTCAACTCGGATCAGCCATTTTAGACCAAGCGAAGACGACGGTCTAAGCACTTGACTGGATCCTTTATGTCTCATTTAACACTACCAGACGTGTTTATAATGTTGTGTTGTTTAGATTATATTTGTATTGATGTTTATTCGACAATAGAATTTATTTACAATTTAAACAATCAACTCATACAATGTTATCATTATTCACTATATTGTATAAGTTAAACACGTACTTAACAACGTATACCATTAAATTACGTTGTTAATTTTCATTTAAATATATCAATTTAACCAATACGCGGAACCCACATACATTTTGAATAATTTATATTAATGCAAACAAATTTGAGGCGTAGCTCAGTCGTTTAGTTGCATGTAACGACTAAATGAATTTCTTGTTTGTAAAGCCCACTCGACTCTTAGCACAAACAAGTTTTTCTTGTGCTTCTTCTTTCATGGACCGGAGGCTTTCTGTACGTACCCCAAATGAATTGATGTTGAGCTTGTCTTAGGCTCGTTAGGAATGAACTTTTTTAATGTAATGAACTAACTATACATTAAACAATGGGACACCCAACAAAACAAAACAAATAAGTAAAAAGATAGATGAATTAGTCTCTATTAATGATTTAATATCTTAATTTAGCAGCCCATAATAATTCTTCCAATCAAAGTTGTTAATTCCTCAGCAAGCACACATAAAATAGAAACCCCAGACAGACCACCCCATACCACATATTCTTCAAACTCCATACCATATACATACCATACATAGATAAAAAATCCCAAATCCATAATAATAGTCAGACCTATAAAAGCATGGCACTATGTCTCTCACTTATCATTTTCATCCATATCATCCTTCTCCTCCAAGGAGGTGACTGTTGAGTGTCCGCTACCGGAGGAGCTCCGCTACCTGGTTCGTTAATGACAGCTAAATGCTTTTCGATGTCATGGATCACCGATTCCTTTGCATACACATCGTTGTATTTGGCTTCATGATTTAAAACTATGTAGTCTGGGTCCATGACAGTAACCTGATAATTTAAAAGAGTGAAGTTATACGACACTAATTGGTAGAGAATAATAATAATAGGCAATGCAAAACAGCCTTCTTATTGGGTGGATGAAATGATTAAAAAGAACAAACACTCGTAAAACTTACCCCAATCTCGTTAGCTTTGAACTTCTTCCCAAACAAATGCTGAAAAGCAGAAATTGCAGCCTGCCAAAAATAGTAGAGTAATAATCAGGACATTCATTTACATCTAAATTAAAGCATAAAGCAAGCTTATTCCCATTTTTTATTTTTAATTCTGGGAACTTCATCCTAGTTCAGTATACTTCTTCAAATCACTCAATAGACAAATGGTCAAACAGCTATTAGGTGTCATTCCATTTAATTACCTGTATATATAGTTTCATCATCCATGGTAAAAGCCACATCGCTTTCCATTTTCTCTCGTAAAAACTTGATGGCCTTTTTCTCATCATAATAATCATGTGCCTGTTGAGAGTGCCAACATTACATCATGTCTGAACAAATAAACAAACACCAGAAACAAAAACAACCACAAGCACCATAACGTAAAGAGAACAATCATTGAGCAATCATTAAAGTGCTCAATATATTGGCAAAACAAAAATGGGATCCCGCCAGCGTTTCTATCATGTACTGGATGGACGATTTTGGCTTTATTGAGATTTATTCTCTAGCCGTCGTAGGTTACCTTAGTTGTTCTTGTTCTGGACTTACTAAAATGATGTACTCCGTCCAAGATTCATCATATATTGAAGCTGTGTTACATAACAAATAAGACGTCTTTATATTAAAGCTATTGAGTGTGTGTATTATACACTCCCCAAATATGCTAGTTTCAGAATTATCTAGGTAAAAAATGGTTGCATTCACCGATACGTACGGTGATTTTGGGGTAACATGTGCTACATAACAAACCAGACACTAGGCATGTTGCTATAGGGGTATTTGAAACTTAAAGAGAGAGATACGAGAATATTGATTATGAATCATAAAGCCGATGACACTTTAGGCTAAAAGAAACCTTTCAGTACTTGAACAAGCTCACAAAATACATGACTCACAAGTTACGTTGACTACGTTTACCTGAACAGTCTCATTGATCGTAAAAGTTGGGTCACTTTCCATTTTCTCCTGTAACTACTTCATGGTATTTTTTTTCATCACGTTGAGCAGGTGTTTTTTCATCACATTGAGCAGGTGCTGGGAAAGGGAACGGCATAATTTTCTGCAAAGACTGCCAACATCACCAATGAGCTCAAAGCGTGTTAAAGTGGCCCACATTGGGAACTTGTGGTTGTTTCACCCACCACCATATTAAGAGATGAACTACCCTCACCTCATAACCTAGGTTTTGAGGATGAGGCATCTCCTCTTATATGGGATTGGGCCTATGTTTTCCACATGGTATCAGAGTCACCCTTTATTGTGCAAGTGTTGGGCCAATTTGTTGGCCTTGTGTGCCCGGCCCACACTTGAGGGGGCGTGTTAAAGTGTCCACATTGGGAACCTGTGGTTGTTTCACCCACCACCATATTAAGAGATGAACTTCCCTCACCTCATAACCTAAGTTTTGGGGATGAGGCCCCTCATTTTATATGGGTTTGGGCCTATGTTTTCCACAAAGCATCATTGTTGAAACAAACAAAAGTAAATACATAAAAGAAAAACAAAAGTACCATAACACGAAGAGAGTAATCATTGAACCAATCATTAAAGTGCTTGATTTTTGGAAGTCCGTAATTCAAAGTAAATACCATAAAAGAAATACAAAAGTACCATAACACGAAGAGAGTAATCATTGAACCAATCATTAAAGTGCTTGATTTTTGGAAGGCCGTAATTCAAAAGGTAGCACACTTTCAGTGACAGCATGGTCTATCTAAAATAGGATCCCACCAACATTTCAATATTAACCAACTTGTAGTGGATGGGTGATTTTCGTTTTTCTGAGATTTATTCTATAGCCGTTGTAGACTTAGGTTGCACATATACGGATACATGCATGGGTACGGATTCGAAGACACGGGATATGGGTACTATAGAGAATACAGGATACAGGTACATGTACGGGTACTATGGAAAGTGTTTAACATATAGTGTAGAAATTATATCATAATTATATCTTATATTATCTTATTATGTAACAAACATTAATGGGACATCTTAACTCCCTAATATGTTTTAGTTAAGTTCTCTCAACCACTTTTCAGCCGTTAATTCCTTTATGGTTTAGACGGTTGGTCTTACTGGCAGACACAACATTTATTGTTGTTGTCTGCATGTCCGCTGTTGTTATTTACTACTACAAACCAAACCTCAAGACTCCCCAGTATATCTTGTATCTATTTATACTCATCTCCTTCTGTTAATAACAAGAAGAAGAGTTTTCTCCTTTTACTTGCTTCTCTTTATCTTTTCATGGTATCGGAGCCTTAATCGATCTTCAAATTTTCTTCTTCATCATGTGGTCTCTTTCTGATGTAACATCAGCAGAACCACAGAATAATCTACATTCTGGGTTAACTGATTCAACAACTCCTATTACAAACCATAGATTAGATGGCAACAACTATCTCTTATGGTCCAGGTCTATGAAGATGCTCATCACTGGTCAAAGCAAAATGGGATACCTCACTGGATCCAAAGTTGCACCAGATGCCAACGATGAAAAGTCCGATGCTTGGGATACGGAAAATAACCAAGTCATGACTATCCTTCTCAGATCCATGACTAAGGATACTAGTGAAAACTTCATGTTTTATGATACAGCCCAAGAAATCTGGGCTATTGCTCGTGATCTTTACTCAAAGAAAGACAACATTTCTGAGATATATGGCATAGAAGCTCAGATTCAAGGATACAAGCAAGGAGACCTTACTATCACCTAGGCCTGTAAGTGAGCCTTAAAGTTCGATTCGATTCGGCGTGTTCGGCTCGAAAAAATTCTGTTCAGGGCTCGGCTCGTATCATCAAACGTAGAATAGGGCCTTGGAAATTGGTATTCAGCAAACGAGCCGAACATGTTCGAACATGTTCGGCTCGTATCATCAAACGTAGAATAGGGACTGTAAGTCTTTAATATTTTGGACATGTTATGTTATATTTTGGGACATGTAATGTATTATTTTGGTTTTGGACATGTATTTTTGAACTAGAATTATTTATTGGGTATTTTTGAATTTTCGGACCGAACTGTTCGAGCCGAATAATACCGAATTTTTTCCCTTTTTTTTAAGTTCGAATACGAACCGAATCCTAATATTTTAGGCTCGAAAATTTCGAGCCGAATCGAGCCATGTATTCGAAAATGTTCGAGCCAAACCGAACTACTCCAGGGTTCGGTAGGGTTCGGCTCGTTTACAGGCCTACTGTCACCCAGTACTTCAATCAACTCACCAGGGCTTGGCAACAATTGGACATGTTTGAAGCACTTGATTGGAAAAGTGCAGATGATGCTACAATATACAAGCGGTGGTGGAACAAAAAAAGATATTCAAATTCCTTATAGGATTAAATCCTTCCTTAGATGATGTAAGAGGTTGAGTACTGGCCACAAAACCTCTTACATCCCTCAAAGTGGTTTTTTTTTTTGAAATCAAGCATGAGGAGAGTAGGAGAACACTTATGCTCAAAGGAACCACCTCTGAAACTACTATTGAAGGATATGCCCTCATATCTCAAGGGAAAGCCTTTGATCATTCTGAAAATAGTAAGATTTCTGCTTCATACAGCAAGAACAAAGAGGACAAGATGTGGTGTGAACATTGTAGGAGAACCAACCACACTAAAGAAACCTGATGGAAGATCCATGGCAAGCCTGAGAACTGGAAGTCAACAAAACAGAACTCTAAGGAAAGCCATGGAAAAGTGGTCACTGAAGAAAGGAAAGAGAGTCCTTCCTTCAGCAAGGATCAACTGGAGGCTCTCAAATCCTATCTCACCCAACAAATGTCAGACTCCACTCTAAATGAATCTGCTACTCATGCCAAATCAGGTATTATTCTGTCTGCTCTTAGTACTTCTGAACTTGGGAAAAACCCTTGGATCATAGATTCAGGGGCATCTTCTCACATGACTGGTACTAAGAGCCTCCTGACCAACTTTAAAACTTGCAATCATATTCACAAAGACAAAATTGCTGATGGTTCCATCTCCTCTGCTCAAGGAACTGGAGATGTAACCATCTCTGACTCTATCACTCTGAAAAATGTTCTATATGTTCCTAAACTTGACTGCAGTCTAATATCTGTTGGCAAATTAACTTAAGACCTAAACTGGGATATTGTGTTCTTTGCTAACCAATGCATTTTTCAAGATCATTTATCTCTGAGGATAATTGGCAATGCTAAAGCATGTTCAGGGCTGTTTATCATTAATAAGAGTGACCATTCTGAGAAGAACAAGTTGCAAGTTGCCTCTAGTGTCAGGAACTGTATTTGCAATGATGTAATTGTGTGGCACTATAGGCTAGGCCACCCAAGTTTTGCTTATATAAAACTCTGTTTCCTGATAAATTTAAGGGTTGTAATCCTAATCATTTGAAATGTGAGATTTGTCAGTTTGCTAAAATCACTAAATCTGTTTATGCTAAATTACCATATATGCAGTCTAAACCCTTTGCCTTAATCCATAGTGATGTGTGGGGCCCTTCAAGAGTTAAAAATGTAACTAGGAGTAGATGGTTTGTCACTTTTATAGATGACCACTCTAGGGTTACTTGGCTCTACCTTATGAAAGATAAATCTGAAGTTGGCACCATTTTTCAGAATTTTTACAATATGGTTACTACTCAATTTGACACCAACATTAAAGTTCTAAAAATTGATAATGCTAAAGAGTATTTTGAGTCTAACTTATGCACTTTCTTAAAGGATAAGGGTGTTGTCCATATCAGTAGTTGTGTTGAAACTCCACAGCAGAATGGAACTGCTGAAAGGAAGAATAGACACCTACTTGAAATGGCAAGATCACTTATGTTTTCCATGAATGTGCCTAAGTATCTTTGGGGTGAAGCCATTCTTACTGCTACCTACTTAATTAATAGGTTGCCTAGTAGAGTTCTGAATTTTCAGACTCCCCTGCAAACCTTAATATTTGTTCACCCTTGCACTCATCTCACCACTAATCTACCTTCGAAAATATTTGGGTGTACCACTTTTGTGTATATTCATGTTCAACACAGAAGCAAACTTGACCCTAGAGCTCACAAATGCATATTTTTTGGATACTCTGTGAATCAAAAAGGATATAAATGTTACTCCCCGAGCACTAAGAAGTTTTATAATACCATGGATGTCAAATTATTTGAAGAAACACCATTCTATAATGATCAAACTGAAACGTTTTCTGAATGTGCTGACAATTGGGACATATTTGATATCCTTGTGTCCATTTTCCCTCCTACACTAACATATGTGCAGATTGATCAAGAAGACCCTCAACAGACTGGAATCTCAGACCCTCAGGAGACTGAAATCTCAGATCCCCAGCAGACTGAAATCCCAGACCCTCAGCAGACTAAAATCTTAGATCCTCAGCAGACTGAATCTTCAAAGCCTCAGTAGACTCAAAGACTCCATATTCAGCAGGTCTATAAAAGAAGAAAAGTCAAAAACACACCCGCTGTTTCTCAAGGTACTAGTATCATACCTCCAGATGGAACTACAAATAGCTTACCTCAACAATCAGGTATTATTTCTCCATCTAAAGCTGATGATAGGCCTATTGCTCTAAGGAAAGGTAAAAGGTTGTGCACTAAACACCCCATCTATACTTTCATATCTTATGATAAGTTGTCTCCTGCATTTTGCTTGTTTACTAGAAACTTGCATGGGCACTAAAAACCCCATCTATACTTTCATATCTTATGATAAGTTGTCTCCTGCATTTTGCTTGCATGGGCACTATCATCACTAAACAAGTGAACTGCAACAGTTTCGATTTCCTTCTGTGTAGAGCACCAGTTCCCTACATTGTCTTGAATTTCGTGGATCTCTAATCTTCTAACTTTTTCCTTGGCAGTTGTTATAGTATAAGTGTCGAAGGAAGTCTAATGAGTGCAAGTTAGCTGACCTTTGAAGACTCGTCACTCTATTGAGTTAGTCAGCAGCTCTATGATAGGCAGTTATTCAGTTATATTTAATTAGTTTCGGTTACAACCGTTTATAACTTACTCATAACTGATTCATGAGGTGTATGAAGTTATAAATATCCCATTAACAGCATCATTGTAACTTAACTTGTTGATTTTACTTCAATAATAATCCTTCCACGTTTTCTTTACATTTTGTTTGTGTTTTTACAAACTTCAACAACAGTGTCATGGAAAAATGCAGTATTTTTATCACCTTCCTTGAACCATTTGAACCCAGATCTTTGTTTCCAGAACTCCTCTTGTTGGGCAAGACTAAGATTATAGAGGGCTTGAGCTTTTGACAAGGCAATTTTGTTTGTATTGTTTGGATTGCTATCATAAATTGTCTCCAAATGTTGGACATCTTCCTCATGTTTCCTAACATTAGCATGAACATCTCCAAAAGTGTCCTTATTCCGCTTCTTGAGACCTTGCTTCAGCCTTTTCAACTTGAACATGAAACCAACCATTCCATGTACACTTCCTTCAACAACCTTGTTCCAACTCTCCCCAACCACTATTTTGAATTGATCATTGAGGAGCTGCATGTTTTGGAATTTAAAAGACGATGGACCTTTGTGTTGGTCATGAACAGCATATAAGATAGGAACATGATCGGATCCAGACCTATTCAGAGTATGCACTATCCCCACACTACTACCCTCCATCCAAAGTGTATTAAAAACTAAACAGCCTAACTTCTACCTGACATAGGTAGAGGGCCTCCAACCTGCCCATGTAAACATAAAACCATCAATTGGAAGGTGAAATACCCTCTTAATGACAGGAAATTGTATAAAAACACAGATCAATTTCTAGGTCATCTAATCATGTAGATTTCAATCCATATGCCAATTATCCCTCATTAACATTTGTGTTATCTTTGAAACCATCAAACAAACAAAACAAACAATATCAAACAGGAGTATCGAGAATCAATACTCAACAGCATCCTCTCGTGTTAGCCCTATGAATGCAAAAGTTGTCCAAATTTGTCTTTCCCTTAGCTGGCCTAACAATTTGGATTGCTTCCTTTTGAAAGCCATCAAAAGTTGTTTAAAGTTGTCCTACCCTTAGTTGGCTCAACAATTTGGATCCCTTCCTTTTAAAAGCCATCAAAATTGTTAGGGTGATCGGTATCATGAATTTGGGACACTAGACAACATTTGGCTCCTGCTTTCCGGCATGAAAGCCATAGCTTCAGATCCACTAAAGTCAATCTTCCTCATCTTTGCTTTACTATGGAATACAAGGAGCTGTTGAATACTTCAAGGGAATCTAATTCCAGAAATTTGTGTCCGAGAATATATAAAAATCTTCATATATATATACATCATTTTACCTGTTAAGTACCACCATATTAATTCACATAAACTCAGAAAATTACGCATAAAAAAATAAAAACTCGAACCAGTAAACAAAATCATGTTGACAATCATGCCATTAAGCAAGTTCAAACTTCAAAAGAGGAATAATTAATTATAATAAAGGAATAATAGACTCAAAATTCTGAAGAACGTTTTTCAGAAATCATTACCCTCTCTACCTTCCCCTCCAATACAAAACTAGTCTCAGTCCTCACTTTTCCTCTTTTTCTTCTTTTTGTCTTTCTTTTTACTTAGACTTTCAGTTTCTTCTTCTTTTTCATCCTCATCCTTGTTTTTCTTCTTCTTTTTCCTTTTGTCTTTCTTTTCAACTGGGGATTCAGTTTCTCCTGCCTCTGAATGCTTTCTCTTCTTCTTCTTTTTCTTCTTCTCTCCTCCTCCCACTTCATCATCTGCATTTTCATTCTCCTCGTCGTCTTCTGTCGTGTTCTTTATCGCTTTCTTTTTGTCCTTCTTTCCAATTGATACTGTTTCAGGTAAAACACCGCTATCGTCTGTAACGTTAGTGCTCTTCTTATTCTTCTTCTTTTGCTTTTCCCCATCACTAACCGGAGCTTCATGGTCTTTGTCTTCCTCAGCTAGAGCCTCAATTTGTCCGATAATGGCGTCTGCTGCAGGATTATATGTCTGCAAGAGAGAGAGAGAGAAACTAATTACAATTATTCTAATCAGTATTCAAAGGTACCTTCCATTGGCACTACGTGTGACGTTTTCTATTTATAGGGTCCCTGGCCACAGTAAGTTACGGTGCATATATAGGGGTCCTTTAAAATATACATAAGCACGTATAACTAAAACACGGTGCAGACCTTGGCAGGGGTAATCAGACCAGCAGCACCCTTCTTCCGATCCTTGTCATAAACTTCAATTTTTGGTTTGCCTTTGACAGAGCCAGCAGAATGGCTCAACTCTCTGCCTTCCAAACTTCTTAATCGTGTTTCAAGCTGAAGAAACCACCATAGCATGGATATCAATAATAAAGAAACAAAAAGAAGACAAAGGAAACAAGAATGAGAATGAATACCTTCAAGCGATTTTCCAACCCCAAAGTATTATCCACGCTCTCCCCAAGAGCATCATATCTAATTGCCAACGCAGCTTTAGATGCCAAAATTCTTGCAATTTTACCCTTATGCTTTGGTGCTGCTTGTCCAATTAAAGATGCATGGTATATTATACCGTATTTAGGGGTAGGGTTCTTCGACTTAAGAGCTCTAAAAAGGGCTTTTTCTGCACCAAGTATCTGTATGGTGCTTCCTGGTTGTTTTGAAAGATTTAACAGGCTGCCACCATGAGCAATAAGCCGAGCACCGACAAGTTCTCCAACAAGAGCTGTGAGATTTGGAGCAATCGTGTTCATACGGCTCTTCAGATAATCATAGAGTTGGGTTCTATACTCAGAAAGTGTAAGCACTTGGTGGCAAAGTTCCTTTATATTTTTCAAGTCAAGGTCACTGATTTCAGTACCCATTGATATTGATGAAGCTGCCTTCAACTCTGTTTCAACCTCTTCAGATAGAAACTAGTATTTCAAAACATACAAATGATCAACAATCAAGCTGAGACATTCGATTAGTGTAATAAAAACACAATCTATAGAACTTGATTAGCAGGAAACTCATGCGAAAATACAGATGTAATGGAAACTCATTTCAACCAAATGACATAGGACCATAAACTTAACTAGTCAAGTTCTAGTGGAAGATATATAAAAAACAACAACAAAGGTCAAATGTCTACCTCGGAAAAATCAAGCTTGGCAGCATTTACACGATCGCCCATCAACACTACAGCCCTGGCATATAGGATATTGTCTTGGACAATCTTTGCCAACTCAGGAAAATGCCAACCATACCATTCACGAACTCTCATAGCATATGTGTTTAGCTCCTTGTCAACGTTATCCAAAAGGCCAATTGCTTGAACAATCATTGTATCCACCTAAAAAGACAAAAAGTATAGCCAAGCACATGATCATGAGTGAGATAAAACACTTACATATCAACAACTTTCAAACTGCCTCAACCGAGGTTTAAATCAATATAATTTTTATAATTATCAAACAAATGGTTCAGGATTTGAAGTCGCATTTACAGAATATGTAACAAAGGCATATATGGCAAGCTCAATAAGTTAAATTGCAACGTCAAGCTGTTTCAGCATTGAAGAATGGAGGACAAGGGGCGTCACACAAAATAATTCAACCAACTACTTCGTTTTTCTTTTGCGAGGAATTGAAGTTAGGGATTCAACTAAATTCATATAGCTTCAACATGCATTACTTAATAATTTAACTCTATCTTCTTGGATTTATTTAAAATCGATTCAAAGCTACATGCTCGTTGTGTACCGGAAATGAAGACAAGATTGACTACAAAACAGATACATCAATATCAACTCACCTTGTCAGGGCTAAACTTAAGCTTGTACCTAGACAAGCTGTGAGACAAGCCCAAGCTCATTGGAGCCAAGTCTTGGGATGCCAAACCGGATATCAGTTCAGACAATTGACTCCTCAAACCTCTCATCAGCTCCATAACACTATTGTCGTGGACACAGTCAATTTGCTTCAAAAGAACAACGGGCAGTTTTCATTTTAAGCTTTAATAAAAAAGGAAAAAATAAGAGGATATAAAAACAGAGCAAACATATACAATGCGAACAACATAAAATGCGAACCAGTTTTTCCTTGATAACATTCCCAAGCTTGGAATCAGCAACTCCTAAAGACTCTCCATCACAATGATCCCTCAAAAACTTACGAAGACCTTTGCTAGGTTTGCTGTCGATCAGTAAAGTCGCAGCTGACAACGCCTCTGCCGTATTCTCAAACTTAGAAAATGCTTTTAACTTCACAACCTAATATGGACATTCAAACCAAAAGATGAATCAATCAATCGCAAAAAAGGTCTTATAAATTGAAAAAAGTAACAAGCAAAGCAACCCAAAACAAGATAAATAGGACAAGTATGTTTCATGGTGCGTGGATAGCAGCGTTGTGGACATATTCTCTCAGATTTTAGCTGTTGTAAAAATAAAACACCATCACTAAACGGAAATACACCAACAAACAAACAAAAAAAGAAAAGAGGAAAACCTTTCTTGCAGAGTCAGCTGAGGCAAACTCTTTCCACAAATCCTGAAAAACAACAACACATAAGCAATGAATGACTAATAAGCTAAACCTAGAAACTAAAAGACACAAATGTTCAGACATTACTTGGACTTGGGACAATTTGCCTTCATCCAAAACTTTAAAAAGTGCAAAGCCTGCAGGGGTTTCGAAAAGAATAAGCATTTCTCTTATGTTCCACTGCCCCGATTAGCTCGAAAATTCTTTGAAGGAATTTGATGGCTTGTGCGAGATGGAAGAGTATTGCTCTTCAGAAACTTTTGTGTGTTATAACGCAGAGGAGCTGGGAGCTGGGAGCTGGGAGCTGGGTTTAGGGTTTAAGGGGCGCCGCGTTTTTTCCTTTTTCTTTTTCCAAATTGGGATTATTATTAGGTGTGTTCTATCGGCATCCCCTGTTTTTACTTTTCGCATTCATTTATTGACTATTTTTTCGGGTGAAAAAAACGTCGGTCCCCCGTTTTTACTTTTCGCATCCATTTATTGACTATTTTTTCGGGTGAAAAAAACGTCGGTGACACCGACGTTCCTTGTTGAACATCAACGTCGGTGCGCGCGCGTTTGTGTGCAACAAGAAACCGCCGTGGAAAATCGTGGACGACGTTTTCGAGTTTTAACACTTTTACAAAGGAACGTCGGTGCAGTCTTGTTGTTTTTATGGAGCACCAACGCCATCGACGCGACGTTGGTGCTCCACATCCACAAAACACAAGTGCGCATCGACATTCTTTTGTAAAAAATCACCGGGTGCCCGAAGTAATTTTTTGTGGTGCCGGGAGTAATAGGGGTGTCAGTAATAAATAGGGGATGCCGAGAGAACCCCTATTATTATTATTATTATTACTACTAGGGGAAGGCGAGGCCGTGCAAGGGACGGCGTGTCCAACGATAAAATTATTTTGAAGCTAATTATATTCATTGAGAGTGCATTTAAAAAGGGTATGAATGAGAAAGTAACATCAGATTATGCATGCACACAGAATTCACCAATATTCTGTAATGGGTGCAAGGTATTCCATGGCTGGCAGGAAGGGCAAAATATTGTTGATCATACACATAGTTGCGTATAGAAGCAGGATACAACAGTTACAACACAATAATTGTTTAACACATGACAATACACAAAAAAAGAGGATTATTTCACCTCGTAGTAACAGACAAATATGTATTATGCAGAAATTGGACATCAAGAACACATCTAATGCCTACAATACACGAACGTCGTGCCAAATGCTAACTACATTATTACATAAAGAGTAGCAAGCATTACTACTTGTTCAAAAGGGGAAACACAAATGACCGGTTCATAGCATCCTTTTCCACAGAAACACCAGAAAGCTAGTTCATGATATCCTTCTTTTTGCTCTTTTTGATTGGGCTCTCTAACAACTGAGCTGATCCAATTGCCAAACCATGTGTAGAATCTGGGTCTTTCTCAACTTTGACAGCAACATCACTTGCTTAGCTATGGCAAGAACTTCACCAATAATGATCAGTTCAGTGTCCTTACCGGAAGCTAGATGGGCTGTGTGATCTGATGCAGGAGTCTATGGGGATTTTATCTTGAAGTCAAGTCGTCTCTTCATAGATGAGGGTTGAGTGGAAGAACTATCCCTATCAATCGAATAACTGATTTCATCGAGAACATTTTACGTAGTTGGGCTAAAGAGTTGCATGCAGGGGCGGACCCACCCTATGCCCGGGGTGGTCTCAAGCCCCCCCAAATGGTCACAAGACCCCCCACATATGGTCCCAAGCCCCTCCCAAATTTTTATTATTGTAGTAGTAGTGTTAATATTATTATGTTATGTGTCTTTTTTCGAACAAAACACCTTATATCCTAGTGGTTTAAGAACAAACCTTTTTAAGTCCATAATTTACAGGTTGTAAGTTCAAATCCCACTACCAACATTTTTTATTTTATTTTATTTTTCCGGATTTTTTTTAGCTTTGCAGTTTATATACCAAGACCACCCCGAAAATTTTTCCTGGTTCCGCCACTGGTTGCATGCTGGCTTACTTGTCATGTCTAGGTTCAGCAGCGGTAATGCATTTGATCCGTGAGCCCCCAGGTTCGCTGACTGGTGCAACAGCACGAAGTACAATGTTATCTCCCATGTACAGTTTTAAAAGTGGGAAGTTACGAACGCTGCTTTCCATAAATTTCTTGTCAAAATACTTAAGAAAGCAAACAATTGCTTTCCCATTTATGTCTTTCTCAATAGCCTGGACCATAGAAATATTCTGCAATTTCACAAAAATTAGAACAATGTGTGAACTTGTCAATATCATTGATTCATGGAAAGAGCAGAAAGAGTCATTCTAATAAAACTGAAAACCTAGCAAGTACAACAAGAAATGTGGTTCAACCATGATAAATGATCTTGTCATCAAATTTTTCATTGGTAGAAATATGTAAGAAGATAGATGGTCTTTTCATTAAATGTTCCAGAGAATGTGCCAATAAGACCACCATGATATGCCTAAGAAACAAAACAATGATGGCATGTTAAATTGGATAACAATTTATGTGGTAGTATGGCCAGGGGCGGAGCCAGGATTGTGGTTTAAGGGTGGCGGAATTCTAAAAATTAACTGTCGTGGAAAAAGTGTTTAAAAAAATTACCCTAGATACAAATAAGAAAATTGATGTGATTTATATTATAAAAATATATTGACTGTATTGTTTTTTTTTATATTAATAAATGACTATAAAAAATCCTAAGTTTAATATAGTAAGTAACTTTCAAAAAATTTGGATTGTCATCTTTCTAAAATGTAAAATAATCTTTAGAAAGATGTGTTGAAATCCATGAGTAAAAAAAATATATTGTTTTTGATATTAATAATTGGCATGAATATTAATAAATGACTATAAAAAAAGGAAATATCTTTTCACACAAATTTTTATCTTACCACACAGAATTTTTTTTCCAATTTCGCCCATATTTTTTTTATTTTACGCGCGTTTATTCTAACCAAAGTTTGGTCAGAATATGACACATTATCCGTACTGAAATATGGTCAGAATATACGTGTTGAGAGTCCACATTTGGTTGATTCGACCATATTTTAGGTAATGTTTGAAGTTTTCCAAACTCTTACATAGTCGAGCATCATTCGACCAATATTGAGTCCGGAATACTCTACACATTCGACTAGAATTGGGTCGGGATAACAACAACAATATAAGAGCACCACCATTATTGATTCGATTTGAATTTCGGACGAATATTAAAAGTTTTTTGTATTCAATTTTAGTCGAATGTCTTTCGACCGGTATTGAGTATGAAAAACATTCAAAATTCTGTTTAGAATAAAATCAGTATAATGATCGTATTCTGACTCAAATTGGGTCGAATGGGCTGTGTGTGAATTGACCATAAATTGGCCGAATAGTATATATTTTCCGGACTCATTTACGGTCGAATGGCGAGGCGTGTGGAATATCCAAACGAAGCCCACTCTCGACTCTTGGTAACTGTAAAACAACATTTGTGTGAAAAGATAGTAATTAAAACCGAAGTTTAATATGGTAAGTAATTTTCGAAATTTTTGGATTGTCATCTTTCTAAAATGTTAAGAAATCTTGAGAAAAAAATTGTTGAAATCCTTGAGTAAAAAAAATGCAGCTACAAGGTTCAAACTCAATCCATTGCATGTAAAATCTATGCAACAAACTACTAGACCAATCACGTAACGTAGAATTTCATAGGAACATATAATCTATATTATATTATTTGCAACATATTACCAAATATGAAGGGTATTTTAGTAATTCATCGAAAAATTTAAGGGGGCACGAGCCCCCTTGCCCCTCTATAAGTCCGCCTGTGAGTATGGCAGCAATTATTGTTTAAGTGTTATGGTTATGGCAAGTTTTATTTTAACTTGAAGGCAATAAAATAGTAAATTCGATGCCGTAAAATGATCATACTTGAAAATTTTGAGGAAATTATAACAACAGTATTACAAACAACGAGAGAGCCACGCATATTTTGTGGAAGAATAACTGGAAATATATGAGGTATGTAACGAAAATGGATCTAAGTTACCTTAAGAACCAGAACAAATAATGTAAAGCATATGGTATGCAACTTTAGCACACTAAAGGACGGATAACAAAAAAAAGGCATAGTTAATGCATGAAGAGTCATTACGGTTGCGCATACCTTCTCATCTAGTTCTTTCATCTCAGCAGCAGTGTGTTTGATCAGTTTGTCCGCATCGGGGCTGAATAAGGTAGCCCACAGAGTTGACCTACCGTCATCCAAGTAAATCCCTATGTGGCACCTGTTCAGGGTTAAATTGTATGATTTTTAGAGATATATTTTATATCGATTTCCCCCATATTCTTATGTTTTTCATAGAAATCGAGCTTTATATTGAAATATTGAGTAAATGATGTTTTCAATGGTTAAATTGCGAAACGTAACGAATTAGGTGCTTAAATGGTGATTTTATATTATTTTGGAATTGTGTTACGCTTTGGTATGTTTTCCTAATTTGTAGATTAACATTGGTTATGGAAAAGATGATCTTAAAGAGAGAAATTCGAAGTTGGAAAGGAATCAATCACATTTATGGAAGAATAGAAGATTTAAGGAAAGAAATCAAGTTGATTGATCCAGCCGAACTGGCATCCAGAAGAGTGGACGAGCGTTTGAAAAGCTGGACGGGCGTCCAGAAGAGGAAAAGTGATTCAGAGAGTTTGGACGTTGTTTGGACGAGCGTCTGCCCTTGAGTCCAAAGCAGTTGGACGGGCGTCCACCCAAAACGGACGGGCGTCCACCCAAAACGGACGGGCGTCCACCCAAAACGGACGGGCGTCCACCGCCGACTTAGCCTGGCCGACCTAAAAATCTATATAAAGCAGCTGCGCCCCAACCCTAAATCATACCATAATTTCTCATACACTAAAACCTAGAGGAGCACCGCACTTTGGGAGTCTCAAGGCCGGTCACCCGAGCTTGTGCTCGGGTGATCCGAGGTTAGAATAGGATCGTTTTTGTTTCGTTTTCAATTCATGGATCATCCATTGTATAAACTATGTGAGTTCATCTTTTTGATTTATTCAAGCTTCGTTTATCTTCATGATTTTTGGTTTATTTTGTATTTTTTTATGCAATTTAAGATGCCATGTGAATTAGATCGAGCGATCAGTTTGCTATTGATGTTTTACAATACGAGAGTTGCGTAAACGCTAGATCACCATAGAAATATAGGATCTTTAATCGTTAATTCGTGACAAATTAATTGGTTAATTATCTAGGTTGTTAGATTCTAAAATACGATAGTTAACTTGAATCTACACCTTCGTTTTGTATGGGAATTGGTCTCAACATTCGGGAGAGGAGAGATCGATAATTGAATTCACTAAGGAATTAGGAATTCGTAGCTTGAGAAATAGATTCACTAAGAGATTAGGAATTTGTATCTCGTGTAAAGGTGAAACCACAATTTGAATTAAAATCATGAGATGAACTAGGATTGAAATCACTTGGTTTGTATTTTGTTTGATTCCATGTATCTTTAGTTTAGGTCGTTTTTATTGTTTGTTAGAGGTTAGATTTGTTTTAGTCGTTCTATCTTCGTTTTTATGTTCGTTCTTTCGTTTATTTGTTTTCGTGAGTAGCAATTGAGAGAGTTAATAAGACTAGATTCAACATCCCGATTCCCTGTGGATCGACCCCTTACTTATCTCGCTCTACTATCAACAACCCGGTATTCGGCCGGTTAGGAGTTAGTTTTGCATATAGGTTAGGGTTTATAAATTTTCTTTTTGTTTAGTGATGCAAAATCCTCCGAACAAAAGTGGCGCCGTTGCCGGGGAATCGGTGTTTTGTTGAATCTAATTGAGTTAATTCTTCTATTTTGTTACGATTTAATTTTTTTTGGGATAAAAGGGGTCGTTAGGGCACATGGTGGTATTTTGGCCGTAACTTTCGGCTCGAGTGTCCGTTTGGCGCGCGGGACCCCAATTCGGAAAGCTCGTTCCGACGCCGACGACGTGGTGAACCGCCGTAGGCCGTTCAACACCGTTTTCGAGGTCAAAATCCACTGTTTTCCCTTCCATTTTGGCCCTAGAAGATTTCACCACGTTTTTTTTCCTCCGTCTTAGTGTTTTTTTTTTTTGTTTTAAATTTTTCGTAGGTAGGTTTCCGTTTCTTTTTTCTGTTTCTTTTCTTTCAATAAGAGTAGCGTCACACAAATTGAGAGTTTTTATTTTTGCCATGTTTCGATGACCGTTGGGTTAAGAATGTGCAAAAAGTTTTTTTACTCAATATGTGAAACGTGAAGTGCAACCTAATCTGTGACCTAGTGTGCTCTGTGCTTAAATTTATCCGTGGCTGCTGTATGTGTGATTTGATGATCTGAATTGCCATGAGTTTAAGATGTTAGTTTAGGGTTTTAATTTGTGCTTTACTAAGTTGCGGGGTCTTTGTATCGAACTTTCAAACGGGCGTTCGGCTCATTGAATGCCCGTCCAGTGCACAATTTCCAGGCAAACGCCCGTTTGGTATGTTGAACGCACGTCCAGGTTCCAATTTTTCTTGAATTGATTTTTAATGCTTTATTTGACGTGGATACTTTAATATGAGCTTCGTGGCTAGTTATTTTTACGTAGATGTTACGAACTTGCATGTGTACATCTTTCCATCTACCGATCCATGTTAAATAATTGATTAACTTTTATATACATGATTCATCCATGCATGTTATAGTTCTTGTCGGTTCTCGTATGCTATAAGCTGTTCTTATTGTTGTTTAGTAGCTAATGTCGGTTTCCGTATGCGCATATCGTTGTGATGAATCTTGTGAGCTTTGAGACCTATGTGCTTTCTTGTCATTTTTGTAACTCATTTGGGTAGCTACTTGTCGGTTTTCCGTATGCTACCATGTCTTCTTATGAGTTATATCTGTTTAGTATAGCTAAGCTGTTGGTTTTCCATAATGCTATCACCTTTGATGAGTCTTAAGGCGCGTACACCGCATGCAATGGACGATCTTGTCGTTTATCGTAAACTATCATTATTTGGTAGACGTTTATGATATACATGTCGTGTTGCAAATGAGTGGGCTAGTTTTCTTTCTTTTATTTTCTTTTATTTTTGCATATCATTTAGTTGCATGTCATCTAGTTGTATTGTTTTTCTTTTATTTTTCTTGAGGGTAGTTCTTGTCGGCTTGCCGTACGCTACCACTTTTATTTTATGTCCTTCATTTTTTGTTTACGCACGGGCCGTAGTCTTTGTAGAGTTGTACGAGCCAACTTTCTCACCCGAGCCTGTCGAATTTATTTTTATCTATTTCTTTTATTAGGATTGCATATCATGTAGATTGCATTGTAATATATTTTCGTATAGTGCACCTAGCTTGCTATTTTGTAATGTTCCATGTATATGTTCCTTCTTTATATGAGCATAATCTGAAAAAATCTCTATAACTTCTTTTCCATGTGTTTTACATGTATAATCCTTTTTCCCCGTAGACTCTTTTTGCACTGATCAAGTATGCAGGACATTTGTGATAGCTATTGTGCGCTTTCACGAAGATATCAGTTTTCCTGTGATGCTCCACAGTCTACTGATCTATTCAAGCTTTCTTGGATCTGTGATACTCCACATTTCCAAGGTTATTCGAAGCAATTTTGGTTCTTCATGAGGGTCTTCCCGGAATTGCCAGCTTGGAAATACAATCAGCTAAGTTCTCTTCATTTTTATTTCTGTACAACTTGAGGACAAGTTGCAATCTAAGTGTGGGGGAGGGGTTAGGTATCTACGTTCATTTGCTTAATTAGTTGTATTTCTATGAAAAGTGCTAAATTTTTAAAAAAATTTGTTTTGTCCCGAGTGAACAAATGCATATCTTTGTTTGAGTTCTTATATCATTGATGCTTTATTTTGCATATTTAGTAAATTTAGATGTTTCACCCCCCATATTTTTCACGAGCCATAGTGAATGATGAGATAAAATATAAAGTTATACCCCTTTTGGATTAGTGATTTTTGGTTTTCTTATAAGTCATGTGCTTAGTGCTACGTATGTATCTTGAGATTTATGATAGTTTGTATTTAGATCCGGAGTATGGTATACTGTGAATATCTAAGGTTTGAATGTGATAAGTAACACGTAGCTTATTGTCAAATGAAAAGGTTGAAAAATATAAGAATTAGTTGGGTGTGTCGAAAGCTAGTCGACGATTTGAGTGCGATAGGGTATACCACGTATGTCTATACCACTATGATGACCAAAAGCTCACGACAGTCAGAAGAAGCTGCCTTATGATTTGAGTAAGGTAGGGTATATCTCGAATATCCTATTCTGCTATGACAGGGCAAAAGCTCATTCTGATGTGTGTTTAAAAAGTGGAAAAAGTTAAATCAACTTGAATAAGAATTGGTATGAATTGAATAAGTATAAGACTAATCGTCTATCTTATCCCCAGTATAAACTGATAGATATGCTGTAGGGATTATCCTTTGAGTATTTCAGAAAGGTCCTAGATGCCTTCTATCATTCTTTTTGGGGTATTTTACGTTTGTAGGGTGCATCTTATAAGTGTCATTTATTTCTAGTCTACGAGGGGGTATTAGCTAGTTTTGCCTTGAATCAATTTCAAGTTTGGACTTAGTGGAAGTTTTCTATGGCTTTGCACACACACACTTGGGCGAACCTCTAACCTATTGAATATGTTTTATATTTGCATAAATGTTTATTTGTCTCGAGCTATGATTATGTTTTGTTTTGCTCGGGACGAGCAAAAGTTTAAGTGTGGGGGTGTTGTTCAGGGTTAAATTGTATGATTTTTAGAGATATATTTTATATCGATTTCCCCCATATTCTTATGTTTTTCATAGAAATCGAGCTTTATATTGAAATATTGAGTAAATGATGTTTTCAATGGTTAAATTGCGAAACGTAACGAATTAGGTGCTTAAATGGTGATTTTATATTATTTTGGAATTGTGTTACGCTTTGGTATGTTTTCCTAATTTGTAGATACACATTGGTTATGGAAAAGATGATCTTAAAGAGAGAAATTCGAAGTTGGAAAGGAATCAATCACATTTATGGAAGAATAGAAGATTTAAGGAAAGAAATCAAGTTGATTGATCCGGCCCGAACCGGCATCCGGAAAGAGTGGACGAGCGTTTGAAAAGGCGGACGGGCGTCCGAAGAAGAGGAAAAGTGATTCGAGAGAGTTTGGACGTTGTTTGGACGAGCGTACGCCCCGAGTCCAAAGCGGTTGGACGGGCGTCCACCCAAAACGGACGGGCGTCCACCGCCGACTTAGCTGGCCGACCTAAAAATCTATATAAAGCGAGCATGCGCCCCAACCCTAAATCATACCATAATTTCTCATACACTAAAACCTAGAGGAGCGCCGCACTTTGGGAGTCTCGAGGCCGGTCACCCGAGCCTTGTGCTCGGGTGATCCGAGGTTAGATTAGGATCGTTTTTGTTTCGTTTTCAATTCATGGATCATCCATTGTATAAACTATGTGAGTTCATCTTTTTGATTTAATTTAAGCTTCGTTTATCTTCATGATTTTTGATTTATTTTGTATTTTTTTATGCAATTTAAGATGCCATGTGAATTAGATCGAGCGATCAGTTTGCTATTGATGTTTTACAATACGAGAGTTGCGTAAACGCTAGATCACCATAGAAAGATAGGATCTTTAATCATTAATTCGTGACAAATTAATTGGTTAATTATCTAGGTTGTTAGATTCTAAAATACGATAGTTAACTTGAATCTACACCTTCGTTTTGTATGGGAATTGGTCTCAACATTCGGGAGAGGAGAGATCGATAATTGAATTCACTAAGGAATTAGGAATTCGTAGCTTGAGAAATAGATTCACTAAGAGATTAGGAATTTGTATCTCGTGTAAAGGTGAAACCACAATTTGAATTAAAATCATGAGATGAACTAGGATTGAAATCACTTGGTTTGTATTTTGTTTGATTCCATGTATCTTTAGTTTAGGTCGTTTTTATTGTTTGTTAGAGGTTAGATTTGTTTTAGTCATTCTATCTTCGTTTTTATGTTCGTTCTTTCGTTTATTTGTTTTCGTGAGTAGCAATTGAGAGAGTTAATAAGACTAGATTCAACATCCGGATTCCCTGTGGATCGACCCCTTACTTATCTCGCTCTACTATCAACAACCCGGTATTCGGCCGGTTAGGAGTTAGTTTTGCATATAGGTTAGGGTTTATAAATTTTCTTTTTGTTTAGTGATGCAAAATCCTCCGAACAGCACCTATATGTTAAACCAAATTGGATAACATTTTTTTTATTTTCCAAATAGATATATGCAGTCTATCCATAGAGTTAAAAACATGAAAGCAAGCTAAGCACGAGAAGGCTCGTTAAAGTAGTAAAGAGAAAGGACAGAGGTCATTTTACCAAGGATGAAAGTCTGATTAGAAGCCACATGATGAGCATGGAAAGCGCCAGTTCACGTGTGCGGTAATAGCTTTGTTGCGGCTCTTGTAACAGGTGTATTAGAGTTTTTCTTGATCAAGCATTAGTTTTATTGTAGCGAAAACCCATGATGTTTTGATATGGGATCATGAAAGGTTAGTTTTATCATGTTGCTTAGAAAAAATGCTTGTTTTTTTCCAACAAAAATAATGACATACCTCAGAGATCGAAGTATGCACAACAGATATCAGGAGTAATTCATCGAAAGATGGCATCAACAGCAGAATGTCAGTGTTACGATAAGTTTTCTCAGTGAGCAACCTTGCAAGCTCTTATGCATTTTTGGATATCTGCATAGTAGATGTTGAGTTGCAGAGTTGTTGCAGCAGTAATAGCTGAAGTGCGGAACACATTAGTAAGCCAAACAATCTAACCGCTCAATTAAAGATACATTTCTTCTAAAGGAGGGATGTGCAAGACACAGTTGTTGGTCCTTGTAGACAGTGAAAGTCCTGTGGAAGAAGATAGAAAAATTGTAGTGAATACGCAAGGTAAGTGATTATCTGTCTACTGACAAAAGTGTGTATGACAATGTTGGTTAAATTATACACAGGTAGGCAGTTAAGTAGAAGTGCAAAATCAAACCATGGTGTGTGGTGACTTTAATGTTAGTCACAACCAACATGTTAGGCTCTAGGAGCCTGCCGGTGACTAGATTTTGTTCATTATCCATCATGTCCACCCCCACATGCATAATCACAGATTTTTCCTGCACATAAAAAATTGAGATGTCATTTGAAGTCCTATATGCTAATAATAGAAGGGCATGAAATAAAAACATGTAAACTCATGAGCAAAGGCACAAATAAACAGAAAAGGAACTAACTCTTTGGTAACGACAATTTACTCGGTTGCCTTGTTCTTTTTGGATGTATATGGGATGGGGTACGAGTGAAGCACCAGTGCATTATACTTGTAGAATAAGCAATCGATGTCTTAATGTGTACATCAAGGTTAGATGAAAACAGATTACTCACAAAAGTTAAGATCTTGTTTTGGGTGCCTATTTGTTTTCTATAGTTAAGAAAGTCTAGCAAGTAATAAAAACTCAACAATTTCAATGTTTATCGAGTTTCTATACTTTATATCACGCTAGATCTTTAAACCAAGAAAAATTCTTAGCCTGGACAAATAGCTACATGCTTTTTTACTTCCAAATAACCCAAAACCTATTCATTTCTTTTTCCCCACCCAAATTTCCTTCAAACGAGAGAAAGAAAAAGAAAAGAGAGGACTAAAGGGAATCTTTCCCTTTCCGATCAACGGCCGTCGAAATCACAAACCGATTGCACCAAAATGCTTTCCTTGATGAGAGCTTCGTTTTGATACAAATTTCACTCCGATCGGGTAAGAGTTCCGAAAACCCATTTTCTAGATCTAGATGTGTTCTTGAGCCCTTCTTAGCTTTTTAATGTTTTGAAGGTTGTAATAATCATAGAACCTTGTTTTGCTTGCGAGTTTTTGAGTTGGTTGTTGAATCTTCAAGCTTTCTTCATGGTGTTCTTGTATTTCTTGAAGCTCAAATTTGAAGAATCGTCTTTTGGTCTAATGATTCGAAGTAAGGGGGTCTTCAATCGAATCTATGGATGTTATTAGCTTTGAATCTAGTATATATCTTGTAGAAATGTTAGATTTTGTTGGTTTAAATGTTATAATCAAAATGGGTTCATTTTGGAGTTGTTTGAAACACAAATTCGTAGATCCGGGGTGTTTAGCGCGCGCCAAACCACTTCAGGAACTTGTTGTTATGTGTTTGGCCTCTTTAGCGCGCGCCAATGCCCTTTAGTGCACACTGAAGTGAAACGTGAGGATCGGTATGCTAATGTCAATTTTAGCGCATGCCAAAGCTGAACAGAGTTGGACAAGATGCATCCCGAGACTTTCAGCGCACGTCAAAGCTGTTTAGCGCATGCCAAAGTGCCCAGTTTAGTAGAAATTATGTTTTAAGCCCATTTCGAAGCATGCTTTGGTGTAAAGCCTTATGTGGAATGTTGTAAAGTCAAGTGTATGTGTTCTCGTCGTTATGGCTCCGCACCGTGTCTCGCGGAAGCATTAGAACACTTTATATTTGGCCTTACGTGATGTTGACTTGAGTTCATTGTCGTACATGTAACATGACGAAGTTAAGGGTTTGGTTTCAGGTGTATTCGGCTCAGCACCTTGTGGAGACCCTCTGCGGGGAGATACTCGGGATCCCCGAAGCCTTATTCCTTAGCCTCGTGGGTATTGGATTAGATTCCAATATTTATGTGCAAAGTGCAAGGTAGTTTAATGCAGAGTCCGTCTAAGGTCTAGTGGTCCCTAAAAAGCCTTTTTTATGTGCAATGAATTCAAGTGGTTAGATTAAACGCCTTAATACGTACATGACTTGTCTAAAAGCTAAAACATGTTAGTCCTAGGTAAGGCACGTTTATACATCGCTTCACAGTATTATTACGCCTCCACCTGATTAGACATCTAACCGGGCTCGCGTAATAATCCACTTGGTTAGCAACCATGTCCATCATAAGTGTTGAGGATATGTCTCGGTGTATTCTCACCCGGAAAAGTGTCCCTGGACTAATGTGTAGCAAATGTCTATTTGGTTGAGTCAGTTAGTGTGACTAATAGAGTGTTGTGAGCGAGTGAAACATATGTGTTGTTATGATTGTTTGACTTGCCATGTGATATCCTTATATTATTATTATTATTATTATTATTATTATTATTATTATTATTATTATTATTATTATTATTATTATTATTATTATTATTAATTCTTGTGTTATAGCATGCGTAGATTTGGTGCTTCTACCGTTTACTATGTACGTTTGTACCTATCCCTTTAGTATGTTGTTTTCCCACCCCGAGAAGGTGGTTTTGTTGTAGGTTGAGTTCGAAATCGCTTAAGAGTGATTCCCGACGTTGCAGCAGTTGAAGTCTATATTCTTTTATGCTGTTGTAGCAATGATATAAAATCTTCCCTTATCCTTTTGTAATAGACAAGATATATGTACCTTGGTTTGTAAAGAAAGAGTTGTAATAGTTGAATGGATATTCTATCTTGTGTATTATATTGTTCTGGGATGTTGTTTTAGTAGCAACATGTGTTACTTGTCGATCGTTGTAATAAGCTTTTAAGCTTCCCAAGTCTATGTTTTCGTGTTCCGCTTGTTCTCTGTTATTGATGAGTCTAGCCTGGACTTATAAGTATAAGGATACGTCCCGCTAGAAGGAGTATGAATAGTTGGATTTCTTAACAGACTTTTTTTTTTTCCTTTTATAGGAACTAGTCAATTAAGGTAGGGTTCTTGTTAGTCTATGTCTAATATTCTTTTACGATCTATCTGCTCATGTTATGTATATAATCGATTTATTTTAGTTATATACGTGGCATAAGTCTTTTTCCGGTTAAAGACTCGCTATCCGGATCAGGGTCTTCACAACACCGACCACAACGCTTCCTTTTTGTTTGATGCTTTCAAATAGTCAGGTTTAGTGAACTAGAAGTTTCAGACTTGAAGAAGTGAGTTTAATCCAATTCAATTAACTACACTCTTTTAGGATCAAGTCAGATGCAAAGTTTAGTCCATGTTGAGTAGATCAAATTCAAGTACCAAAATATCAATTAATTAATATATTCTAAATTCAACTCTATGCTCACCCAACTTGTTAATTCAGGAATCGATCACAATTAAACCACTTAAGTCACGTGTTGAATATTTTATTTCTGGATAATGGCTCGATATCCGAAAACGGAACGTTACACTTACGCAACAAATGGATTTCAAAATTACCCCTTCGCTACTCATTTACCTCGTGTACCAATACTCTCTTTTCTTTTCCTTTGTTTCTTCAATAAAAAATAATTTTAAATATTTTATATCATGTTTTAGTTCTTGATGCCGAATTGAAAACAGTCATACGTTTGTTAATGAATAGAGCCGTTCGCGAATAAATTCAGATTCGGCTCGTATAAGCTCATGTTCGTTTGTTTGCTAAGCTAAATGAACCAAACATAATTATTTTATTGTGCTCGTTTATCAACCAAATAAGCTTAAACATAATATATATATATATATATATATATATATATATATATATATATATATATATAAACGATAATATCAAAGAATAGATCCCCAACGTGACATAAATCGCGTAAGCTTAAACCGTAACACATTCAAGGCACAAGATAAAGAGAGCAACAGAAACATATCACATTCTCTGCAAGAGGTAGCTCTTTCTTAGAGAAATGATCACAATCTTCATTTCTCTTCCAGCCCTATCAGGAGTTTCCATCTACAAAATAAACCACAATATGATGCATCGGATGACAATGTCATAAAATCGATCCATTTAGCTTCGACTTTACGTAATGAAACATTATAAAAAAACAATAAGCGGATCATAACTACACGGTCAAATCTCTCGGGACGCCTTAGCTTCCAGATCATTAATATTCTTGAAAATGTTTTTCACTCATTTTCTATACGACATTTCTCTTTTTTATCATTAATAATTACGTCATTGATCTCGTGTTCATTCATTTGGTGAGAAAAAAACACGTGTCAACGGTCTGAAAAATATAAAAAGTGATTTTATATTCCAACGTCAATTTTAGTAACGCTCGTACTGCAAATGGCCGTCGGTTCCACCGACGTTATGTTGTTCAAAATAATAAAAACATTTAATGTGGTGTCCACGTGGCCACATGTGGACACACCTTCTTGACGCGGATATTTGTTTGGCCATATTTTTTATTGTTGTATTTTATAGCTAAACTTGACCAATGTTCCATCGTATACGGTAAAATTTCAAATCCGTTAGTCTTTCCTTTTTTTTTTTTTTTTTTTTCTTCTCTTTTCTGCACAAACTACTAACGGTACACGTAAGAATTGTTTAAATGTTGAGGAGTGATAGAGTCACAATGAAAAGACACAACAATGTGCCACAACAATGATCTACACCATTGATTATTGTGGGACCTAGATCAATCAATATATGTCCCACAATAATCAACGGTGTAGATTATTGTTGTAGCACATTGTTGTGTCTTTTCGTTGTGACTCTATCATTTCTCTTAAATGTTAGTCCCAGATCTAAACTACAATTCAAAAAAGTACACGTGTTGATGTATTTTATAGCTAAACTTGGTCCATCTTCCATCGTACACTACACAGTAGAACTTCAAATACGTCGGTTTTTTTTTTTCTTCCTTTTTTCTGCACAAACTACTAACGGTACACGTTTAATAAAGAAAAAAAAAAGTACACGTGTTGATGTATTTTATAGCTAAAGTTGACCATCTTCCATCGTACACTACACAGTAGAACATCGAATCCGTCGGTCTTTCCTTTTTTCCCATTTTCTGCACAAACTACTAATGGTACACGTTTGAAAAAAAAATGAAAAAAAAGGTACACGTGTCGGCTAAAAGAAAAAAAAAAGTACACGTGTTTGATGTATTTTATAGCTAAACTTGACTCGTCTTCCATCGTATACTACACAGTAGAATTTCAATTCCGTCGGTCTTTCCTTTTTTTCTTCCATTTTTTGCACAAACTACTAACGATACACGTTTGAAAAAAAAAACCCACAAAGATAAAAAGAAAAGAAAAGAAGTACATGTGTCGGCTAAGGAGGGTGCCACGTGGCCTTTTGAGAGCTCACCTCCTTAGTTTCTTATAGATATACTAGTAGTAAATCGTACGCCGTGCAAGGCACGGCGTGCCCGTGAGAATGTAAACGTATAAGTTGGAAAATTTTGAAAATCATACAGTTTAAAAGATGAACCATTCGCATAAATCAAACAGCTACAGCCATGCATTTTTATTTATACTAAGCCAGATAGTTAAAAAGATACATAGGTTTAGGTACAATAATTCACAAAAGATAGTGGAATATGGTAATTGCAAGCTCTAATAGTTATGTATATTACTACACCATTAAATTTTAGCTATGTTAAAAGCTAATGGTGATAATATACTAACTCTATTCCCCCACTATGGCAAAGTTTGGCTTTTAAAGAAAACATACAAAACAATCATGGCTGCAAATAGAACGGATAAACATACGAAATCCTTAATCGGTCTTCGATTCATCTTGATCCTTATTCTTCGACTTTTTAAGCTGGACTTTCACTTGCATCATTCTTTTGTGGAAGAGAAAGCCGATTGAATTCTTTCGGGTGCGGCGGTGGCGGGAGTGTTGTAGGTATTGAACCAAACATTAGTGTTCTCTTAGGCTGTGGAGAATGGGTATGTGGCTCATTTTGTAACTCGGCAGAATCAGAAATTTCCTGAAGAACAGCTTTGGTTGTGGGGCTGAAAAACTGGGTGGTTTCGTTTGATGATTCTGCTATTGTGTCCTTATGTTGTAGTTGCATGTGAACAGCTTCAATGGTAGGAATTGAGTATTCTTTGTAGAGCTGTAGAATTGTGTAATTCTTCTCGAAATTTGCAAAGAAATTGACAAAGCAAGTAAACTTTTGTGCCATATAAAGTCGCTTCCACCTCCTTCAATAATGACTGGCCCTGTGAAAAAGATTGTGTAAATTTTAGTTATAGTATGTTAGGATGAAAAGAAACTATATATGGAAGAAGAATCATGTAATTCAGCAATTTATCTTGAGACATCATGTATGGAAGGGAATATGAGTGTATATTGAATTCTGGATTTTTTGGACGGGATTATGTAATTCGGTAATCCAAGAAGTGAATATAATTCAAGCATGGATTATTAAATGAATGTACTTTTTGGATTGAACCACCGATAGACTATATTCAAGCATGATGATGTGAATGTAATTCAGCATTTTTTTTATAGGATGATGTAATTCAGTATAGTATATACATAAACCTATTCAGTATAGTATGTACATAAACCTACATGTTTTAGTTGAAGTATGGAGGATAGGGACTTTTTCCATAAAAAGAAACCAATGTCAATAATATTTGATCCACATTAATTATAAGCATGCTACATATAAATTTTCAAGGGAAAGAATAAATGTTGTACCTTAACATCTGCTTCATAAAGCTGAGTAGCAGTAAATGCAGTGAGTTTTTCGCAGATTGGAGAAAACAGTGTGGCAGAAAGTGTGCCAGAGTCATCGCTTAAATAAACAGCCATATGCCCACTGTAAAAATTGAAGTTCATAATGGATTATTAAGTAATAATTATGGTTATACATTGGAGATTTATAGAGTTTAAATATTTACCGTGGAATGACTGTTGCTTGCTTGCCGCAAGAATTACACATAAAGCTCCAGTTTACTTTTCCTGTACGATACTTCTTGCAGTTTCCGCAAACACTTTGCCAAAGCTTTTCTTGTCCAGGCATTAGTTGCAATTTGCCTGCAATCCAGGCTGTTTTGAACTATCCACAAGAAACAGTAAATCTTATGAATAACCAAATATATATGTTATCATGAATATAAGAAAATGCTGATCAGGTATTTATAAGGGAAGCAGAAAATTAGTTATATTATAGATTCCTATGTATATACCTGTTCAATCTTGGTAGTCACATCTTTGATCTTAGACAAATCTGAATTTTTTGGTGGTTGTAGGAGAATGTCAGCATCATCATATGCTTTCTTCGCTAATAATTCAGCAATCTCAGCACTGTTTTGTTTATACCTATTTATAAGATTATAGTGCAAATATATTAAAATCTATTTTAAAGGGGTAAAAAAAATCATAACTAAGCTTCATAAATTATATGTATGTATGAAAAATTTAATTCATACCATTCCACCATATGTTCAGCATCTGGCAATGGAGGATTCACCATGAAATAGGCATTGTACTTTGGTGTAGTAAGGGATATACCTAAGTAATAATAATAAATATGAGAAAGGAAAAGTAATGCATTTTAAGTAATATTTCCATTACATACATGTAAATATGGAACTTTCTTACCATGGTAAGTGGTTACCCTCAAAGTTAAACCCACTATCAATGTTGGTTCTGGAAGCTTTGCAGAGACTTGGAATTCTTCATTATCCAGGAAATCTTCCCAAAGTCTTAAAACCATCGGGATTTTCCTATTCAAGAAATTTCAGTAAACAATGTATGTTTAATATATGTTTTTTTTTACTTTAGTGTGTAACCAATATAGTATATAATAAAATTACTATACTTACTCTTCATCAATCAAGATATAATCTCTTGCTTTTGAGTTGCTTGAACCATAAATGGCATGCGACTGGATGACTAATGCCTTGATAGCTGGTGTGATATTGGACATGAATGAAATAGAATGATTGTAGAGTTAGAATCATTAGTAGAATTAGAATCATTAGCAGATTATTGTTATCTAGATAGTTACAATGGCGATACGCTAATGATCAAGCTGATGTTTCACACCTTCAGATTATTTACAATGGCGTATCGCCATTGTTATCTAGATAGTTACATATATATAATCTGAAGGTGTTAAAAGTCATTCTGGATACATATGAAGGTTAATGCCCAAAAAACATAATTTAATAAGTAACGAATAAATACCACTATCATTATGCTTGGTAGATTATGTAAATACATTATGAAAATATTAATGAATATGTGGAAGTTAAAAAGTGAAGAAATACAGGAAAAAATCACAGCACCATTTCCAATAATCGTAAATTCTAACTGATATTTAAAAGAAACAGCATAGTACAAAGATTAGTAGGCTAGGCAAGAATGAACATAGAAAGTATATATTTATCAATGATGTAGATAGAAACTACAATGAAGTTACTACATTAAGGATATTGGATGTATTTTACTTTCCAACATAAAAGCTGTTATTATTAATATTAATGATAAAGCTGTAGGTATGAAAACTTACCAACATATTCATAATGTTCTGCAAAGCGGTGCAATTCTGAGAATTTCTTAAAAGTATATGAGCACGGCAAAGTATGCGGGATCTCATCATGAATAGGATCAATCAAGTTGTATATGGATAAGATCCACTCGTATCCATATTCCCCAAGTCTATACTTTGGTTCTGCCACTTTTAGTTTAGCATTAGCAATTTTATATCTCTTGAATGGAATCAGCAGTTTCTCCAAAGGTGTAATGTGTGTATTAAAAGTGACAGCTGCAATTTTTGTGCCCTAGATAATGGGATAAGTAAAAACATATCAAAATTATCATTCAGCATAATGCCTGTATTATAATAGAATAGAAAATATTCAATGTGTTTTGAGTATTTACCTCCATGTCTGTGAGTACATACTTCTTGAACATTGTTCCTTTGTTTTGGGATTCAGAGGTTTTATGTTTTTCTACAACTTGAACTATGACAGTCCAATCATCAGTTGTAAAGCTAACTTGCATTGCATTGTACAATTTTCTATCTTCTGTCATCTATACGAAGGAAATCACATAATTTGCATATATTATTATATATCACATGTAGAATATACAAAACATAGAATATTATGTATGGTATGAATCGAATAATAAGTTCATCTAATTACTGTAATCGAATAAAAGAAGCAAATATTCATGCATTAGTTAGCACTTCTTTGTATACCACATTACGCGTAACATTAATTTTCTCAGAATCAAAGAATGTAGGAACAATAAATACTTTTACAGCAGTCGATGTTTTTGCACGTGAAAGTGCCACATATAGTTGACCATGAGAGAAGACAGGTTCTTTTAAGTAGACACCAACAAAATCTAATGTTTGACCTTGTGCTTTATTTATTGTCATTGCAAAACAAAGTCTTATCGGAAATTGAATTCTTTTATAAGGAATCGGGGAGAATTCATCATTAGATGGTTGTAAAGGTATCTTATGCAAGAAAACTTTTTTTCCAGCATGATCTCCAATTGCAATTTCTGCATGTATCACATTTTTATCTAATTGTTTACATATTAGCCGTGTTCCATTACATAATCCTTCAGTTGGATCTAAATTTCTAAGTAGAATTATTGGTGTATTAGGTTTTAACTTAACTTATGAGGTGGCAGACCATTGGGGGTCAAACTATTCAACATATCTTCATATAGTCCTTGATCTTGTGGATTGATTGCTTTATCATAACTTACATACTCTGTTTCTATTCCTGGGAATTTATCAATCATAATCTCATTAATTTCATCTACAAACTGATTTTTTGTAGTCAATATGGCTCTATTAATTGAAAGCGAGGCTCGCGGAAAATGATTCTTCTTCTATAAAAACAGATTTTATAAGACTGTCTAATCCATCTTCAACATTTTTTGGTGTACTGATTATATTCATAGGCAAATTAATGTTTTCAGCGTCTTCAATTTGAGTCAGTCCATCACCTATATCCAACAGGAATTTAGTGTAAGTAGGATCTAATCGTGCTCGCATATTTTGTACAAGTTTAAATTTTATTAAGTTTGGCCAAATGTAAGATCTAATTAATGATGCATTGATAGTTTCATTCTTTGTACCTCCACGAATAACCGGTAAAGTCGGCGGAAATCACCGCCTAACACTACGATTTTTCCACCAAACAATTCCGAGTTATCCATTAAATCTCTTAGTAAATTATCCAAAGATTCTATTGTTGCTTTTTTTGCCATTGGTGCTTCATCCCAAATAATTAATCTTGCTTCTCTAATCATGGTTGCTAAGGAAGATTGTTTACTTATTCTACATGTGAAACTATCTGTAATGTCAATTGGTATCTTAAATCTAGAATGAGCCGTTCTACCTCCAGGGCAATAAAGAAGCTGCTATACCGGATGAAGGCGTAGCCAAAGCAATAAAGCCCTTAGATCTTACATCCGCTAATAAAGCTCGTATAAGAATGTTTTACCGGTTCCGCCCGGTCCATCGATAAAAAAACATCCGCCGTATTCTTAAAAGCGATGTAAGAATAGAATCAAATGCTTTGTTTTTTGTTCTTTATTAAGCGAGTGTTTTGGAATTAATGTACGCTTCGCTTATTATGATATTTTGTTCGGCTCTTAATTCTTTAGTTAGATCTTCAAAATCACTGTTTTTCATATCTGGAGGTATCAGACCAAATAAAGCTATATCTTTTCCCATAGACTGTAAGAATACATTTATCTGTTGAAGCACAATTTTTCTAATTTCAGATTTTGAAAGATGTGTTTGTCTAGATATATCTTCTGATAAAAAGGGTTCAAATTGATACCATAATTTTAAAGGATCTGCAGGGCATGAATAAATCAACAAAGTAGCAAATAACCTTCTTAATTCATAAGGCATATGATATGACGATGCTTCTAATAAGCAATGTTCTTGACTATTGTTTTCTTCTAACAAACCACGAGCTAGTCTTTGCCGCATCATGATACGTGTTATACATTTCATTGTTATAATATTTTAAATGATCAAAGGATTTAGGACACCTAACATTACACAATAAAATCTTTAAAAAGTATCTTTCACCTTCTATTGGATTCAACGATACTATTCTTCCAATCGAATCACCTTTCATTCTTACTTTCCAACGTTTTTTTTATCATTTTCCCATACAAAAAAGTACGGGAAATCACCATATGTGCGATTCTTTTTTTGAGCTTCGAATCCGGTCTATTCATTTCAAAGTATTCGATCGGCATAGTTCTACGATTGAATGGATTATACGCAACATTCTTAAGTTTATGTTTTTTATTGAAGTTAATTGGCTGAAAATTTTGAAGATGTACTTGTAATTGAATAACAGGAGGTTTCATATCTCCTAATGGAAATCTATAAATACGCCATAATGCTTCAGGAGGAGAAATCCATCTTCCAGATTGATATTGTTCGATTTCATTAATTTCTTCATTGTTTGTGTGGTCAGTTACATTAAACATAATTTTATCACTTCCTTTACATATATATTTGTAGATGTATTTTACAGCTTTTACAGTGGAACAAATCTCTAGATTTATATGACAGTCAAATTTTGCAAGGAGGTATGGATTATACGGTACAACCCATCGGTTGTCTAACCATGCACCTCTAGCCCTAACTCTTGAATTATCATTTCGTCTTCTGTATATTGGATATGCATCTGTTGTTATAATAGTTTCATCACAAAATGTTTTAGGATATGATTTCTTACAACGATTATTTTTATCCATACATACATTCTTAGGATTTAAAATTCTACAAGGTCCATGTAACATGTGTTTAACTACTAAATTATACAAATGAGGTTGTTCTTCTTTATTTGGAAGTTCAGCCGATACAAATTTATCGAATTCCTCAGGCCTGTAAATTTTATAATGTGGTTTTAAAATCAGAAGGAAATGAGCATGTGGTAAACCTCTTTTCTGAAATTCTATTACATATGTATAGGCAGCCACTTTTCCAAATAATTTTTTTTTGAATAATTCAATCTTAAGTTCTTCTAATTTTGCTTTAAATACTCTATCCATCAAATCAGGTCTATTTTGAGCCAATTCTCCATTGCATAACATCTCCTTTATTTCAGGCCAATTAGGGTTACACGTTATCGTCAGAAAAATATCCGGCTTACCAAATTTTCTTACTAAAGACATTGCATCTAAGTATTTTTTCCTCATGTGTCTAGGCCCTCCGGTAAACGATGCAGGTAAGATAATACGTTGACCGATCTTGCTTGCATCATTTTCTCCATTTGATACAGCATCAACTATACCTTGAAGAAATTCTTGTCTAATATTGTTTTGTTGTGATCTGAAGTAATCTAATCTTTGTGTTTCTAACTTAACAAACATATCTACTACATATTGTTGGAGAAGGCGACCAAACCGAAGTATGCAAGACTCATCATTATCCCTAATTTGTAATTTGTAGCAATAATATTCTCTAATGGATACATAAGTTGGATCATGTGATGTATCATTTAAAAGTATTGTGTTTTCAGATTCTAGAAGTTCAACAACAGTATTTGCATTTCGTGGATTAAGTATTCTACTATTTCCATTATTCTTTTTCCTTTTTCGTGGATTAGTATTAATGTCTTTTTTACTTATGCCTTGATGCCAACCAAGATTACCATAAGGAAACATAAGGGGATATTGTAAAGGATCATAACAACCATAGTAGTATTGGATAGAATGTGAAACTCCACTATGTGTGTATACTTTTATGCTTCTTTGTGTATTGTCATTACCTTCAACTAATATGCCAGCTACTTCAGAAGTAGTGGGTTTATTATAGACTCTTTGATCAATTTTTGGATTACAAAACAATACAATTTCAAGTTCCTGAATATCTGGAATATTCCTTAGATCTCTGAAAAATCTGGCATAGGGATTATGGGACATACTATTAAGATCTTTTGTAAAGTTGCTTCAAACAATCTAGGACATTTTTGAAGCCGGTTTGACAATTCATAATCTGCATCATGGAAATAAAATTGTATATTTTGACTTTTTTCTGGGGTTTCTATAAGATCCTTCATAAAATGATATACTTGCCCTTGGACTCTAAAAGTATAGACACCTTTGTTTCTCTTTGCTAATTCCTTATCATAAGTTGCGCCAAATGACGTAAATGCAAGATGATTATTGTATGTTCGGATTGAAGTTCTAAAATTTACTGCCTCATTTTCAGAAGATGTTAGGAGCTGAACAATTACAGGAGGTAATTTAGTGCTAGCTAAGATCACATCTCCACCTGAACAACAAAAACTTGCTGTTTCATGTGGGAATCTTTTAGCAGTACAATGTACACAATCATCGACTTTAGCTAGGATGTCACTTTTATCAACTATCATATTTAATAAATGCCTCTGTTTGTTATGTTTCTTGCGTTGACTATTAATACGTATCACATCAGAAGTTTGATCTAGAATAATATTAGCAGAAGCCTGTGTATTCTGTTTAGCCTTTTTTTTCTTCCAATTTTGTATTCTGATTGCTCTACTGATCACTCCATCATTTGAAGAGTCGAATTCAAAATTTTCTACATTTAATGAAACAGAAGCTGCATAGCTTATATGGACTATTTGTTCATTTCTATTGGAGTCTATGCCTGAAGAAGTTTTAAGATCAAACATGTTTTTTTTGATTTCTTTCTAGGTTTTTTGTGATGATTACGGAATTTCAAATGAGACATCATTAACATATTATTGTTTTGTAATGAATCTTTTTTTAAATTATCAGAAGTAAGAGTTTTTTTAAAACAGGCTAAGGAAACATCTGTTTTTAGTCTTTTTGTAGCACATTTTTCTTTCCAGTTTTTTAATTTCTTAGCTCTTTCAGATTCAGAATATAATCTACTACCTGTTAAAATGTTAGCTGTAGAATTGTCTTCCACAACAGTAGATGAGGAAGACATAGCAGCAGTAAATTTAGGCTTATTACAGTCAATCTTTTTTAATAAGGCTATATCAGTACTTTCTTTATTTAGCTCGGTTTTTCCTTTTTTTTTACTTTCAATATTTGTCTGCCTATATTTTTTCTGCTTCCATCTACAAATAGCCATGTGTTTCTTAGCTTCTTTTATTAAAGATTCATCTACTGGTGAATGTGAGTTTGAAGATGACAAATCTAACCTATGACACGAAGATTCCATGTTCATAGATACCCCTTTTTGCTCCACACAAAGTACTAATGACAATGCGAGAGAGAGTATAAAGCGGAGTGTCTAATGACGATCCGAGAGAGAGTATAAAGCGGAATGTCTACGTGTGTAAGTAAAGCGGGATTTTCTGTAGATCCCGTAACTACGGGGTTTGCTATAGATCCCCTAACTATTGGGGTTTGCAGTAGTACCCCTAACTACACAAACCTGAAGCAATTTCCTTCTGCGTGAAACCGAGAAGCTGCAACACCTTTTTGCAAAACAATCTGGGAAAAATACCACCTAGGTAAGTGGGGTTCCAAGGGGAAAAAATCATAATGGTAGTGTATATACTGGGAATTTAAAGAAAAAGAATAAACAAGGTGCAGATCGAAGAATACTGCAAACAAAATCAAATGAACAGGGCTCAAGCAACGCAGATTATTTGTTTGATTCCTAGACTAAAAAATGCCAAAAGAGTGCCTACATATTAACATATACACATCACTTATTCAATACACAGAATGCCAAAAACAAACAAAAGGGAGATGCAGGAGCTAATTTCCATGTTATAGAATGACCAAAGCAAAAAAAAGGTGCATCTTTATTGACCTCGCCAAATCCGGAATAGTTGACACAGAAATTGAAAGCTGAAACAGCTGACCTTGATTTACAAATCCTGAGTTCTAAACACCATACACCACACACCATAAAGTAGAGTAAGGTATAGTTACCTAACTTTCAATTAATCATAGGAAGACAACAATAAGTATAAATAAATTAATCGACCCAGTTCACATACTGCAATCGAGGAAACAGATTGAAAACCCTAAATTTGGTTTAGACAAGAGTGGGTATAAGATCGATACATAAAGATGGAGTTTTTACACATAGATTCAGAAATGCTAAATCTTAAACAGATTACACAAAACAATGAAAAGATATTTACAGAGATCTGATTTTTAGCGAGTCATATAAATGGAATCCGAACAGGCAGATGAACAGCAAGCGAATAGACCTTAAGCAACGCAGATTGATTGTACAAGAATTGAGAAGCTAGCAGACCGAATCCATGAGTAACACACCTGCGAAAAACCACAGCAGCCAGCAAAAAAATTAGGGAAAAAAGATAAAGATGCATGCATATAAGGATAGGTAAATCTGGAGAAAAAAACTAGAAAATTACCTCTATTGCAGTCTAAGCGTGGAAGAGGACCCAATTTTTTCTCTGTCTTTATAAGAACGGTAACCATACCTTCTTTTATGGCTGAGATTCATAGTTAGTAAAGAAATCATTACGGTTCCAGCATAAACGTGTATTGTCAGAGCAGGTAGGATGGTTTTTCGTCGACTCCGAATAGAGATTAGAGAGGTGATTGGAGTTGGTATGCCGGAAGTGACTGGATGGGTTGGGTAGCGGTGGGGTGGAAGTGCCGACTGATTTCGTGAGAGAGAAAGGGGGTTGTTGAGGGTAAGTCTAAGCGTTAAATGTAGAAGTCAATTTTGTATAGTATAGGTACTCTAAAAGTATTATTTAATCAATTTAGTACCTTAGGACCCCCCCCCCCCTAACCAGCATACCAACGGTTATATCCCCAGCCTATATCCTTTTTTTTATTTTAGTATATATAACTTATCCATACATGAATGATAGAAATTATAAATTATGATACATCATGTACTATACCTAAACATCATATACAATATATTTTTATAGATTGAGTAAAAAAAAAATACATTGAGTCTTGTTTATGCAACAACCATTGGAAAAAAAATTATATATTCCGCAGTCGTCGGGGAGAAGGAGTATTTTATCTCATTGTATTAAATTTACTTTGAAAACAGTAAATTAATATGTAATCGTTGTAAAGTTCAATACCATATGTAAATGAGATTCGGATATTTAGACTACTTGTTTGATTAATCCAACTCTTACCCGAATATCATGTTAAGGCATATATCATACGATACCATTAAAGATTCTATAAACCTCATAATGCAAAAAGGAAAAGAGAGTCAAAATAAAAGAAGATTGAATATTTTTTACATAATGATTCTTCCTTTAAGTAGGCCTACTATTCTATTCACGTGCTACACACTCACAAATCCATTCCCATTGACAATCCATAATTCCAACCACTATAAAGAAAAAATCATCCCTTCTTTCATTTCTCTGCAATCCAATTATGCATTCAAAAGTATTATAATAAAACATGAAAAATTAAAGAGGGAAAAAAATGACAAAAAACAAATGCAAATGCAATTGCCAAAAACAAATGCAAATAGGAAAAAAAGGGGAACAAAAAAAAAAGCCAAAAAATACACGCGTTGAGCTCGATACGTTTATTTTAAATTTTTTTCGATTGAGTTTCGATAAGAAAGGAAAGAATAGGCAAAAAAATGGACCATAAAAAAAGGGGTAAAAAATTAAATAGCAAAAACAAATGCAAATACCAAACACCAAAAAATAAGAAATTAAAAAAAAAAAATTAATACGGTTAATTTAGTTTTTCTTCGTTTCAGTTTTAGTAATAAATGGAAAAATGGGCGAAAAAATGACCCAGGGAAAAAAAAAACAAAAGCAAACGAAGATGACATAAAAAAATACCAACAAATCGTAAAAAAAATATAGAATATGGAATACCAATAAATCGTGAAATCTAAATGAATACCAACAATATAGAACATTGAATACCAACATATTCTATAGTTATGAAGGCTAGATGAATACACAACGCATGGCATACCATGAAATGGAAAAAAAAAAAAAAAACTTCACGATTTATTACATAAAATACAGTAATTAATATCAACATGACTCAAGCCATAACTAATAATATAAAGCATTATATTTTTAATCGGGATTCATAAACTAAACAAAGTGTCAAACACAACATTTTTTAACGAGATCGATAAATTCATTTTAAGTAAATGTTGAATGTTAATATAGATCAATTGATGGATGTCTCATACACACTATTAATTGTGAGATTATGTATAATGACACATGTTAGATTAACTACTACCATACTACATTTGCTAACATTAACTACTATTTATAAAGCATTATATTTTTTATCGGGATTCTCCTCTCTTCTTATTATAGTTATTAGATTAGATAAGACAACGCAAAAGTAAATTACAAACGTTATCTTAGTATCGTCCCACCATTGTCTCTATTTATCTTTTAGTTATCTCCACCTCAATTATCTAGTTGATAATACTAGTTTAATTAACTAAGACGATATTCAACCCATTCGTCATTTCATATTTAAAGTATAGTTGAAGAACATCGGCACAAGTTGTAAGTGAGGAGGTGAGCTCGTTTGAGTTTGAGTAATTTATTAACGAACAATACTCAAAAATAAAATTTAACTCGTTTAATAAACAAATAAACCTTGAACTCATTCGTGTTAAAACTAACACAACTCGAAATATCTGATATTCGATTTCGTTCGTTTACCATTACACCTCTCTAAACATTAATATAGTATCTTATTCCGACCACAATTGTTATTGTTAAACAATCTTTAAATTTGATGTAAAAAAACAGTCCATATACGCTTAAGTCTCAACCTATTCTTTTTTTTTTTCCCGCCAATATCCCAGCAAAGGGAGCAAAAACCTCTTTATCCTCTCAACCAATTATATACCATTTGGCGATTCCCTTCCCACGCAGAAGGAAATTGAGCTCGTCGAAGAAGAAGAAGAACCCCCAGTGTAATCCTTTTTCCCTTAATTTTCGTCTGCCTGTACTGCACTGCACTGCACTGCACTAAGGAACCAGCAAAGAAAAAGAAGGAAAACAATGAAGGGTGGAACACTTCAAATCTGCTGGCACTCTACAAAGCCTGTCCTAACCCTAGATTTTCACCCTACTTCCGGTCTCCTAGCTACGGGTGGTGCTGATAACGACATCAAGGTGCACATCATTTTCAATTTCTTTAATTGCTTGTTTTTATTTGCTCAGTTTTCAAGACTTTCTATGAAGCATCTTTTTTTTTTTTTTTTTGCTTTTTTATTATTCATTGTACCATTCATCACGAGGGTTTGATTTGATGTGAAAAAATTTCAGTTCTGGTTGATTAACAAGGGTGAAGAGAAAAAGGAAGGTCCTGTGGCTTGCTACCAGACTAGTGTTGCTTACCACAATTCTGCTGTAAATGTGCTTCGCTTCTCACACGCTGGTAAAGGAAGCCTGGTTAACGTTGTTATTGTTCTTCTTCCTCTGTTTATTGTAACATAGAACGTTTAGTGTTTGGGTAGGATGCATTATGGATTTTGGGGGTTTTTGTTTGCTTTAGTGTGTGTCATCTTCTGTAATAACTGAGTTGGCTTTGTGGTGGTATGTGCCATGTATTTGATGTTTACATGGTTGTGAATGCTGATTTTGAAGATTATATTGTGTGTTGTCTTGGATAAAGCATTGTTGTATTGGTTTGTTAAAGGTTTTGCTACTTATACTATTATTACGAGGCTGCAAGAACTTATTCCTTTAATGATTTCTATCTTTGCACTTCCTATGTAATGCACATGAGATTTCTGAGAGGAATGTCATTTTTTTCCCCAGCTTTCGGTGATCTGGGAATATAATGCAAATATGCTTTAAGCACATTATTTGGTCAAATTTATGAATGTAGCGGTAACAAAAAACTCCTTTAGTGACAAATTCATTGAGCAACTGTTTGAATTTTCTGTTACTGATATGAACACAAGGAATTGAGAAGAATATACGTGCGTGTCTCCGTATTTTCTTAGAGAATGCATGCAAGGCATGGGTGTGTTATGTGACCGTGTCTCACAGCTAGACATACAATACTTGTTTTTTATAGTTGCATGAGATACTTATTGATATACTGGATGTGGATTGTTAAAATTTATTAATGCCCTATGATGCCTGGTTATAGATTTTTCTGTTTATTTGAAATTGCTTTTCTTGTGTTTTGGAGTAGCAAAAGTGAATTGTATTGAACTTCTTTGGCTTCAATCTTTCCGCTCATAATTTGCATGTGTTGTTATAAAGAATAATATTTGGCATTTTGTTGTGTCATCAGGTAAATAATAACAGTGGAACGTTCTTTGAGAACACTTCTTTTTGTGGTTCAAATCAGCTTATATGCTTCACTTTTTTTTTTTGAAAGGAGCTTATATGCTTCACTTTAGTCTTTAACTTTTAGTAGAGAAAAGATAGGGCTATTTACATTACAGTTGCTGCTTGGCAGTTAGGATCTAATTCCTTCTAAATATGCAGGAGATCTACTTGCTTCAGGAGCAGATGGTAATGCTAAACTCCTAGATTATGAAACTGATTTCAGTTATTTCTAATTCAATGCTACCGTTTGTCCTCTAAGATTTTCAGTTTTTTCATATGTACAGGGGGTGAGCTTGTTATATGGAAGCCACATTCTAGTGATTCGGGTGACACCTGGAAATTCTTGAGGGCATTGGCGTAAGTTTTATAATGATCCACATTCTTTGGATTTTTTACCTCAACATTAAACCTTCAGCTGCCTTTCTTTTAAGACCTACAAGGGGGCGGGCGAATATGTGTGGGTTGGAGTTGTAGATCTTGAGAAGGAGAAATTATGGTGCTTTACAAATTTTCACGGACCATAGGCTCACGTTAAAGTTATTTCTGATCCTTAGAATTGGTTCAGAATTATATTCTCTGGTTGTATCTGTTGAAAGAAAAAATGGATGCCGAGTAGCTTACGAGTCCTGTTGAGGAGCTCGTACATTTTCTATGTTTGGTGTGCTCTATATGGTTGGTTGTGTACAGTGGCATTCAGTATGATCCTTGAATGACCTCAGAAAAGATTGGATTGCACAAACTTATTCGTTGGACTAAGTAGAAATTATTTTATGATTTCGATGATAATAGTTTAGGCACGTGATATTGCTAGCAAGATTGTGATCATTGTGCTAACATTTCTTATGATATCGTTATCTTACTTAAAAGTGTACATTTCAGCACTCTGACATGTCTCAAAGACCTCATTTGTAGTATTTAAATTAATAAAAGAGTTGAACTTGATGTTTTTACATCATAGGCATACATAAGGTCTGTTATTGGTATGTTGCGGTCAAAGGGGAAAAAGCTAATAATCTTGATTTAGTGCTGAATTGAGCCGAATCTTGGGCAACATTTGATTGCAGAATATTGTGAATCTTATTATTTTCTTGCAAGAGATTATGTACTTACTAAAAACGGAAACATTGTCTTGTGGTTAAACTTTTCTAGGTTTCATCGGAAAGATGTACTGGATGTGCAGTGGTCTATGGATGGCGCTTTTCTTATTTCTGGGTCAGTTGATAATTCTTGCATCATATGGGATGTGAACAAAGGTGTGAAAGAAATGAATTGTTTTTGCAGTTAAGAACTTTTTATTAGGTTGATATTCTGATTTCTGTGTTTGTGTTGAAAGGGGGTGTCCTTCAGATTTTGGATGGTCATTCTCATTATGTTCAAGGTGTGACGTGGGACCCGTTGGGTAAGTTTGTAGCTTCACTTAGTTCAGATCGAACATGTCGGATTTATGCCAAGAAACCCTCTAAAGCTAAAGGAAATGAAAAGATGCATTACATCTGTCAGCACGTCATTGCAAAGGCGGAGGCACAAGTTATGGATGAGTCTAAGGTCTGCTAAATATGTTCTGTTTTGCTGCCATTGCCAAATAATGCATCTTGGTTGTTTACTGCCTTATTTCTGGTGTAAATGCAGTCAGCAAAAGATTACATCTTTCATGACGAGACCCTTCCATCGTTTTTTCGAAGATTAGAATGGTCCCCTGATGGATCTTTTTTACTTGTGCCAGCAGGTATTACCATGGTCTAACTTGCAGTGTGATCTTGACACTAATTCCGCAATTTTCTTTTGGCACGTCTTCTTTCATGTCTAATGGAGAAGGCTATTTTTTTTTCCCGCGTTTTCTTGAAAAATAGTATAGTAATGTTTGAACGGCGTGTTATTCAGGATTATGCAAATATACTTCAGCTTCAACCCATGTAAATACTGCCTATGTATTCTCAAGAAAAGATCTTTCCAGGTACAGATGATATTCTTGTTTAACAACACACAAGATGATTTACGCTTTTAATATTTGTGCTTCACATCCAATAACTTGTATTCCATGTAGGCCTGCTTTGATGCTTCCTGGTGCCAGCAAGCCTGTCGTAGCAGTCAGATTCTGCCCTATAACTTTTAACTTGCAGGGACTAAAGTCATGTATTGTATTCTTTTCCCTGATTCTCTATTTCACTAGATCTGATTAACCCTCTTAACTGCTTAGCACTGACAATAAATCCTTGATGGAATTTACAGCTGCCTTTTTTAAACTCCCTTACCGCCTTATTTTTGCTGTGGCCACATTGAACTCCATATATATCTATGATACAGAGGGCATCGAACCAATAGCAGTTCTTGCCGGGATTCACTATGCTGCTATCACTGATATTGCATGGTACACACTATTTGGTCATTCATCTGTATTAATTATGTGTAATGGATACTACCACAACATGACTGTTGATTATAGTGGGGACGATTGATTGATATGAGCCAGACATGTTGATCAATGGTCTGTAAGTGTGTAGTGACACAATGTTGTGTCAGTATCATTCTCCATCAAATATATGACTCGTGCTTAGTTTGTATCCGTGATGTGTGCAGGTCACAGAATGGTGAATACTTGGCAGTATCTTCCCAAGATGGCTACTGTTCTCTTGTTGAATTTGAAAATGGAGAGCTGGGCTCACCCATTCCACTAGGTATGATTTTTGAGTTCCCTGGTTGTATTCAAGTCATCATTTTAAAGCGTCTTTGTCTCATCAGAAGTTGTCCTTTTCATTTGGCAGTAGAGAAGAAAGCTGTAGGCGAAGAACAAAGCAGCCCTCTTGGGTCACAGGGTGTTTGTAATACAAAAGCTGAACTAGTCGAAAGTGCTGCTGTTGCAGCAGATATTGAAATGGAAAAAACAGAGACCATGGAAGAAGAACCACAAGCTTCTGTAACTGCCACCACCACTGCCGCCACTGTTCCACCACGGAATCAGCCTGCAAGGAGGCGTATTACTCCCATGGCAATTGACTAATGACAGTGCATATAGCTCTATATAATCTTTTTACGGGTCAGCATGTCCCCTTTTCCTTTTCTTTTCCCCCCAACTCCTCTTTCTTCCAGTCCTTTTTCTATTTTTTACTGGGAGGAAAAAGGGGCAGTGCCAGTTGCTCTGCATATTGTAACCATAGTTCTGTTTTGTTTGTTTATTATCAAATCCGTGATCTGAAAGTTTTGTAGAAACTCGATGCAAGCAATTATCAAAGGGGTAGAATCAACTCTCACCGTTTTTCAATTTTTTGCAATTGCACTGCTTTTTATATTTTGAATTGTAGCTTAGATCTGGGACTAACATTTAAACAATTCTTGGGTCATAAAATGCACATGAAAACCTCATAAGAAAGCAATGTAAAGCATGATAGAATATATCACTTGCTGGCCTGCTATAGAAAAGAATGGAAATGAATAAACACATTCATGGTACAAGACCTACTATACAGTTATTTCAAATATGCTGATTTTGAGTACAAAATTGTTGTAACCTAAGATTTAGGTATCTGCACTGCATGAGAGGGAAAAAAAGATGGTAAACTTGGAAAATCAAGGAAGCAGGTAAGACAAGAGTAATTCGTTCCAAGCATCAGGTACTCCGGGCAGACACCAGTGACTACAATCAGGAAACGAGAGATTCTCACCCCATATGCCCACGTGAGCATCACTGCGAAATGCAGACATGGGAGTAATTCTTAAAATAGTTACAGGAACTTTCATACTTTTCACCACCTGTGTTACTGCGTCTGAAAACGGGCTAATGTCCTTCCCGTTTGTCTCCTCAAGAGGTTCACTGGTAACATTGCACCATCTCAATGTAAAGTTACTGTCCCAAGAAAGAATGCAGAATTACTTATCAGAACCAAAATAAAATAAAATTACAACCTAGTGCAGGAAAAGAAAAGAAAAGAAAAGAAATACCTCCAGTGTGACGGTTCAAAAGTCCTGAAAAAAACACGGGTTTTGTTTGGATTAATCATGGTTTCAACCCATGATGACCAAGTGTTTAGCGCTGTTCTGAAGGCCGTAGTAATGGACATTCCAAACATGAGTGTGTTACCAACCTGAAAAAAACATCCCCTGTCAAGGAAATAGTGTATTTAGAACAACACCTGATAAAGATACACAAAATGATGCACCAAAAAACTTAAAGCTTTCAGAAAGAGGGTACTCACGTTTCAGAAAGCTTGCCGGGCACCCACCATTGCCCAGAGTTGAATATAAGAACATCGGAATCAATCCACTCATCACTAATGTCATCCATTTTATCCAATTTAAGTGTTGATCTAACCCTTGGTAGTCCAGGTATAGGATGCTCCCAACTGTGTTGGACAAGAAATACAGAGCGAAAAAACTCGATAGTAAAATTGAAAGAAGTGAACGCCACACCTAAAAACCGGATTTGTTTAGTTATCTTGTTCCCATTAACTTCATAAACACTCTTTTTGTCCTCAACCCCGGTCATCAGCAAGCATATCAATGATTCCCATTGTGTTCTACTCATAGAATCACCCACAAACACAATCTTCTTGTTTCTCAACTTTTGCAGAACATGGCCAACACTGAATCTCGGAATCTCACAACGTCCCGGCTTCCATCTCCACTTAAGATAATCAAAATCTTCACGCCCGTTTTCCAAGCAATTGAATCCTTGCTCCACATAAGGACATTCAGATGCATTGTACAAAGGGTAAGTATCGTCTACGACCCAATTTCCATCATATATATCACAAACACTCTTGGTAGTAGTACTAGTACTAGCATCGACATATGTGGTGAAATCGGAAAGGCCAAGATCATGGAAAGCAAGTTTCAAACTGGGAAGAACATACAAATATCCTGAAATAATGGCTAAGAAGCAAGACAAAACAGAACCACTAATTGCTAGTATTTTAAAAACCTTTGAAACCAAGTTCCTCCTGGAAATTCTTGGGCTGTTGACAGAAGATACCCTGTTCCTAAATGAAGAACTTCTACTGACGCTGACACTACTTGTCATCATCTTAATTTTTAAGTAGAAAACCCAACCTTAAACATCTCCATAATTATCAAGGGACAGAAGAATCATTCACGAAATCAATAAACTTATCTAGCCAAATCGTCAAAAAATCCCAACTTTGAAACAATGGATAATGCCGTAAATCCAAATCACAAAAAAAGACATTGGGCTCCCATTAAAATCAACAAAATCAGTGCGGAACTATCAGTACAATGTCAACGACGAACTACTCTTATTATTGGAGCAGAAAGAAGATCTATATAATTGATCATATCCCAGAACAAAGAAACATGAAAAAAAGCAAAACAACAGGAATCTAACTTCTCTCAAGCAACATACTTACATTATATCCCACAAGTATATATCCGGTTAATTCCAATACTAAAGAACATAAGATTTACAACATTTGCATGGAAATAAATATAAAAAAAAATGGCAGGAGCATGAGGCTGCGTGAAAATAGAAAGGAAATCGATTTGGAGGGGGGTCTATCACTTTTAGGGGAATTGCCTAGAAGAAGAAATAAAGTTCAATTTGCCCTTTAAAAGGGCAAAATAGTACTTCAATACTAAATTAAAACAAAACAAAAACCATTAAAGGTCAACGATCATCGTGTCATGATTTTTATACCGATCCTTTAAAAAAAATTTGGATTATGGTTGAAAATGATGTATTTAATACTTAATAATCATTTTAAAAAGAAAAAAAAAACTTAATAATGTGCTTGTAGACTAAAATCCTATTTTTCAATTTTTTTTTTCCTTTAAAAAAAAAATTTGGATTAAGGTTGAAAATGATGTATTTAATACTTAATAATCATTTCAAAAAAAAAAAAAAACTTAATAATGTGCTTGTAGACTAAAAAAAAAAAAACTTAATAAAGGACAAGAAAAATATCAGGGTTATAAAGATAAAATTAATTTGATAATCCAATCATACGCCTACTTAATACATGCAGGCAAAAAATAAATCCTCATATTTGGGCATTCAATTTAATACTTCGGTTACACAATACTTTTATCAACATGATTTTAAAATAAAAACAAATAATCCCTAACTTTAAACACATCTAATCTAAGGAGTCAAAAAAATAAAAATAATAATCATAATCCTAATCATAAAACATGCACAAGCAGTCCATAAGAAAACTACACAAACTGGTAATTCATTTTTTATAATTAATTTTTAAGCTAATTCATTTTTAATAAAGTCACTACTTTTGAAATTGAGTGTAAACCGTGTCACATTGTAAATTCACTAAATGAATTTGTATTCTAAATCACTGTATTGATTAATGTCACTACAGGATATAATATAAAAAAACACGGTTTTTGAAATTGAGTGTAACGTAGTGGATCCGTTTCGGTCTATTTAATTGTATCGGTCACATTTCATTATAAATGAAATTTGTGGAATTAAGCTCCCGACATAGCATGCTTTTACACACATTCCATTAATGTCACTACAGGATATAATATTAATGTATGAATTAAAGTCACCGCATAAATCTTTATGTTAATCAAATTTTCAATTTCAATGTGGCTACCACTGAAAGTGTCCACAAACAATCACACTTATTTCACTCAATACTACGTCACTGTACGAATGAATTTCACTACTGAATTTTTATTCTAAGTTATTGTTCAAATTAATGTCACTATACGAGCTATTGTCACTGCATGAATTTTTATGCTACACTATATGAATTAATGAAAATGCATGACTTTTTGTACTACGTATATGTATGAATTGAAGTCACTGCATAGCGTCTAACATTGAATTCACTAATTCTAATGTGTTTTTTATGGATTAGAAAACAAATGTTTTGTTCTCAAAATTTTTTTTTTTTTTTTTTTTTATTCTAATGTTAACAACAAATATTTGTAGATTTATCTTGTGATATGAATCTGATCGATTTTTTTCACAATATTTGTAGGTTTATCTTTCAATATGATATGAATCTATTTGATTTGTTTAGCATGCTGTTAAATGCATTGTGCAACTGTAGCAATAAATCTGAGTTAAATGGGTAGCCCAAATTCCGGGATTGTGTAAGAGTATTATTGGATTATAAAATTAATTTTGTCCTTTTAAACCCTATTTTTGTTAGTATGACCATTTTTACACTTTAAGTATTAGATATGTCCTTTTGAACCACCTCCTGAAAAATTTACGAATTTACAAACCCAATATTTCATCTCAATTTTATTTTTAGTTTATAACAAAAGTAGCTTCCAATTTCCTGACCATTTAATATTGAAATTCCTATAAAAAATGCATAACCGTAATTTCAAAAGTTTAGAGCAATAAATGACATGAATGTGAAACCATGAGCTGACTTTTTGAGAACCGTGTTTTTTTCTTTAATATTTTAAGGTTAATTAAGCTTTCTTGGTCTCCAAGTCATCTAAAAACCGATTTAAGCTCATAATCACCTGTAAAAGACCTCCATTAGCCCTAGACTTTCTCAGTTTCTCGTCCTCGAGGTGTCGGAGAAGGCCTGACACGCTGAACCGAGAGCACCTCTCAGGAAAGCGAACCAGTCAACCCAACATCAACTTTCGTGGCTTTGCTTTGCGGATTAGAGTGCTAAAATTGATGTAGTCCGGGTTTTAGATTGAAGGTAATCTAATCTCTTCGTAGTTGTTCTTGGCTTTGATCTTGGTAGAGTTAGATTCCCGCAAGATTTATGTTAGATTCGTTGTTGGTTTGTAGATTCGCGTAGTTTTGGAAGCTAGTCGCTATTTGGTTCGTAGTTCGGCTCGTCTTTAAGGTAATGAGTTTTTCTTATCAAAAGGTTCCGTTTTTAGTTTATAGATTATGTTCTTAAGTTGTTCTGTGTTTTATGTTAACCTGCACGAAACTAGACATTAATACGTGTTGTCGGGTATCTACTATACTGTGTTTTCAGAATGTTATTGTGTTTTCTAGTTACTTTTGTGTAAAATGTTTTATGCGTTTTGGTTACGAGATGGAGATGGAGATAGGATTGGATTTCAGTGTTACTATGGCCTTAGTAAGTTCCCGAAGGTTAGATATGGAAATTAACATGAACTTACGTGCTCCTACTTGTTCTATCTGTCGCCTAAATTTACTTAGCAGGGTATTTGTTATTCATAAACGAATCATACGTGGTACCATTGGTTTAAGTCCCGTGTCGGAGATATGACCAAATATGCTAATCCATGCCGTTCTTAAGACGGCGGTCCCTAAGTCCAATGGGTCCATAAGTGATGTGATTCCCATTGAAGAAAAAACTTATTACTCCATCCGTCCCATTTTATTTGTCTCGTTTAACTTTTCACACGGATTAATAAAATTGTAGTTAATGTTTTGAATCCCATTAAATTATCTAATATTTTACAAAATTCCCTTTAAAAAGTTGGTGGAGCATTTAATTCTACACACTTTTTACTGTAAATAATGTAAAGAAGGAAGAGCAAATGAAGAAATTTGAGAATTAATGCACAAAGTAGACACTTATTTTGGAACAAACAAAAAAGAAAACGTGCTCAAATAAAATGGGACGGATGGAGTAAAATTTATTTATAGTCTTTTATTTATTTTTAACTATTATTTTTTGTTAAGTCCTTATTTCATGAATAATTGCTATGTGGGCCTAAGTGTTGCACGAAAGCCCATTAAGCTTTTTATTTTAGGTTGGGTGCATTTAATAGTGGTTTTTATTCCACATAGCTTAGTTATGATATTTTTTTGAAGTCTATAGTCTATATAAAGCATTTGAAGTCATTATAATACAATACAATACAATAATTATTGAGTGAATTTATATAAAGTTTTCAAACTTTTTGTGAGTATTCTTTCGTAGAGTATTCGATATCTGAACTTATCAAGGTTCTCAGCATACTTCGAGGCGTTCATATACCATAATTCTTAGGTACATGCTATCTAAGGGTTGAGGTTATACCAAGGTTCTTAATTACGGGTTAGCTAAGGGTCACGGTGCTCGTTTTTTATTGATACTTTTAATCATTCCGTGGGCAAATTCGAATCTGATTTGTTTACGGTTCACATCAGTTGGTATCATAACTCAGTTATTAAAGAGGGGAGTGTAAACACGAGTGATTGTGAGGATATATATATCTGCTGAACTTCAATCATGTCAAAAGAACACGCTGAGAGAGATGATAATTCTATTGATGCTCATATTCGGTTATTGGCGGAAGAGCAACTTGCTGTGATTGGTAGAAAATTTGAAGAAATGAATCGACGTGATGCCGTTTGGATAAAAGAGATGATGGCTAAGTTGCAAAACATGTTAAGGGGAAGCAATGTTCCCAATATTGATCGGTCAATACGTGGTGGTAAGGTAACGACTTATTTCATACATCGTGCTTTATTCGAAAAAAAAAATGAAAACGAGTTGTGCATTGATCTTGATGAAGAGGAGAAATTAGTTAGTCAATATGCGATTAATGAGTTGAACTTGTGGACGGAAAAGCATCCTCATCCTTACTATATTGTTGAGGGAATTCATCGAGTTCGAGTTACACGGCGTCCATAGATTCCAATTTCCATTGGAAATTATGAAGATAATATATTGTGTGATGTGGTGCGCATGAGAGATGAACATTTCATATTAGGGAATTCATGGCTATATTTGTACAAAGTACGTCATAATTCATCCCGGACTCGCTATTCTTTTTATGATGGTGGCGAGAAGCATGTCTTTGAATCCCCACTCCTTATACAACAATGTGATTTTCAAATAGAGGATTCTAAGGCCATGGAAATAGATATGAGTGCGATTCATGATGTTAAATTGATGGAAGCAGAAAATATTAAGCACGAATTGAAAAACGGCGAGAGTGGAAGTATGGTGGAGATAAAAGATGAAAATGAGTGTGACGTTGAGAAGAAGAATGAGCGCAACGCATTAGTGGAGGAGCAAATTGAGGCAAATGAGGATGTTGGTCCTAATTCACCGACCACTTGTTCGAGTTATATTTTGTCTTCTTTGCAGGTACATGCAGATCATCTACTTGAGGCGAGAACTTGGCTATCTGATATACCCAATCCAGACCCTATATTACCTATGAATGTTCTTGTCCTGGTAGACATTGGTGGAAAACCGGAACACGCCTTCATTGATCCTTTTGCGGTGTATTGTGCTTTTGTTCCAGATTCTCATCCCTATGATTATGTTGTTGATCCAGAGAACATTATTTGCATTGAGCACTCGCAAATTTACTACGCATTGGTTTCCTTGGTGATGTATGTGTCATCAGCTCGACGTTCTAGTGATTTAAAGCTGTATTTACGCTTTATATTTGATCCAGGCGTCTCTTCATTGATTTATATGGTTCATCTGGACATGATTTTGATTGGTCAGTTTTACGACATCCTTTTGATTCGAGGACGAATCTTTTCGGAGCTGGGAGTGAATGATGTGATTCCCATTGAAGAAAAAGATTATTAAAATTTATTTATAGTCTTTTATTTATTTTTAGCTATTATTTTTGTTAAAGTCTTTATTTTATGAATAATTGCTATGTGGGCCTAAGTGTTGCACGAAAGCCCGTTAAGTTTTTTATTTTAGGTTAGACACATTTAATAGTGGTTTTTATCCCATATTGCTTAGCTATGATGTTTTCTTGGAGTCTATAGCCTATATAAATGCATTTGGAGTCATTATAATACAATACAATAAAAGTATTTGAGTGAATTTATATAAAGCTTTCAAGCTTTTTGTGAGTATTCTTTCATAGAGTATTTGATGTCTGAACTTATCAAGGTTCTCAGCATACATTGTGTTGTTCATATACCAAAGTTCTTAGGTACATGTTATCTATATACCAATGTACTTAGTTACATGTTAGCTAAGGGTCGCGGTGCTCGTTCTTTATTGATACTTTTAATCGTTCATTGGGCAAATTTGGAAGTGATTCATTTACGGATCACATCAGTAAGTCCCACGATTGAAGGCGTGGTTAGTTGTATTAGCCAAGTTGTACTCTGCGCCCTCATGTTAAGTAATTAGGGATCAGGAATAAGGAAGGCTAAGATATGACAAGAACATGACAACCAAGACACGAATATGTTACGGTTAGTAGACAAGTAAAATATGGGTTTCTAGATAGCTTATGTAAGTTTGATCAGCCGACTAAATATAATAATAATTAATGTAACGAACAAGTATGTGCAAGATGAACTGAACGTAGTTAATAGACACATTTTCTACGCATTGTTCAAGTTGGTTTTAAAGTCGGTTGTCTTGTGTTCAAATTATGCTTTTAAAGGTGTTTGACGTATTCCTCAAGTTATGTTTTTAAACTATTTGCGAACTGGATGAAGTAGATTCATGTCATATCTCCTGGCATCCGACAAGCATGAATCTGTCTTTTGATCTTCTTTCTCCTTACCGAGCTTTGTGTGCGAGCTTACTCCTTCATTTAAAAAAAAAGAAGATATGCAGGTTAAAGATTAGTTGAATGTATGAGAATGGAGAGCGAACTTAAGAATGGAACTTCAGAACGATTTCTTTTTTAGTCAAGTTGAGTTGTAATTAATGTGAGTGGCTATTTATGATTTAGTATGGCAACAATTGTAATCCATTCAGTTTATTAATGGAAGATTTTTAGTGTCAGCTTTCTAGTCTTTTACTTGTTTCTTTTCTTTCATGCTTTCTGATACGACATGAGACTTACGCAGGATTTAAGGTTTACTCTAAATGTCACGTGCCGAACGTTCCTTTTTCCGGATAAGGACTCGGTATTCAGGACTGGGCGTTACAGTAAGAAAATGAAGTTGAAAATCCTAGTATTTTCTTAATAATACTTAGGCAAACTCACCAACTTGTATTGACTTTTTGATATTGAAACTTGATGCGACTTTTCTAGGTGTCCAATCTCACCGGCAGTGTAACGGGTCAATTGTAGTCTAGTCTAGTGGTCAAGGTCGTAACCCACGAGGATTTGTGAGGTCAAACACTAACTAGTTACTATTATCTCAATCTAGGTCGCAATAATACAATAAAGTACACGATTCTATGATTCTACTGTTACAAAGGGTGATAAATGATAAAAAGCCTAACCAAGATAATGCATCGATAAAACAACTTTCTTTTAGCTTCATGATGGTGATTGGACCATATTCTATCACTGGGACCATATCTTCATGAATTGCAGCTAAGTGCGTCCGCATACGCATTTTCCATTCATCAAAATTTGAAATTGAAAAAGTGGGCACTCTAACAATAGTTTGTTTGATTCCATGCTGAAATATGATTTTGAAAACACAAGTTTTGGATCACTCCAACACACATAACACGAGGAGAGGGAGGGGGTGAATGAACTCTCTTTGATTTTGGATTTTCTTACTTTGAGATCAAATCTGATCAGTAAGAGTAGACTAGCAAGTAGCTCGTCTGGTTTTACTGGTCTGATTATTCTCTAAAAGTAAGTGCAACGGAATAATGATATATTTCAAAATAAGCATTGAGCTTGGTTTTCAGTGTTGAGTTGTGTGATAAGAGTATGCAAGTATTGAATGTAAAGTGCTAAAAGTAAAAAAGACAAGAAATGTTATCGATCTTTGGAGTGGCGTAATCTCCTACATGACCGCTTGTCCCATGACTCAAGAGGTATCACTATTGTACTTTAGACTAATACAATAGGTAAGTGTCCTGGACACCCCGCAGATGCCTCACACCCTGCAGATACTTCACACCCTAAATAGCCAATCCTTGACACCCCGCAGATGCTTCAGTGGTATACTTGCACGCAACTCATCTGAAGAACTTCCTTTCTCCAATAGCTCGTATGTTTTCTTCGTTGTTCTTTCACACCCCGCAGATGCTTCAATAGGTTCGCCCTTTTCTTGAGAACTTGGTTGATAAGTAAATTTGGTGCTATATCAAATTAATGATACTAAGGTGATAACTTTCAGCTGCATTTGACTTTGTAGATCTTGATTGCAACTCTCTTTAAGCAGATCACTAGATAGTTTCTGTTTTTGCTCAGTTGTTGATCTGCTTGATTTCTGGATATGGATTGGTAAGCTTCTGAGATGAAGATCTTGTTGAAAGATGACTTGCTAGATTTATTTTGATACTTAGCTTCTTTTTTCAAAATTTCTCAACTCCCTCTTCCTGTTGTCCTTCTTCTTCCTTTTATAGTCTTCGTATGGTAGGTGTACCGTTGAAGAATGAGTGGCTTCGATTGATGGTTGAGTTGTCCTTTGATATTTTGAAATTCGTCCCGATCAGCTTTTTAACCGTTGGATCCTTGTACTTGATGGCTTTTAGAAGATAACTGTTGGAAATAAAATTTATGTTTTGATGATGATTCATCACTTATTTATTAATTAGTCTTTAACCCCATTGATGAAGTGTCATAACTAGCTGTTGTAGTGCAAGCAAAAAGAAGTCTAGATATCAATGTATAGGTTTCATTAGAGTCGATAATTGTATAAGTTAAATCGGACAAGCAACGTAATAGTTCTAGATTGGGCGAGAAATGAAGAAAGCGAGACTTACTCTAGCTAAGATTCTACAAGAAAGCGACTCGAGCACACTACGTAAAGGCGAAGAAGGTAAGTTCGGCGAGAGTTACGGACTCGGTTGGCTTATCTAGAAGATTGAAGAGCGAGGGTCACGGACTCGGTTATTGAAGAACGAAGAAAGCGAGGGTTCAAACTCGGTTATGAAGATTACAAGTCGAGGCTGTAAAGTTGGACTTCGGGCAAGATTGTGGTGACTGAAGCCGACTTTATGGATCTTGTATGAAGACCTAAGAATCATAAGGACAATGAATTCTTAGTTGATAATGAGTCATGGTGTACTCGATTAAGTCAATGATGATGAGATGAAAAGCGGAGCAACGATATTTGAAGAAGAGTAAAATTTCGAGTTAATGCTCCAAGTCGGTTAGAAAACGACAAGTGAAAACTCGAATAAAGCGATAAGGAAACTCGGTTTTATAAGTCGGTCATCCAACAAGCGAAAGTACGGTGGAACGTTGAAAAGGAAACAATTTCATTGGATGAGTTACTGACACAGCAGAACGGTCAGAAAAATTATAACCGTTACAAAGCAGGACAAATGTTGAATGAACCCCTATAAATAGACTACCTCTACAACATTGGATAAGGAGAGAGAGGTGTGTGTGCGGGCATAAGATAAAAAGCAAGCAAATTGAAAAGAATCTATCTAGTCAAAAAGATCAAGTTAAAAGGGGAAAAGCCAAATTCAAAAGAATACTGCTAAGCACTTAATTGCAAGATCAAGAAATTTCTTCAAAATACTCAAGCTTATTCAAGCGATTCAAGATCTAACATTTGAAGAAATACGAGCCGTGCTTAAATAATACATCGAGAAGAAAAGCTCAAATCACAATTGAATCATAGTTATTGATTCAAAGTCTCAACCTTGATTTCATCAAAGGCATAGGCTTGTGAAACACCAAGAAGGTGTGAAGGACGGTTGAGTGCGATCGGGAAGGCTTGTGTTTGTGATGGTGGTGAAGAGGCAATCCTACCCTCCAAGGACCAGTGGTTCAAACAATTGAAGAACGACAATCCTACGTTCTACAAGTGTTTAGATAGTGAAGCTAGGGATTAGTCAAGGACTATCGGTTTGGAACTTTTTGTAATTGGGCCATCTCAAAGAAGTTCTAGTGGAATTTTCCTCCGCATCACGGGGAAGAGAGGGCCCGACGGGATTACACCACCTGGAACCTCTATAATTCTTGTCTATTTACTTTATGCATTCATTTATTTCTTAATAGATACACTTACTTGGTTTTCATACTTAAGGCTATTACTTTATCCATTTGCCGGTTAACGAGGCTGAATATAAGTCGAGTTTTGACTTACAATCGGTTAAGCTAAGCGAACTCCGCACAAGTTAAGGGACGGGAACATAAGCGAAGCTGGAAGTCGGTTTGAGTTTCGAAGAAACTCGGTTCTGGGGCTTTTACAACTTAAGATAAGTTTTTGGTGACAAGTTTATTCCCCCCCCCCTCTAAACTTGTGTTAGCCTTTCCAAGGGACCAACAATTGGTATCGGAGCGAGATCTTCCTTTTTGGAGGAGATCCAAGATACATTTCAAACTAATTGTTGAAAACCCCTTTTACGTATCTATCTTAAAAAGTATTTTTAATGGACACATCCAAAATCGAGAAATTGGCTAAACAATCCCCATTGACTATTTGCAAAATGTTGTCTATGACTTTCGGGATCAAGTACTTGAAAGATTGACACTACAAGCTCACACACGAATCCGGAACCTCACTTCGGTTATGATGAAGACATTGATTTAAATGGAGACAAAGATGAATCAAGAGGATTCCCATCCTTAAGTGATCTTTCGAGAGGAAGCGAAAGAGAATTACTACGGGTAGGCGATTCTATAGAAGAAATGGTAACCAAAGATCCATCCGGCGCAAAAGTCGCGAGATAATGATCTACCTACAAGCCATGGAGGAGAAAGTGATGAAGAAATCATACTACGCTAGGAGCTACACTTGCAAATGCTATTGATAAAGGAAAACGAGGCTTTAATCGGTGATGATTCCTCAACGAGAAGACTTATCTATCAAACATCGGGAGGTAAGTACATCTACATCCAAATCTCACACTTGTCCCAAACAATCAAAGGAATGACGGTTTCAATAAATCCTTGGACATACTCATAAAGGAGTTAGAGACAACTCAAGAAAATTATGAGAATGTCAAAAAGGAGAAAAAGTTATTGAAAACTAAGATTTCGAGATTGAATGGTGAAATCAATCTAATCATGACTAATAATGGAACCAAGGTAATTCGACCAACTGATGAACCAACAAAAGTTATGAACAACAATAAGTCATCGGTTGATCCGATTCCCAAAGTTCAATTCAAACCGGGGAAACCATTTGGAGATAGATCTGGTTTAGGGTTTGATAATCGGTACAATTCTAAGTTTAGACCGGGATCGGTTGCAATAAAATTTGTGGCTTGCTCAACGATCAAAAACTCGAAAGCCCGACAAAATTATTAGAGCGATAGATACTCGGCACGACCAATCACACAAGTGATAAAGCGAAAAATCGGTTGGCAAAATTAATCAAGTCAACAGATTTTACGAGAAAAACTCGAAGGGAAATTTGTAATGTAAAAGAAAAGCGATTCAAAATCGGTAAGAAAAATCTTCAAGTCATATCCACTCAAGAATGAAGATCATTCATGGAATAATAGACTTAGAGGGAAAGGAAGATTATTTCCCACTGATGAAGATTGGAATAGACCATCACCTCGGTTTCACAAACAGAACAAACTTAAAACTGTTATGACAAAACAAGAAAAGTTTGTGAAACCTGACTTCACTCAGTCAACATGTCAAGAGAGGTATAAAATTAAAAATAAAATTGCGCCGTCAAGAACTAATCAGTTAGGACCCAAAAAGATATGGGTACCAAAGAATTCTCACTCTGTTTTGCAGGAGAAAACACCACCAACTGAGAACTGGGAATATAATTCACAAAACTGAGTTGTTTTCACAACTGAGTTTTTGAATTCAGCATAAGGATAAAACTAAGCATATACAGCTGTTGATACGCCGTACCTTCTTTACTCACTTTTATCCAGCTACGGTTATCAAGAAAAGACGTGGTCCTTTTTCAATCCAAACCGCTCATAATTTCCACTCACCCACCTTTTCACAAATCTCAAAATATTTATGACAAGACGTTTTAAGTCCCACTCAATTCTTAACTACCCCCACACCTAATTATAAATACCCAGAATTTTCTTTTACAAAATCTTTACGTATAATTTCTGAATCTCTTCTCTGAATTTCAATATTTCAAATTTTCAATCAAATCCAGAAAAATGACCTTCACTCGTGTTGAACCCGGAATGATCGTTTCTCTTGATCAATATATTGCAAAGTATGTTGACCAAACTCTAGTCAATTCAATCATAACAAAAATCCGGAAAATCAAAGGATTAGAAGCTGTCTTCAACATCAATCTAAAAAGTGTTTGCTTAGAAAGCATTGGAGACTTCTATCAATTTGGGAGAACAATTGTAGAAGGAAAAGACACACAAACCTTTGTCACCACATCGGTAATAAAGAAATCAAAGTGGTGAAGATTTAATTGCGAGAAATCTTTGGATTTGACAAATCCGAAGGAACGGCGACAATTAAGCTATCTAAAGAACGAGAAGGAGAAGTTATGGAGAGATATAGCAATTGAAGCGAGGATCTGCTTTGTCTCACGGATTTGGAAGCACAAGTACGCTCAAGCGAGTTTAATTTTCTTTCAAAAATCTTTGGCTAATTGTGTAATTGGAAATATTTGGAAACTTCGACAATCTTTCGGGAGCAAAACTAGATTTACTTTATATAATTTGGTTTGGAGAAGATTTCAATTGGGCAAGGTATCTATTTGATCAATTGACGTGACACAATCAATTGATGTACCCAAAAAGAAAACCGATGAGAAGAAAGGACGATTCTACCACAAGAAAACTCTTGCGTTAGTAGTCCAAAGGATACTTGATCATTTTGGAGTTGCAAAGAGAAAAGAAACACCGATTCTTGATGGGAAAATTGTTGTCAAAGAAGAGAAAGCTAGAAAAAGGAAAGCGAGAAAACTTCGGCGAACCCAAGAAGAAGAAAAGCGAGGAAATCGAATAAACCTGCAAGCTGAAGAAGAAGTACTAACACAGATTGAAGATTTAAAGAAAAGAAGAAAACAGTTGGAAGAAACTGAAAAAGGTTTAATTGATCCGGTTATTGAGGAACCTATAGAAATGTTATCAATTCAAGAAGAAATTTGAAGGCGATGTTGCACACGAAGGACAAGCGAAGGCGATCTCACCGAATCTATCCCGAGTTCCGGTAAGCGAGATTTTACAAACTCAAGAAGCGAGTTATGCATCCACGGGAAATGGAAATAACAAAAAAGCCGAAGTTGTCAACAAGGAACAAGCTGCTGAAACTAACTTACGAGAAAGAAGCTATAACTCGGGGGAACGGACCAAAGAAGGCGAGCACGATGATGAAGAATCGACGGTGATGAGAGGCGATTGATGAAACAACATTGAACATGCGATGTTGCTTTCAAAATCCAAATCTACTCCTCAAGAATCGTCCCCGGATACGAACGTGTTGAAGCGATAAAGAACTTTCGGCTCCTCAACACGAGGAAAAGGAAACCGAAGCGAAATTTGAATCATCCAAGATCATTCGGTTAGATGAGCAAGTTCATGATCTTGAACCCACTTACAAAGGAAGTTCCGAGTTGTTGAATTGGAACACGAGCAAAGTGAAAAACAAATTGTTGAAAAAGATGCAAGTGAGAAAGTTTTGCAAGCGAGCCGATAATCTCGGTTTCTAACATTGAAAAAGAAGCGTCGGTTGTACCGATCAACTGGCGAGGGAGAAACCGACGAGAACCGGTCTTATGCAAGCGGCGATCCAATGCAAATTGAAGTTCATACTCAAGAAGAAGATCATGAGATCACAAGAGAATCGAGAGGACACCCTCACACCATTTAAATCTCCGTCGATTATACGGAACTTATGAAAGGCGATTATGATCGATTGCAAAGTTACGAGAACTTGGAAGTTCGGTTCTATAGATAATCAAAGGAGTCGGCGTGCAGAAATGGAAATCATTGAAAAATGGGTATTCGATCTTTTCAACATTACAAGTCTAATGGAAATAATCAATACCGAAGAATTCATAAATCAAGGATTTGCGGCGATCGAAATAGTCATTGGAGGAAAACCATGACCGGTGGAAGTTCGAAGAAGAATGTTGATGATGATTTTGAGGAAGATCACGACATACAAAAAGGGATTCTTGCCTCCTTACAAGAAAAGGAAAGCGCAACGAGAACTAAGTGCGATGAAGACTCAATAGTTACGATGAAAGCGGTGGAAGTTCAAGTTACGAAAGTTTATACGAAACTCGGCGGGACAAAGAAGCGAGAAAAAGGCTATCAATCTCCCAACGATTTATCTACGCTTGAAATAGCAAGAACGTTGGTTGATATACCTGGAGAAGAATCAGACAATGAACCTGAAATACATCTGTCTCCCACAAAAGTTATTGACTCATCAAGATCAGAAGTAGGCGAGAAGCAGTCTAAAGAGAAAAGACAATCAGTTGAATTTGGAGAAAAACTCTCACCTCTACTGACAAGCTAAACCATCCGATTTGAATCAAGCAAAGCAAAGGAACAACGAGGAAATTCACAAGATGTTCCTACACAAAGCTGATCTCATTAAATATTATCACAATGAGATAATCGAATTCAAAAAGATGACAAAAGCTTGTTTGGAAAAGTCTTAAAATCTTTAGAAGCTAGTCAAGACGAACGATCCAAGCTTGAAAAGAAATTGGACAACGTGAATGACAAGCTGTCAAACCACTCGCTTGAGATTCGAGAAAACGGCCGGAGAGCATATCACAAGGAAAAATGAAACTCAAGACGGATGGGAGGGCATTCTCAATAATCTAGTCGATCGGATGTTTTTAGTGGAACGGGGCATAAAAGATTCGGTTGTGGCTCAAACCATATTGGCATCAACACAACAAACCTTGAATGCTTACATCAAAAGCTTGATTACTAAAGATGATGTCAATAAGGGGGAAAGTTTGGATATCCTAAAAGTCCATGCAAATTTGAAATGCCACGGACCCTCACGAATATCAATGATAAGTTGAGTGAAGCGAAGAAAGCAAGAGGAGAGTTCAGCGATGAGGAAATGGAAGCGATTGTTAAGTACTCGGAACCAACGGACAAAACGGTTGGTTTGGATTCCCGTCTCTACAATCTGTTCAAAGACCTACCGAGAAAAGAAGGAGTATCAAAAGAAGAAGCTCTTGAAACTTTTCTACACATGCGAGAAGATACTTGTGTATCATTGGAAGAAAATTTGAAGAAATGGGAAGGCGATGGCACCACTAGATAAAGTTTCGAGAGAAAGTTGAGAAGGATGAACTGAATTTATTCAATCTTTGCGAGAACGACCACCAATGAAAGACTAAGGACATCGGTCTTTACATTCGCGAGTTCTATTCAAAAGCAAGTTTTTCAAGAAAAACAGTCTATCACAATCATGGAACATCTGGGCAAGTATTCATGGAATTGAATATTCAGCCACAAATGATGAAATGAGAATCGTTGCAGATAACTATGACAAACAGCCAGTCAAGTAAAAGGAGATTGAACTCAGTTATTTTACTTATGTTGTATTTTATTACTTATTCAGCATTGTAACTCTGTTGATGTATGAATTCTCAGTTTCTCAGTTCACTGTGTTATTTACTGCCTTTTGTTTTATCTTTTTGCATTGCTTTTAGGGAGGGTATTGACATCATCAAAAAGGGGAAATTGTTGGAAATAAAATTTATGTTTTGATGATGATTCATCACTTATTTATTAATTAGTCTTTAACCCCATTGATGAAGTGTCATAACTATTTGTTGTAGTGCAAGCAAAAAGAAGTCTAGATATCAATGTATAGGTTTCATTAGAGTCGATAATTGTATAAGTTAAATCGGACAAAAACTTTGTAATAGTTCTAGATTGGGCGAGAAATGAAGAAAGCGAGACTTACTCTAAGCGAGATTTACAAGAAACCGACTCGAGCACACCTACGTAAAGGCGAAGAAGGTAAGTTCGCGAGAGTTACGGACTCGGTTGGCTTATCTAGAAGATTGAAGAGCGAGGGTCACGGACTCGGTTATTGAAGAACGAAAGAGCGAGGGTTCAAACTCGGTTATGAAGATTACAAGTCGAGGCTTGTAAAGTTGGACTTCGAGCAAGATTGTGGTGACTGAGCTGACTTTATGGATCTTGTATGAAGACCTAAGAATCATAAGGACAATGAATTCTTAGTTGATAATGAGTCATGGTGTACTCGATTAAGTCAATGATGATCAGATGAAAAGCTAGAGCAACGATATTTGAAGAAGAGTAAAATTTCGAGTTAATGCTCCAAGTCGGTTAGAAAACGACAAGTGAAAACTCGAGAATAAAGCGATAAGGAAACTCGGTTTTATAAGTCGGTCATCCAACAAGCGAAAGTACGGTGGAACGTTGAAAAGGAAACAATTTCATTGGATGAGTTACGACACGGCGAACGGTCGAGAAAAATTATAACCGTTACAAGCGGGACAAATGTTGAATGAACCCCTATAAATAGACTACCTCTACAACATTGGATGAGGAGAGAGAGGTGTGTGTGCGGGCATAAGATAAAAAGCAAGCAAATTGAAAAGAATCTATCTAGTCAAAAAGATCAAGTTAAAAGGGGAAAAGCCAAATTCAAAAGAATACTGCTAAGCACTTAATTGCAAGATCAAGAAATTTCTTCAAAATACTCAAGCTTATTCAAGCGATTCAAGATCTAACATTTGAAGAAATACGAGCCGTGCTTAAATTATACATCCGAGAAGAAAAGCTCAAATCATAATTGAATCATAGTTATTGATTCAAAGTCTCAACCTTGATTTCATCAAAGGCATAGGCTTGTGAAACACCAAGAAGGTGTGAAGGACAATTGAGTGCGATCGGGAAGGCTGTGTTTGTGATGGTGGTGAAGAGGCAATCCTACCCTCCAAGGACCGGTGGTTCAAACAATTGAAGAACGACAATCCTACCTGTTCTACAAGTGTTTAGATAGTGAAGCTAGGGATTAGTCAAGGACTATCGGTTTGGAACTTTTTGTAATTGGGCCATCTCAAAGAAGTTCTAGTGGAATTTTCCTCCGCATCACGGGGAAGAGAGGGACGACGAGGATTACACCACGGAACCTCTATAATTCTTGTCTATTTACTTTATGCATTCATTTATTTCTTAATAGATACACTTACTTGGTTTTCATACTTAAGGCTATTACTTTATCCATTTGCCAATTAACAAGACTGAATATAAGTCGGTTTTGACTTACAATCGGTTAAGCTAAGCGAACTCCGCACAAGTTAAGGGACATGAACATAAGCGGGCGGAAGTCGGTTTGAGTTTCAGAGAAACTCAGTTCCTGGGGCTTTTACAACTTAAGATCAGTTTTTGGTGACAAGTTTATTCACCCCCCCCCTCTAAACTTGTGTTAGCCTTTCCCAGGGACCAACAATAACTTTATAGCATCAAATGCTATTTATCCACTTGTATGATTCCGTAGCCGTTAGATCAAATGTTTATTGGATGGATGGCTACACGCCCTTTAATTTATCACTTCATTTGTCTTTTAGTCACTTGAGAGCATTTGATAGTCTCTGGTATGATTCTTTACTCGTCCGGATTCTTGACACTTGACTTGTCTGGTCTTCAATACTTTTACTGATCTGCTCTTTTCTTTGCTTCCAGGTTTGGTTTGCCTCTGCTGATTCTGAGTAGTCTTGATAAATGGTTGGACAAGATTTTAGTCTTTTAGTCGTCTGGTCTTCTTGTTTTCAAGCCTATACTATCTTAGACTATGAATACAAAAACAAAGTCTGACTAATCCTATACAATTTGCATGTCAGACTACTAAGCAAACTTATACTTGGTTTCTAAACCAACTATTTTGGTATCATCAAAACTTCTAGTCTATGGAGGCCTAATAGGTGCAAATTCACCTCAGCCTCTTACACTCAGCTCAGGGTAGGCAAGTCCTGACCTTAGACGACAATTACACTCCATCAAGGGAGCATTATCCTAGGATCTATAACCGTGCCATGATTGCCGCAATAAGAGCAACGACTACTCCACGAATGCTTGATGTATAACATTTGTATGATAAAAATTACGATACATTATATATTTTATTGACTCTTTCTATATAAAATATAAGAAATTATAACGATAATCTTATGAAATATTGATAGTTATGAATACATCTAATTAATATAAAAATCTAGTAAAAGTAATAAAAATTTATAAATTTTGTACCGGTTTAGTAACCGGAGTGTCGTGTCAGATTTACGTGGGTATTTTTGGTATTTTATTTCAGATTTTAGGTAAACCAAGACCCCGAGTGACGACACTTTTTGAAGTCAAATCATATCTTTTGAAGGAAGTAAGGAAGTGTCACAAATTTAAAAGTTCAAGTGGATCAACGGTTCGTGATACTATTATCGAGATATATATTCGACGAACGAATGGCCCATCAAAAAGGCATTTTCCGAAGAAGAGTCCTTCATGAAAGTTTTAGATCTTTCAAAGATCTTTCCAACGCTTCTTAAATCATGTCAATTAGAGATCTACAACTCAAGATATGATTTTATCAAGTTTCAGCTAAAAATTGGAAGAATTACACACGGATCAATCCGACATCACCTCGGATCGATCCGGATTATCAAATAATGCGAAGTAATGATGATTAGCACATGGTTCTGCAGAAAATAAGCGGGTGATAATGTTTTTTATTCCCGGATCGATCCGACCTTGATCCCGGATCGATCCGGCCTTGAAAAATCTGTCTATAAATAGGGCATTGCATGCGACTTGTAAAAGTGTACCAATATATATATATATATACTAGCTTATATATATATATCTCTCTAATCCTCTTTTAGTAGTTATGTATATATTAATAGGCCTTATGCCATAAATAATATAGTAATAATAGTATCGTTGTAATGCTCGGGAAATTATCGGAAGTTCGATGTTCTTTGAAGTCGTTGTAATGTCCGGAAGAATACGACCTCGAATCGGCGATTGTAATCGGGTAATTTTCTAAAGTATTTATGTTTGTTATTTTTATTTTTATCTTTTTAATCGTTATAATTTTATTAGGCTAAATCTAATAACTAGCCAAAGTTATGTAATCGTATTATTTCGATCTTTTCGGTAAATGGATGTCATATAAGTAAAATTGACTAAAATTGAGTTAATTGAATCTTTTTCTATTTTGCAACGTATTGATAATATTCGGATTGAAGTAATTAATCAAGATGAATCGCAACATATAACCTAACGATGAACCTGACCGGAGAAGTTAGGATATGAGATAAATGATAGAAAAACCGGAGGGTAAAATTGGCCGTGCGAAAGCGTGACAACGGAATCCTATTTCCTACCCGGGGCGAGATTTGTTTTGGGAAAGATGAATCTTATTAAAATTTGTGCTCAAAATCGTAATAATGTTAAAATCAACGAGTTTAATTGAAACTAACACCGGAAAGTTGAATCGATCCGCCGACAACCGGAGCCTTTTGAATAACATCGGCCGTCGACAAACGGAGCAACCTCTTTTATACGGGGTAGATTTGTACTCGGTACTGTTCGGACTAAGCGAGATTAGCATGGGGCGGTTGTGGAGATTGAAGCGATGACAATTTAACATATGACAATTTCATACGCTCGTGTGAGGAGGAATTGTTAACCTCAAGAGTGCACCGTTTCATTTACTCAATTGGACCTAATAAAAGGAAGATCGAGCATATCCATTAAACCGAAAAGATTGAATAATTCAATTACATATATTTTGGCTAGGTCTATAATAATTATTAGTATTTAATATATTGGTATCTATATATATATATTGTACTATTTATGTATTACTATATATATTTATGTATTTATATATATTATAATGGTTTAGTTTTAATTTATGCAATTATTTTCGTTTATTAGTATAGTAGTGACTCGTATGATAAAACTGCGATTTAGATCGAGATAATAATATTTGTTTGGTGTTTAACCACACTTAAAAGAATTACCACGTTTCCCTGAGGATTCGACACCTGACTCACCATACTAGCACTATAATTTGACCCGGTACACTGCCGGTAAGGATTGTATAGCCTAGAAAACGTCCGTCAGCTTTCTGGCGCCGTTGCCGGAGATCACGTCGCTAATTTTTCTTTGTATCTATGGTTACTACTTTTATCAGCTCAAAATTCTCAAGGATGAGTCAACACTTTTTCTTATCTCATTTCTATTTTATTTTTCGTTGGTATCTACTTTCTTTTAGTTACCAATTTTCTTCTTTTACAAAAGTCGAGTATTTTCTATTTTCGTTAGTTGATGACCAGAAGTGGTAAGGCTCCGCTCACTCCTTATAAGCCTGACATAAATACTTACGAAAGGCGAGTTAAGAGTAGAGAGTAAACGTGGTCATACTAGTCGGGAAATCCGACGAATCATCTTCAAACGTAAATACGAAAATGGCCGAAATCGGTGATGAAACACCGAACAAGGGCTAGAACATGCTCAGGGCATGGACAACACCCTATTAACCCTAATAATAATCAAAATCCTAATAATAGGAATAATCGAATCGGAACCGAGAATAATCGTAATAACCCACCAAACCCGAGACCTATACGTGATCGGACCATAAGAAGGAACCAGACTAATAATCCCATTCTTTTACCAAATGAAGGAGCAAACAATTTCGAAATTAAATCTCATCTTTTTGGTTTAATTGACGCAAGAGCCCAATTTCTAGGAGATGATGATGAAGATCCACATCATCATCTCTATCTTTTCGAAGAATTGTGCAATACAGCCAAAAGTCAAGGTGCTCATCGTGAATTAACGAGGATGTCTATGTTTCCTTTTTCTTTAAAAGGACGAGCACGAGACTGGTTTATGTCTCTTCCACATCACTCATTGACTAGTTGGGAGGATATTCAAACCGAATTTTTGAAACAATATTTCACTCCTGGACGAAATTTGGAATTAAAAGTCGAAGTTGCTAACTTTAGACAAGGATCTGAAGAAACGCTTGGGAATGCCTAGGAGAGATTCAAAAAATTGTTAAGAGCTTGTCCCGACCATGGTTATTCCTTAGATATGCAAATCCAACTTTTCTGTCGTAAATTACGAAAAGACTCACGTGCGGATGTAGATCATGCATGTAGTGGTTCTTTAATGATGAGTGAAGCACAAATAGTTTACGATGCTATAGAAAAGATTTCCAAAAATAACAGAATGTGGGAAACCGGTTCTAGCACCAGAAAAGTAGCTTTTGCAGGGAAATGTACATCTAATACAGAAGTTCTAGCACATTTGGAGAATTTGAGTTGGAAATTTGATGGCCTACAATCTAACAAAAACTTAACTTCAGAAAATAGTACACCCACTGAATATTCAAATCAGGATAATATGCCAATAGGGATTGAAGAACCAAAAGGATATTCGAGAGAGGAGGTAAGTTTTCTTCAGCAGCATAGGAATTTGAACAATGCATATTCAAACTCGTTTAATGCTATTAGAAGAGACCACCCAACATTTTGATGGTCTGTAAACCCTAGTAAGCAAGGACAACCGCCATATCCAGTTCCATATAGGAATTCGTCTAATAATCAAGTTTATCAGGGAGATACCTCTAATCAGAATCTACAATCATTACCTAGATCCTATCCTCAACACACCACTCAAAGTATACCAGTAACTCAAAGTTCAACTCAGCCTGCAGAAGGGGTTGAAAAATGGGAGAAACTAATGGAAAATATGATGAGTGTGGTGTCTACTCAAGCTAAAAATATGGAAACAATGATGACTTCTATAGGTACAGTCACTAAAGATATGAGTACAATAAAAACATCTATGAGTGGCCATGATACCAGAATGAGAACGATAAAAGCCTCATTAAGAAATATGGAAGATCATTTGAGTAGGGAAGGTGAACGTAAAAATAGTAGACCACCGGGAGGATTACCAAGTAACACCGAAAGAAATCCGAGAGAGGTAAATCTCGTAGTTACCAGAAGTAGAAAACTCTGTGGTAATAATGGAGTAGAAAGTTTCGGAAATAATGAAGTAGAAGATGATTTAAATGGTAAGAATGATGAAACTAAACATGAATTCACTGATGAGGAAGAAGAAATTATAGAAAATTTCTTGAAAGGAAATAGAAGTATGGAACCTGAAAATAAAGGTGAGAAATGGGTAAAAATCCCGAGAATTCTGAAAGATCCCATGGATGAAGATTTAAGAAATTTATTCAAGGAACATGTTAGAGTAAGTGATACGGAAAACAAGGATGATAAACAGGAAGAGTTGAAAAATTCTGAAGAAGAGATCGATTCAGGGAACATTTTAAAGAAAAAAGATCATGAGACATGGCAAACAAGTAACACTTCAAGATTTAAGGACAAAGGAAAAGAGAAAATGACTTCGGGATCAAGGGTTATAGATTTAGAATCTTTACCTTACCCACCTAAAGATCAAATTAAGAAAATAAAAACTGATAAGAAGTATGCTCGTTTCCTTGATACTTTTCGTCATCTTCATGTTAATATCCCCGTTATCGAAGCTCTAGTTAACATGCCTACCTATGGAAAGTTTCTGAAAGATATTCTCTCAAACAAGAAAAAGTTAGAAGAATATGAGAATATTTGCCTCAATGAAGAATGTTCTGCAATTTTACAGCATAAATTACCACCTAAAATGAAAGATCCAGGTAGTTTTACAATTCCTTGTGAAATTGGAGGATTTTTGTTTAAAAAGGTACTATGTGATCTTGGGGCAAGTATTAATCTCATGTCTTATGAGGATTATAAGAAACTAGGCATACGAAAGCTTACGAATACTGAAATGACTCTTCAAATGGCAGATAGATCAGTTAAATACCCTAAAGGAATTATCGAGGATGTATTGGTTAAGATAGATAAATTCTACATCCTAGTAGATTTTGTAGTCATGGAAATGGATTATTCTAGGTCGACCATTCCTAGCTACAGGAAGAACATTAATCGATGTCCAAAAAGGAAAATTAATACTGAGAGTTAACGAAGATGCAGTTGCTTTCAATATATTCAAAGCTATGGAACATCCATACAGATCACCAGAATCATGTTCTTTTATAGAGGATATTCATGATGTCTATGATATTCAATCACCAGCTTATGAAGACAAATTAGAAGAATGCCTAGCATTGTCTATCTATAAAGAGAATAAGAAGGACACGGAAATGAAAGAGATAATCCTTTATCTGAATAAAGGAAATTTTAATCCTAAACCACCATGGCATCAGTATCTGGAATTAGAACTAGAAGGACCAGTTCTAAAACCTTCAGTAGAAGATCCACCCAGTAATTTGGAGTTGAAACCACTTCCTTTAAATCTTAAGTATGCTTTTCTTGAAACTGATAATCTATTTCCGGTTATTATTTCGTCAACCTTAACTGAGCTACAAGAAGACCAATTACTTAGAATGTTGAAAAAGCATAAGAAAGCTTTTGGTTGGACAGTAGCTGATATTCAAGGAATTAGCCCTGAGATTTGCGTTCATTGTTAGGAACATTCTATTATGTTTTGATGATGGCCATACTAGCTGTTATAGCAAGCCTGAAATAAGTTAGAATTCTCTGTATAAGTCTTTACTTAGAGTCGACAAGTTGTATAAGTTAAGTCGGACAAGTATTGTACTAGTTGGTAGGACGGCAAAGCAAGGACGGATATTCAAAGCATAGTGAAGCCGCCAAGCACCAGCGAGAGAAGTATGAAGACATTATGGTCGACCTATAACCAAGGAAGTACGTGATGACCTTGGATAAGTCTAAGTTATGTTTTAAGTGATGAAACTCAATGTTCAAATATGGTGTACACTTGGTCTCGCCCAAATCAAGGATCGGTGAAGTACAAAGACTCTCCAAAAACTAGAACAAAGAAGGAAACAATGAATCGGTGAGTAAACCGACTTTCGGCAAAGAGAAAACAAAACGACAAAGAAAGAACTAACGGCTAAGTCGAAGGCTCACTCGACCGTTCTAAAAACGGCGAAGAGACATTTACAAGATCGAGATTTGATATACGATGAAGATTCGAAGATCATGCATTAAATGCACAAATCATTAAAGGATCAATCAAGGATGGATTTTTTCGCTATACGTTTGAAGAAAGAATCCGATCACCGAAATCAAGGAGAATACAATTAAGGGGGAATCAAGAATAAAATCAAAGGTTATTCCCTCATTAATATAGCCAACGGACGGAATTTCAAAAACCAAGGTTATTCAAGGCTATAAATAGAAGGCATTGACGGAAAAGAAAACAACGATCAAGAAAGAAAAATCAAGCGAAACTCGTCAATTTGAAAAGCCTTCTCTACGAACTTACAAAGACATATCTAGTGATCAACTCAAGTATCGAACTACAAAGTCATACTCGAATTGAGATTGATCAAGCAAGTGTGTGAATCACATTCACATCAAACTCGAAGCAACCGAATCGAGGCAATGCGAGAAGGAGTTGAATCCGTGATAGCCGTTGAAGGATCTTAATCTTAAGGAAAGACAAAGGAAGACCGAATCACCGAAGTCGTTGCGGTCAAGGAGTGATAGTCTTGTAGATTGTGAAGCTTGGGAAGCCAAGGACAATCATACTATTGTATCCGTGAAAACAATAGTGAATTCCTCCAATCATCACATGAGAAGAGTGGATTAAGGGATTACACCACCCTGAACCACTATAAGCCTTGTGTCAATTTAATTTCTGCAATTTACTTTACAGCATTTATTTATTTAGCCTACATAATAACTATACGTGATCGTCTACACCGATTTGAAAACAACATAGTAAGAAGGGACTTATCCGCTGCCTAAAAGTTTTTAAATATAAGAAAAGTTTTTGAAACTCCACTATAGTCATTCACCCCCCCCTCTGACTATAGTTTCACCCTTCTCTCGGGACCAACAATTGGTATCGGAGCGGTGTTCCTAGTATCGAACTGTTCGAGATCTAATTTACGGTAACAAGGAGATCACATATTTTCAAAGCGAGTTTTCAAATCGAGTTTTCCATTCACCGTCATTTATATATTCAATTATACCGATGGATTCCTCAAACTTCTTGTCAAAAGTACTGTTTTTAATGTTAACAATTTTGATGAATATAAAATAAGAATCTTTGTCTCATCTTGCAAAGCAACTCATGAAGAGATCTTTGGATGTAATCAATGATGGACCGATCACAATCACTACGGTGGTAGGCACGGGAGCGAGATCAAGGAAAGGAAATTGACTAACCTAAAAAGGATTGGACCAAGGATGACGGGGAGAAGAGCAAATCTGGACTTTGTTGCAAAAGACATGATCTTGAAGACCCAGACAACAACATGTTCATGAGAATTAAAGGCGCAAAAAAGCAAAGGAGATGTGGGACAAGCTATCATTGATAAATGAAGGATTCGAAGCGATTAAAGAAAACAAATTATCTGTGGCAAAACAGAAGTTTGAGAACTTTAAAATGAAGGCTGGTGAATCCATTGATCAAATGGACAACGGATTCTCAAGCATCATCAGTGAATTACAACAACTTGGACACATATATCCCCAAAAAGAAGTATGCTTGAAAATCTTGAGAGGACTACCTGAAAGATGGAAGATCATAACATCAGTAATTAGAGGAACAACAAATCTTGCAAGCACTGACACTCTGACACTGATGTCCCAGTTAAAAGCTCATGAATTCGAATTGAACGGCGAAGATGGTGCTCCGGCAGAGACACACAAAATCACTGCATTAGCTGCACCCCAGCAAAGTAACTTTGCCGAATGCATCAAACAAAGAGACACAAGAACTAAAAGAACATGTAGCTTTATTAGTTAAACGTTTTGACGGAGTTTAAAAAGAAGCCATTCAAAGGAAATTCGTCATCAAACAAAAAGTCAAGCTCAAACAGAGACATGAAGAAGAAAGATGATGAATACAGATGCTTCAACTGCAACAAGAAAGGTCACTTCAAAGCTGATTGTCCTGAAGAAAATGACAAAGATGATGAAAAGAAGAAATACAGAGCATCTGAAAAGAGAAAGAGCAAGAAGACACTTAAGGCAGAATCCAGCAGTGAAAAGCATGAAGAATCATCTGACAATGACTCAGATGATAGTGATGAAGAAGACAACTCAGAAAATGAAAAAGCATGCCTATGCCTCATGACCAAAGAATTGGATGAAGATAAAAGTGATGGCTCAGACACTGAGGAAACAAGCCTATGTTTAATGGCTAAAGAATCAGATGAAACTAAGGTAACATCTAGTTCCTGTTCTTCATCTAATGCATCCACATCTAACACTGCACAATCCTCTAGTCTCCCATTAGATACGTGAGACCTAGTCCAAAATCTCATGACTAAATTTGATGAAATTGAAAAGAATCATGAAATTCTCGGAAAAGGAATGCAAGGATCTAAGAAAAGAGAATAAGAGATTAAAGAAAGAACTGGATGAAGCAAAAGTTGAATTAACTAGTAAGGAGACCTACTTAAATGATCAACAAAAAGCGGATGATCATACATCCGTTACTAAAAGATCGATTAAGAAAATCTCCTCACCGGTGAAGGTATCCATTGCACCACTAAAAGCACCGACTTACAAACCCTCAAAAAGGTTTGGATCCAGATCCGGTCTTGGCTACAACGATCGGGATGAAAGTAGGAACAATGATCAACACCATTCTAAATTCGGGACCACTAGTGGACCAAAATTTAGAAAGGGACGAACCATGGTTCCAACGGATCATCATGTTCCGGTGAAGTCAAGACCCGGTGTAGTGAAACGACAAACTAAATCCTCCTTCCGATCAATCAAGAACCACGGCCATCCGAAAGGAAAAGGCGGACTTTACCCTTCGAGAGGATGATTGGAATGTTGCACCTCCAAAATACAAGAGGAAACCATTCCACAAAATGCATCATGTGTTTAAGAAAAACCAAATTGTTCCTAGACACATGAAGCAAGAAAGGTTTCCTACCGCATATTGGAAAGTAAAGAAGGATGCAAATGCACCAAAAGGTGGAGAAAAGTATCGAATACCTTCGGTAAAAATACTAGAAGCTATTCTCGCCATGCCTTATACATATGAAGTTGATGACTTCAATTATCCAAAAAGAAGACCTTTTGGATACACCCTTGGTATGGGAGGCATGATTGCTAACAAGCATGGACCCAAACAAAGTGTTGGGTACCTAAACTTAATTAATGTTTTGTAGGATGTCCGGTACATAGACGGTGGATGTTCCGGACACATGACGGGGAAACAAGAAATGGCTCACCGACTTCAAAGCTTTTGATGGACCCAAAGTCACATTTGGAGGTAAAGAAAACCCCTGGCAAGATTAAGGGGGAAGGCATAATACTCAAGAACAATCTAAAGATTCAAAATGTGGCATATGTCAAGGGACTTAACTTCAATCTGATGAGCATCAGTCAATTCTATGACAAAGGCTACAATGTGCACTTCAACAAAGAAGGATGCAAAGTGATTCACAGTCAAACCAACACAGTAGTTCTTGCAGGTAGAAGACAAGACAACATGTATGTGGTGGACTGGAAAACAGCCAAGACAGAAACATGCCTACTTGTCAAGAATAAACAATCAACAAGCTGGATTTGGCACAGAAGATTAAATCACCTGAATTTCAAGACCATCAACAAACTATCAAGGAGCAAGCTAGTTGAAGGCCTGCCGAAGATCACATTCAAGAAAGAGAGTCTATGTGATGCTTGTCAAAAAGGAAAACAAATAAAAAGTTCATTCAAGTCAAAGCCTCATCAATCTACAACAAGAGTTCTACATCCGTCGCACATGGACTTGTTTGGACCGGTCACACCGGTAAGTGTGAGTGGTAAGAAATACACTCTTGTAGTGGTGGATGACTTCTCAAAGTACATATGGACCATTTTCATGAACAAGAAGAAAGAAACACTCAAGAAGCTGCCAGATTTGTTGAGAAGACTCTAGAATGAGAAAGAGCTAAAGATTATCAAGATCAGATCAAATAAAGGCACTGAATTTCTAAATGAAATTATCAGAACCTATTGTGAAGAAAATGGAGTATTACATCAACTATCTGCGCAGCGGGAACTCCACAACAAAATGGTGTTGCGAAAGAAGAAACAGAACCATCAAGGAAGCGATCGGGACAATGATAGCGAAGCATGTTTACCAAAGAGATTTTGGGCTGAAGCAGCAAACACAGCATGCCATACACAAAACAGATCAATCATCAACAAACATCATGGAAAAACTCCATATGAAATATGGAATGGTAGAAAACCCAATATCTCATATTTTCATATGTTTGGATCAAAATGTTTTGTCTTAAACAGGAATCAAATGCATACCTTTGATGAGAAGGCTGATGAAGCAATCTTCATGGGATACTCAAACACCAGCAAAGCATTCAGAGTACTAAATAAAAGAACTTTGGTGATTGAAGAATCAATACATGTGGTTTTTGATGAACCAAATACAAATGGTGAAGATCTTCAAGATCAAGAAGAGAAAGCACCACAGAGAGAAATCTATACAAATACAACCATACCAACTACTATCCTGAATCATCATTTTGAAGATCAAGAGGAGCCACATACCAATACACCGGATGAAGCACACGAAGTTGAAGTTCTTGCTCGGCATGAAGGTATGGAAGCACCAAGTGAAGATCAACTTCAACCGGACCTAAATTGGCTAAGAGACCATCCCGAAGAACAAGTCATTGGAGATATTCATACGGGAGTCGAACCGAGAAGACAAGCTGGAGCACATGCTAACTTGCTTTCTATCACAAGTGGAACCCAAGACCATAGATGATGCAATCCAAGATGCAGATTGGATCACAACCATGCAAGAAGAACTAAATGAATTTGAAAGAAATGAAGTACGGGAACTAGTTGACGGACACGAAATGGCCAACATCATTGGTGCAAAATAGGTATTCGGGAACAAGATGGATGAGCAAGGAAGCGTTGTCGAAACAAAGCAAGGCTAGTTGCAAAAGGCTATTCCCAAGTGAAGGAATAGATTATGATGAAACATTTGCTCCAGTAGCAAGATTGGAAGCAATCAGACTTTTTCTAGCATTTGCTGCACACAAAGACTTCAAAGTCTATCAAATTGATGTAAAGAGTGCATTCCTAAATGGACTTTTGGAAGAAGAAGTTTATGTAGAACAACCTCCTAGATTTCAAATTAAAGGAAAAGAAGACAAAGTATACAAACTCAAGAAGGCCCTCTATGGCCTCAAACGAGCACCTAGAGCCTGGTATGAAACACCGTCACGTTTCGATCAAGAATGGATTCAACAATGGAACTATTGACAAGACTCTATTTAAAGCGGAGGAAGGAGCAAGCACATTGCTAGTACAAATCTATGTTGATGATATAATCTTTGGATCGAGAGGATGAAAAAGCGTGTGAGAAATTTGCAAACCCGATGAATAGCAAATTTCGGATGAGCATGATGGGAGAATTAAACTACTTCCTTGGCCTTCAAGTAAAGCAAATGAAGGATGGCATTTTCATTAGTCAAGCAAAGTATACAAGAGATTTGATACACAAGTATGGGATGGATACAAGTGGCACAGCAAACACACCAATGTGTGCCAGAGTCATACTTGGAAAAGATGATGGAGGAAAAGATGTTGATCGAAGAAAATGTATAGAGGAATTATTGGATCATTATTATACTTAATCGCACGCGGACGACATAGCATTTGCGGTAGGAGTGTGTGCAAGATTTCAAGCTCAACCAAAAGAATCACATCTTTAGCTAAGCTAAAAGGATAATCAAATACTTGAAAAACACTATAAATGTTGGTATTTGGTATCCAAAAGATGGAGGATTTACATTGATATCATATTCGGACTCGACTACTATGGATGCAAAATAGATAGAAAAAGCACCTGCGGAACTTGCCAAATACTAGGAACCGAGACTAGTTTCTTGGTTCGGTAAAAAGCAAAACTCCATATCTACATCAACGGTGAACGAGAATATATAGCGACGGTAGTCACATTGTGCACAAGTACTTGTGGATAAGACAACGGCTAAGGGACTATGGAGTAGAAGAGAAAACAATTCCAATCATGTGTGATAACACTAGTGCAATATCTATTACGAGAAAATCCAAAAGTATTGCACTCAAGAACAAAGCATATTGATGTAAGACATCATTTTATCGAGAGACCATGTTGAAAAGGGGGATGTCATCCTAAAACACATACCCACCGAAGATCAATTGGGCCGACATCTTCACTAAACCACTCGGTTATGAAAGATTCGGTAAGCTAAGAAGCGAGTTAGGAATGATTGAAATTGAATAAGTATCTAACGCGGCTAACCGGAGTAATCGGCTAAGTGACTTCATTAAGCGGTACGACCTTTGCCGTTACGGGGAGATGCCGCAAGTAAGGCACCGGTATCCGGCGAAGGTAACTTAAGCGATTGTTAGGAACGGTCAAATGGCGCGGCTAAGTGAAGAACCTATTGGGACGGCTAAGTGACCGGCGAAGGCACTTCACCGAAATAAAGACTTGGACAAATTAAAAGTGTGAACAAAATCAATTCGATTACACGTGGAGAATAAGGAAATTATGGAGGATTATTCTGTACACACGTGGCGATCAACTTATGATCATGGAGGTAATTATATTATTTTTCGAATTATAAACTCCTCGATTCCCGGGCTCTATCATTACTTGCCTCAAACCACACCCCCATTCCACTCGAATATCACGATTTTCATACACAAAATCACGCCATTATGCCACAAAATCCTTCCATATTCAAAACCACGTTCACACTACCCAAATCACACTATAAAAACAAGACTTAGAGATTTTCAAAAATCTTTACGCTTTCTTGTCAATTACAAACCCTACTTTTTCTCACTGAAACCTCAAGATATACTCTTCTAATCTTCCTCTACCAATCAATAGCTTCATCCTCCCAAATCACTGCTACTGAAAAATACTACGAAAAATCAATCATAACCGGCTCGTTTTTCAAACACGAGCACTATCTCTCATTTTGTGATAATGATTCAATAGCTCAACGTACGGTTGATTGTCGCTCGAATTTGGGGGCCGATGACCTTCCTAAATCCTCCAATAACCGGAATCGCTATGAAAATTTGATAGCGTTTTGGAAAAACGCCAACTTTGTGCCCAAACACAAAGAAGCGAAGTTGATCGCATCCAAAGCTCAATCTTTGGAAGAGAAATAATCATCACACCAGTGCACTCAACCGTTACACCGCACCTTCCATTGAAAGGACAAAGGCTAATGTCAAGCTTGTGACAACCGACATTGCAAAGTTACGGGACCGAAATAGCCAAAAGTCCAAAGAAAAACGACAAAACATACAATCTACCCGGATCAACGCTCAAACTTCCGTTTGCCGAGTTTGCACCGAGTTATCACCAAAAATATTGAAGGCGAGAAAAGGGTCAATGGAAAACCCGACCGAGGTACGAATTAAACCGATGGCCATAATCTACAATCGCATCAAATTTGACCGGGCAACATTTGTGTTCAATCGAATGAAGGATCGGATTCAAAAGGAAATCGATCTATCCATCATCGCCCCTGTGCAAGGGTTTGCAGAAAAGGGTGATTTACGGGAGAAGAAATCATATGGGTTTCCTCTTCAACATTTGTTCAATCGTTGAAAGTACGACCCACAAATTTGCGGTCTCCACACAAATCCAAGACGATGTTTACTTACATCAAGGCTTCCTTAAAACCCAAACCCATAGGCGGGAGCAAAAGAAAGCAACACGAAGGCAAGTAGATCGGGGAGTGGGACGAAGAACCAGATCTCAAAAGGCACAAGAGGAGACCAATATGCCTGACAGCAGCAATTTGGATGAGCCTGTGACATTTAGCGATGACACAGCAGCAGAAGAAGAAACGCAGCCAGAGGGAGTCACCTACCTGGAAGAAGGTGAAGAAGGATACAGCCTCACCTCATCTGATGAGGAGGAGATACAAGATGAAGGGGATGAGTCAGAAGATGACCACTCAAAAGGAGGAAATCCTGAAACAAATCAAGAAGATTTGGGGATTTCTGATGATGAACTGACTCTCGAGGAAGTGCTTTTCAAAAGCATAGGTAAAGTTGACAACCAGCCAAGTGAGCCAGCCGATAAAGCTCACTCGGCCGAACTTGTCAACTCCCCCACAATTGCACAAGGGGGACCAGTGGTAGATGAAGCAGTCCACACTCAACAACAATCTCTAAATGACCCTGTGTCTAATGAGGCGGAACAAGAGCAGATGGAAGAAAAAGAAGAAACACAAGATGCAAAGGAAGAAGAGGAAAAGGAAGAGCAAGAAGTTGAAGTAGAAAGTGAGGAGAAGCAAGGTGAAGATGATGAGGATTAAAGTGATGAGGGTGAAGAGAATGCCCATGTGGCACCAGAAGAAATTGATCCGAGAAAGAGTTTTCAATCCGGACATTCAACCCCTCATTGTGGACATAGAAAGGCAATACTACAAACAGACAAAATCGAAGACCGCCTTAGGAGTGAAGCAACCTCCTTCAATCACAAGATTGAGGCCCTCATCGCCCATATCAAAATCCAAGATGAGGTCATGGAGAGACAAGGAAACTTAATTTGCAACTTACAACACCTCATCCCTCACCATGTCCAAACCAATCTTGAATTCCATGCAGAGACGGTTGACAACAATCTCAAGCCATTGGTGGACACCCTCAATGCTCACACATCCAAAATTCAGCATCTAGATGAGATCATGGAGCATTCTGGCAAGCAATTGGACTTTCTCATCAAAGTTGGTGAAGCCAACAACAAAATACTGGAGAGAAAGTATGGGCCTCTCCCTGAATCTGACGCGGCAATTGCAGACCTTGAGGCACGTTTTGATGCTGCCACAAAGGGGAAGGTAACTCAAAGCCTGAGAGTCCCAGTGGGAAGGGAAAGGTGGAAAGCTCCAGTGGAAAGAGAAAGGGCAGCAAAGGCGAGGACAGCAAAGGCAAGGGCATCAGGTTTGAAGAAATGAAGAAGTAAACCAGTTACCTGTTGCTTAATTCAATTCAATTCATCTTATCATTTGCCTTTGTTCACTTAAATAAAAAGATGCAATATCTTATTGCCCTATGATGGAAGAATAAAATTGTTGAACTTTTAATCGTTGTGTATTATGAAAATTTTGATTACTTATGTTCGGGCTTATGAGGGTTTTGGCATCATCAAAAAGGGGGAAATTGTTAGGAACATTCTATTATGTTTTGATGATGGCCATACTATTTGTTATAGCAAGCCCGAAATAAGTTAGAATTCTCTCGTATAAGTCTTTACTTAGAGTCCGACAAGTTGTATAAGTTAAGTCGACAAGTATTGTACTAGTTGGTAGGACGGCAAAGCAAGGACGGATATTCAAAGATAGTGAAGCCTACCAAGCACCAAGCAGAGAAGTATGAAGACATTATGGTCCGACCTATAACCAAGGAAGTCCGTGATGACCTTGGATAAGTCTAAGTTATGTTTTAAGTGATGAAACTCAATGTTCAAATATGGTGTACACTCGGTCTCGCCCAAATCAAGGATCGGTGAAGTACAAAGACTCTCCAAAAACTAGAACAAAGAAGGAAACAAGTTGAATCGGTGAGTAAACCGACTTTCGGCAAAGAGAAAACAAAACAAACAAAGAAAGAACTAACGGCTAAGTCGAAGGCTCACTCGACCGTTCTAAAAACGGCGAAGAGACATTTACAAGATCGATTTGATATACGATGAAGATTCGAGAAGATCATGCATTAAATGCACAAATCATTAAAGGATCAATCAAGGATGGATTTTCTGCTATACGTTTGAAGAAAGAATCCGATCACTGAAATCAAGGAGAATACAATTAAGGGGGAATCAAGAATAAAATCAAAGGTTATTCCCTCATTAATATAGCCAACGGACGGAATTTCAAAAACCAAGGTTATTCAAGGCTATAAATAGAAGGCATTGACAGGAAAAGAAAACAACGATCAAGAAAGAAAAATCAAGCAGAAACTCTGTCAATTTGAAAAGCCTTCTCTCTGAACTTACAAAGACATATCTAGTGATCAACTCAAGTATCAGAACTACAAAGTCATACTCAGAATTGAGATTGATCAAGCAATTGTGTGAATCACATTCACATCAAGCGAAGCAACCGAATCGAGGCAATCCGAGAAGGAGTTGAATCTGTGATAGCCGTTGAAGGATCTTAATCTTAAGGAACAAAGAAAAGGAAGACCGAATCACCGAAGGCATTGCGGTCAAGAAGTGATAGTCTTGTAGATTGTGAAGCTTGGGAAGCCAAGGACAATCATACTATTGTATCTCGTGAAAACAATAGTGAATTCCTCCAATCATCACGGGAGAAGAGTGGATTAAGGGATTACACCACCCTGAACCACTATAAGCCTTGTGTCAATTTATTTTCTGCAATTTACTTTACAGCATTTATTTATTTAGCCTACATCATAACTTATATCTGTGACTGTCTACACTGATTTGAAAATAACATAGTAAGAAGGGACTTATCCGCTGCCTAAAAGCTTTTAAATATAAGAAAAGTTTTTGAAACTCCACTATAGTCATTCACCCCCCCCCCCTTGACTATAGTTTCACCCTTCTCTGGGACCAACATTCATAAAATTATTCTAAAGGAAGACGCTAAACCTTGTATTCAGCCACAACGCCGCTTCAATCCGAATTTGCAGCTAATTGTTAAGAAAGAGGTTATTAAACTACTAGAAATGGGGATAATCTTTCCTATATCTGATAGTGAGTGGGTAAGTCCAACTCAAGTGGTACCAAAGAAAGGAGGTTTCACAGTAAAGGAAAATGATAAAAACGAATGGATTCCGACAAGAGAAATTACCGGATATCGAATGTGCATTGATTTTCGAAAACTTAACGATCATACTAAGAAAGATCATCATCCACTTCCATTCATAGTGCAAATGTTGGAACGCTTAAGTGGACATAAGTATTACGGTTTCTTAGATGGTTATTCAGGATATTTACAAATATTCATTGCAAAGCGGGGAGATAGAGAAAAGACCACTTTCACTTGTCCTTATGGAACCTTCGCTTATAAAAGAATGCCGTTTGGTTTATGTAATGCACCAGCTACATTTCAGAGATGTATGATGGCTATATTTTCTGACATGGTCGAGAAGTTTTTAGAAATTTTTATGGACGACTTTAGTGTTTACGGAGATTCCTTCGATGAATGTTTATCGCACTTGGAAAGAGTGTTACAACGATGTGAAGATACCAATTTAGTTTTAAACTGGGAAAAATGTCACTTAATGGTATCAGAAGGGATTGTTTTAGGACATAGAATCTCTGAAGTAGGTATCAAAGTTGATAAAGCTAAAGTCGAGGTAATCGAAAAGTTACCTCCACCAGTTAATTTAAGAACCCTAAGAGGATTTCTTGGACATGCAGGTTTTTATAGAAGGTTCATTGCAGATTTCTCGAAAATAGCAAAGCCTCTAAGTCATTTGATTGAAAAGGAAGTACCTTTTAACTTTGATAGTAGATGTATGGAAGCCTTTCAGACCCTAAAAGCGAGATTGACTACTACACCAGTGCTAGTAGCACCAGATTGGAGTTTGCCGTTTGAAATTATGTGTGATGCGAGTGATTTAGCTGTAGGAGCTGTTTTAGGTCAAAGATATAACAAAGTACTCAAAGCAATCTACTATGCATCTCACACATTAAACGCACTCAACTTAATTACGCAACTACGTAAAAAAAGAGCGTTGGTTGTAATTTTCGCCTTAGATAAGTTTCGATCGTATATCGTTGGATCTAAGGTTATTATTCATACAGACCATTCAGCGTTGAAGTACTTACTGAGTAAAAAAGATGCTAAACCACGTCTTCTTAGATGGATTCTCTTACTACAAGAATTTGATATAGAAATTAAGGATAAAAAGGGAAGTGAAAATGTAGTAGCAGATCATCTAAGTAGAATGGAAAATGAAGAAAAGGGAATTGAAATACAAGATTCATTTCCTGATGAACAACTGTTTAGAATCGATACTCCTTCAACCATGCAATTATTAAAGAATAGAATTCCTTCTAAGGAAATGTCACCCTGGTTTGGAGATATCGTTAATTACTTTACCTTTGATTATATTCCGTCTCATTGGACTTGGCAACAGAAAAAGAAATTCTTTATGACTTAAAATTTTATTACTGGAAAGAACTAGACCTTTTCCGTAAATGTTCGGATGGGATAATCAGAAAGTGTGTGCCAAATAATGAGATTCTAAGTATTTTGTCGTTTTGCCATGATCGTGAGGCGGGAGGACACCATGGAGGATGGAAAACTGCTTTTAAAGTTTTACAAAGTGGTTTTTATTGGCCTACACTATATAGAGATGCATATAAATATGCGAAATCTTGTGAATCATGCCAAAAATGGGGAAATATATCGAAAAAACATGAAATGCCTCTTCGACCGATTTTAGAGTGTGAATTATTTGATGTTTGGGGTATAGATTTCATGGGACCTTTCCCTATATCTTTTGGAAAAAGATTTATTCTTGTAATGGTAGATTATGTTTCAAAATGGGTAGAAGCTGAAGCTCTTCCAACTAATGATACCAAGGTTGTCATAAGGTTCTTTAAAAAGAATATATTTACTAGGTATGGCATTCCGAGGGCTATCATTAGTGATAGAGGGTCACACTTTTGTAATAGACCATTTACCAAGATAATCGAAAAATATGGTGTAACACATAAGTTAGGCACACCCTATCATCCACAGACCAGTGGTCAGGTAGAGGTGTCTAATATAGAAATTAAAAGAATTGTAGAAAAAACAGTGGACTCAAATCGTAAAAACTGGGCAGAGAAACTGGATGATGCCTTATGGGCATACATAACAGCCTTTAAGACACCAATTGGTTGTTCCCCCTACAAACTAGTTTTTGGTAAATCTTGTCATCTCCCAGTTGAATTAGAACACCGGGCCTTTTGGGCTATTACATTTTTTAATTTCGATCCTAAGGCTGTCGGTGATCACAGATTACTTCAGTTAACAGAACTAGAAGAATTTCGTCTTGATGCTTATGAAAATGCTCGAATCTACAAGGAACACACGAAATCTTTAAAAGATAAGAGAATTTATAGTCGTGAGTTCCATGTAGGTGATCGAGTGTTATTTTACAATTCATGTTTAAAGTTATTTCCAGGTAAGCTTAAATCAAGATGGACGAGTCCATTTAGAGTAACAAGAGTTTACAAACGGAGCCGTTGAACTAAGCGATGGAAGTACAACTTTTATAGCCAATGGCCACGGGGGTAAAGTTGTTTGTGGAAGGAGAAGGGACCCTGCGAGGAAAGAAGTAATGTTGCTAACGGATCCGCCGCAAAGGCGAAAAGCGGGGAAAACTAAGTTCGAAATTTGAATCCCGGTACTATCTTTCTTGTTTACTTTACCTTTCGTGTTTTTATATGTTTAAACTAGTTTCGTCTTTTACCGGACGACGTAAAAGAACTGGATGCCTTTTTTAGATAGAATAGGAGTTTTTATTTTGCTTTTGAAGTTAGGCCTTGATAAGGATGTCGCGTTTACAATAGAAGCTTCAGTTTTTGAGAAAAACAAGCAATTATTGAGAGAGATCAGATTGAAAGAAGTTTGTAATGGAAAATCGAGAAGTTCGATAAAAAGAAGGGCAAAGTTTTTAATGCGATGCAGAATCTGTGGAAAAAGTGAGCATAATGGGAAATGTGGAGAAAGCACAACCAAATCTCAGGATGAGTGTTTGAATGTTGTCAAGAAGGGAACAATTAGGTGGTTATCCGAAAATCCCGATGGAGATCAAAGAGAAAACTCAAACGCATCATTTCTCAGGGTTAGGTTGATAGAACGATATATCAGAACTCTGGAAGATTTAGAAATAGAGGAATTAGGACCCCCATAAGTCTCGAATATTTTACTTTTTATTTCAAAGGCTTTTTATAAAAAATTTTGCATAACCTTTGAAAATTTTATAAATTGGATCTTTATAAAATTTATAAAAGTTTTATAAAAAAGTTTTATAAAAGTTTTATTTCAAATTTATAAAATAAAAAAAATTTAGGTCGGATCAATCCGACATAACTACGGATCGATCCGGGATCCCAAAAACCTAAACAGACGGGATTTCTTTCTTCTTCCTCCTCTTCCAATTTCTTTTTTTCATCACCGCCGCCCCCACCCTCTTCCCCACTCAATTTTTTTTTCTTCATCACATAAACACACTCTCACATTACCCCACTCCTTATTTTATTCTCCTTTTCCCCTCTTCTCTTCAATCTCTCACTTAAATTTGAAAAATTTCAAGAAAAAACTTCAACTTTCATTCCGGCGACTTTTCATCTTTTCCGGCCAACTTTTCAACCATTATAGTCTACCAAGGTAACAATGTTGTATTTCATCTTATCAATTTCGTTTTTTTTTGTAATTTTAGTAATTTATTTTCAACTGTATTGTTATTCACTTGTGTTGTTTTATTTTGGTTTTGTTTGTTTTTGTTTTTGAATTGTTGTGTCACTATCGTAGAATGGCCGAATCCTCTAGAACAGCAGCTAAGAAACGAAAACAAGATATCCCAATCTCAGTACCGGTTATAGAAACAAGGCCTTTAACACCTGAAGAACAGGCCGTTAGTTTTGAGCGAAGTGCGTCTAGAGAAGCTAGAAATGCATACAAGAATATTTTTGGAAAATGTATAGCTGAGATAGAAAGGGGTATAGATTTTACGGTTTTAAGGGATGAAGTTAGAGCAATATTTGAAAAAAGACAATGGATGGAGATAGCAGCATTGAGAGAAGGGGAGGTTAACACAACTATAGTTTCTGAATTTTATTCTCTACTAAAGACGCATAATTCGACAGAGAATGGAGAGTTGACCTTTTTTACCCTTAGAACTAAACAAGTACCGTTTAATCCTAACGTCATCAATGCTATTTATGGTATAGAAGATGTCCCTGATGATGAGGATTATTACACGGTATGGAATCTTAACGATGAAGCTGCTTTTGAACAGAGAGCCTTATTAGCCCAAAACGAGTTTGATCCTACGGCTATATGGCATGAAAATAGGTTTGGTTACGGGAACTGTATTAAGGATATTAGAGCACTTAAGCGTTTTATTGGCTACACTCTTTACCCCACTCGTCATTTGACATCGTTCGGTAAAGCGGATGTTTGTATTGCTTGGGCAATGGTAAATGATGTTCCCATAAATGTGGGAAAAATAATGTACAAGAGGGCTTTGAAATTTTCTACGAAAGCTAGGCCGGGAAGTCATATGCCTTTCCCGTGTTTTATTTCTACCTTATGTCAAAGAATAGGTGTTCCGACCTTGCCTAATGATAAGTTGATCCTGGCTAATGAAGCCTTAATTGGCCCTAATTTGAAGCGTCTTCCGGATGGAAAAATTGATTATAACAACCCGAACCGCCGCCGACCTCAACATATTCCACCTGTTTCCCAACCCACCACTGTTCCTCCATCATCTAGTCATACACAATCTCATCTTCCAAATACCATCACGTATGACATGTTTCAATCCCTATCCTATGATGTTTATCGTGCCAATGCCAATATGGATGTCTATGCGGAAAGGAATAGGCAATGGTCTGAAGATTTGAGACAAGGGATGCGCGGTATATATCAGATGAATATACTTCAGAACCCTGCCTACGCCGAAATGAACATTCCGCAATGCCAATCTGAGCCGTATACCATGCCCGATATAATTCCACTAATGCCACCCCAATCCAGCTTCCAACCAATGTCACATGCCTTTGGAAGTCAAACTAGTGGTGTGGGTCAATTTTGTACAGGTATGACGGCTCCAGTTACGTCAAGTTGGGGAGGTTTTGCAGCATTTGCCAATATCACGGCTGGGATGAGTTCGATTGGTTTAGATAGCACGGTTAGGATGTCGACGCCATTTCAAGATACATTGTTCGAGTCGACCGACGATCCTGCTACTTCACAACCCATGCCGGGATCAAATTTCAATGTGGAGATTGATGATACCGACGAATGATTTAAAAATTTTATGATAATTTGTCACTCAAACAATTTACTTTAGTATTTTGTGTTTTGTTTCGACAGTAAGCGTCTTTTTTTTTTTTTTTCGTTGTAGTTTTGGTCAAGATAAATTTATAAGTTTTCTACTCTATTTTGTATTTCATAACGTTTTATGTCGTGTTATAAATATTTTACAGTACAAAAATATCATAAGTTTGAAAGTTAGAAAAATCAGGGCATTTGAAAGACAAATTTCGTCTCTGTATTGCTACAGTACCTGCCCGGATCGATCCGGCCTGTCATTGCCGACCTGACACAGCTATATACCTAATGGTCCGGATTGATCCGGTCCTTTCTCGGATCGATCCGGTACTTACTTTAATGTCAAAGTACAGATTTTTTCTACTTTTACCTAGTGTTTACGTTTCTATAAAAGGAAATAGCAAGTCAGCTTATTAGTTGCTCATTCCTTTCTCGTTTCTATCTAAACTTCTTTTATAATATGTCTAACCACTCATCTCCCTCGGTTAATAGCTATGAACCACATACGCCCGACGGTGTGGTTCCCGAGAGTCAAGCCTCTTGTTTTCATAACGATCTTCCGGGACGTCTGAATTTTGTTCAATCTCCTATTCTGATGGAGAAAGGTTTAAACACTGAAAAAATTGATCAATGGAGTAGAAATCTGATACGAGGCTTTGGTTGGAAGAAATTTGTTAAACATCCAAGGGGTAGAATAAATATTTCTGTAGTTCGGGATTTTTATTCATCTCTATCTGAAGACACGCGATAGCGACAACTCAACTCATTCCGTCCGAGGCATTGTTATTCCCTTTTCGTCCTTCGTTATTAATCAAGTTTATGAAATTCCGCCTTGTGGTTTTTTTCCCAGTACACATTTTGAGTTCCAATGGGAACTAGAAAATCCTTCTAATATTGTCAATAGAACCGCAGAAGCATTCCAATATTTGTTTCCTCTTTTTGATCATAATTATGATTTTTCCACTCTTGCGTTATCCCCTCACCTGAGGGCATGGAAACATTTTATTAATTCACGAGTCTATCCCACAAATGATTTCTCGGGAATTAATGATTGCGAACTGCTTCTGATGTATGCAATCACTATTGGAGCATATATTGACTCTGGGGATATTGATTCACAAGACGACGGTCAATTTCGCAGTAGCGCGACGTAGTAGAGGGAGGCCCATGCCGTTTGCTTGGCTTGTATCTCGACTTTGTGTTCATTTACATGGAGTACCTGAGTTTGATCAAGACGAGATTTTTCCATCTCGTGGTTCTCAAGTTGGACTACTTCCGGTTGATACTCCCTGATGTTCGTCAACAGTTTGATTTATTCACCCGAACGAAAGTTGTTTTTGGGTCGGCCCGCGTGTGATGTTGGAGAGTTGTTAGTTAAGAAGTTAGTTGTTTAAGATGATAGTTCTCTAAGTTAGTAGATTAATAATCTGTTTAATTATGTTTCTCTTTGAGTATAATAATTTTAATAATCTTGTTTAATATATATGTTTTTTTTATGTTGGTTCTATTAGTAGAAACATAATAATACACGCAAGTAACATCGCTAAAATAATAACATTCATCTAAAATTTTAAATTTATTTTCGAACCTACTTTTTATTACTCACTGAACATCGAGACGATGTCACTTCGTACGTGGGGAGTAGAGTTAGGTTAGTAAATAAAAATTAAATTTTTTCATATAAATTTATACTTAATTGCTTAATACTTAGTTTAATTTTTCTTGAATAAATATAAGTAGATAATATATAATTAATATGAATAAAAATAATATAAATTGGTAAGAATAGATTTTAATTTAGTAAAGTAAATTAGATATATTATAATTATATTATATATGTCAGTTTTAGATTTTCATAAGATTTTAAGTATATGTAACTATACATAAATATTATCAAGTAATTTTCTTATGAAATTTAGCAAATATACTTATAATTATAATGAAATGTTTAGAATAATTTTCTTTTCAAAAAACTAAATATGAATATGGAATCAGACTAGGGATGACGATTTTTGGCATAACTTTGATCAGCTATAGCCAAATAGCCTACCTGAATAAAATTTCCAATTTTTGTCCCCACCTCAGCCAAATAGAGTGGCCAGACCTCACTCGAAATAGCCAATTATGATTAAACCAATTATGACCGACCCTTAGCCTAATTTGGTCTATATTTCCTAAAAATCCCACGAGTTTGTATGTACTTATGAAAGGAGATGATGACATAAAAGCTAAGTATCGATGCAAAAGAATGGTATATGCTGAGATTGGAAAAGTTGGATAGGTATTAATATATTCGACCTCACCTCATGACACTTGCAAGATAGTCGATTTTGGTAATGAGTTCGGGTATGTTAGTATTTTCTATAAAAAAAAAAAGTGAAATAATATCAGAATGTTATTAATCGAGATATTTTTGATCAAAAATATGAAGATGTAAGTACGTACGACTTGCTTCTTTCTCTTTTGATTTCCTTTTCTATCCTTTCGATTAACCAACACCCTGAGCCTAAAACGTTATAAGCCACTTTGCCAACTACTTGACTTAGTCCTTGATTTCAAATATTTCATATCAGTTGAGATAGGAGAATAATTCTAGAATTTTAATTATATTTATTAAGTAAATTATGTGGAATTTCATTTTAATGATATTTGATAAATAATTTATCTAAGTTACATACACTTTTTATCTTGTTAATTTCTAAGAAAGATATAATTAATATGTTTATAATATTGAAATGACATTTTACTGACTTGAGATTTAATCTACCAAGTATATTTTTTTATTGTAATTTTTATATATCTCCGCTTATTTTGCTCGAGGACGATCAAAGAGCTAATTGGGGAGTAGTTGATGTATAACATTTGTATGATAAAAATTACGATATATTATATATTTTATCGACTCTTTCTATATAAAATATAAGAAATTATAACGATAATCTTATGAAATATTGATAGTTATGAATACATCTAATTAATATAAAAATCTAGTAAAAGTAATAAAAAGTTATAAATTTTGTACCGGTTTAGTAACCGGAGTGTCGTGTCAGATTTACGTGGGTATTTTTGGTATTTTATTTCAGATTTTAGGTAAACCAAGACCCCGAGTGACGACACTTTTTGAAATCAAATCATATCTTTTGAAGGAAGTAAGGAAGTGTCACAAATTTAAAAGTTCAAGTGGATCAACGGTTCGTGATACTATTATCGAGATATATATTCGACGAACGAATGTCCCATCAAAAAGGCATTTTCCGAAGAAGAGTCCTTCATGAAAGTTTTAGATCTTTCAAAGAGCTTTCCAACGCTTCTTGAATCATGTCAATTGGAGATCTACAACTCAAGATATGATTTTATCAAGTTTCAGCTAAAAATTGGAAGAATTACACACGGATCAATCCGACATCACCTCGGATCGATCCGGATTATCAAATAATGCAAAGTAATGATGATTAGCACATGGTTCTGCAGAAAATAAGCGGGTGATAATGTTTTTTATTCCCGGATCGATCCGACCTTGATCCCGGATCGATCCGGCCTTGAAAAATCTGCCTATAAATAGGGCATTGCATGCGGCCTGTAAAAGTGTACCAATATATATATATACTAGCTTATATATATATATATATATATATATATCTCTAATCCTCTTTTAGTAGTTATGTATATATTAATAGGCCTTATGCCATAAATAATATAGTAATAATAGTATCGTTGTAATGCTCGGGAAATTATCGGAAGTTCGATGTTCTTTGAAGTCGTTGTAATGTCTAGAAGAATACGACCTCTCGAATCGCGGTTGTAATCGGGTAATTTTCTAAAGTATTTATGTTTGTTATTTTTATTTTTATCTTTTTAATCGTTATAATGTTATTAGGCTAAATCTAATAACTAGCCAAAGTTATGTAATCGTATTATTTCGATCTTTTCGGTAAATGGATGTCATATAAGTAAAATTGACTAAAATTGAGTTAATTGAATCTTTTTCTATTTTGCAACGTATTGATAATATTCGGATTGAAGTAATTAATCAAGAGGAATCGCAACATATAACCTAACGATGAACTGACCAGAGAAGTTAGGATATGAGATAAATGATAGAAAAACCGGAGGGTAAAATTGGCCGTGCGAAAGCGTGACAACGGAATCCTATTTCCTACCCGGGGGCAGATTTGTTTTGGGAAAGATGAATCTTATTAAAATTTGTGCTCAAGATCGTAATAATGTTAAAATCAACGAGTTTAATTGAAACTAACACCGGAAAGTTGAATCGATCCGCCCGACAACCGGAGCCTTTTGAATAACATCGGCCGTCCGACAAACGGAGCAACCTCTTTTATCCGGGGTAGATTTGTACTCGGTACCTGTTCAAACTAACTGAGATTAGCATGGGGCAGTTGTGGAGATTGAACTGATGACAATTTAACATATGACAATTTCATACGCTCGTGTGAGGAGGAATTGTTAACCTCAAGAGTGCACCGTTTCATTTACTCAATTGGACCTAATAAAAGGAAGATCGAGCATATCCATTAAACCAAAAAGATTGAATAATTCAATTACATATATTTTGGCTAGTTCTATAATAATTATTAGTATTTAATATATTGGTATCTATATATTATATATATATATATATATATATATATATATATATATATATATATATATATATATATATATATATATATATATATATTGTACTATTTATGTATTACTATATATATTTATGTATTTATATATATTATAATGGTTTAGTTTTAATTTATGCAATTATTTTCTGTTTATTAGTATAGTAGTGACTCGTATGATAAAACCTGCGATTTAGATCGAGATAATAATAGTTGTTTGGTGTTTAACCACACTTAAAAGATTTACCACGTTTCCCTGAGGATTCGACACCTGACTCACCATACTAGCACTATAATTTGACCCGGTACACTGCCGGTAAGGATTGTATAGCCTAGAAAATGTCCGTCAATGCTCTATAATGGCTCCATGCCATTCACCACGACTTGAATGACAACATTATCGTCTCCCTCGTGTGGGTCACATACATAAAAGAGTATCATCCTCATTATCAAAATTATGTTTTGGCTTGATCCCGTTACTCTGGGTTCATAGGCAGTCTTATTGGCACAACCGCACAACCATTTTCTATTAACAAAACCATCAAATTGCTAGTTGGATCATCTTTTCGAGGTCCAATTCCTTGTATTTCAACCCACATTATATGGAGTTGGTATTTGGTATTGTTGCAATTGAAAACACAAGACAAAATATGTTGAATTCCCATTAATCAATGATATTAAACAAGTTAAGTTATAATGTAGCCGGTGTGGAGTATTTATAGATGATATTCCCCACAATTCAGTTACAAGAAGTTACAAACGGTTATAACAGAAATTTGTCTAAGTTCAGCTTCATGTTCTTCAGCTTAAGTGTGTTTTGTTGAAGTCTGTCTACTCAGCTAAACTATTTACTCAGCTGATCTCTTCAAGTCAGCTCATCAACATGTCTGAATCATCTAAGTTGGCTATCCTGGAATCTGAGTGTGTGCATGTCTCTTGCATCCAACACTTCTTTATCCATATAATGTAACACCCTCTCAAGGTAGAGTGGTGAATGAATCAGCTTGCATATCCTGATTGCATCCAACACTCATTTATCCACTGGAACTTGGTTGTAAAATTTTGGAAATGCCTAGCTTATCCACCAAATAACAAAAAAAAATGGTGCATTCAAAGCCTTGGTAAGGATGTCAGCAAGTTGTTCTTTTGTATGAACATGCATGAGTTTGATCAAGCCTGATTTGACTTTGTCTCTGACAACATGACAATCAATCTCAATGTGCTTTGTTCTCTCATAAAAACAAGATTGTGCTTTATCCTATACACCCACTTGCATCCAATGGGTTTTTTTCCAAGTGACAAAGTCACGATCTCCCATGTGTGAGTATTCCGCAATGCCTCTTTCCATTCATTATGCTTGATGGCTTAATTGTATGTTTTTGGCTCACTAACTACATCAATGCAGTGGTAGACCCAGAAAAATTTCTTAGTGGGAGCACCGGAACAAATTCGAAGATCGAGTGGAACATTAATTGTGTTATTGAATTTTTTACCAACAAAACTACATTATTTTTCGGATCTCAGTGGGGGCACTGGCCCCCACCATTGTCCACTTGGGTCCGCCTTTGCATCAATGGCACAAATATACTTGACATATTCAGCAGACAGTATGTTTGACTCATCAATGAGGGGACTGAACATCATTAATAATACCCTGATAAAATTTAGGTGGATTTTTAGTCCTTGTTGATCTTCTCAAAGGAACAGGTGCAGTGGTCTGCTCAGCTGAAGCTCATTCTTCTCTGGTCTCAGCTGACTGCTGGTCAATAAATTTTCTTCAGCTAACTGATTTCTAGCAGAGTCTCCAAAAGATTTGTCTGGAATCCCTTCTGACATAGGCAATGGTAGAGGCATGTATGTGGGACACCTAGCCTTACCTTGAACCTGTTTAAATATACGAATATAAGTCTCATAAAACTATGTATTTCTAGAAACAAATTATCTTTATTTGAAATATCTAGCAAAATAGCTCATATGGAGGTTGTAGAATTTCCAAGATATACATAAGTTTTGCATTTATAATCAAATTTAGTCCTAAATCGCTGAAGTGTGAAAGAGAAAACTGTGCATCCAAACACTTTAGACATAATATAATCAGGTTTGGATCCAAACAACATTTGATGAAGGATGATTTGATTCAGCAAAGGTGTTAGGGTTGCATTGATAAGCTTGACAACATGTAACAAACAATATCCCCAGTATTCTATTGTCAAGTTGCTTTGGTATTGTAATCCTATGACCACATTGAGCAGATGTTGATGTTTCCTGTCAACGGTACCATTCTGTTCAGGTGTGCTAATTAGCTGGTATGATGGATTATATCATTTTGCTGATAAAATGACTCCATTTTAAACTCAACTCCTTTATCAGTTCTAATAAGCTTGATGTGTTTACTAAACCGAGCGATAACAAATCTAAAAAATGATTTGACCGAATATGGATTTCAGATTTCCGTCTCATCAGAAACACCCATGTGTAACTAGTATAATCATCAACAATAGTTAAAAATTAAGTTTGACCATTCACAGTAGGATGCCTCAGAGGCCCCTTAATATCCAAATGCACAAGATCAAGAACAAAATTAACAATTGTTATGCTTAAAGTAAAAAGGTTTTTTTTCTTTAATTTTGGCATAGGGCAAACAAAACACAAGTCATGTTCACAACATTTCACATCAAATTAAGCATAAAATGACTTGTAGTTTTTTGTCTGATAGTTGTCGTATTCTATAAGGCCAAATGAATTTCTCATCTACAGTATCAGACAAACAATTATTCTCTATGAATTACAAACTGAATGTGAAACAATTGTGGTTCCAATAGGCTTCTGAATAAGAATGTAAAGGCGTTTTTTTCAACTCAGCTGAAACAATCACCGCTTTGTTCTTGTTGTCCTGCAAAACACACTTGTCAACAGTGAATATAGTTGCACAATCTGAGTGCTTAGTTAATGCAGGTACATACAACAAATCAAATCTGAAACAAGGAATGTACAGAACGTTATGTAAAGTCAGATTAGTATTGATCATGACTTGTCCCATATGACTCACATGTACATTACCGCCATTAGGTAATCCTACTTTCATGTTAACATGTTTATGGTTACTTAATTTTGAAAGAGAAGTCACAATGTGATGGCTCCAGAGTCCAGGATCCATTGTGTTGGTTTTACCAAACTAAGGTCACCTGATCCTTGAGCATGTGAGAACTAAGTATCCAAGGCACGAATCTGGTGCACGGCATGTCTTGATATATCTGAATTAAAAATAGTTAGCTGTCTTTCAAATTGTCGTGAAGTGAGACCTTGAAGTCCTGTCCTAGCCTGTCCAACCTCTTGATCATCATCACCAGTAAACTGATCTAAATCTGCGTGATCATCCATGTTGGCTCTGCCCTTAGATTTGAAGACAGATGGATAGATATGCTTCTTGTATCAATTATCCTCAGTATGGACATTGAAGACACAAAATGTGCACCTAAATTTCTTAAAACTCTTAGTCTTAGAACTGTTTGCAGGCAAGTTATTTGACTGCTCTGCTCTACTAAATTGGCTGGATCTTGCCCCAAGTTGGCCGGCCCCTTCAGTTCCTAACCTGTCCAGTTTTCTGAGCTATCAAGATTGTAGAATCTTGATACTTTGCTTTGTAGGCCACATAAGTTTTTTGTCTCTTCAACTTAATAACCATTGCAAAATCATCTTGAATCTCAGGAAAAGGCACCATTAACATGGCTTGAGACACCATTGAATTAAATTCATCCATTAATCCCTTAAAAAACTTCATCACACATTACGCTTCATATGATCTAATAGAGTCTTTATGGAATTACAATGGCATTGAGGCTCACATGTGCAAGTAGGAACCGGTCTGATAGTCTTAACCTCTTCCCAAAGAACCATCAATTTTGTGAAATACTAATTCATATAACCAGTTCCTTGTTTCAAGGAATTCATTTCTTTAAGAATATCAGAAAGCTAAAAGCATCCACAATCGCAAACCTATCGGCAAGATTTTTCCACACATCTTGGGCACTCTTGAAATAAATCAAACTCTGAGAAATAGTATTTTCTACTGAGTTCAAAATCTAAGTCCTCGCCATTGTGTCACATTGCCTCCATACTTGAAAATCAACAGAATTCACCTCTGGTTTCTTGATTGTACCATCAACAAACCCGAACTTGTTCTTTGTGATTAACATCATTTCCATGGCCATCTTTCATAGGTGATAATTGTTACCATTCATCAATGGATGAACTAATATCAAGGAAGGATTCTCATTTGGTTGTACATAAAAGGGACTAGAATGACTCAATTCTTGCATATTCGCTGCCATGGCTGACAAAAACAGTATCCATACAAATATTGCAGTAAACTAAAAATAAACGATCAAGATTTGATCAAGATCTGGATTCTAGCTCTAAAACAAAGGGGAATTCACCGAAAACTCTAAAGTTTCTATGAATACAACAGTAATCTCAAAGAAAACTCTCAAGTTTCTTCTGTTAAACACCAGAGTTAGCACAAACTGAGCAAAAAAACTCTTTGAGACCATGTTGAAATTGATGATATTGAAAACACAAGACAAAATATAATGCGGAATTCTCATTAATCAAAGATAATGAACAAGTTATGTTACAATGTAGCTGGCGCTGGAGTATTTATCAAACAACCTCCTCACAAATCAGTTACAATAAGTTACAAATGGTTATAACAGAAAATTGTCTAAGTTCAACTCCATGTTCTTCAGCTGAAGCGTGTTCTGTTGAAGTCCGTCTACTCAGCTGAAATCTATACTCAGCTGATCTCTTCAAGTCAACTCATCAGCATGTATGAATCATCTCAGCTGGCTATCCTGGACTCTGTGCACAACCTCTTGAATCCAACACTCATTTATCCATATACTGTAACACCGGCATTTGGTGATAACACTAATAAAAACTACTAAACTAGATCAGTATATCAATCCACCCCGAACGCAGTAGGAGTATGGTTTGTCCATTACCTATTGCAGGACCTTACGGTCTATAGGGTAGATTGATGACCTATAGTCCTTCGTGGGCTGTGTAGGATCCTGATCATAGAGGTTGGTTTAAAAGCCATAACCCTGTGAATGGAGTTTGATACTCCGGTTCGTTGAAACTCTTGTAGAACCACCCGAGTATCTCGGGCCCGGTGGGAGTAATTGAAACTACACGGAGAAGAGTCGAATGAATAGGAAAGTTTAACTATCAACGCAAAGCCGAGTAATTTAGGGGTGATTCCCTAAAAGGTAGAGAGTTAACCGGACCGTGATCTCTCTTACCACTCGCCTTGCTTGATTTCATCGAAAGCGGGAAATAAAGGTGATTCCCTAAGACTTCATTTCCGAACAACGGAATCTGAATTCATTCAGAACAGAAGGGTTTTTAGCTAAGAACAAATAACGGATTCGTTACAAAGCAGAAAATATGGGTGATTCCCTAAGACATTTTTGCAAGACTAACGGTATCTTAATTTATTCAAAAAGAACCTTTGGCAGAATGCTTGCCATAGCTTATATCTTTTGGGGATTAAAGCAAACCTCCAGGTCATTTCAAAGTCATATATTTTAATATGTGGACTTGACCAGAATGTTGATAAGTCTTTCGCAGACTGGGCATCAATATTAGTAAAGTAGTATGTAGATTAGTGTTTGTGAATGGTAACACTGAAACAGTTTGAAACAACATGGTGTGTTATCTGAAGTCAGAGTCTGACATGCTATCGGGATTCATTATAAAGGATTTGATTCGCTCAAATCCGTGAGAATCGATCATTGGCAATCCCACCCATTCACCTGGTTAAGATATTCTTGCATTTATGCAGCATTCAACGATGTAGTCTACCCTACCTCTCAGGAATGATTATCTAAACCTGCAGATGAATACTAAATGGGATGTTTAGTGAATCCTCAAGTATCTTCCGGAGAATGAGGAATAATATGCCAGTATATTCTCAGGTGCAAACTAGAATATAAGTGAAAAACACTAACTCTGGCTTTAGGTCAGATTGAGGATGATCGTTAAATCGATCTCGGTCTCAGTGTTTACTCATGTGATAAAGTATTAACCAGTAGAGACGATACACCTTCATTGTAAAAACATGGAGAAGTAGCTCATGAGGATTTTGCAATCACTAGAGGTCATAAGCATATTGAAATCGTACCACCGGATTAGATGGAAAGGCGACGTTTCGATCCCAAAGATTGACTCAAGCCGCCAACCTACCTGATCAGTATACCAAGTCATATGGTGTTCAGTTTTAAGTACGTTCCGGGTCACTGACCTACCCTACGGCGGCATACTCCGATCGTACTTGGAAACGTGAATTACTAAGATGCGCTTGGGGTATGACTCTTGGGGATATGTCTCACTTGTTTTGAGCAAGTGGGAGAATGTTGTAGATATATATATATAAAGTGTGTGCTCTAAAACAATTAAACCACTTGCCTTTCGTGCAAGTGGGAGATTGTAAGGTGTGGTGCCCGAAAGACAATTATCTAATTGTTTTAGGACAGAATTAATAATTCATCTTATTATATGCATGTATGCTTATAATTAAGACTTGAAAACCCTAAGTACCTCGTTTATGTAATCACATAACTCAGTGTATGGCTATATACAAGAGGATTGAGTTAGTGAGATGTACTTAAAATTAACTTAGTCCGTAGCGTTGATTAATCCGAGTATGGGTCTCATGATTAAAATGCTAATAATGCGCCGTAACACTTTGTGGTGTGACAGTCTTATCCGGTTTGTCGGTAAAAGTGGTACCTAGTGGGGCATTTATATATGATGATAATCATATAGGTACGGACCGATTTGATTTGAGTTCTCGATATAATTCCGTAATCGAGAAGTCTTATCGAATCACAAGATGATCATATACGGATTAATCTCAATCCTGAGGTGATCACTTGCAACTGCTTAGACTAGGGTAGAGTTTGATGTGTTAGTAAGGATCACTTCGTAGTATGTGGTCCAACACTTCTCGTTGGCTCTATTCTGGAATGAGTGAGTGGTATGTGCTATCACAGATATGAAATCCATTCATTCCCTCGGGAAGTAGACAGACAGCTCCCTTATTTGTTAGCCCTAAGAAAATGATCGATCCCGGGAGTTCATGTTAGACTAATTAGCTACTAGTCCGGTATGTGAACTAATTGATCACTAGGGGGTTAATGGTAAATAAGGATAATGTGTTTCGAGAAGGGTTTACGGAAATATCCCGACTCGAAATGAACGATCATGGAGGATTTATCCGTATGTAATGATTATATCGTGGACGCTTTCGACTCATGGTTGAGTGTAAGTTATCTATATTCGGCAGAGTTCAGTTTTGGGTTTATGGTGGTGTAATCCCGGAATTAATAGATTGAATATTATTGTTCGGTCTGACGAATAATTTTATTTAATTTATTGTAGCTACTGAATATGGGTCCATGGTTCCCGACGTGTCTCCTAATATAGCATATAGGTTTTCTCGTCGTTTCACCTCAATTATAATTAAATAATTGGATAGGACTATTTAATTGATATGTGGTTTAATTGTTTAGTTGGGCTAGATAATTAAATACATGGAAAAGATATTTTTCGTGGACTCGGCCCAAATGGTGAAAAATGCGTGTACCTTTTGACATAGGGTTTGGGGCGCATTTTTTGTTTTATTATTTGTTGGGAAATTAGTTTTCTTGATTAATAAAAAGACATGTGATTAAATTATTTATTGGTTAAATAATTTAAGGAAAATAAATCTTTTGTATATCCTTATTAATTTGGAAATATTCTAGATTTAACTTTTTAAGGAAAAGGATTAATATGATTGATTTTGTATTAATTAATTAATCCTTGGAGGACAAGGATTACTCTCCTATATAAAGAGAGTTCTCCCAAGCCTTTTATCAGATCACAAAAGTCGAAATTTTGGGTAGTATTATGGCTTAGAGATTTCGGCCATTATACTAAGGGTTCGAGTTTTAGAAAAACTTCGGGTTTTTCTAAGGTAGCATATCGAGGAGGTCAAGCGGCTTGAATCACCATCCACTTGGTGTTGCTTGGAGATACACGTCGGAAGACGGTGGCTTCTCAATTCTTGGATCTCGGATTGTTCTAGACGTTTATTCACAATAAACCGGTAAGCAATCTAAACCCCTCGTAGGTTTAGATCTATTATTTTATGTATTTTGGTTGACTAGATCTAGATCTTGTACTCTCCACTGCGTAATCGGGTGGATCTTGATCCATCCGACGATATTGCATCCTTCAGTCGGTACGCTACTGGGGCACCTAGGGCCTAGGGCGCCCAGGCGGCGCCTAGGCGGTTTTAGGGTTTTAAGGGGTTTTAATGGGTTTTTAGGGGTTTTAAGGGTTCTAGGGTTTTAAGGGATTTTAAGGGATTACTTGGGAAAACTTGGATGTTCGCCCAGATGGAACTCTGATTTCCTAGAAGGGCCTAGGAGCGCCTAGAAGGGCCTAGGAGAGCCCAGGAACGCTCTACCGTCGCCCAGCACCCCTGTCGCCCATATGAGATCGCCTAGAGCCAAGTCGAGACGCCTAGGGCCTAGGCAGCGCCTAGGCGACCGATTTTTGCGTTTTTTAGAACACTGCTCTTTTCCTTTCAAAATAGATGAAAAATGGAAGGAAGTCGTTCTTTTTAATTAAAATTGAATTGACAATCTTAATGTATCATTTGCGTTTTATCTAATTTTGTCCAAACACTTAAAATTGATTTCACAAACCCTCTTTCCTTTTTTTGGGTGCGTATCTTCTCTTTTCTATATGTTTCTTTCGATCCAAACGAAGGCTAAAATTGAGCCCACCTTTCCAATGTTTACCGAAACCTGGATCAAGAAAAAGAAAAGAAAACCCGCATGGGTAGATCAGTTGGTTCACGAGTGACAGATTGCACCAAGAAACACATGATCCAATCCCGGCAGCCGCATTGTGAAAGCTAACTCTGAATACATGGTGACTCATTGTGGGCACTGAGTCGTAGTTCTCTAACCTAGAAGGCATCTGAGTCACAATGATTAAATCTCCTCATCATTCTGTCGGATCGGAGTGGAAGAACCTTATGGACGAAAGAAATTGTCTTCTACACTAAAGAAAGAAAAAATGAAGCAAACAAAATTTAAAACGGCCAATTTCAATAGCACTTAATCGGCTACCGGCATCGGTAATAAAAATAATGATACATTTAGTTTATAATTATTAACGACATATCCATCATTTATATTTAGATACAGATGATTGTTATGTCATTCATTATCGAACGACGATTATGATAGTGGATATCTATAAGTGGAGTGAAACACATATTCCAATGCGAGGTCATATGATTCTGCTACGGCGTGTAGTGGTGGTCGGTCCCACTACCCACTTTCTAAACCAAACCAACCCCGTGACTCCTTTTCCATTTCCTAATCCTTCTTATGTTTAGTGCACTCCCAACCCAGTAATTATGCATCAACTCAAGAAGCCTTTAAAACCCCCACTCCTACTCCGCACAAATCATACCAATGCCTTCTTCAATCTGAAACTCTTTTCCATTTTCATGGCATCAATTTTCAGCATCTCTCTTTCTCTCTTCCTAATCTTCTCCATCTCCTCCTCCGCCTCCTCCTCCCGCCACCACCAACAACAACAACCATCTTCGTCAGCCACCACTTCACCAACACCACAAAGCAGTCTTATCCAAGAAGCCTGCAAGGCATCACGTGACCCACCCGCCTGTCAGGCGTCGATATCTGATTCAGCACAACACCTGCCTTCAGATCCCACCGTTGTGGATATCATCCAGTCCGCCATTTCAGTATCTTTGGATGGGATCAAGAAAGCCGAGTCCATGGTGAATGATATCTTGGCTGCCTCCGTGGGGAATCTAAGCCGCGTGAATGCCGCTAAAACGTGTTTGGAGGTGCTAAATTACGCCAGTTATAGGCTTACTTTAACGCAAGCTGCTCTGTTACGTAGCAAAACTAAGGACGCTCGTGCATGGATGAGTGCAGCCATGGTGTACGAGTACGATTGCTGGTCGGCATTGAAGTACGTCAATGTGACTTCTCAAGTAGGCAAAACGATGTCGTTCTTGTACGGCTTAATCGGGTCGAGCAGCGACGCCGGTGGGATGATCGTGAATTACGACAACATGGGCGACAAAACAGCTTCGTGGGCCCCGGTTAAAACCGAGCGGGATGGGTTCTGGGAAGTAGTTAACCCATCCGGCTTAAGCTACAACGGTGGCATGCCGAGGGACTTGAAGGCGGACGTTACCGTATGTGGTGGTGGTGGTGGATGTGATTACGAGAAGGTGCAGGATGCGGTGAATGCAGCACCGGCGGATAACGAGGAGGGGCGGTTCGTGATATATATTAAAACGGGCGTGTACGAGGAGACGGTTCGAGTACCATTGGAGAAGAAAAATGTAGTGTTTTTGGGTGATGGTATTGGGAAAACTGTCATTACAGGTTCCATTAATGCTGCTCAACCTGGCATGGCGACAATCAACACTGCCACTGTTGGTAAGTTATAATCTAATTCTTGTTAAAACAATGTCTAATGTGTAGAAGAATGTCTACTTTCAGATGTCATTTGATGCAATAGAAGGATTTTTGTGGAAAGTGCTTATGTATTCTTGTCTCAATTGGATAAATTTCTGATCTTTTAATCTGGAAAATCTATTCGCAGGAGTTATTGGTGATGGATTCATGGCTAGTGGTCTCACAATACAGAACACAGCAGGCCCTGGTGCCCATCAAGCTGTAGCTTTTAGATCAGATAGTGATCATTCGGTTATAGAAAATTGTGAATTCCTAGGTAACCAAGATACTCTCTATGCACATTCCTTAAGGCAGTATTATAAGTCATGCCGCATTCAAGGAAATGTAGACTTCATATTTGGAAATTCTGCTGCGGTTTTCCATGACTGCATCGTTTTAGTTGCTCCTAGGCAGATTAAACCAGAAAAGGGAGAGAGTAATGCGGTTACAGCCCATGGAAGAATAGATCCGGTTCAATCTACTGGCTTCGTTTTTTACAATTGTGTAATCAATGGCACAGAAGAGTATATGGGTTTGTATTACGAAAAGCCTAGTGTACACAAGAATTTCCTTGGAAGACCGTGGAAAGAGTACTCTAGGACCGTATTCATAAACTGCACATTAGAGGCTCTCATTAAATCTGCTGGATGGATGCCTTGGAAGGGTGGTTTTGCATTGAAGACACTTTACTATGGTGAATTTGAGAATACGGGACCTGGTGCTGGTACATCTGGTAGGGTAGCTTGGAGTAGCTTGATTCCGGTTCAACATATTGATTCATATTCAGTGCAAAATTTCATTCAAGGTAACGAGTGGATTCCTACATTGTGATTAAGCGGGCAATGTACTTTTAGCCCATGTACTTGTAGTAGGGAAGAGTTGTTAGGTACTACTTACGGGGACCATTTTCATACCCTTGCATAGCATAGTCTTAATTTGATCAGATAATCACACGAGTGTCATTTGTGTCTTGTTGCATGTATGCCACTCGTACAATAGCGTGGCGTAATAGAGGCTCTTTCTTTGTACAAGAATTTCCCATGCAATAAGGTAATGTACAACAGCATGAAGTAGGGTTTTCTGTAACAAGGCTTGCCTGCTTTGTATGTGGCGTGTTTCCGGCAACTTGAATGTTACTGACTGGGTATCTGGGGGATGATAACAAAGATTATAACAATGAATACAGTCTTGAAGCAGAATGCAATATATTAAGTATTATTTTTCTCTCTGCTTTTTGCCATTTGATTTCTTTCTTCCCCTCTTTTTTTATGTATCCTTTTATTCTTTAATGATTCCGAAGTCCCATTTTTTTGCTCCATATCCAATACATTTTGTTTTTGAATTAATAAACTTTTCAAAAGGCAGAAAATGAATTAAGTTAATTAAAGTCGACAAAATACATCCTTGTTGAATTTGGAGTAATGTTTTCAGCAAATGATGTTGATCACAGCACAAAGATCAAGCTCAGAACATCTACCTTAATGTCTCCAAAGTCATTGAGGTTACATGAATATAACATAGTGGGAGGTTACAGTTACACTGTCATTCTGGTGGTAAGAGGACTTAACGGTTGCACCACACCGTTGGACTGGTGACACGTGTGCAAGAAAACGAAACATGTTTTTGTCTTTTTTTATACAATTGGTACATGTCCGACAGTCCGGTGAAAAATAGACTTTCTACCCAAGAATCTCCCCAGTAACAGATTGAAAAAAGAGAGTGGCAGATGGGAGTATTTCTGGTAGCTCGTTTTTTCATAGCTTATTCTTCCCCCAAAGCCACAACAAACCTTTGCTCTCCCAATCAACATTGCATAACTTGTCGGTGCATTCCTTGCGTGGATCCATAATCTTTATCCTCCAATGTCCGTCTGTGTAATTTCTATGTTCTGCTTGCTTTCTGTCATACTCTAGTTGTGCTCGTTGCTTTGATTTTATGATACAAAATTTTTGCAAACTTTCAGGCAAGGAATCGTGCACTTTCCACCAATTTCTGTGGGCTACGTCGCTTGCAAACTCTTGCAGCTTTCTGACATTCCAGTTGCAATCGTAGTCTCTGAAGCACATCCAAGGTTTGTAACCTAGGTAGTGCAAAACATAAAGAACTGGTGGATCGGCTTCAAAAAGTTTGATCTTTTTCTGTTTTGCTTCATCATCATCACCTGCCCAGAAATGTTTCAAGAAGTTCATATGTTTTGGTATCCGGTGCCACCACGTAAATATTTCATTCAGGTATCCCTGATCTCCCCCATTGTACGATTCAATCTCGTTAATATGGTCCATCAACAGCTGGAATGTGCAATTTGATGGCTCGATCACCATTACCCCTGAGTTAAAAAGCACACGGCTGTTCCCTACGGCTGATATCTCAGGCATTCTGAACAAAAAATCTATGTTTCTTAGTACAATCAAATCAGCATCAATGAAAATGATTTTGTCATATTCTGTTAGCTGCCATAATCTGAACTTGCTATAATTCCATTCATTATAGGCCTTCCTCTCAGCTTTCGGATTCCTTATCCGCTTTATAGTCCTAACCTTCCATCCTGCCATTTCAAGCCCATTCCTGTGATAATCGCTTATTGTTTCATCTACGAGTATCACGAGGTCCTTGGTGGACCCCGCCATACGGATGCTCCTAGCTGCAGTTATGGCTCCACAAACATACAGGTGAGCAGATAGTAGTACTGTTGCATATGCTTCTCTTTGGTTTTTCACTGTGCAGCCTTCTTCCACTTTCCCTAATTTCATAAACACTTTTTTTGTTAAACATGTAATCTTATGACATATACCATGAATTCATCTCAGTTCTTATATTTTGCAAAATCATAATGCATTCTTGCAGAATATGAAGCAAGATTCGATCAATATATCTATATGTATACGTGAAAAAAAGACTACTTACCTCCGGTTCCAAGTGGAAGTGCAAGCTCACAAGATCCTACGGGAAGCTGAAGTTTTTCTCTCAGTGAATTATGGTTTGGGGTGTACAACCAGACATCACCTTTACGTATAACCAATTCCTTGCACGTAAACAGATTGGGAATCGGGAAGCAATTGGTCACGAACAGCAAATGAACAGGGTGATTCCCTTTAACAGACGTTGCAATGCCTGCTGCAGCAAGCTGTAAATGCAGCCTAGCAACATCTCTAGACCAATTCTTGCCATTTATGCATGGAAGCTTGACTGCAATTAAATCGAGACGTTGTTTAGGTACCTCCATTATCTTTGGTAGAGAAGGGCAAGTGGGGACTTCGTTTTCTTGTTCTTCGTCAATCCATTCCGGGTATAAGGACTCCCATGTTATGTTGTTATCAATATACTGTAGTTGCAGGATTGTATGATTTGCATAGTTGATGGTTTTTTTCCAATGACTGATTTCATTGCTATTGAAATTCAGGAGGCCTACACCTTGGATGATGGTGTTTTCACGTAATCTGTCGAGGACGTCTGCAATCTCGTGCCATTTGATGTCTGAAAGTGACCTATACCGAGGATCTGGTCCTCCCCATATCCACCTGTTTGAAAACATGAGGTTCGTTTTTCATCAAGGCAATACGTATTTCATGCAAAAATGAATCGAATCGAATCATATCATACCTAGAAACAGGCCCAGATATGGAATCACTGGGAAGAACATTAGGAGATGTGAGAATAATGAGGAAAATGGCGAGTAAAATCGAAAAGGCTACGATGAATTTCAAAACTTGGAAGCTGTATCTGATGCCCTTTTGTTGTAGAGGAAGACTATCCAGGTGCTTTTCTGTGTCTTTGACTCTACTCTTTTGTAGTCTCCTTTTACATGCATCTTCTCTGCATATATGTATACATTTTTTTTTGAATGATCAAAATATGACAAATGATGTTAGTATCAAATGCAAATCAAGTAATTCAAATTATGACACTTACATTGATCGTTTTCTTGCCTCCATCTGAAATCAAATAATTTTTTTAAATTTTTTTTATTGTATTTTTCAAATGAAAACATGAAATAAATCATGTGGAAAACTAACTTGTTAATCAAAGGTATTTAGTGTAACAGATTGAGTTGTTTAAGAACACAAGCTTCATGATAATCACATTGTAAAAATCTTAATTAGGGAAAGTAATCTGGATATTATTGTCTTTACAAAATATATGCTCCTAAGATTTCAACTTAAACATGTTTGCTCGTGGAAAACATGTTCACTAAGCATTGTAGATGATGATAAAGTTGTGACAATAATAATAGAAACTATTGTAATATACTATAATACAATAAGTACATATTAATCCATGTTTGATTTATTCCCTCCCTTGATGAATACTTTCTTCGAACAGCGATTGGCGAACTTGAATGTTGTAGACTTGTAGTAGACACTGTCCTTGTTAAATAAAATGAGCTGAATTAATTGATTGATTTGATTTGTGTAATGTATTTGGCACGTTAACAAAATCCTTATTTATAAAACATGTAATTTTATTAGATGAAAGAAAAATCAATGTATATCATGTGAAATGCCTATGAGTGTTTTTTTTAATGCCTATGGTTCACTGGTTTTCTTGTTTTTTATTTTTTATTTTTGTATGTTGTAACATACTGTCATCATTTGCACACACCAGGACGGCAGGACTGTACAAAAGATATCAATCAATGTATATACTACATGATTGATTGAAAGCATTCGATTCGTGTTTGTTGGAAAGCTTGGTTGTGTTATAACATCTCAGCAAAGAAGCCAATTAACGTACGGGATTTGTGCATATAAATAAATCTCTAGTACTAGTTGCTTTCTGTAATGAACTACACATTAAGCATGGCACTATGTCTCTCACTTTTCATTTTCATTCATATCATCCTCCTTCAAGGAGGTGACTGTCGAGTTTCCGCCTCCGCCTCCGCCTCCGCTACTTGGTTCGTTAATGGCAGCTAAATGCTTTTCAATGTCATGGATCTCCAATTCCTTTGCATACACATCGTTGTATTTGGCTTCATGATTAGAAACTATGTAGTCAGGGTCCATGACAGTAACCTGATAATTCAAAAGAGTGAAGTTAGACGGCACTAATAGGTTATGAATAATAATAATAATAATAATAATAATAATAATAATAGAAAACAGAATTCTTATTTGGTGGATGAAAATGAAATGATTAAGCAGAAACTTACCCCAATCTCGTTAGCTTTGAAAATGCAGCCTACCAAAAATAGTAGAGTAATAATCAGGACATTCATTTACATCTAAATTAAAGCATAAAGCAAGCTTATTCCCTTTTTTTTTTATTTATTATTCTGGGAACTTCATCCTAGTTCAGTATACTTCTTCAAATCACTCAATAGACAAATGGTCAAACAGCTATCGTGTCCAACATGATCAAACCATCCTGTGAAATTCAAGCTATCTTTTCTTTCTCTAAAAATAGTAGGAAAAAGTGTCAAATGGTGAATAATCAGGACATTCATTTACATCTAAATTAAAGCATAAAGCAAGCTTATTCCCATTAGCTTTAATTTATTCTTAATTTTTATTTATTTATTATTCTGGGAACTTCATCCTAGTTCAGTATACTTCTTCAAATCACTCAATAGACAAATGGTCAAACAGCTATCGTGTCCAACATGATCAAACCATCCTGTGAAATTCAAGCTTTGAAATATATATATATATGTATATGTTTATTAAAAGGGAGATGTTTACCGGGAAACGAACGTGGATTACTAATTTACTATTCTGGGTCTGTAGCAGAAAGCCTATAGTGTTATGGGATTTTATAGCTATTGAGTGCATTATATACTACCCAAATAAGCTAAATTCACATTTATCTAAGTAAAAAAAATGGTTCCCCTTTGCCATACGTTGATTTAAGAGTAAACATTTGCTACATAAGACTCTAGGCATCCAAGGGGGATATTGGAAATTTACAGAAAATGCAAGAATATAAATTACGAATCATAAAGTGACAGTTTAGGCTAAAATAACCTCTCACACAGTACATAATTCAACCAAATTAAGTGTGATTCCTTTTACCTGTATAGTTTCATCCACGGTAAAAGCCACATTGCTTTCCATTTTCTCTCGTAAAAACTTGACGGCCTTTTTCTCATCAGACTCAAGTGCCTGTTGAGAGTAGGTGCCAACATTACCGGTGAGCATCATATCTAAGTGAAAAATGGTTGCATTCACCGATACGTTGATTTTGGGGTAACATGTGCTACATAACAAATCAGACACTAGGCATGCTGCTATAGGGGGTATTTGAAACTTAAAGAGAGAGATACGAGAATATTGATTATGAATCATAAAGCCGATGACACTTTAGGCTAAAAGAAACCTTTCAGTACTTGAACAAGCTCACAAAATGCATGACTCACAAGTTACGTTGACTACGTTTACCTGAACAGTCTCATTGATCGTAAAAGTTGGGTCACTTTCCATTTTCTCCTGTAAATACTTTATGGTATTTTTTTCATCACGTTGAGCAGTGCTGGGAGCATAACTTTCTGCAAAGAGTGCCCACATCACCAAAGACCTCAAATTGTCATTGTCGAAACAAACAAAAGTAAATACCAGAAAAGAACTACAAAGGTACCATACCATAACACAAAGAGGGTAATCATTGAACCAATGATTATAGTTCTTGAGTTTTGGAAAGCCGTAATTCAACAGGTAGCACACTTTCAGTGATAAAATGGTCTATCTAAAAGGGGAATATATTGGTGCACCAAAAATGGGATCCCACCAACATTTCAATATCAACCAACCTGTAGTGGATGGGTGATTTGGGTTTTACTGAGATTTATTCTCTAACCTGCCGTTGTAGGCTTAGGTTGCACATATACGGATACATGGGTATGAATTCGCAGACACGAGATACGGGTTACAGGTACGTCGGACATATATGCAAGTATTTTAAGCTTAAGGATCAACTTTACGTTATGGATCCCATATCCAAGTTTCCGGATCTTGTATCCAACTTTCAAAATTACAAATTCACCCTTAGGTGTGTATTTTAAGTATTCGGTGCGTATCTGCATCGTATCGGATGCAAAATCACGCTACCATATAGTGCATCATAGGTTATAGGTCACCTTAGTTGTTCTGGTCTACTATAAAATAATGTACTCTGTCCAAGAATCAAAAAATTTAAATTACTTTCTCTATTCCTTACAATAAAGCAATCGAGTGTATTATCTACAACTAAATTCAGAATTATCTAATTAAAATGTGGTTGCATACACTGATATTGACTTTAAGGTTACATGTGCTACATAAAAATAAGACACTTGGTATTTTAAGAAATTTTAAGAAGGAAGCAAGAATACACATTATGAATCATAAAAGGAAAATTTGGGGTAAAATAATCTTTCCGTGCTTGAACAAACTCACAAAATACATAATATCCCAAGTTATGTCGATTGCGTGTACCTGTACACCTTTCCGTACACGTTCCCTTTCCTGTATACGTTTAATTGCCTCCAAAACACGATTCGCATCCCGTTCCTGTTCCTCATACACATCATTTGAGGCCTGTTAAGAACGCAATGCTAACAGTGAGCTCAGAGCATCGTGTCTCAACAAACGAAAAAAATACAGCATCTAGCACCACCAGAAGAGAATAATCATTGAACCAATCATTAAAGTACTCAATTTTTGAAAGCCATCAGCAGAGCAAACCCGTATCATTCAACACATGGCACACTCCAGTGAAGCAACGGTCTATCTACAAAGAGAATATAATGGCAAACCAAAATAGGATCCTGCCGGCGTCTCTATTTTTAACCAACCTGTATTAAATAGGCGATTTTGGTTTGTTCATAGATGGGCGATTTTGGTCACAGGTGTCGAAGATGATGCTAAATTTGTCCTCTCAAAGTTGGTCAGAACATATGAAAACCAATTTCTGAATAACTCATTCTTAATGATATATCTCATTGAATTTTCTAATATTCGTGGTATATTCAAGGAACTATTACAAAATAAGGAAAGAGAGAGAGAGAGAGAGAGAAATTCCGATTTCTGCAAAAAAATTATTTACTTGTGAGTGTTTGGGGTGGATACATGGGTGCTACTGAATAGGCTCGCACTTTTTTCCCCAATAAGGAAGAAATAGATGCAACGCATATCCAATGTAACTGTATACAAGAATTAACTTGCATATGCCAATTATCAAGGGAAAAAAAGGCATCCAAGAAGATGAATGCTAGCTGAGTACCTCAGGACCACTTTCTTCGTGAACATCATCAGTGCCCACAGAAACTGCATGAAGCAAAAAACAAAACTGAGCAGAAGATTGATATGTGTCAAAGGAAGAGTCTTACGAACTTACCAATACCGAAAGGCTTCTTGATGCTCTGGTCAACCCTCTGACGTAATTTATTAGGCGTGTTTGGAAAGAAACAAAATTCTTCTGGACATAATTTACTAGACGGGTCTGCAAGGTCTGCTCAAACAGTGCATTAACCATTAGCCGCAAGGTTCAACGGAGGACTAATCTATAATGCCAGTAAGATCTCCAAAGAAAAATAAAGTTTATTATAAATAAAGTACTAGTGTAGAAACGTCAAGTATGTTACAGTACAAAAATGAAAAGAAAAAATTGTTATTCTCATATGTAGAGTCCCATGGAGAACAACAGTTCCAAGGAGAAACATCTCTCATATGATATAACTCCCCTAATAATTCATGCACCATAATTTCTCTCAATAAGGAGGACTTCTCCAGAATGCAAATAAGAACTCAAATAAAGGGATTATTTGAGTATCCCACCCCCAAACGGTATGTCATGTGTATCCCCGTACAATGGCAGAATAACCAACCATACGAACAGAATAACTATGAAGTATACTGGATAGAGACGATTGGGTACACTTTAAACTTAGTTGTTACAACAGTAACATGACAGAATGCAAAGGGATCCCCCAACACACCTTCAATTTCAGCGATTACAGTTTTCCTGAAATGGTGGAGAAACGACTCTATTGTATGATTCTTCAAGCTACCGCGCACACGTTTGATGTCCTGTTCATATTATGAATTATAGGGGCAATACTTAACATATGAAATCTAAAATTTTCGAGTACTCTCCCGCCAGAAAAGTTATATAACAATACTTAATAAACACAACAAAAAAAAAAGATGACGAACCAGATCTCCAGTCCTAGTGACCACACATATTGAGTCAATCCCATGAACACCAACCCACATGATTCCAGATGATTTGTCTATTTTTCAAAAAGACTTTGTTATCAAACAATATATACACGTGTATAGATATACATAAATATATATACCCATATAATACACACAGACATATACATATATTAGTGAAGTGCTTACGAGAGATTTTATGGTACAACGGTTGTAGGAAGGTTATACCAGGTGGCATATATTAGAGCCTCTCATTCTTACTCTCTTTCACATAATACACTTTTATCGTGTGTGAGAGGTTAGAAATGAGTGGTTGTAATATATGCCACTTGGTAAAACCTTCCTACAACGGTTGTATTTTAAAATTTCACAGTGCTTACCCAGCCACGAATCACCATTGCAGGACCAGATGCAAGTTTTTCGATCTTTCATGTAAGAGATACAAATCAGAATAAATAAGAAAGAGAAAAAGAAATTGAGATCACTTCTTTTAAGTTCAAAATGACATAGCAAAAGGTCTACCCATGCCACAGCCGTAGATGTATCCATTTCGGAACCATTTAGCTTTAAATTGACGACAGTGTCTGAGTATCATAGCTGATTAAAAATAGGAATAAGGCAAATACAATAAATCAAATCAACCTTGAAGCTAATATTGAACTTGTCTTAGACGAAAAAATATGTTAAGTAGATAAATGGTTACTAATCATACGCTTATCACAAGGGCGAAAAGAAGTGTAGCCCCCGCAAACTTGTGGCATGGTCTCTGAGGAATTTACAAATTCAAAACATGATTAAAAAAATAATAATAAATCAAAATATAATTATGAGGTTTAATCGAAGCGGTAAAAGCAAACTACCAAAATCATGGGGATTCCTCCTCTTCAAATTTCCAAAGGGTTTCTTAATGGTTGAGGCAAACTGGCTGCTTTCGAATACAGGATTGTCCATACCTGACACAAAAAAAAAAAAACAAATTGATTTCCATCTTTAGATCTATCCTTGGCAGAAAAATATAAAAAGCAACGTACGTACACTTCCTACGGACCAGCAATCGGAAAACACAAAGCTTAACGGAGAAAATATAAAAGATCAGATGGTACCTTCCGATCCTCTGCTCTGTTGATATTTGAAGATGGCTTCAAAGGATTCTTCGGTATTGAGAGGAACAATAGGAAAACGGAGATGGGAGGAAACTTATCACTCCCTCAGTCACGCAAATATAGGTCGGCGCTTATGGGTTTTAGACCAACTTGGAGAAAGTTGATTTGAAAGGATATAAAGGCGATAACTAATCGAATTTTTACTATCATGACGAAATTAATAATTTGAACAAGGGCTAGAGGATAATTTCGTCGTGATAGTGTAAAAATTTGATTAGTTATCGCCTCCTTAATGCGCGCCAAAATCAACGGTCGGAGGTAGTAATTGTCAACGACAAGTTGGTTTCTAATACCGGAATTTTTTGTTTTTTTAAGGCCTTTAGACTTTAGAGTGAAGCAGGTGCACCCTATTACACTCCAACTTAAATTATTTTCCGTTTCAGATTTACTTTTTTAACATCCTATAAAACAACATACTCCAATAAGCATTCCCTATATTATTCGCTAAAATTACTTTTATCTCACACTAAACTAATTAATTTATCTATCAACACGTTTTTTTTTTATTTATAGAAATCGGAATGACATATTTCTACTCAAAAAAGCAACACAATTTTTAACCAGAAAAAATATTATTGTGAACTGATAAATATTTCAACTGTCTACATTTTAGTCATTTTCTTCTCGGTGAATGTGCAACCAAATCCGATGAAATATCAGAGATTTCTCAATCAATTTGTGTGAGTGTGGTGTAAAAAGGTTTGCTTTGATGAACACTAATTTATTGTTTTTGCATACCAAGATCTAGCACTTACATGGATGAATCACAAAAAAAAAAAAAACTGAAGAGAAATAATATTACAGTTTTTCACAACAAAAAAAAAAAAAAAAAAAAAAAAAAAAAACTAACTAACTGAAGAAATAAACTTGTAAGTGTCGAAGAAGATGATTTGGTGGAGAGAGAAATGAAAATATGCTAGTTGAGAAGCACTGTTCATTTAAGAGTGACCCCAATGGTTACACCCAATTACACCCTTCAAACACATCGTTTTCCGTTTCAGTTATACTTTTTCAACATCTAAAAAATAATTCACTCCAATAAGCAACCTCTATACATCCATTTAAAAATATTTTATGCTTACAAAGTGATATTTGAATACGTCGCACAACGGTAAAAAAAATAAAAAGATGTCGTATCCGTACACAAAAAGAGTTCAAAATAAAAAAATAAATATTTGGACAGATTAAATTTTTTTTATGGAAAAAATAGTATATATAATTTTTTTTTCAATGATGTATATCACCGTTGTGATACTACCGTTGTGCCCGTATCATTACTCGATACATAACGCATTATTATATAAATGATATTGATGTGTGAAATTAATTTATTGGGTAAAAAGAGAGATAAATGGTCTTACTCGTTCATTATGACGTACCCTTCATATTTAGGGTGAGCCTTAGTTTTATTTAAGGATAGGGTGTTGGGTTGGAAGCGCATTTGTGGGGCTTAAAGGTGGGTTACTCCCTCTACATTAGTTTTAGAGGGGGGATAAATCCCCCCATTGGGGTCACTCTTATCAGCATCCGGTCAATTTACTATTGTACTACACTATATTCCATTTAAAACTCAAATCTACTTTTTTATCATACTGAATTTTTTTTTATTTTTTTCATTGTTTAGTTATACTCAAATTCCTATCTTTACACCATACTTTTAAAATATTTTCACACCAAAATTTTAAAACACAATTTAGTCCAACACTTCTATAATAATAAATGAATACAATCAACTTCAGATCTTATTGATCATCAATCTCCTGTTCTCCCCAACACCACCACGACCTATCTCCACCATCTTCGAAGAGCTCATGGTTGCCATGTTGAGGGGTAATCCATCAAATATCCGGGTTTGACCCAGTTTCTTTTCCTCCACTTTTGCAACCCAACCTTCATATCATAGCAGAGCTACAAGTACCAGTAATAAATAAAGAAACTATGAGCAACCCTAATTCTCGAAAAACTCTTTGCTCCAGCTCATCATTTACATTAAAAAAACGGGTCGTGTTAACTTTCATTCAGCCTTGATGAAAGTTTACAGAAGCAAGAATAGAATTAAAACTGAATGAAGAAGAAGATAAAACTGATAAGAGAATCTTTCATTGAACAAAATAATAATTTGTACAATCTGCTTCTGATGCAGTGAACACATATAAATACTATAGCTCTTCAACTACTGATTAATTAACTTCCTAACTGACTAGAAATATCTAATAACTGTCTAACAAAATACAACTTGTTGCTGTGTATATTTCTGTCCACTTGGCAATGTACAACTTGCTGTCTTGATAGTGCTTTAACACCCCCTCTCAAGTTGTACATCCAGGCTTGTAAATGTTGGAGATTGGATAACTAGACAGCATGTCATAGAACCTGGTTTTGTCCAAGGGTTTTGTAAAAAGATCAGCCAGCTGTAAATAAGATGATATTGGCAAGGGTTTTAGAAGTCCTGAAAGATATTTGTCCCTAATGACATGACAATCTATTTCTATATGTTTTGTCCTCTCATGGAACACTGGATTCTCAACTATGTAGAGAGCACTTTTATTGTCACAGAACAGAGGGATTGGCTTAAGCTGTTTGATGTTGAATTTATTCAATAGATAGGACAACCATTGTAGTTCACATGAAGCCATATCCATTGCTCTGTATTCAGCTTCAGATGAACTTCTTGAAGTTGTGGTTTGCTTTTTTGATCTCCAGCTGATTAAGGACTCACCCAAGAAAACAGAAAACCTTGTCACTAATCTCCTAGTATCTTCACATCCTGCCCAATCTGAGTCCACATATGCTTTCAGTTCCATGTTTCCAGTGGCTGGAAAGAAAATCCCTTGTCCTGGTGAATTTTTCATGTATCTAAGCAACCTGCGTGCTGCTTTAAGTTGCATTTCTGTTGGTGAATCAAGAAATTGGCTCAGTTGTTGTGTGGCTAAAGTAATATCAGGTCTAGTGATTCCTAGATAAAGCAGCTTGCCTACTAAAGATCTGTAGTAGGTATTTGACTGTAAAGGATTTGAATCTTTGCTGTGTAGCTTTATTGTTGTATCCATAGGAGTTTTTGCTGCTTTACAATCTGAGTATCCATATTCCTTCAGCAATTCAAGACAGTACTTTCTTTAAGACAACATGATACCCTTCTTTGACCTTGCCACTGTTAGATGTAATATCTTCGGATCAATCATAGATTGACCCGATTACGCAGCGGAAGTATCGGATCTGGATCTAAACGAAACAAAGAACATAATTAAATATCTAAATCTACAAGGGGGTATAGGAGCCTACCTTTTTATGGTGCTTAACTCCAAGAACAAAAAGGCTCCAAGAACACGTGATTGAGCGACCACCGTCTTCCAACGTGTGTCTCCCAGCAACACCAAGTGGATGGTGTTTCCCGCCGTCGGACCTCCTTGATATGCTACCGGAATAATCCCGAAGATTATTCCAACTCGAAACCCAAAGTACTTAGTCGAAATATCAACCTAAGCACTAGTCAATAATGGCATGATAATAGTGTGTCAAAAGGCTTCGGAGAACTCTCTTTATATAGGAGAGTAATCCTTGTTCTCCAAGGATTTAATAATTAAGAGATAATTATTACATTAATCCTTTTTCCAAATAAAAGATAAACAAAATAATTATCCCAATCAAATTAGGATAAATCATATTATTATCTAATATTCCCTGAATTATCATTTAACAAATAAAAGATAAATCACACATTAAATAATTATCCAAGAAAACTAATTTCCCAATAATTAAATAACATCACAAAATGCGCCATATGTAAAACCAAAAAGAGTTCCACACGCATTTTATCATATTTGACCAATTAGGTCAAAAGGCCAACACACTAATTTGGGCTGAGTCCATGAAAAATGTATTTTCCGTGTATTTAATCATCTAGTCCAACTAAACAATTAATCCACATATCAATTAAATAGCCCAATCCGCTATTTAATTATAAATGAGGTGCAACGACGAGAAAACCTATATGCTATATTAGGAGCCACGTCGGGGACCATGGACCCATATTCGGTAGAAATTTACAATAAGTCGAATAAAATTATTCGTCGGACGAATAATTATATCCAACCTATTAATTCCGGGATTACACCACCATAAACCCGAAACTGAACTCTATCGAATATAGATAACTTACACTCAATTTATGAGTCGAAAACGTCCACCGATATAATCATTACATACGGATAAATCCTCCATGATCGTTCACTTTGATTCGGGATATTTCCGTAAACCCTTCTCGAAACATATTATCCTTATTTACCATTAACCCCCTAGTGATCAATTAGTTCACCACTAATATAGTATGGCGGGCCCATCGATCGGTTTAGGGTTAACAAATAAGGGAACTATCTGTCTACTTCCCGAGGGAAGGAATGGATTCCATATCGTGATAATACGGACTACTCACTCATTCTAGAATAGAGCCAACGAGAAGTGTTGGACCACATACTTCGAAGTGATCCTTACTAACATATCAAACTCTACCCTAGTCTAAGCAGTCGTCTCTGATCACCTCAGGATTGAGATTAATCCATATATGATCATCTTGTGATTCGATAAGACTTCTCGATCACGGAATTATATCGAGAACTCAAATCAAATCGGTCCACCCCTATATGATTATCATCATATATAAATGCCCCACTAGGTACCCTATTACCGACAAGTCCGGATAAGGATGTCACACCTAAAGTGTTTCGGGCGCATTATTAGCATATTAACCATGAGACCCGTACTCAGATTAATCAACGCTACGGACTAAGTTAATTTTAAGTACATCTCACTAACTTAATCCTCTTGTGTATAGCCATACACTGAGTTATGTGATTACATAAACGAGGTACTTAGGGTTTTCAGTAGTGTCTTAATTATAAACATAAATGCATATAATAAGATGAATTATTAATTTTGTCCTAAAACAATTACATAATTGTCTTTCGGGCACTACACCTAACAGCCACCTCTAATCCTAAGAAGTATTTCAATTCTCCCAGATTTTTTATGCCAAATTTCTTATTTAGAAACTCTTTCATATCCTGAATCTGGTTGATGTCTGGACTAGCTACCAAGACATCATCTACGTAGACTAAGACTGCAATGAAGCTTTCATCTGAACCTTTCACAAACAGACTGTAGTCCTGCTTTGACTGCCTATACCCCCTCTCAAGCAAGGCTTGGGTTAATTTTATATTCCACTGCCTGCTAGCTTGTTTTAAGCCATACAAAGATTTCTTGAGCTTGCAAAAACGGTGCACAGTGCCGATTGGAATCCTTGTGGTATAGACATGTAGACTTCTTCATTTAAATCCCTATGTAGAAAAGCATTATTAACATCTAGTTGATGTAGATTCCAATTTCTTGCTGAAGCAATTGCCAATAAAGTCCTGACAGTAGTGACCTTTGCTACAGGAGAAAATGTATCTAGATAGTCCAAACCCGATTGTTGAGTATACCCCTTTGCAACAAGTCTTGCTTTGAATCTTTTTATAGTTCCATCTGCATGCCTTTTAACTTTATATACCCATTTACTGCCAATGGGAACCTTGTCCTTTGGAAGGGGAACTATCTCCCAAGTTCCTGTATTTTGTAGAGCATCAAGTTCAGCTTGCATTGCTTTCCTCCATTCCTCATGTTTGATTGCTCCATTGAAGGTTTTTGGCTCAGTAATAATCTGTGAACTTAACACAAAATTTTTGTAAGATAAAGACAAGTGTGATAAAGTATCCACTTTGTTTAATTCATGAGGTGTGGACTTGAGTGTGGTATTGCCACACACATATTCATGGAGATAAGAAGGAGTAGATTTAGGCCTAGTGGATCTCCAACTTCAGTAGGAGGAACCACTGGAACTACAAGCTACTCATGATCCTGATTCTCTTCAAGAACATGCATGTCTGTGTTCTGTTGTGCTTGATCATGTGCTTGATCAAGATCATGTGGTGCATCTTGATGTGTAGAGTTAAGTGGTTGTGCCTGTGCATTATCATCCTCAGTAAATAAAACAGGTAAAAGCTTTCCATACCATTTTGATCAACCTTACCATTCTGTCTGTAAGGAAAAACTAACTCATGAAACTGGACATCCTTGCTAAGAAAGATTTGTCTAGACTGAAGATTTAACATACAATAACCCTTTACATTAGGAGCATTTACTAAATAAACAGATTTAATACTTCTTGCTGCAAATTTATCACCATCAGTATTAAGGTTATAAGCATAAGATAGACAACCAAAGACCCTCTGATTATTATATAAGGGTTTTGCCCCAAACAAAAACTCATAAGGAGACTTATTTTGTATCAATGGAGAAGGTATCATGTTAATCAAGTTTACAGCATGAAGAATACAGTATGTCCAATATGCCACGGGAATGTTAGACTGAAATAATAAACTTCTAGCTACATTGAGAATATGTTGATGTTTTCTCTCTACCACACCATTTTGTTGTGGTGTTTTAATTATGCTTCTTTGATGAACAACGCCTCTCTCAGAATAAAAAACAGGCAACTGAAATTCAAGACCATTGTCACTTCTAAGAACTTGAATCCTTTTATTATATTGTGTATGAACCATATTACAAAACATTTGTACAAGAGGTCTAACTTCTCCTTTATGTTTCAACAAATATACCCAACAAAACGACTGTAATGATCTACTATAGTGAGGAAAAACCTATGGCCATGGACTCCTGTAACTCTATAAGGTCCCCATATATCCACGTGTACCAAAACCATGTGTTACAGATGTGCTTAAAGGAAAAGAGAATCGTTTTTGTTTAGCAAGTGGACATATCTGACATACAGAGTCTTTAGGTACACCAATATCTTCATCAAATTTATGCAACACTTGCAATCTTTGATTAGATGCATGCCCTAATCTGTAGTGCCAGAGAAGATCATGAGCTTCTTCACTTATAAGTTCTTTATTCAGGTTCACAACAGGAACAACAAAAGAGTAACAAGACTTGTCAGCTTCAAGTATATAAAGTCCATTGACCAAATTAGCTATACCAATCTTCTGCATAGTCACTAGATCCGAACAATGCGGCAATCCAAGTGAAACTTAACGGAAAAACCGAGAAGACTTGATTAGCTTACTAACGAGATACGATTAAAAGTAAAATATGGAACACATAAGACATGATTTAAGACCAGATTCTTGTTAACTATAACTTGCCCTATATGTGATATCTTAGCATCTTTTCCATTAGGCAAACCGACTGATGAATTTGATACTAAATTACAAGAACAAAAGAGTGAAGGGTTGACTATTATATGATCCGTTGCACCAGAATCAACTATCCAATCATATAATCTTGTCCCTCCTAAAATACCTCCATTGTCTGCAAAATTTGATGCCATCACCACAGAATTAACCAGAGTACTTTTGTGGTCTGGAACAGCTCCAAGAACATTCATATTCTGCTGATACTGCTCCTGAGTTATAGGAGCTTTAAGATCAGGTTTCACTTCATATTGAATCTCTTGATTCCAAGCCTCAGCCTCAGTAATTACATTGTGTGTAGAAGGGTGAAATCCTGCATTAGAATTGAAACCTGTTCTACCACCTCTTCCTCTGCCTCTTCCTTGAAAACCAGGTGGATAACCATGTTTTTTATAACACCTATCCACTGTGTGACCAATCATTCCACAATGTGAACATTGTGGCTTATTATTGCCACTGTTATAAGACTTCTTGTAAGCATTATTGCGTTGCCCTTGTACAGCCAAGGCAACCTGATCTGATGAATCTTGATTCGAACCAAAAACTGCAGCTGCAGATTCCACTACTTTACCTCCATGATTACCATAATTCAACTGTTTTTCTTGCTTAATGGACATGGAGAAAACTGCTTTAACAGTAGGTAAATGATCTAACATCAAAGCTTGTGACTGAATAGTTGCAAAATTCTCATTCAACCCTTTCAAAAATCTTATAACATACTGCCTTTCACTATCATTCTTGTACCAAGCTTTTCCACAATCACAGTCTGGGGAGGTGTAAGCACAAGTTCTTGATCCCAAAGCGTTTTCAACTTAGCAAAATATTGTGAAACAAACAAACTACCCTGTTTTGTATTTAGAATTTGCTCTGTGATATCAGAAATTGTTTAAGTGTCTCCAACCCCATATCTCTCCTCCATATCATCCCAAATATCTTTAGCATTTCGATAATACAGAATACTGTGAGCAATAGATCTAGAAACACAATTGACTAACCATGATTTAACCATGCTGTTGCATTGTCTCCAGGCTGAATAATTGGGATGTGTAGGAAGCAAAGGCTCGATTGAACCATCAATAATTCCAAGCTTATTCTTGGAAGACAAAGCTGTGAGCATAGATTCCTTCCAGCTGTGGAAATTGTGTTCATCAAGAGGCGGTTGAACCAAGATTAATGCCGGATTTTCATTCGGATGCATAGCTAAATCCGCTGGAACAATATCTTGATTTGTAGCCATTGAAGAAACTTCGAAATGACTTCAAAGAACAACAAATCGAAGGATCAAAGATAAAACTGAGAAAATTTGCGGAAATGAAAGTTAATGCTCTGATACCATGTTAACTTTCATTCAGTCTTGATGAAAGTTTACGAAAGAAAGAATAGAATTAAAACTGAATGAAGAAGAAGATAAAACTGATAAGAGAATCTTTCATTGAACAAAATAATAATTGGTACAATCTGCTTCTGATGCATTGAACACATATAAATACTACAGCTCTTCAACTTCTAATTAATTAACTTCCTAACTGACTAGAAATATCTAATAACTGTCTAACAGAATACAACTTGTTGCTGTGTATATTTCTGTCCACTTGGAAATGTACAACTTGCTGCTTTAACAAGTCGGGTCACACCCCGTATCCTTATTATGCCTCTCATCTAGAAACGATTCAATTCCTGCACTCAATTTCTTGTGTTGTTGATTGTGAAATTGTTCGACCCAAATTTGGGTTCGGGTCGAACTCTCTCGACCATACGTACCGGCGGAGGTGGCTGTGGTGGGTGGGGGATATCGATTACTTCGAGAAAAGGATGGCGGAGTGGACGGAGGAGAGATTAGAGGGGAGTATGAGTACAGGTTTACAGTTGTGATAAGAGGACATGCGTTTGCATAACTCTGTGCACATGAAAAGATGGAATTGAAAGAAAAAAAATGGCAGCACCAATATTTGTGGTTTAATGGATTCCATCTTCTTCTTGCTGTAATTTATGCTTTTTTTTTGGGATTGGGTGGCGGAACTATTTGTGGCAGTAGGAGAGGAAAGAATTAGGGTTTGTTAATCAATGGGAGAAAAGATGAAAAATATATACTTTTACTTTTTAGAGTTGAATATCTTACAGATGAAGAAATAAAATGGGGGATGAAGTTATGACTTATGACGATGTAGTTGAAAAAGAAGAGAAAAGGGGGAAGTAGGAAGGGGGCGGCGTTTTTTTTCTGGGGTGGGGATGTTTTGTTAATTGTTAAAGTTTTGGATTGAGTAAATGATAATATTAAAATCTGGTGGTAGTTAGAAAAGTTTGGCAAAAGTGTTTATTTTTTTAACTTTGCAATGAAAATGGGGTGTAAAGATAGATCTAATAACCCTCAAATATTTGATGTGGTGCAACAAGTAGATTTATCTTTTTTCATATGAATGGGGTGCAGTGGTAGATTGACCGGGTGCGAATAAAGCCCCCCCCCACCCCCCCTTTTTTTTTAGGGTTTTATTGTATAAGCTAATTTCATACTTTTTTTTCCTAAATAAGTTTAAGATAACATTTCTTTCCTACTTAAGCTCTCATAACATCAACCTCCTTACTCCTAAACTACCCCTCGTCTATTTTATTTTTATTTTTTTTCTTTATTGTCCCAAGAATCGGATTAACCAAACCCCCACCCCTCAAAGCATTTTCCTTCCTTCCCAATAACGACTTACTTTACAACATTTCATTTCTAACATTGATGACGGTCAAATTGTACCCGTTATTCTATGATCTTTATCCCTGATTCTAGTTTGAAAAAGCATTAATGTAGGGATAATAAGTCGTAATATGCCTAATTTATATATACCCCGAGTTACGATTCGTTATTACGCATTTCGATGATTTATTGCATTATTTGGTATTACAAACTATGTTTTTATATGATAAATACAGTGAGCATTATGGACGGACTATGGAGAAGGAATCAAAGATCCAGGACAATGCATAGCCCAGCAGAAGGTAGAAGACAAAGCCCAGGAGAAGTGAAGGCTCGGTCGACCGAGCCCAGCTATTCGGTCGACCGAGTGGACTTAAAGCCCAGCACAGTCCAGCGTATTACTTAAGTCGGTTAGGGTTTAGGGAATCCGATCCTTAGTCGGTTTCTAAGTCGGTTTTGAGCTCTATATAATCACATTGTCATTAGTATTATTAGATATTCATACATTGATTTAATCATAAAAAGAGAACTACACATTGAGAGTTTTTCAGCAAGTTAGGGCTGCAACAATGTAAGCCCTTAATCTTCATGTTTTATTTTCAAGTAATTAATTCTTCCAATTATGTTCTTATCGTTTGAATTAATTAAACATAGCTAGATGATGTGATTCTCGGCTATGACGTTAGGAGGTGGTGACACCTTGTCTATGAGGATCCCATGACCTACGTCATAATCTAGATTTATTCATGACTACAGGTGATTTAATTAATGTGTATCTATGATAGTTTATATAAGTGATGTACGAATTCTTTGTTTAATACGTTCGTATGAGGAAACGGCGAGAGGTTGGTTCTAGGATGTAATTAGGGTTGAGTTCGTACGGATGACCGAACGAGTCGTTCGGTCGACCGAGCTCTCGCACTCGGTCGACCGAGCCCCGGTTTCATCGGTCCAATCCGCCACGTCTGTATGGTGGGTCTAACCTAGTTGAATTTACTTTCTCAGTAGGTATGGCTACGGCTACGTCGCTCGTCAGTTTTTCATTAGCGTATTATTAGGAAATACCAATATAAGACGTCTAGTTCGGCTCACGAACGATCTTTCGGGACTTTCAGCAAGATCTAGATTAGTTGTGTATTAGGGAATTGTCGACACCTAGTCATACGTGAATCGTAGATTAACAAGAGACTCACCAAGTGATTGTTAATAGGACGAGGGCTTGAGCGATCGTTTAGGAAGTACGCCTAACCATAGGAATGTTGCCTAAGCGAGGTGTATGGTTAATATCGGCATCCTTAGAATAATGAGCGTGTGAGTTATATGAGATGGATACCCAAAAGGTGAAGTCACGTAACAATACCACAGTGATCTAGTAACCTAACCGGTGCTAGGTCAAGTTAAGGGGATGACTCCCGTAGCCAATTAAATATGAATACGACGAGTGACGAGTTAATGAGTTAGGTTATCTTATATAAGTTGTCTTGGTCCAACGATAACGGGGGTAATTGGAGGGTTAATTACGTGAGTGTCTTTTAGGTTTGAGTTTGTTTATTTTATTTTGTCTTTTATGTTGGTCTTAGACCGTTGTTCAATGACGAATTAGGTGAGTTAATTATTTAAACCTAGGGTCCACATTTTGATTCCCTGAGGGATCGACCTTGATTCACCATCGCTATGCTATGATGTACCTAGTGCTATTGCTAGAATTTGGTGGTCAAGTAAAATACATTTATAACCTGATCAGACCGCAATCAAGTTTTTGGCGCCGTTGCCGGGGAATCAATGGCCAATGATTGTTTAAATAATTATTTTTATCTACTTCGTTTTTATTGTTTTTAGTTGCATTATTTATTTTCCTTATGACGAATTATCTGTACTTGTATGCTGTTAAGGGATTAAAGCAGGAATGAGGAAGATATTCGTTCGGTCGACCGAACGTATTCACTCGGTCGACCGAGCCTCTTCCAGCTTTAATTTTATATACAGTGTTGTTTCCCGTGTTCGTTTCCCCCCTGTTTGTAGGTTGTAAGTTTGACAACAAGTATGAGCAATCATACCGTCCGTCAATTTACTAAGTGTTTATTGTTTTTCAAATATTGCGATAATTCGAAGTAAATCACTCACTTAAACTGCCAAGATCAGCAAAATGTCATCAACAAATTTTCTTGAAGCCAAAGAAGAAGTTAAAGTTTTACGAACCAAAACTACACCTAAAAAGCCGTTAACACCAAAGCTCATGGAAAGGATAGAAAAGATGAAAGCAAAAATCCGAGAGGCGAGGAAATCAAAAGAGGCTAAAGAAGCCTATTGGCAAAGAGGTATGTCTATTTTGAATCCAGAGGAAATCTCTTCGGATTCTGATTCGGCTTTAGATTATGATGATTACATGTCCGAGATAGAATCTGAGTCAGAGGGTAGCACAGCTATGAAGAGCCCTGTTGTCATACGTTTCAGAGATGAGATATTGATTAAAGACGAGTCTCGACCGATGCAAAAGCTAGCGGACCCAGGAGCTTTTATGGTTGGAGTAACCCTAGAACAAACCCATTTAGGTTTAGCCTTGATTGATTCCGGATCGAGCCTTAATATCTTTCCTAAAAGCCTTTGTGATAGGAATTTCATTTTAACACCCACTAACACCCCGCTCCAAGTTAGATTAGCGGATGGAACTAGGACAATCATGGTGGGAGGCGAATAACATGATTATTGGTGTGGGGCAATTACGGTTTAAGATAGACATAGTGGTAATGGAAATCGAGGAACATCCCGAATGCCCAATTATTTTGGGTAGGTCGTTTATCAACACCGCGTAGAGCCTTCATACGGATGACCGGACATGAGATAGTATTGTTTGACGCCAAGGGTTCGAGTGTTATGGGATAACAAATCCAAATTTCCCTGTACCGGTAAGTGTGAATGTGTTAGAAGTAGTTGGTTCGGAGAAGCTTGATGCCATTCAAGGGTTAGGAAAGGATGCTGGTGATAATGTCGATGATAAAGATGAGAAGGAAGTCCTTACTATTCTAAGTCGGAACAGGTCAGTTCAGTCTGCGCCAACCCTTACCAATATTGAAGTCGTAGACCTACCTAAGGATAGGAGGACCGAGAGCGAAGAAACGAACTAGGAGAGTTCGTAACAAAAGCTCATCGAAATCGAGACAAATCCAAAAGTGGGCGCTTGTCCGGATGGTCAATTCGACTGTCTTTTCATTGGACTGAAATCCAAAGGAAGGGCACTTGTAGAAAAGGACTGCCAAACTTTTTCGGTGTAAGCTGGCCGGGTGAAAGCCTGGCAAGTCAAGGGCAGTGTTTAGGAGTGATGATTTTGGAAGTCGAGCTATAGACTCAAAAATTTAGAATTTTTTCTCGTTTCATTTTATTTTAGTTCATTTTTATTTTTTATTTTATTTTTTATGAATAAAAGTAACGTAGAATGACGAGAGCCTTTTTTATTTTTGCCGTGTTCCAATGACCATTAGGTTACGGATGTGCAAAAAGTTTTTTTTACTCGAATCATTTTAACGTGAAGTAGAGTAGGAAGCGAAATCATTATAAAATGTATTGATGATGAGAACTTGGTGAAAAGATGCTTAGTTTAAAATTTGTATTATTTGGAAAAAGTGAAGATTTATATGTTAATGGATTGTGGTTGGATTATTCAATTTTTTTTGGTAAGGATTTTTCAATTTGTGACATAATAATTTTGATAGACTTATGTGTTCTAACTTGAAAATTTCGTGTGTATCAAATAGAGGAGGTCAACTCTCATTTATTTTTACACATCCCCATTTTTCATTTCCCAATACACCTTTTCATTTTCCCCATTAATTTATTCCTCCAACAAAACCATTCCACTCCTCAATCCTTGCCTTTCTATCTCCACCAATCACCTTCCACCATTTCAAACCTTTCACTTTCCACATCTTTCTATTTAAACCTCCTTTTTCTCTTCATCATTCCCACACCAAAAAATCTTCATCTTCTCCAAATCCCAAATTTTCTTCTTCCCCTTCTCTCCATAAATTTCCATTTCTAATTTTTCTCATAACTTCCATCCACCCAAAATTGGGGATAGTAATCTAAATGATCCCCTCCAATATCACAAATTGAGCACATTCGTGTCTCGAAGGATTATCCAACCCAGTGTCACGGGGAAGACCGAACCTCGGCGGCAAAGCTTCGTCGGTTCGGTCGACCGAACTTATCCGCTCGGTCAACCGAGCCCCTTCTCATCGTCGACCGAGAGCCTCCACCTGCTGCAGCATTCTGTCAGCGTGCTCTGTTCCAGTTCTGCAGTTATGCCACCAAGACGCTGATCCTCCGCACAGTTTGTAGCAGTCGACGATGCCATTCCCTTGATCAACGGGGTACCGCAATTCGCTAGCCAAGAAGTATTTTCGGTTTATCGGAATTTCTTCAACAACTCGCCGGTACACCGGGCTCGAGGACTAGATTTGACCAACTGTGGTCAAGAGCTGTTCGATCTCGTGGACTACTATCAGTGGCAAGAGGTTGTTGCGCCACCTGGCCAAGTCAATGTCGACTGGGTAAGAGAATTTTATTCTTATTTACGCGTGCACTCACACACGAATTTAGTCCAAGTTCGTGGCAAGTCCATTGTTATTACTCCGGGGACGATTAATAATTATTATGGTCTCGATACCCCGGAGGAAGAGCCAGAGTACACTGTCACGTTTGATGAGTCTGATGCGTGGTTGGAGGAGGTTGGTGCCCATCTCGGGATAGCATGGACAATAGGGGAAGTCGCTCGCACTTTTGAGGAGCCATATTTTAGGCGGTGGGAAGATAAGTGCTTACACAGGCTTATCCGTTCCAACATTATTCCGGCTAAGCATGTGTCTACGGTATATTATGCACATGCTACGCTGATGTACTGGTTGAGCAGAGGATGGCCGGTTAATATTGGGGCACTGATGCGTTCCGAGATGACTGCCGATGCCCGCAAGCCTAGACACATGCCGCCCTATGGTTCATTGATCACTTCATTTTGTGAGGCGGTGAGTGCCCGGTGCTAGGCGGTGACTCTTATGTTAGGCCCATGCCTATCCTTTCTTTAGATTCTGTTGCACCACCTCTTGTGCACCCTGATGATGACGGTCCAGGTGATGACGATGCGCAATTTCAAGATTTTCCTGAAGCGGATCCCAATGTTCTTCCATTAGCTTTCATTGATCCGAACGATATACCTTCGGACTAAGCATCTGTGTCTGTGTGATCTTTTAATTATCTCTTTATCAATGTGTTTTTGATTTCGTTGTACCAATAAGTTAAGTCGTGTTGTATGGAGTTCGTTTTTAATTTCCCTAATGAATAAAATTTGTCTTATTTAGTGTGTTGGATATTTGTGCATTATTTTCACTATAATTATTAAGTATGGGCTTAAATGTGTTTAAGGAAATTATTATACCTTTTACAGTCCATTCGATATGATTATATTTCTCTGGACTAACCCTGTAACGCGTTCCAAGTTTTGTGTTAAAGATGTTTGTTGCAGAGGTTGCATTTTATATCAGTTGGAAACTGTATTTGTCTGTCCCAATTTTCCGGAGTTCCCCACGACTTGTTCCTCTCCCACGCTTATCCAGAGCTAAGTTCCTATTTTTGCTCTTTATTGTTATACATTGAGGACAATGCATGATTTAAGTGGGGGGTACGAGTCACTTAGCTCACTTAGCTTGCTCAAATAAGCTTCTATATATCAAATAATATAATAAAGGAGTAAAATTTAAAAATTTTAAACATAGAATCACATTTACTTTTGTGAAGTCCCCGACTATTGTATTTAATAAGGAAGGAACCATGGTTCATGAGTACATGATCACTTTATACTTTTGCGATATAATTCTAGTAAACTTAATGATATTCATATCATATGTTGCGAGTAGTTATTTATTATTCAATTACTCAATAAATGAATCGATGAATATTGCGCTTATAATAAAAATGTAGAATTTTATGTGTACATTGCGTAGATGATTGGTTATGTAAACTTAGTGTCAATATCTATCTGCTGATGTATTCTGATTTTCTGGCCAATAAAAGCGGAGTAATAAGCTTGAGATGTACCTGTGTTTTAGCAAAGTGTTAAACACTGGGCTTGTAGTAACATTACCAAAGTAGCCCCGCGCTTGTGGTAATATTCAATGCTATGCATGATCTAAGATAGGGGGGATACTCTAAAAGGTTTTCTTCCTTGAGATTGATAGTATTCGAAAAATATGAAGACATGAAAAGAATATTCAACTCTTTAAGAGGCTTTGAGTAGTACTCGGTCTCCAAGTCCAAAAACCCTATAGATACGCTCTTGCTTATTGTTCTAGTGCTCTAACCATTGCGAGGCTTAAGAAGTGGGAATGCTGATGTTGGTAGGTTGAGATTTCGAAGTTAGCATAAACTCTAATCTTGCTACATTCATATACAACTAATGCACATGCATACATCACCTCGATTCATAGTGAGTAATGAATAACGGATATCTTATGAGCATAAACAATATGAGTTGATTCGAGTTTCTTGTGTTAGTATAATTTGACCAATGGAAAATGATTATATAGGGAATAACTTATTGATACTTCGATCGGGACGATCAAAGGCTAAGTGGGGGGTAGTTGATGACGGTCAAATTGTACCCGTTATTCTATGATCTTTATCCCCGATTCTAGTTTGAAAAAGCATTAATGTAGGGATAATAAGTCGTAATATGCCTAATTTATATATACCCCGAGTTACGATTCGTTATTCTGCATTTCGATGATTTATTGCATTATTTGGTATTACAAACTATGTTTTTATATGATAAATACAATGAGCATTATGGACGGACTATGGAGAAGGAATCAAAGATCCAGGACAATGCATAGCCCAAACAGAAGGTAGAAGACAAAGCCCGGGAGAAGTGAAGGCTCGGTCGACCGAGCCCGCCTATTCGGTCGACCGAGTGGACTTAAAGCCCAAAGCACGAGTCCGGCGTATTACTTAAGTCGGTTAGGGTTTAGGGAATCCGATCCTTAGTCGGTTTCTAAGTCGGTTTTGAGCTCTATATAAACACATTGTCATTAGTATTATGAGATATTCATACATTGATTTAATCATAAAAAGAGAACTACACATTGAGAGTTTTTCGGCAAGTTAAGTTGTGGCCGCAACAATGTAAGCCCTTAATCTTCATGTTTTATTTTCAAGTAATTAATTCTTCCAATTATGTTCTTATCGTTTGAATTAATTAAACATAGCTAGATGATGTGATTCTCGGCTATGACGTTAGGAGGTGGTGACACCTTGTCTATGAGGATCCCATGACCTACGTCATAATCTAGATTTATTCATGACTCTAGGTGATTTAATTAATGTGTATCTATGATAGTTTATATAAGTGATGTACGAATTGCTGTTTAATCTGTTCTGTATGAGGAAACGCTGAGAGGTTGGTTCTAGGATGTAATTAGGGTTGAGTTCGTACGGATGACCGAACAGAGTCGTTCGGTCGACCGAGCCTCTGCACTCGGTCGACCGAGCCCTGGTTTCATCAGTTCAATCTGCCACGTCTGTATGGTGGGTCTAACCTAGTTGAATTTACTTTCTCAGTAGGTATGGCTACGGCTACGTCGCTCGTCAGTTTTTCATTAGCGTATTATTAGGAAATACCAATATAAGACGTCTAGTTCGGCTCACGAACGATCTTTCGGGACTTTCAGCAAGATCTAGATTAGTTTTGTATTAGGGAATTGTCGACACCTAGTCATACGTGAATCGTAGATTAACAAGAGACTCACCAAGTGATTGTTATAGGACGAGGGCTTGAGCGATCGTTTAGGAAGTACGCCTAACCATAGGAATGTTGCCTAAGCGAGGTGTACGGTTAATATCGGCATCCTTAGAATAATGAGCGTGTGAGTTATATGAGATGGATACCCAAAAGGTGAAGTCACGTAACAATACCACGGTGATCTAGTAACCTAACCGGTGCTAGGTCAAGTTAAGGGGATGACTCCCGTAGCCAATTAAATATGAATACAGCCAGAGTGACAGTTAATGAGTTAGGTTATCTTATATAAGTTGTCTTGGTCCAACGATAACGGGGGTAATTGGAGGGTTAATTACGTGAGTGTCTTTTAGGTTTGAGTTTGTTTATTTTATTTTGTCTTTTATGTTGGTCTTAGACCGTTGTTCAATGACGAATTAGGTGAGTTAATTATTTAAACCTAGGGTCCACATTTTGATTCCCTGAGGGATCGACCTTGATTCACCATCGCTATGCTATGATGTACCTAGTGCTATTGCTAGAATTTGGTGGTCAAGTAAAATAAATTTATAACCTGATCAGACCGCAATCAAACATATCACACACGATAAAAGTGTTGTGTGTAAGAGAGTACAACTGAAATGCTCTAATGTATGTCACTTGGTACAACCTTCCTACAACCGTTGCACCATAAAATCTCGCAATCCTCTTCACCTAAAAGACTTTTTCAGCCTCCTCTTCCTGCAAAATTGTTCTAATATAATACGATGAAAATGATGAGCTCTTTGAATCTTCTTCAGACTGCAATCACCGGATATTCACTTCACCGCCTCATCTACGTACCATGGCTTCCACCAAAGATAAAACATTTCAAAACAAGTTTCCTTTGGTGATGTAGATGGAAAATAACCTGGGTATGGCTGTACTGAAGAGTCAAACTGATTTATTGGTGATATGGTATGATTAAGTTGCCCTTTAAGAGATTCCTCCTTGTTATGAACTCCAATATTTCTCCCTTTGTTCATCTTATGTTTGCCCGGTGATTTAACAGACCTGATGGAGAGGAACATAGATAGGCATAGGTTGCTCTGTTAGGAAACTTCCCTCATGTTCGTGCGAGCTGAGGGATCGCATCGATTAGTGTTATCCCCGTCTCTCTTGAATCTTTCAAGGGCCCTCGCAGGAGATCAGCTTCTCAATCTCTATTTTAGGACGCGGAATGAATCAGTGGTGTGACAATGATTCTGATGATAATCGCAATACTTGGTCATGTCACATTCACCCCGCAGATCGGGCCTCATCAGGCGAGGTACTGGCAGCTCGTTTCTCACCTCATTCATAATCTATTTGATCGGCGCATTGAGGGGTGTGTAGTTATCCTCCTTAAATTTCTCGGGCTTTTCAAAATCCGAATTTCGTTTAGGGCCCTCCTTAGACGGTTCGTGCTCAGCCTTAATCTTGCCTTTGCTCGATAACGACGGAGCGGGCTTAGATGCACTCCACTTTCTGGCGACAGAGAGAATTTCCCGAAGATTTTCCGGCCAACTAATAGGGAACTCTTTTTTGAGCGACCCCTTTGCCCGGCCGCTCTGGAAACTGGTCATGACTACCTCGTCACTCAGACTCCTCGTCAGCTCATAGACCTTGTTGAATTGCTCATAGTAGCTTCGAGTCGATTCGTTTTCACCCGGCCGGGTCTCATAAAGATTAGCTTTGTGTTTTCTTCGGCTAAAGAGCCGACTTGAACACGGCGATGAATTCGGTCTGTAGATCGTTCCAAGAATAGATCGACCTGGATGGCAAGTTATGGATCCATGATGCTGCCTTCTCTTGTATGGTGCCTACAAATGCGATGCACCATGCGGATTGGTTTCACGTTGCTAGAGAGACCTTGCTCTGAAAAGATGAGAGCCAATAATAAGGGCAAGTCGTCCCCATGTAGCTCTAGAAGGTGGGTAGTGGATCCCCTCGGGAGCTTCGTCCAAAATATGATCGGCGAGAATGTGGGTTCCCCAAGACAAATTGTCTTCTTTTCTGGTCTTGGATTTTTGCAAGTCCACAACCCGCCTCTGGAGCATAGAGATCTGGTCTTCGAGTGTGGACGCGACAGAGTGCTTAGACGCGTTTATCGACCGCAACTTCTCGAGACGATAGTGAGATTCGCCATGTCGCTCCCCCAATCTTGCTCAGACGTTGCGGAGGGCAGACTGGTGCTCAATACTCTCTCGTTCTGAGACCACGACACGTTTTCCGTGCCTAGGTCCGAGGCGAGCAAGAGCCGGCCCTTTTCCCGGATCTCACCCAAAAGTCAAATGACTACTCCCTTCCCAGCCATGGTGATGAGAAGGAGCATCATGAGATCGGATCGAGAGTCCGGCCTGCCTTTCCATGTTTGCTGATGGGACGAAGTCTTTGATCGGCAGAGCGGGTAGCCCCAGGGCGAGCAGCTCTTGGTTCGTCTGCAACACCTTCTCAACATATGCAGCGAGGGCCATCAATGCCACCACATAGTTGTTTTGATGCGTGACCGTCCCCACGTCCGGAGACGGCTCGCGAGCTCGCTTGGGCCGGGAAGTACCAGCGACCTACTTTCCTGATCATTGCCCGATGGCGGCCTCGAAGCATCCATAGACTTGGACTTCTCAGTAAGAAATGTTTGGATGTCGGGCTGTATCGGATCCCTTGTCATTAGAGGCGACACGGTATTGTGATCATCTTGGTTCTGTTGTGCTTAAGTGCGACCAGCTGTCATGTCGGTGATCTGAGTCGTGTTCTGGCCTGTCTTTTTGGAGGGATGAGGGCATGAGGCAAACCGTTGAACAGAGTAGCACATGCAGATCATGTTTGAGCCATGGATATGCCAATGGAGGTGTGCAAAATACGCAAGTCACAAAATCTCGATTTGGAAAATGCGATGATGATCTGATAGATTTGTGAGGAACACGATGAAGTTTTATAGATCTGGGAGGGATTCGAGCGAAGATATAGGGGATCTATGTCAGATCCGTGAAATCTGAAGTAGATCTGGAGGTTTTTGGCCGGAAAACCAAAATTCGGATGTTCTTATTGGCCGGAAACCCAAAATCCGGTTGTTCGAACTCGTCGGAAAACCAAAAGTCATATGGTTTCCTGCAACGGAAAACCAAATGTCGGATGTTTTTCCTTTGCCGGAGCCGCCGCAAAATCATTTTTTAAGAGGTGGTTCTAGCCGGAAAAATGCTAGAAAGTGTAAATTCCCAGTAACGGAGCCAGCTGATACGGTCGGGCATAACACAAACGGGTTGTAATGGATTTAACGGTGGATATCTTGAAAGAGTGAGTGATTTTTTCAATAGTGTGTGGCATGCGCCCAAGAAAAATATAAAGGAAATATGAAGTTTACAAGAACGGTAAAGGGCGAGCTCGACAATCGACAAATTGGCAGAGGTTTTCTGCGTTCTGTCTTAATGAGATGTCTTTTTCACGTTACGAATGCCACTATTTATAGGGACTAAGAGTCGGCGGTTACAAATGACAGTAATAAAGATGCAGTTAGATATAATAGAGCATGATTAACTACGTGGCTGATGTGGCGACCTACGATAGGCGAATCGCTTTATAACCGCTACGGGTTCTTTGTCTGTAACCGTCGTGTATGAACTCTATTGCCTAGCTAGGCGGGCTTGGTCCGATCTGGCAGACTGCGAGCTGAAGGGCGAGTAGATCGACCCCTGGTGCTTCATGCCGACCTGTAAAAGGCGGACTGAAGGCTTTGCCAATCGACCCCCATTCCCTAGTCAGTGAGGAATATCGTAAAGGCATGAAGCAGGCTGGATAAAATCCTGGCCCAGTCCGGCTTATGAAAGAGCGGACTGATTGGTCCGAGGACCCTAAGCGCTATTGGGCCAACGTACAGACTCAACTTTAATCCGCAAGCTCTATTCCGGACATGGTGTATCATTTTGTGAATTGATTAGCAACGAAAGAGAAACATGACTGTTATTCTGATAATGAAATTTGTAGAAAGAGAATGCTGCCACACATTGAATCAACCACGACACTGTGGAAATGGTAAATGGATAGATGGTAATACAATTTGGAATATCTTTGGTGAGGTTGAGGTTGGTTTGAAAGATGCTGACGACTTTCTTTCTCAAAAATCAAATCGTAACGGGGTGGTGTATGCCCGAGATTTGAGGAACCATAGGGTTGAACTTCGGATTGTAGTGTGGGGTATCCGCCAGTTTTTTCCCGGGTATAAGTCGGGTCCTTTTGCGGGTTTGGGCATAAATTACGAGTAATTGGGTTAAAAGTGCTATACATTATTATTTAGTATAGATATAAATAATAAATCTGCTTTAAAAAATTAAAAATCTTTAAATACTCTTTATTAGTGTATTTTTTTTGGTTTAAAATGGATATTTATATTAAATGAAAACAACTATACAGATGTTCAATCGTAAAGCAAAAATGTACATCAATCTCAAACAATGCTACGAAGCTAAATGTGCTAGGATACATGTAGCTCCCTTGCTTTCCGGATAGCTTACGAAATAAAAACCGACTTAGGTGGCCTATGGTGGTCTTCACGATGAAACTCTTCGTTGCGCCAATACCAAATACTTGAAACTAATTCCCGAAACAAGAATCTCCAGAAGATTATATTGTCTTTCTTGTACATATCCTTCTGGAGACATGTGTCAAGCCAAGCCGGGACATCGTGGATGTTAAAGAACTCGTGCCAGTGTTGGTGGTGCACAAAATCCTTCCACATTCCACGCACCCAAGTACAATATCTAAGGGCATTTAGTATAGATTCACTATGGTTTCCACAATAGTTCCACATATCATCGTCAATAATATTCCGTGTAGTAAGTGTATCAGCCGTAGGAAGGGACTTTTTGCGTATCTGCCAGAGAAGATGATTACCTCGAAGCGGTCCTTTGATGCTCCAAATGCGTTTCCAGTTTGTTGTCTCGTGATCAACAAGGGTCACGGGTTTACAGGCTTCTTGATATGCCGACTAACTGAAAATTTACCGGAAGGGTGAGCTGGCCAAAGCGGAGCTCCAGAAGCATCTATTGTGAAAGCATGGCGCAGTTCATTTGCGGCAAAACATATATGGCGCCAAATAAAAGAAGAAGTGGGTCTCAGCTTATCAAATGGTGAGCCGTGATTTTGCGTCAAGATTCGGACCCATAATTTATTGGGGTCCGTCAAAATTTGCGACACGAGTTTTGCAAAGAACGCCGTATTCATTTCTCGAGCCCGTCTAATAGCCAAGCCACCATGCACTTTCGGTTGACAGATGGAATGCCATGCAACATGGTGGATTTTTCTTTTTTCCTTCATGATTGGCCCAAAAGAACGATAGCGCAACCTTATCCAGTTCATCGGTGATAGAAACTAGGAGTTTAACCGTCTGCATATTGTACAAAGCCGTAGTGGTGAGGACGGTTTGAGTTAGGATTGCCTTGCCCGCATTAGAAAGTGAGGATGCTTTCCATGCTTGGGGCTTAGCCCGGACTTTATCAACCACAAAATTGAAATCCTCCTTTTTTACTCTCCCGTGATGAAGTGGCACACCGATGTATTTTTCAAAGTGCTTTGTGAGCGTCATTCCAAGGGCTTGCGCAATACAGTTGGTGGTTTGGGAGCTAACATTCGAGGAAACCACAAATTTAGATTTTACAATGCTGATTTTCTGGCCTGAAATACTGCAAAACTTGCGAAGGACCCGGTTCAATTCTCAAGCTTGATCAATGTCGGCTTCCGAAAAAAGAATGAGGTCCTCCGCGAAGAATAGGTGAGAAATCCGAAGCCACCCCGTGAAAGTGATATTGGTTTCCACTTTTTATCTCTAACTGAGGCATTTATCATTTGACTCAACACTTGCATTACAAGGACGAAGAGATACGGGGCAAGTGGGTCGCCCTGTTTGAGGCCTCGATATGGAGTGAACGCTTCTAGCGGGCTACCATTCCAAAGAACCTCCAAAGATGTATTGGATAGGGAATACATAATAAGCTCGATCGTCACTACTAAAACCAACGAGTTGAAGGAGATGCCGTAAGAAAGCCCAGTTGACCCTATCATAGGATTTTTCAAGATCCACTTTAATGATCATGATACCCTTTTGGCCTGTCTTTCTTTTCATTGTGTGGAGCACTTCTTGAGTAATAATTATATTATCCGAGGTATGCCTCCCGAGGATGAAAGCATTCTGACAGTTATCCGCAAGCTTACTGATCACAAGGCGCAAGCGATTGGCTATTATTTTGGTAATGAGTTTTGAAGACACGTTTGCAAGTGCTATAGGGCGAAGTTGAGAAACTGATTCCGGCGGATGGACTTTTGGAATTAGGGAGATAAAGGTCCGGTTTGCCCCTGGATGGAACGAGCGTTGTTGGAATGCTTTAGTGACCCCAGAAATAACAGTGTCGCCTACTATCTCCCAGTTACGTTGGAAGAAAACCGGAGAAAAACCATCCGGTCCCGGTAATTTAAAGGCCCCCATATCAAATAACGCAGCCTGTATCTCTTTGCTACTAACTGGCTGATTCAGTAACTGTTGATCCGAATGAGAGAGGCTCGGAAAAGCAAGGTTAACCGGAAACGGGTTCCTCCTTATATAGCTCAATAAAAAAGTTCCAGACCATGTATTGGAGCATTAAAGGATCATCAACCCAATCACCGTTGCTATTCTTCAGATAAGTAATATTGGTTCTACCTCATTTCCAAACGGTGGGGAGGTGAAAATATCTTGTGTTTCTTTCACCCTTTTCGATCCAATTCAGCCTCGATTTCCGAAACCAAAAAATTTCTTCTTGGGCAAGAATGTCTTCAAGTTCTTGGAGTAATTCATTATTCAGGTTGGTGAGGAATTTTGAGGGTGCCTTGGAGAGAGCTATTTGAATTCCGTTTAGAAGAGCTTGGCATCGGGATTTCTTATGAAAAATATTCCCAAACACATTTTTGTTCCAAGTACATAAATCAGAGGTAAGGGATGCAAGGGCAGAATGTAAGGGCTGATCATCATTCGGCCAAGAATTAATCAAAAAGTCCTGAAAGGAGTGGTGTTGCTGCCAACATGCCTGAAAGCGAAAATGTTTAATAGCATTACCTCGGGTCGGGCCCAGCTCCATGGTCAAAAGGATTGGGTGATGATCAGAGTGTGTGCGTGCTAAGTGCCAAACCGTCGAGACCGGAAAACGATCCCACCATTCATTGTTACATAAGGCTTGATCAAGTCGTTGTTCGATGGCTGAAGAGCTATGAATCGAGATAGCCCATCCGAACCGGGACCTTGGAATGGAAGTTCAATGAGATCACGGACACGAATTGTCGTACGCATTCGTTCGACGGGCCTACAACCGGTCGACCACCCCGCTTGTCATCATCATGCACCACTTGGTTGAGATCCTCAATAATACACAATGTGAATAAACATGGCTGTTTTTTCAAAAAGATCCCACAACTTCTCCCGAATAATTGGAGTCGGTGAGGCATAGGATAATGATAGAATCCACTTGGCCCTGTGATTGACTACGGCCGCAAGAAAGATAACTTGATGGGTAGCAAATAGTAGCTGTAAGTCAACAACTGAATTATCCCAGAAACACCACATACCCCCGCTAAAACCATGAGCCTCAACTGCGATCAGGTTCGTAAAATTAAAATTACGAAGTATCCGGTTAGCTTTACTACTAGGGACTCTTGTTTCCATAAGGAAAAGGATATTCGGATGGTGATCAGTCACAATACTTCTCAAATGACGGTAGAATGATGAGGAACTCGCCCCGCGACAGTTCCACGATAGGATCTTCATTGATCAGTTTGAATAGGGGTAGAAGACTGTCCAGAGACAGGGCATACTTGGGGGTGATCGGACACAATTATTTGGACGTTGTCGTTTATTGCCAGGTCTGGTGGGTTATTTTTCACATATGCCGAGTCGAGCTGTTTGGCTTTTTCTGCTGTAATTCTCGCATCAATCACCATGGCTTCATGTAATACTTCCCCAATGGTGGCAGCATGGGTATTCACATTTTTGGTCACATTTGTAATATCTGAAAGAGGGATTGAGGGGAAACCCGAGAAATTACCAAGGACAAAGTTGTTCGGGGAAACGGAGTGCACTGAGAGTTGCCAAGAACCGGAGTAGGCTAGAATTGGACCTTGTTAGTACCCACCGGGATGCCACCTTTACTTCGGCCATGAGAGCCTGCTACCCGACTTGTCCTGTTCACCTGGCGTATAATTGGCGGGGCATTAAATTGATTTAGGGACTCGAATTGTTGCTGCAGTGTTTCAACATGGGTTGAGCTATTACCCTCTTCATTGGTTTGTTCATCCAATATTGAAAATCTGGACCCAATTGGTCGGTGTCCCGCCGGGTTCGGTGACTGATAACCATTTCTTTGGGGGGGAGCATTTGAGTTCTCTACAATAGGTGCAGCTGCATTCACAGCATTCTTTGGGGTCGGATTACGGCGTCTACGGTTTGTTGCAAGCATTCACGATCCGAAGGGGTTGGCTTCCGTGCGCATTTTAGCCGTCTCAACCTGTTAGTTAGTCAAAGTATCCATTGCAGTAGCTTTGCGGGGACACTCCTCAGTTTTGTGCCCGTAAATACCACATTCGAAACAGATCATATGCAACCCCTAATACTCGATCTTGTAGAGGTCATCATCTAACAACGCAGCAGTCGGGAGAGGCTTGTTCAGCTCGATCTCAACACATACTCCAGCGTATTTACCCTGTTGGTTCCGGAGAGAGGTACCATCGACTTTCTTTGCAACGCTCTGGCAATTCCCTACCTCAATCAAGGCCTCTTATTCGAAATACTCAAGAGGATCTCGGGGAATCTTTGCCTAAATTAGATTCGATTTAACAGGTTCGTTGTTGGGCTGGAAGGACGGTCTCCATTTTGAGATTGTGATATAATGATTTTGTATGATCCAAGGACCGTTTTCGAGTACACGGTGGTAATCTTCCTTGCATATGAATCGAACAACAAAGTAGCCATCTTCAAGATTAGTTATCTCAATGTGTTTCCCCATGGTCCATATGTCCATCAAACGAGATTGTAGCAATCGGAAGCCGACGTTCCTACCCAGAACTTTGATGATCAAGGCCTTTCGACATGGCTTCTAGAGAAATCTAATTTTACGAGTGGTATTCGGACCTCCTTGACGCCAAGTAAGGTCACCTTCGTCTTCTGCGCTTTCTGTTTGAAGTAATGCTCGGTAAAGGCCACCAGGTTCTCTTCCGGTTCATCCTCTCCAGTATATAGCTCGTAGGATGATTCGGACGGACATACAACATCCACCCTGCTGCGGTGGTGCCACACAGAGCCCTCATTGGGCAGGTAGCTCCTCCGTCGCTCTTCGCTTGAATCGATTCGTGCTACGATTTAAGAGGTCCTGCTCCTCCCTAGACGGAGGTGGCGGGGTCTGTTGCATTTGGATTTTCCGGGAAGTCAACGGTGAAGGGAAGGGTACAACGCAGAGCAGTGGCTAGGTTTAAAATAAATGTTTGTCACAGTTTCCGGGGTCTGCTGATCAAATTGATGAGAAGGGGGAAATTGCATATTCTATGTTGATAAATTGATGAGGTGGAAGAAGGTGAGTGGAGGAAAAATGTAGAAGGATTGTGGGGATAATATGTGTGTGATTAGATGTTGTAGTGGTGATGAATATTTTGGGATATTGATTAAAAAAACATGACAAGTTTTACCATACAACCGTTGTAGGAATATTGTATCAAGTATCATACATTACAACCATTAATTTCTAATATCTCACACACAATAAAAATATATTATGTAAAATAGAATAAAAATAAAATGTTTTAATATATATCATTTGATATAACTTTAATACAACTGTTACACCATAAAATATCTCAAATAATATTAAACTTTAATCTAATGATATTTTTTTCCTTCCTAGTTGTAACTAAATTTTCTGTATTTATTTTTTTACTTTAGTTTGGTACTGTTTTCTAAAGACAATTCTCTAATTGATTATCCGAAAAGAGAGAAGGAGATAGATATGTTCTCAAAAAAGTTCTCCAGCTAGTCCCCGTTATTTTCCATTTTATCCATTTTAGAATTCCTGTCTGACAAATCAACCTAAGAATCTCTCTATAATGGTCCCATTACTGTTGCTCTGAGGGGAGGAATTTGAGTGAGTGACGAGATGTAGGGTCACGGATCTCGTAAATGACCTCAGAAACGGAAACGAACTGTTCAGTCGAGTTTGATAACGAATGTCATTCAATTATCGTGTTAGCGTCCACTACTGCAATAGCTAAACCTTTGGTCGACTTGCAGTTGGTTAGGAAATCTACACGGAAACACACCGGAATTTAAAATTATTTCTTTTTAATCAGGATCAACTTCGTTTAAACAACAAACATATAAGTAGTAAACGAGAAAGTTGACTTGACCGATCTAAAAGATCTAAGTTTTATTGTCTACGAAGGAGTAGTGGTGCATGGAACCGCCCAAGCGTTCGGCCTATACTGCTAGTCCACACAAACAGCCCGCCGGAATCCCATCGTGGATTGCTCCAGAAAATCTCAGTTGCTAGATCAACATTTTCTCTCTCTCTAACTCTCTCTAAGAAGTTCTCATATTTTCTAGTAAATTAGAACTCTTCTAATTGAGATGTACGAAAGAGCTAGCCAAGCATCCCTTAAATAGGGGGTGGTGCACTGATGGGAGTCAACTTTACGTGACTCCGGTGCATTAATTACCCCCGCTTATCACACTTTCAGCACAATTTTGGGTAAATTAGACCATTTTCGGGGTGATATCGTGAGCTTATGGCACGGGGAACGAATCCGTCACTTTGATAAATTCATACCCCTTTTTGTTATTATTAACCCCATTCCCGAGCACTTTTACCCTCCGGAATTGTTTGGATGTTTTTGGTTGTTTATGATATTGAAGGGTATTGGTGTCTCGAGGACCCGGAAGATGACAATTTGTGGTGAAAAAGCATAACCGAGGCAAGACGAGGGTCAAAAAGGAGAAAAGTGAAGGGGGGAAACGGGGGTTCAAACGCGCGTTTGAACCCTCCAAACGCACGTTCCACACACCAAACGCGCGTTTGAATCCCTAAACGCGCATTCCGAAGTTCGATTTGGTTCGAGTTGAAGCCCTCTAAACGCACGTTTGGAAACCATGCCAACCGCGCGTTTCAAGATCCTAAACGCGCGTTTGAACCTTCCTAAACGCGCGTTCCAGATGAAGAACAGTCAAGCCCTGCCCAGAAATTATGTGTAACGCACGTTTCAGCCAAGCGAAACGCGCGTTTGAAGATGCCAACCGCGCGTTCCAACCTTCTAAACGCGCGTTTGGACCTTTTTTGCAAAGCAGATTTTCCCTTCACCTATAAATACCCCCTTAGACATTTTCTTAGATATCAAGCTTTTCTTAGCAAAACTCTACCCATCTTTTGCTCGAATTTTGTAATAGCTTAGAATACTCTCTCTTAGTGTAAATCAACAATATCTTAGCATAATCTTTCCATTTCTTAGCTTAGATTTTCATTCCAAACACTAAGAGACCACCTTTTAATTACTTCTCTATTTTGTACTTTTTGGATCTAATCTCGAATTTCGCAATTTTATGGTATATCTCTCTTCTCTTTTACTTGTTATGGCTCTTATTTCTTGTTTTATGCATGTTTTGATTAATATAATGTGTAGCTAATTAAACATCTCCATAGCCAAATCATGTGAAATTTAGTGAAATCACCCTTTGGGTGATGAAATTGGGAGTGGGTAGTGCTTTTTATTGTTGTATCTTGCTGCGTATTTCACGTCTTAGAACTTGTTATAACGGATTTGGGCTAGATTGATCACCTAGGTCAAAAATCACACACATCACTCTTGAGAGTTGTTCGTAGAGAGAGGGGTGTGGGAAAAGGGTTTAGGATCGGTGTAGTCTGCGAGGCTACTGTTTTCAACGTTTACACGGTGAGGTTCTTGTTTATGATCGTTTGGAGGAATCTGACTTAGGAGAGGTTAGTTGACTTGACATAAGGTGTTGGGGAAGAGTTGTTCGACGCTTAGCACCGGGATTAGGAGCTTCGCACCCGTGAAATTGAATGCAAGAGTTCGTTTCGTTAATGCACACTCTCGGTTTTGTCTTTCCTTTGGGTGATATTAGCTATTTTGATCATGGTTCGGCTATGTCTCTTTAATTATCTTTAAAACCGAGTAGTTTAACTTGTTCTTTTTATCTTTACTTTAGTTAGAATCAAGTGTCGTTGTACAAACAAAATCTTAAGAACTTGATCCTAGATTAAGCATTACGTTCACTTTGGTACTTACAATCACGATTCCTTTGGGTTCGACCTCGGACTCCCGTAGCTTTACTAGCAATCGACCCGGTCCACCGCCGGTTAGAGAGCTTGTTTAATCACCGTTGTCTTGAGTATTTTATAAATTTGTTTGGTGAAATAAACGCTCATCAAAATGGCGCCGTTGCCGGGGAATTGTGTGCTAATTGTGATATCTTGTAAGTGAACCGAAGGCTTGGGCCTAGGTTTTATTTTACTGTTTTCTTGTTGTTTGCTTTTTGTAGTGCATGACCCGGAGGTCTCAAACACCACTCGAACCTTACATAGACGGGATTGAAGCTTACGCAAGGCGTAGAAATAGTCAACGAAGAAGAGGACGTCAAGTAGAGGAGTTGATTCCGGTCTTAGAAGAGGATAGTTTGGGTGAGTTGGGAGAAGGATCCGACATGGCACAACAAGGTGGACAAGGTTTGGAAGGAAATTTGGTGAATAATAATGGAATCCCGAGTTCCAAACCCGCCTCTTGTCAACAACAATGCACAAGGAGATGGGAATGGACAAGGACACAACGTTGTGAATGCGAATGGGCCTATTCCTCGAATGTTCAACATGAGGCCCAAGGGAATCAAATGGATCCCGCTCTTATGCAACAGTTCAATGCATGGATGTTGAATCGGTTTCAACAAAATCGAACCAAGCTCACAATCAAGGTGCAAACGCGATGCCAAATTGGTTTAACGGTCAACAAGAGCAAAACCAAGGTGGTTTGACTTGTAGAGATTTTGTGCTAGCTCCTACGGCAAACATGGGGCATAGTCCAATCCGAATGCCACCGGTAGCCGCCAACAACTTGGAATTGAATAGGAACATCATACATTTGTTGGGAGACAATGCTATATTCAAGGGAACCGCTTTAGAAAATCCTCACTTATTCATTGATCACTTTCTCCAAATAGTAAACTCGACAAAGATCAATGGAGTGAGTGATGAGGCGCTCAAACTTATGCTTTTCCCGTTCGCCTTGAAAGAGCAAGCTAAGAGGTGGTATGATTCGTTGCCTAATGACTCTTTACACACATGGGAAGAAGTGGTAAAGACTTTTCTACTCAAATATTACCCCCGTCGAAGACCATGGATATGAAATAAGCTATCATGTCATTCAATGCATATGAAGGAGAAGAGCTTCATGAGTCATGGGATCGGTTTAAGGCTTTGTTGAGGGAGTGCCCGGGGCACGGATTGAGATCATACGAGGTAGTTCATGCTTTCTTCCGGGGTTTGGATCAAGTTCATCAAAGTACGTTACATGCTTCGTGTAATGGAGATATTATGAGTATGGTACCCGAAGTGGCTATGAACCAAATTGAGAAGATTTCCGAGACTTCGAGGCAATATATATCTTCGAGTAGAAAGGGGACAAGAAGTAAGAAGCCCGGTTTGGTTGAAGTTAAAGAAGTTGAAGCAAGCGATCAATATCATGCTCAAGTACAAGCGATGGAGCAACAGTTAGGGAGATTGCAAAAGGAGAATGAGAGTGCTAAGCTTTGCCAAATTTGTAGTGGATCACACTCGGCAAAGGATTGTAGGATGACGACCAAAGCTCAAAATATGGCTTATCCTCAATCCTCGACTCAAGGGCAAGCTAGTACACCATCTCAAGATAGCATGAATGAGTTGGCTAAGCGGATGATGAGCATTTGTTCTATGGAGCAATGGAATACGGGGTCCCAATATCAAAATCGGTCGCAAAGCCCCTATCAAGGCCAATATATGGGGGAACAACAAGGTGGGCAACCGTATGAAGAATCCCAAGATGTGAACTATGTGGGACAAGGTCAAGGAGGGAACTATGGAAATCAAGGTGATGGTTCTTGGAGGAATAACAACAATCAAGGTTGGAACCGTAATCAAAACCAAGGACAAAACCAAGGTTATAGACAAGGCCAAAATCAAAGCCAATCTTCACAAGGGCATGTCTATCAACCACCACACCAAAGGCAACAAGGAGGGTATAATCAACAGGGTTCTACCAATCATCAAAACCCTCCTCCTTTAGCTCCTATACCTCAAAAGAGTTCAACCGATGTCATCTTGGAACAAATGAACAAAAACTTTGCGGAGATAAAGAAGGACATGGTTGAGATGAACTACAAACATGGATCCGCCATCAAAAATCTTGAGACACAATTTGGTCAAGTGGTGGAACATGTTCGGTTGAAGGGCGGTTTACCGAGTAACACCGAAAAAAATCCGAGAAGTGTAAACGCCATCTTAACTCGAAGTGGTAAAGTGTTGAGAACTAATGGAGAGAAGAAAGTCTTGTGGGAGGACAAGGCTAGAAAAACTTCCATTGAGACCGAAGCGGGAGCCATGGATGGCGATATGATGGGATTGAAGATGATGAAGATCATGGAGAGTATGTCAAGAAAAAGGAAGTAGAGAGGAAAGAAGCTCAAGCTGGGGAGATTATGTGGTCATCGATGTGAAAGATGAGGAACCAACTAGAAGAGAAGGGAAAGAGCCAATGAAAGAGCCGTCTTCCCCACGCACCAAAGGTAAGAAAGGTATGATCCCTCCTCCTTCTAAAGATTTTGATTTGAGTACTCTCCCGTATCCCCTAAGAGGTCATATACAAAGTCGCTTGAACCAAGCACAAACTCGTTTCATTGAAATTTTGCGAAAAATTGATTTGAACATTCCTTTCTTGAAGCACTTGCAAACATGCCCTCGTATTGTAAAGTCTTAAAAGGCTTGTTAAATGATAAGAGTAAAATGGAAGGTTTGGTATGTTTGAATGAAGAGTGTTCCGCTATTTTTGATAGTAAGATACCCCCGAAAATGAGAGATCGAAGTGGGTTCACCATCCCTATTACTATTGGCGATCGTGATTGAAAATGTGTTGTGTGACCTAGGAGCTAGTGTGAGCTTAATGCCTAGGGCCTTGTACGAAAAGTTAAGGTTGGGTGAGCTAGAACCCACGGGGATGACCTTACAAATGGCGGATAGGTCGGTTCGGGACACCTATGGGGGTAGCGGAGGATGTTCTTGTGCAAATAGATAAATTTACCTTTCCCGTAGATTTTGTTGTCTTAGACATGGCAATGGATTCTAAGACTTCGGTTTTGCTTGGTCGTCCTTTCTTGACTACGAGTGATGCTAACATAGATGTGAAGAGTGGTGATATTACTTTTCATGTGGGTAAGGAGAGCGTGACATTGAATGTTTATAAGTCTAAATCTCATGCTTGTCATTCCGTCGAATCTACTTTTGCTTGTGTTGTTGCTACCACTAACCCACAAAGTTGATAAGGAGTTAATCGTAGAAGACACGGTGGATGCACAAAAGGTCGTTGATGGAGTGAAGATCAAGACCAAGGATAAACCGGGATCGCCCGTCTCACCATCATTGTCTTATCCGGACCATAAGCCACTCGTCATAGACCCGGGAATTGGATTTAAAGTCAAGTTGAAGAAAAAGGGAACCCTAAGCAATGTGCACCTTAAAGAGAAACCGGAGCGGGAACCAGAAAAGAAAATATTTAGTGTTTGGCAAGAGGTAACTTCACGAGCTAGAAGAGGTACCCCATGTGTTAACTCCACCCCTTTAAAACCCCTCGCGGTGTCTCTCATGAATATACTTATAATTGATATGCTATGTGTTAGGGTGCTTTGTGATGCTTTGTGGTTCGGGTCGTTGTTTTGAGTCTTTTGTGGTGTGAGTCCGTTTAGTGCCATTAAGTCGATGCTAACGACGTTAAACAAAGCACTTTACTTTTCTTTTCTACTTTGTGCCAATAGTATAACTTTGAAAAAATTGGCACCGTATAAGTCATCCCGTCGAGCCAACGACACAAAACAAAGGCGCTTGGGGGAGGCAACCCACCTTTTTGGTAGTAATAATGTTTTTGGAGTGGTCTTTGGGTGCAAGAGGGGAGAGTTTAGCTTAAAAGAGAGGTTGGGGTGATAATTTCTTTTGGTTCTGGCTTTTGTACATAGACGGGGATGTTTTTTTTTTTGTGAGCCTCTGTGGCTTTATTTTATGCATGGATGCTCGTGTTTCTTTTGATTATCTTTACATCCAAATGCGATTCCCGTCTAGTATGCTTGATATGCTTCGAGTCGTTATTTGTGGCATGGCTTCTATTTTTTATATATCTCGTATCTATCACCATCTTTTGGCACGTGGACTTTTCCCGTGCATGTGTTTGCCTTGGTTTTTGTTTCTATGGTTTTAGATACTCGAGATGGAGCTTACCGAGGCTAAGATGTCACGTGGGCTACTATTGCGCCTTTTCGCCGGGTTTTGGTCAAACAAGCCTAAGTCTTTTACGCCCCTTTTATCTCTCACACACCGAGGACAAGTGTTTCGTTTAAGTGTGGGGTGGGAGACTTAGCCGTTTTCTTGGTTTCGTTGTTAAATGTGCTTAATTTGTGGTATGCTTAGCCTATGACCGGGCTCGAGTCGATTTTTGGGTAATTTTAAAATTTTTCAAGGGTTGTCAACACCGTGTTGTGTGTGTTATTTTCACATTCGAGTGGTAACCACCTTAGTAGGACCCCGAACATGTGCACTTGTGGTTTGATATTATCTTGAGAATGGAGTTTATTATTTTTCACGCAAGCTACACTTTGTGCACAATTTGATTACTACCACTTCTTATACCACTAGTCTCGAGACAAAATAGGAAGGTTACCTAAGTAAGACACGGGATGACGGTCATGGCGTCTCTTTGACCCTACCAAAGCCAAATAAGCCTTATCCCGAAACATTAGACCTTCGTAGCCCCTCTCAGCCTTGATAGGATGGTCTGACCACCATTCGTTTTATAGCCGTTTTGTTACTTAGTCAGAAACCTACCTTGAGCCGTAATTTTGGTCACATTTCCTTCATTTATACCCTACGAGTGGACTTAGTCTTTTGTTAGGCCACACTTGCTAAGGCAAGTGTGGGGTGGGGGAAATGAGTTTTTGATGGGTTGGTGTTTCATCGGTTTGGAGCTATAAGGAGAGGAGGAGCTCGTTCGGGCCTAGTGCTTGGGTTGGCCCAAAAAGAAAAGAAAAATCTGTGATATTTCTCCTTTCTTTAAAAAAAAGACTTAGCTGAAAAAAAAATAGAGCGAAATCATTCAAAGTTCAAAATAAGTTAGCTCTCGTTGAATAAAAAGTTTGGAGAAGATTGGAATAAAGGGTTGGAATCAAAGTGTTGAACTCAAAAGTTATACTTATGGTGTTGGAGTTGGGATAGTGAGATAGGTGCTAATGTATTCGACCTCGCCTTATGAAACTTGAAACATAGTTGAGTTTGGCAATGAGTTCGGGTATGTTAGTATCCTATAGTTCCCAAGGTGCTTATATTAATCAAAAAGGGGTTTGGATGGTTTGTTAGATAGAGGTGAAGTGGTACACTTGTTGATTAGGTTCACTCATACTTCTTTTTCTCCAGTTCCCAAAGTATCCTTTTCGATTAACCGGAATTACCCTAGCCTAACGTTATAACCCTTCAAGTCCTACCCGATTGTGTCCGAACTTAGTGACCTTGATTAGTGGAGAGGGTAGTGGTATAAGACGGTTGGTAGACTTTTGGTCGGGATTCAAGCCCCGACAATCATTTTGAGCACTTGGCTTTGGCTTGGCACCACACACACTCCATTTTCTTGATAATGTTATACCGGTGTGTATATGTTCATGTTTCTTACTTTGTGGTTACCTCGAGGGTGTGAATAGTAGCACCTACATCACAACGTTGAATCCCTTGGTTGGTTTTAAAACGCCTAATTTACTCGAGGGCGAGCAAAGGCTACGTGTGGGGTGGTTGATGGGAGTCAACTTTACGTGACTCCGGTGCATTAATTACCCCCGCTTATCACACTTTCAAGCACAATTTTGGGTAAATTAGACCATTTTCGGGGTGATATCGTGAGCTTATGGCACGGGGAACGAATCCGTCACTTTGATAAATTCATACCCCTTTTTGTTATTATTAACCCCATTCCCGAGCACTTTTACCCTCCGGAATTGTTTGGATGTTTTTGGTTGTTTATGATATTGAAGGGTATTGGTGTCTCGAGGACCCGGAAGATGACAATTTGTGGTGAAAAAGCATAACCGAGGCAAGACGAGGGTCAAAAAGGGAGAAAAGTGAAGGCGGGGGAAACGGGGGTTCAAACGCGCGTTTGAACCCTCCAAACGCACGTTCCACACACCAAACGCGCGTTTGAATCCCTAAACGCGCGTTCCCGAAGTTCGATTTGGTTCGAGTTGAAGCCCTCTAAACGCACGTTTGGAAACCATGCCAACCGCGCGTTTCAAGATCCTAAACGCGCGTTTGAACCTTCCTAAACGCGCGTTCCGGATGAAGAACGTCAAGCCCCGCCCGAAATTATGTGTAACGCACGTTTCGGCCAAGCGAAACGCGCGTTTGAAGATGCCAACCGCGCGTTCCAACCTCTAAACGCGCGTTTGGACCTTTTTTGCAAAGCAGATTTTCCCTTCACCTATAAATACCCCCCTTAGACATTTTCTTAGATATCAAGCTTTTCTTAGCAAAACTCTACCCATCTTTTGCTCGAATTTTGTAATAGCTTAGAATACTCTCTCTTAGTGTAAATCAACAATATCTTAGCATAATCTTTCCATTTCTTAGCTTAGATTTTCATTCCAAACACTAAGAGACCACCTTTTAATTACTTCTCTATTTTGTACTTTTTGGATCTAATCTCGAATTTTCGCAATTTTATGGTATATCTCTCTTCTCTTTTACTTGTTATGGCTCTTATTTATCTGTTTTATGCATGTTTTGATTAATATAATGTGTAGCTAAACATCTTCATAGCCAAATCATGTGAAATTTAGTGAAATCACCCTTTGGGTGATGGAATTGGGAGTGGGTAGTGCTTTTTATTGTTGTTCCTTGCGTATTTCACGTCTTAGAACTCGTTATAACGGATTTGGGCTAGATTGATCACCTAGGTCAAAAATCACACACATCACTCTTGAGAGTTGTTCGAGAGAGGGGTGTGGGAAAAGGGTTCTAGGATCGCATTGTAGTGCGAGGCTACTCGTTTTCAACGTTTACACGGCTCTTGTGCATGATCGTCTTGTGGAGGAATCTCTCTTAGGATAGGTTAGTTGACTTGACATAAGGTGTTGGGGAAGAGTTGTTCGGACCTTAGCACCGGGATTAGGAGCTTGTACCCGTGAAATTGAATGCAAGAGTTCGTCGTTATTGCACACTCCCGGTTTTGTCTTTCCTTTGGGTGATATTAGCTATTTTGATCATGGTTCGGCTATGTCTCTTTAATTATCTTTAAAACCGAGTAGTTTAATCTTCTTTCTCTCTTTTTATCTTTAGACTCGTTAGTTAGAATCACTTAGTGTCGTTGTAGTAAACAAAATCTTAAGAACTTTGATCACCTAGATTAAGCATTACGTTCACTTTGGTACTTGCAAGCACGATTCCTTTGGGTTCGACCTCGGACTCCCGTAGCTTTACTCGCAATCGACCCGGTCCACTGCCGGTTAGAGAGCTTGTTTAATCACCGTTGTCTTGAGTATTTTATAAATTTGTTTGGTGAAATAAACGCTCATCATGCACCCCATGCACTTCCCAATCTGATTGGGAGAAGCTTCCTAGTGGATTGAGGAGAAAAAAAACATTTTACTAGTAAAATAAGGAAAGTATCTTTGATTGATATATCTCATTTAATTTAATATCTCATATTAAATAAATCCAAGATATTGTCAATATCTAATATTGATTATCTTTATCATATTACCATAAATCAATTTATACAAATTTATTAATAGCTAATATTACTACATGGTAATACTATTAATTAATTTGCAAAATCCATGTGTATCATAGACACATACTATCCTCGTCCCATATAACCAAAAATTGGCTTCCGGATTATTTAATCAATTAATATAATACTATGATTAATTAATTCATAAAATACATGTATATCATATTTACATATATATTTCGACATATACATCAAATATGTATATTTAATTAATCAAAATAATTATTTTTTTTGTATTTAATTTACTCATAATAAATAAATACCACAATATTAATTTATCACTATAACACTTTATAGTCAAGATAAAAACTTTCCTTATTTGGTTATCACTATAACTGCACTATAATCCAGCTAGATGTTCTTATGTGTGTGACCCGATTGGCTTCCAAATATGTTGGCCGTAACCGGAAAGTGCATTTACTAAAATATCCTTCACACCTGACGATCATGGATAGCGTCTAGCAACACGTCCACGACCCCCAATAATCGGAAGAGTCAAATGCAATGACTACAACTTTTCATGTGAAACAGTTACCGTGTAAATATAATCATGTCGCTGTAATTATATCCATACAATCGTATCTCAAATGTCGTACATCAACGATCGTATCTTATAATCTGGATTTCATGCTCTCTTCAAGTAACTCATTTACTCCCACTTTGTAAATATTCACGAGAGCTAGACATTCCTTATAAAAAGACCCTTCCGGATATTTACTCATATTCATAGGATACGCGATTTCCGGACGAGCAACATGAATCCTACGCATGCTTTAGTATCACACCCAATCACTACCGCATGATCGCCCCATGGCTAAGGGAAACCTTAATAGTATCAAAGTATGACAATCCACACCGTGATGTCATGAAAACTCCGGTCTTAGGATAATTACACAACCGCCACATAGTGCAACACTTAATAAAGTAAGTGGGTTAGTCTAACGTAAGCATTCTCTAATACACGTCCACGTACAGTCCAAGTGTCTCTACACTTTGATAGACGAGATCTATCACTATCTTCAATAAGATAGAAGACATCCAATACGTGCTAGTGTAATCGTACTATTAATGTCCTGTTTAATAGCACATACGACTAGAGACATTTAAGTATCAAACTTTTTAAAGTGAGTCGAGATCTCATCAACTATAATCACCATTATGATTTCTCTTTCACGGTTTGACACTTAGGGACGTTATCATATATACAATATCATAATTGGTCCGTTAAACGAACAAATAAATAATAACAGAAAGCCATTTGATATATGTACAAATATAAAGAAATAGTAGAAATGATCTGATCCGGTCGGATCCGGTCCAACCCGATTGGGTTTAGGGCACCATTTCAACAACAGACACTCCATAGCTTGATGCCGGAGTGGATTGGTGGTCCGTTAGAGGAGCCTGAGGGTGTTTCTTCAAGATGTTGCTCCCGCAAGGAGCCGGAGGCTGTGCTTCCATTGTTGTGTGTGTAACTGCAATTTCAAGAGGCATCGTTTTTCCGTTGAATAAAATGAGAAAATGATAAAAATAGAGATGAGGTTAATTTTGTCCAAACAGAGTTATTTTGTCCTTATAAGCAATGATATTTTTTAGGTGTTCTAAGTGGCTAATTAAGTCTCAAAATCAGTCTTTTAAAACAAATATCCAATTTTTTTTGGGTGTTGAAAAAATGTAACAGAAACGAAATGTGAGAGAGACCATTAGGGTTGCTCTTATGGCACGTTTGGGTGAAATGACTATGTTGGAATGGAATGGAATGAACTTGATTCCATTACTACGTTTGGTGCACGCTGGAATGGAATGTCCGATACTAAGGAAGATGGCAGGTGACGGGTGATGGGTGGTGACGACAGCGGGATATGAGAGGTGATTACGGTGTGTGATGGTGGAAGCGGGTAGTGACATCGACATGTGACGGCGGTGGGTGGTGATCGTGGTAGCGGTGGTGGGTGATGATCGGTGGTGACGGTGGTAAGTAGTGATCATGGTGGAGGTGAGTGATCGGTGCCAGCGGCAGTGGTGACTGTGTTAGGTGGTGATAATGGTGGCGGTGGGTGATCAGTGGTGACGGCGTTGGGTGGTCATCATGGTGGCCGTGACGGCAGGTGAACGGTGTTGGGTGGTGATCGTGATGGTGGGATGTCGGGTGATCGGTGGTGACGATGGTGGGTGGTGATCGTGGTGGCGGGACGGCGGGTGATCGGACGGTGGTGAGTTGTGATCGTGGTAATGCATTCCATTCCATCCGATTTTTTATGGAATGAAAATGACCTAATTTCATTCCATTGGAATGAAAAAGATTTTCATTCCTTCTTATCCAAACACTCCAAAATGATGGAATGGAATGACAAAAGCATTCAATTTCATTACATTCCTGCAATACAAACATGCCATTAGTGTGAGAACCGTGACAAAGATGGGATTAGCGACTTAGAATGCTAGTATTAAGGCGATTACTTTACTAATCTGCTTTAGTACTCTATATGCTTTAGTACTCTATATGCTTTAGTACTCTATATATATCATAGTGGCGGACAAGGCTGTGAACAAACCCTAAAATATACGAGTTTGAGGCGCAGCCATGTTTGAGTTTCCATAACGTGACTACGTGACAACCATGTTTGAGTTTCCATAGCTTGACTGCGTGAGGCCATGGTTAGGTCTTCAAATCCAGATATGGGATTATAGTATGGGCTGCTGGATCCATGGATTTTGAAGACTTTGATGACTGTGATGCCCATATCATAGTCCCATATTTGGATCTAAAGACTTTGCGGACCGTGATGCCCTGTTTGCCGCTTAGATTTGCACAAATCGCAACAGCTGTTTGTTTCGGGAGGTGATTCTCGTGTTCTTACTAGTCCAATATGCGATTTGATTGTGTTTTTGGATCCTTTCCTACAAATTCCTCATTAAATTTAGGAGGAATTTGTTTTTCTTTCATTCACTTGAGTTCGAATATGGATATATGTAAGATATTTTTTCTTAAATATTTTGATTATCGTTTGCATACGAGTTGCCGTAAGAATTAATTTATCGCAACGAAACGGGGTTCGACCTAAACGGATATATGCATCAGCTCATGAAGGGATATGCATTTTTTTGGATTTTCAGATATGCATGAACCTTCGAATGGATGCAACTCCAAAAATACAATAGTTGCATGTTTTTTTACGAACTGATACGACCTTACCCTTCGTGCAAGGAGTACCTCCATTTGTTTATGGGATACTTTCAGCCTATAAAAGGAAAACGAATGCAAACGAATTATGACATACGTTTTACAGCATCACTCAGAACCAAATTCTCGAGTGTCCTTGGGTTTGATTCAAACAAGTCACTATTTGAATCAAACACCTCCATTGTATCCTGAGAGAGATTTTCGATTGATCCCTAAATGACATTCGAGAGGGACGAAACATCTCTTAAAAGATAACGATTTGCGTGTCTTGGAGTCTTCTACAATTTCTGTCAAATTCTTATTAATCAAAATTTTTCAACAATATATATTGAAGGATGTTTGAATCAGGGGCGGCTGCAGGATTTTTGATATAGGGGTCAGAAATTTGTCAATTTTTTTTTCCGTATCACACATATACTCGGATATTCAATTCTACACATGTAATTATGGGGCGATAGATAAAAACGAGAGGGTCAATACAAAAAAATAATGGGTCAATTTCACATATATATATATATATATATATATATATATATATATATATATATATATATATATATGTTTATAAAAAAATTATCTACTATTTATACATCATATTTTTATTTTAGGGGGTCGTGTGCGCACCCACTTCCATGTAGAGCCGCCCATGGTTTGAATAGTGTTTGTTGATATGTATTATGCGATTTTTCTTAGATATTCTTTGTTAGACTTTTTTTTTTTTTGTTTCCTGCCATTCCTTATTAAATTTAGGAGGAATTTTCTTTTTACCCTTTTTCTTTTCCTTATTACCAAGTACCAACCCCTACCTTTGTATACGTGGGAGTCCACAGCTAATATACAACGACGATTATAGTGTTCCACGGTAGTCTGTGGATTATCGGGTACCCGTATAATATGTTGCCAGGATGAAATGCACGTCCTCTTTATGATGAAAGCATCCGTATGATTTGGGGTTACATTCTATTGCCTTTGGAAACAGGACATGACTCAATAGGACAATATAAATTTGTTCCTGTTCAGGAATTACATGGTTCTGGTTGAATGGTTCTGTTTGTGTGTTCATATTCGTTTTGTTGATGATGAAAAAATCTAAGGCTTGTTTCTCAAAACATTCACAGTTGCCGTCTAAAGCTTTCGCCTTTGCCGGGCTTTGAGAGTTTATGCTGCCCTTCCTTGAATGTCTGAAACAACATCTCCAATGATAAAAATGTGTAGGCAGCATTACACATATGCTTTTACCATTTCATATTATATATATGTGTGTGTTCATGAAATGAATTATCCATCCCAGACGTGATATGTATGCCGTATCAAGCGTATGCATCATGTCCATTTATTTTGCCTATCTTTCTCACATGCACTCTCAATATTTGATGTGTTGTTTAGTTAAATTACAGGGATCTCAGTGAGGTCACGTGACCCCACCCTTAAACATATAGATCCGTCCCTGCATGAGACACTGTACTCACTTTTTTTCTTAAAGAAGTTCAATGTTACAACCAAATCCTCCTAAAGAATTGACGTTATTAACATATCATACTAGACTTCTTACTAAACATGTTATTTATCAACCTTATAGCCAAATATATTTTCTCTCTTTTTTATATGACATACTATTTTTCATTTTGGCTAAACAATTTTACATACTATATATAGTCACCCCCTCAAATATAGAAAGGTTCCCCCCCCCCACCCCCCCCCCCCCCCCCCCCCCCCCAATTTTCTAAAGCGAGATACTGTAATTAATTGACTTTTAAGAAACTAATGTCCTCGATGTGACCGTACATGAGAATTATAGAGGTGGTTTTCAGGATGACACATAGGTCAAGTAACACAACTTTGAATTATAGCGAACAATGCAACTACTTAGGTTTATCAACATCTATTTCTTATATGAACACTCCCCTCAAGTGTGGGCCTATAACAAGGCTAAGCCAATTAGGCAGCCGGAGCAAACTAGGCTCCAATTTTCTGAAGTGAGATACTTTTAAGAAACTGATGTCCTCGATGTGACCGTATATGAGAATTATAGAGGTGGTTTCCAGGATGACACATAGGTCAAGTAACAGAACTTTGAATTATAGCGAACAATGCAACTACTTAGGTTTATCAACATTTGTTAAAGATCAAACGCTTACCAGTTCTCCTAAAAGCTATAGTTGTTAAGGAAGGTGCTACTATATTTCTTATATCAACAACATCACTTAGCCAAAAATGATTATAACTCCAATTACTAAACTCATTATGTCTCAACATTATATTTATTATTTTCCTCTCAATTTTCCAATATAAAATACTAAAATAGTAATAATCAATAGGTATTCATATCAATGACTTCATACTACGATGAATGCTTATGTAAAAGGATGTGAAAAAAAACCCAAAGTGTCGATGTTGTCACTCATGATATGTGTCATTGAGACTTATCTTTAAAAAGAAAGTTCACGTCATTTGAGTTAAACAAATAGATTACATCAAAGGTTTATAAGGGCGAGAGAAGTCAATCAATTCTTAAAAGCAAGGACGGAGTCAGGATTTTAAATCGGGGTGGGCTAATGGACTATATCGAGTTCGTCGGGTGGGCTGGATTAAGAATATTTTATGAATCCGACTAGACTATATATATCTTTTAGTGTAATATTTTTTTGCTCGGGTGGACTTAGCCCCCCTCAATTGATACACACCTCCGTCCTTGCTTAAAAGCTTCCCATTCTACATGTCTGGCGTTCGAATTATGTTCACTATATCTGTGGAAATTTCGTTTCGATAAAAAAAATCATTCTACTGCAACAACTTGTTGTAAGCATGCATCAGACATACTTGAATATTATTATGTGTTTATTGTTACAATATATGTATATTTGTTATGTATATGATATTACGACTAAATAAAATAAAATTAAATTAAGCACATGAAAATTTTGAACGGCATATATATGTACAGTAGTAGTAGTTAATATCACGGTGAAATACAACACAATTAGCTCAAGTTCTTAAGTGGATGATAATTAAATAAGGTATCAGGACACAAGATTATAAGTTTGCATCATTATTTTTCTAAATTATGTCAATTTATATTCCTTCTATTCTATAAAAATTGTTCATTTTTATAGAGACATTACCCTTGTGGTAAAAGCTGAAACTCCAGGACCTGTTGGTCCTGAGTTCAAGCCTCCCTCGATGCTAAATAGGCTTTGTGTGTGTGTGTGTGTTTTTTTTTAAGCATTCGTTTCGGTAAACAAAATGTATACTTTTTGTTTTCCACAGAGATTAAGAAAATAATTAATGTGATGTGTTTTAAGTGTTAATAGACATATATATACCCACTAGCCGAAACCCATGCGATGCACAAGATAGATAAAATTAAGAAAATCGAAGATTAAAGATTGACGAACACCAGCAAATGAACATTGAAAATTATACTTGATCATTAAACAAAGAAACGAAATGTCAAAAATCCAGTTGTTCACTTATTGATATGCAAAAACTACATGTAGAAGTGTTCACTGTTGCACACACATATAATTCTATTTCAGGGGCAACTTATCATAGTTATATCAAGTTATGCCTTCTAAAATAATCAGGTTATGAACCTACTTATCACCATATAGAAGTATATATAGGCGAAAAGAAACTCAACAGCCAAGTTTCGAACTTGTGATATATGAATGAGTAGTAAAACATTTAACTAGTTAAACTAAATGAATAATTATACTAGAGATTGTTTGAAATTATATATATACACAGTTTTAATATTATTAGAAGAGATATATTAGTAATTTCGCTCGGAAATTCAAGTGGGGTCCATGGATCCCCTACCATGCTGGGTCCGCCCTTGCAACAAACACACTACTAATTTAATCCAAAAACTACATGCATGAACATTAGACCAACCCAAAGTACCATTTGAACGGGGCTAAATGCCACTGCTTGGTTCATGTTGTTCCATTAAAAACAATGTCATTTCACACAAATTGTTGTCCAGCTTGATTCCTGTTGTTCCGCAGACCAATGATTTCTCTCTTATACCATATGTAGTATCTGTATCTAAAAAAATGAGAAAAAAATGTTTTTATATTTGTATAAGCATGTAACTATTTGCATCTCAAATCAACAGGTCACACACCAGGTGTATTAATCAACATTTCTTCATCACTTCCGACTATGGGTGAACATGGTCCATTTTGCAATTTTTTTTTTTTTCATTTTTTCCTATTTATAAAACCAAACCGTTTTACACGGTTTCTAAACTTTCAACTAAACTGAAACGGTTTTTAGACTAAAAACCAATTTGTTCGGTCCGGTTTGGTTTGACATGATTCCGGTTTTTCATGGTTTTCATTAACGAATGAATTTATTGATTGAAATCACAACTTATCCAGGAATAACATATGGTAATATATATATGTTACATCAATATTATTTTGCGAGTGAAGCCGGGAGATGATTTAACAAAATTATTTATATTGAACAAATATCTACCAATGCCAAAATAAGATCTTAAAATCCAATTACCCCCTCAACCATCATCCAAAACAACCAACGCGACACCTATCACCAAATTTCTTTGTTAGACACAAACAAGATAATAAATAATCATACCTTACTTATTTCAATTCACCATTGAAGATTTAACATCTACACATCATTAATATTTAACTAGAACTCAACTAAAAAACTACAAGTTACAACATTGAATTACTTAGATAAATAAAGACATGTTTAAAACAAAATAATATTTGACCAAGATCATGGGAGAAATATGAACATATTGTTTTTTCCATAAGGGGGTGAGATGGGTGAAATGTAACCGGTTTTCACATGTATCAGAAAATGACAAGTTATATCGAATATTGGTATTGAGGAGGATAAATAGAAGAGAAAGTTAAAGGTCGTGAATTATGAATTGATGTGTGTTGTGTTGTGTTTTCTAAAGATCAATATGTTGAAGAAGAGTGGTGCAACTTGCAACAAGTCGAATGTTGAGGATAAGAAATTAATGATGCATAATTAATACTCCTTCCGTTTCCACAATAACTGAGGCAGTTGTCAAAATATTTTGTTTCATTTTATATGAGGCAGTACAATTTCCAATGTAATATTTATTGTGTTTTTACTTGATTTGCCCTTATTTATTATGTAGGAGATGTAAGAAAGACGGTCACATTAATTATATCCAAAGATATTATTGTCATTTTATTATAAAAGTTAATGCATTAACTCATATTCTTAATATGCGTGATTTTGACAACTGTCTCAAATAAATTAGAACGGATGGAGTATATTACAAGCACAAAATATAAGTGTGATGAGTTGTAGCAAAGTAAGCATACTGATAATATATACTATTAATAGAAACAAGTAACCGGTTTGGTCCGGTTTGAAACGATTTTCATTTTTCAAATTCAAATCAAATTGTATTAAATGGTTGGTTTTTAGTTAAAAGAAAACCGACCAAAAACCACCGGTTATGATTTTCTAGTTTGGTTCAATTTGATTCGGTCAATTGGTTTGATTTTCATAAATTTTGTTCGTCCCTACATTCCCGTCCCAACAATAATTTTTTTTTAAAGATAGTGTTAGCTAGGGGTGTGCATGGTCCGGTTTTCACGTTTTTTATCGTTTTTAAAACCGAACCATTTTTTACGGTTTTCTAATTCACAAACCAAAACCAAACCATAACTAGGTAAAACCATTTTAATTCGGGCCGGTTTGGATCGGCTTGGTTCTGGTTTTTCCCGGTTTTTTGTCTTCTCTATTCATTCTATATATATGTGTGTGTACGGTGTATATAAATATACAAAACATGATATTGTCATATATTCAAATTAGACTGATCATATAAAGTCATTTAAACTATTGTTTCATATTGTGATAGGTCCTATTAGGCTGGGGCCAAAACCTACGTGTGTGAAGTAGTTGATTGAAATATTAATAAATAATGGTTTGAGATATTAGTTATTTACATGTAGTGATAATTAAGGGAGATTTTATTTGCAACACACCTAATCTACCCGCGCATCACTCTACGTATGCGCACTACGATAAAATTGATCTTTTGTGGGTGCGTTGTGAGCAGAACCGACTTCGATTAAAAACCCACATAATCAATAGTGATGTGCATAGACATATAGATTATGCATATATATACACACATGTATAAATTAAATCACACGGGCGCACACACACACACACATATATATATATGTAATATATATACATATATATCCGGTTTGGTCCGGTATTTTAAAAAACCAAAACCAAATTGTTTTTCACGATTTTTACAACACAAAAACCAACAAAAAAAACCGTTGTTTACACTTTCCGGTTTGAATCGGTTTTGATTCAACCGGTTGGTTTGGTTTTGGTTATTTTGTTCACCCAAACTGTAAGAGCATCCACAATAGCCAAAGGCTTGTGGATGTAAAGGCTGACAAGTTTTTATATTATTTTAAGATTTAAGCTTTTGTATGCCACATTATACACAATGACTCAATTTCTGCCAAACAATATATGGATTCAGTATGTATAAAAAGGACGCAATCTGGCAGTTGAAAGAAAAAAAAGTTGAAGAATTGGAGAGAGAAAAAAATTGTTTAATGAAAAAGAAGAATAAAGCGAGTGTGAAAATGAAAAAGCAGACTTTTTCTTCTAGGACTGTGTGCTGACAGAGTGGGAGGGCAAGGGGATAGACCCACCTCCACCTCCACGGTTGGCCCTTCAAAGGTGTGGTATATTGAGCTATTGTGAAGATATTCAGATGATAAACGGTAATAAAACACTTTTGCAGACTTTTGCAGGGTGGTAACAAGAGCTATTGCGGATGCTCTAAGCTCTTTTCTTTTTTTGAAAGTGGTTTAGCTTTATTAAAATAAACTTATTATGGAACAGCATTTTTGCATACTTTGTCCACAAAAATTATACACGTAAGTAATCTAAACGACTCAATTTCTTAATGAACAAAAGAAAAATGAAAAAAATAAAACCAACCTTGGATTTACTTTCTCATTTCCCCGAGCAACTTGTTTAGTGTGAGAAGTGTGACAAACATGGGGATTAGCCTGAGAAATTGTACTTGTTACTTGTTAGTCATACCAAAGTATTAAGGCGATTACTTCACTAACCAGCTTTAGTACACACCATATATATCATAGAGGCCGAAGGCCATGAACCAACCCTAAAATGTACGAGTTTAAGGCGCAGCAATGTTTGAGTTTCCATAGCTTGAAGCTTGTGTCTTCACATCGATCTAAGGGATTAGGGTATGGGCAGCCGGATCCATCTATTTGAAGACTTTGAGGACCGTGATGCCTCTGTTCCCTGCTTAAATTGACACGAATCACAACCACTGTTTGTTTGGAGAGGTGATTCTCTAATTATTTATGCTTTTTACTTTTTCAATGGTGTTCATTGCAGCTGATATGCCATTTTGTTGCGATTTGATTATGCTTTTGGATTCTTCTTAGAAATTACTCATTAATTTAGGAGGAATTCGTTTTTTCATTCCTTACGTGTTCGTTGACATCTATTATGATTTATGCGATTAAATTTAGGCTTCATTCATTTGAGTTTCGAATCTTGATATATCAAACTATGAAATGTCTTTATGCAGGGGATGTATTAGGCTGGATAGTGTTGTGGACAAGACTCAAAACAAACTCAGATATGTCTCGGTCAAAGCATGCTATGAATGAGGTCTTTAAAAAAAAAAACACAGGTTAGCAACCCTGCTCCAACGGCTAATATACAGTCATGTGGATTATCGGGTAGCCGTAGAATACTCGCAACGATGAATAGCCCGTCCTCGTTATGACGAGAGTTTGGATGTCGCCTCCGTATGAATCGGTGTCATGCTCTATTGCCGCTAGTATGCAACGAATTCCATCCCCTGCTGCATCACTGCATCATCCTCCATGTCGTTCATACATATACATATTGATTTCAGTATCGATTGGTGACTAGTGTGATGTCTTTGCATTGCGGGAGCGCCACAAACCTCATTAATGATGCCTCGATGGTGATCAAGAACTCATTAGCGTGATGATCATTTTGACAAATATATTTTTATCTTCCAAACTTATGGTAGCCGTGCGGGGACACCAAGTTTAGTTCTAGATGTTCAAGCCGCACTCATGGTGACATAAAGTTGGTTATTGGCTCGAGAAGATCGAAAATGTGATCTACTTGATCAATAATATCCTAATACATCGATGCCGTGATTATAGGTTGAATGATTAAGGGGTTGATTGATGCCGATGGCCCTCAGTTCGTTGCAGAGAGGCAAAACGGAGCCTCATTAATAAAGGCTGTGCACTCCCGCAATGGAGAGGTATCAGACTAGTCACTCGATCGATACTGAAATCAATATGAAATGAGCGGTGCGGAGGATGTAGCAGCGGATGCAATTTGTTGCATGCTAGCGGCAATATAGCATGACATCGATTCATGCGGAGGCAAGTCATAAAGAGGACGGGCTATTCATCGTGGCACGTATTCTACAGCTGCCTCGATAATCCACAGGCTGGCGTAATGCACATTAATCATCACCGAGCGATTTATGAATAATATTGTTTGTTGTGGCAATGTCAATGTGGATCATTTGTTGTGTGGGTTGACAACCCTGTTTATCTGATTAATTCAAAATCTGATTAATTTAAAAGTTATGGTTATTTATGAATCTGTGTTGAGCCGCTGCTTACTCTGCTTGGCTGAGTTCACGTCTCATGCTTCAGTAAATGTTTTTCTTTTTTTCGTTTTCACTTTACTCACTTCTCCCCCAATTTCATCATCAAGAGGATCATTAAATAGCTGGTTTTCACAATGATTTTACTAAAACCATTTTTTTAAAACTCATTAGATGCAAATCACTTAAAACTAAAATAAGATAAAATTGCAATCATTATGTTTTGTGTTGCATGATGATGTCGGATTTCTCCGGGTAATGTAGCCGGGTCGATAGATCTAGTGATAGTCCTCCGGTCACCGTCAAGAAGGAGATGGTGGTTTTATATTATGACTGAACTTGAGTTATTTCGTTAGCTGCCTACGTATCCAATTGAGTGTCAATGGAATCAAGTCGGCCGTAGTTCTTGAGGGGGGTTTATATAGGGAGTGTAACCCTAATTTTTTCGTAACCTCCAAGGATTCGGTTATTTGAATTAATTAGGATCAATATGGATCCCTGAAATTAAGGAGATAATATCTCGTTTGTTATTAGATGTGTTCTTGAAAAGAAAAAAAAAAATCACCCAAAGATTACAACTTAAAAAAAGAAAATATACAACTTAGAAAACATGTAAGATTTGGAACTTTAATACACAAACATACTTATTATCGATGAATCAATTAAAATGCATGGATTTCTTGTACCAAAGTTAAAGGAAAGCGGACAAAGAACTGTTTATCACATAAGGATGTTGTAATACCTCGAATCTAATCGACTCTTACGTCATTTTTAGATCCACCTGACATCATAAAATTATCATGGTATATTAAACCCATTAGTTTTTTACATAAAAAATATCATCCGTCCATGACATTTATCGAAAATGTATATATTATACTTATTAATTTTGCATATCCATGGACGACCAAAGTTTTGTCCTTTTGTGGTTTTTTTTTTTTGTGGGGGGAAAGTAAAACGACGTCGTTTTGCTCACAGGGGTATTTTTTTTTGTTAGGTAAAACGAAGTCGTATGATTTGGTACGGTGTTATCACATCAACGTGTTTATCACTAGGGTTTTTATTTGAAGCATTCAATTCTCTGATTCGAGTTTCGGAAATTTTAATTGTTTTATTATGTAGTTTCTATTGGTTCACTGACACTCTGGTTTGACTTTTTGTGCACGAAGGTGCATTTCGATCTTCAGAATTTTTTGGTTAAGTAAAACGAATTCGTATGATTTGGTACGGTGCCACAAAAACTACTAGAAGATAAAATATTGTAAAAATTAGACAAGGAATAGCTGCAACTACATAGTATTAGTGCCAATTATAATTAAACTGAATCATTCCACGTTGCTATTTTTTTTTTCTGTCGTGTCTTGTTTAGCACAAATTTGATCCTGCTAATGGTTTCTTCGCCGCACATGGTTTGGAAACCAGCCTCCATCTCCTCCAATCTGATGCATCCACCTTGCATCATTATCTTCTTCTACAGCCCTACACCTGGTTTTATTTCACCGTGTCCCTAGAAACTTACCTTACATTTTCTCTACTTCACACTTTCCACTCATTCTTGTCGGTGGTTCTCGTGATGCTGTTCAATCTCAGATCATATGGAGCGATTTCCATTTTTTTGCTAAATTTTAGATTGAAGATGGAGTTAATTGTGTTTGTAACATCTGAAGCTAGGGATTTGGAAGCTTCATGCTGAAAGTTTAAGATTTATTGTGAGTTCTTGAAATTTATTTTTTCATCAGATATATAATATAAGCGATGTTAGTTTTGGAATTTTAACATTGTTATTTTTCTGTGAATATTTGATTTCTTCTCTTGTTTCCCATGGACAGTGAAGTACTTCACCCCCTCTTTGTATGATTTTTGAATTCTAACAAACTTCTCTTTGTTGTTGTCCTGTTTTTTTTACAGTTAAGCATAGAGAAGATGAGGAGCTTTTGAAACTAATACATGCAGTCCGTTGTTTCACTTGTATATCACTACTGCTTTATTTTATATTTGTTTGCGTGTATTGGTATATTTTGCTTAAATGAAACCTGCCACTTTTTGCCTGTTGGGTTTCTTGTTTAGTGATGCTATTGTGCCTTGATTCTAGAATTGTGTTGACGAATTTTTTTACATAAAATTAATATAGTGTTGTTTTGGTTCTGTTTTTCTATTAAGCAAGGAAAATGAAGAAGGTGGAAATCAGATTCACCTTGGTTGTTGCATCTCCTGGAAAATACAACTCGTAGGTATGTGTGAATCACCTGATACTTGGTTTGTTGGGCTCTCCATGTGAGTGAACGGTGAGAAGTTTGTTTTGTAGGAGTGGTTATAAAATTGGATAAACTGTCTATCTAGAATACTTGTTACTTCAAGTTTGGTTTGGATTCTGTTGTTTTCCTTAAAACGAAAATCATTGGGTTACAATCTCAAACAAAGCTATAAAGTAACTATATACTAGGACTGTACTCGGGCCAGGAAAGCGTGGAGAGGATGACATACCATGAGGAATGAAAGCTTAGCAAACAAAAAACTATTGCACTTATGCTTGAAGATGAGGACAAAGCATGAAATTGCTGCCATAGTCTCTTTACCAAAGTGATTGAACACAAAAAGTGAGTTGTGCAGTAGATATAATGATGAGTGATGACATAAAACTATGCCCGTTACTTTTCCTCTTCATTATTCAAGCTTTCGTCATAAAGAGGACGGGCTATTCATCGTGGCACGTATTCTACGGCTGCACCGATAATCCACAAGCTGGCATAATACTCGATAATCATCACTGAGCGATTTATGAATAATATTGTTTGTTGTGTCTATTGGAGAAAATGTCCATACTCTTAGTGGCCATAAAACATGGGTTAGTGGCCTTAAGTTATACTTAGTGCCATAAGTGGAGAGTAGTAGCCACAATTGCTATTAGTAGTGCCGTAAGTGGAGAGTAGTAGCCACAATTGCTATTAGTAGTGCCACAAATGAAGAGTAGTAGCCATAATTGCTGTTAGTAGCTCATGAGATAATGACAATTAGTGGGTAGTTTCTACTACTATATAACCTTCTTTGCTAGAGATATTTTTGAACATAAGAATTTTCACCAAGTATTATACAACTACATTTTCATCTCATACAATGAATGAGTTTGCATTTTGTCGAAGAGAATATCGGGACACCGGAAGAGTTCGCCGTTTGAAGTGCCACTACATCGAACATGTAAACCGTTGTATCATGGGAGACAATTGCTAACACCGTGGGCATTATATCGGAGCAAATTGTCTTAAGAACAGAGTGTTCGCACCCGCCTCGGTTTGTGAGTTTTTTATTTTTTGCATTCAATTTTGTATGCAATATCTCATTGAATTGTTAGAATAAAATCGTTGTTTTGTTATGGTGTAATCATTTTTAGCACATATTGCACCACGGAGTCAGTACACTATATATATATTTCTGATAACCCAGTAGCCAAAACCGTATTCCTCTCTCTCCCATCGTTGATAGCAGAAGCAGCCGCCCTAAGAAATCAAAAACAAAATGTTGGTGAAATTTTGTAGTATCCATAGCATGAAAACATGGATAGCTGTGTGCTTTCAAAATGGTGTGATTCAAATCTGGGATTGTGAGGTGGGTAGGTGCATCTACGGGAATTTGGGAACCATAATGGCTTTGTTTCATTTCCACAAATCCCTACCTTTTGGGGGTGATTCCTAAAATTTTAGGCTAAATGTTTGATTGATATGAGCGATTTTATTGTATTTTTAAGAATCTTTTCAAAAATTCCTCAATTTTGGGGATTTTGTTTATTCGTTTGAGTTTAGAAAGGTATTTTGTCCAATAAGGTTTGAAATGAGGATTTTGTCGAAGGAGGGTTTGAGTTTCGAAAGGGATTTTGTCGAAACATATTTGAATGGTTTTTTTTGTTGATATATTATCCGATTTTGTTGGGATTTCATTATGTTTTTGGATTTTTTTAGATACTCTTTGGTAGATATTTAGGAATTTGTTGTGATTCTCACTAAATTTAGGAGGAATTTGTTTTTTTCATTGATTTCAGTCTCGGAATCCGGGTGGGATGACGATCTTGCCTTTTTTTCATGCGATTCTTGGATCATTTAATCGGCCTATAAAGGCACCACCTTAATTGAATTTGAACCGGAAATTCTGGTTATTTAAATTCCAAAACCACAATTGAACTGTTTTGTTTAGGTAACCAAATTGAATTGAACCAAACTGAAATATATGGTTCGGTTCTTGTTCGTTTTGGCTATCCGAAATAAAACAAATACATCTCAGTTTTTTCATTTGGCTGTAAATGGTTGGATAACTTGAGTATTTTGGCTATGAATTGTTTTTTTTATTTTAAGGTTTGGTTTTCAGATCGGTTATCGGTTCGGTTACGGATAATATGTAATAACCGTAACCGAACCCCAAAAACACTTATAAATTTTAAGTCAGGAAAATACATGACTTACATGAATGTTTCTTTTGACCCACCTCTTTTGTGTCTTTAATGCATAGATCATATCAATCAGGCATTTCCTCATTAAGGTTTTTTACTTTTGTTTCTGATGATATACTTGTTTGAAATGTTAGTTGTTTGATCATACAATTATTTGACTTTGTGTTTTAAATTGCTTGAAATGGCTTTAATTGATGATGAGGCAGTAGATGAAGAAGAATGAGAAGAATTTTGGTATTGGAATTATGCTTTCTTTGAAAAGGTCTCTTTTAGCTTAGTGTTTGTTGTTAACATATTTGAACTACATCTAATTGTTAGTGTTCGAAGCATCATGTATGTCTCTTTTGTGTTTGGCTTATATTTGATAAGTTTTTGTCAATTCAATTTGGTTACCTAAACAAAACGGTTCAATTGCGGTTTTGGAATTCAAATAATCAGAATTTCCGGTTCAAATTCAATTAAGGTGATCCCTTTTTGGGCCGATTAAATGATCCAGCAATCGCATGAAAAAAACGCAAGATTGTGATCCCTTCCGGATTCTGAGACTGAAATCAATGAAAAACACAAATTCCTCCTAAATTTAGTGAGAATCACAACAAATTCCTAAATATCTACCAAAGAATATCTAAAAATCCAAAAACATAATGAAATCCCAACAAAATCGAATAATATATCAACAAAAAAACCATTCAAACCTGTTTCGAAAAAATCCCTTTCGAAACTCAAACCCTCTTTCGACAAAATCCCCAAAATTGAGGAATTTTTGAAAAGATTCTTAAAATTCAATAAAATCGCAAAAATATTTCATATCAATCAAACATTTAGCGTAAAATTTAGGAATCACCTCCCAAAAGACAGGGCGGGTAGGGATTTGTGGAAATGAAACCAACAAGCATGGCCATTATGGTTCCCAAATACCTGTAGATGCACCTACACACCTCACAATCCTAGATTTGAATCACACAATTTTGAAATCACACAGCTATCCATGTTTTCATGCTATGGATACCACAAAATTTCACCAACATTTTGTTTTTGATTTCTTAGGGCGGCTGTTGCTGCTATCAACGATGGGAAGGAGGAATAGGGTTTTGGGTACTGGGTTATCAAAAATATATATATATATATATATAGTGTACTGACTCCGTGGTGCAATATGTGCTAAAAATGATTACACCATAACAAAACAACGATTTTATTCTAACAATTCAATGAGATATTGCATACAAAATTGAATGCAAAAAATAAAAAACTCACAAACCGAGGCGGGTGCGAACACTCTGTTCTTAAGACAATTTGCTCCGATATAATGCCCACGGTGTTGGCAATTGTCTCTCATGATACAACGGTTTACATGTTCGATGTAGTGGCACTTCAAACTTCGAACAAACGGCGAACTCTTCCGGTGTCCCGATATTCTCTTCGACAAAATGCAAACTCATTCACTGTATTAGATGAAAATGTAGTAGTATAATACTTGGTGAAAATTCTTATGTTCAAAAATATCTCTAACAAAGGAGGTTATATAGTAGTAGAAACTTCCCTCTAATTGTCATTATCTCATGACTTTATTGCTACTAACAGCAATTATGGCTACTACTCTAGGCCTCAAATTCCTGATCAGATCCATAGTGATAGAGGCAGCTTCCAAGATCAGAGTCCGACCATTTCACCAACATTTTGCTTTTGATTTTCTTAGGTCGGTTGCTGCCGCTATCAACGATATATATGGGGAGGGGAGGAATAGGGTTTTGGGTACTGGGTTATCAGAAAATTATATATAGTGTTTTGTGTGATAAAACCTTAATTATTAGCATGCAAAAGGTATTGATAACAAGTTTTGTCAGGCTAATCCCAGCTTTGTTACCGTTCTCACGTGCTCATCAAGGTCCCACAACCAGCTGAGTGAGTGTTTAAGGAAAATTCTTAGTTGGAGACTCAACACGTGGAGAGTAGCACATGTGCACATTCTCCAACCACGCGACGGTTTATTGTAGAATGAAACTGTGTGGTCCAGATTGTGCCATATAGTTTACTCTCTATACGGGAGTCTCCATGGTAGAGCTTCCCAATGTTTAAAGATCTTTGTACTTATTTATTTGTTTTTAAAGGGCTTTTATGTCTTATTCTAATAAAGCTTTATTTATTTTTAAAGGGCATTTATTTATTTTTAAAGGGCAATTTTATTTATTTATACATAATAAAGCTTCTTAAGCGTTCCATCAATTCACCTGTTGTGACCTGATGACAACATCAATTTGAAGCATATATGTGTGCATTGATTTGGGTTTATAACATGGGAAATACTTTTGATGTTGCTATTTAAGAAAAATAGCGACATACATATATTTATGACACAACAAAATATGCAATTAAATTCAGCAACAAAATTTTAAACTATTGATTTTTAAGATCATATGATTCAATAGATCTCAAATCATAATCAATGAACACAAAATTATTGTATACAATGTTATGGCTATTTTATTGTATCATTATCACTACTTGATAAAGTCTACAGGCAGCAGGAGCAACCCAGCCAAGAGTACAGCGGAACAAGTCAGAAAAATGGATAGTTACTAGATAGTTAAGGGGGAGTTGGAATATTCCCTGAATATTCCAATATTGACCGGAATATTCCCTGAATATTCCAACATTGACCGGAATATTCTCAGAATATTACAGTGTTGACCAGAATATGTCTGGAATATTCCCTCAACAATCAATCACAGCGTAGAATTGAAGGGAAAAGTATAAATAGCTAGACCTTACAATGTAACACTTAGATCATTGTTATGAAATAATATAGAAAGCTTCAATACTACTTCCAAAGGTGTTTTATGTCACTTTTCTACATGGTATCAGAGAGTCCAAATAGATCCTGATTCCACTTCGTTTCATCCTCCTTCTTTCTGCACATTCTGAGTTTTTTTTAATGGCAAATCAGCAACATCCAGTAGTTCCCCTTAGCCCCTACTACCTTCATCCAAATAAAAATACATCCCTTGCGTGGACAAACCTGCAAGAAAGATTTTCACATGATGATTATTTCAGGTTACCAGATTTGCTAGAAGAAGTAAAATCAGTAAGGCAAAATGATCTCAATATTACTGACTACAACAAAGCTGAGGCAGAACACATTGTCAATCACGCTGTTGTTCTAAGTGCAAACTTTGGATTTCATATTGGTAAGATGGCTGGTAAGTCTAAGTACTTTCATTCAGAGCATTGGATTATAGATTCTGGTGCCTCTGATCATATAACATGTAATCTTAACTCCTTCTCATCCTACACTTCTATTCCCTGCATTTATGTTACCCTACCTGATGGAAATAAAACTATGGCCACACATAAAGGTGTTTTTCAACTAAATCCTACCTTAAAGCTCACTGATGTCTTGTATATAACATCTTTTAAGCACAATCTGTTGTCTCTTAGTAAACTTTTACTTCAGAAATCTCTATCTGTTATTTTTTCAACTAATTTTTGCATTATCCAGGACATTATGAGCAAGAAAATGATTGGTTTAGCTAAACAAATATATGGCCTCTACTACTTAGTTCCAAATGCTTCACTTTCCCACACACAGCCCACTCATTCTATATCATCTACTACTGCAGCTGTTAAGACCAAGACTGCTATGTTTTTAAATAAATCTGATGCATACTTGTGGCATCTTAGGCTAGGGCACATGTCCAATAAAGTTGTCAATGATGTAAGGCTCATAGAGCCATCTGTTGGTTCTTTTCAAATCAATGAATGTACTGTTTGTCATCTTTCAAAACAGAAAAAGTTATCTTTCCCTTTAAGTGATTCCATGGCTGCTACAGCCTTTGATCTAATACATGTTGACATATGGGGACCTTACAAAAGGGCCACTATCTATAATGAACATTATTTTCTTACCATAGTGGATGATCACACTAGGTACACATGGATATTTCTTCTTAAGAATAAATCACAGGCCAACATACTTGTAAAACAATTATGTGCCTTCACTCAAACTCAGTTTCACAAAACTGTTAAGACCTTAAGATCTGATAATGGCCCGGAGTTTAACCTCACTGAATTCTATGCTCACCATGGAATCACACACCAAACCTCATGTGTTCATACTCCTGAACAGAATGGCATCGTTGAAAGGAAACACCAACATATCTTAAATGTGGCCAGAGCACTTAAAATCCAGTCACATATACCCATATCCTATTGGGGATTTTGCATACAACATGCTGTTAATCTCATAAACATCACTCCATCTCCAAAAATCCAACACCAAAGCCCTTACCAAAAACTATTTCTCAAACCACCATTGTACTCTAACCTCAATGTGTTTGGATGCCTAGGATTTGCTAGCACACCTCTACCACACAAAACAAGTTTGATGATAGAAGCATACCATGTGTATTTCTTGGGTATCCACCAAATGTTAAAGGCTATATACTCCTAAACCTTCAAACCAAAAACATCTTCATATCTAGGAACGTCCTTTTTCATGAACACATCTTCCCCTTCACAATACATACAACACACAATCCACATCATCTTTCCTACTCTTATCCCATACCCGCTTGCCACGATCATCTACCCTTTGATCTCACTTCCATACCTGCTCCATCTTTCCACTATGAGCCTCATTCACATTCTCAGCAATCCACAACCACTCCAAGCTCTAATACTCACCAGGACACATCTCCTTCCACCTCTCCAGCATCATCTCACCAGAATTTTTCTAATCCAACATCTCCAGAATCATCCCCAGCTGATCTTCCTCTCAGACAGTCCTCTAGACCTAAACAACCGCCTCAGTATCTCAAGGATTATGTCTGCCACAATGCTTCTACCACTACCAAATACCCTATACAAAATTACTTGAATTATGATTCATTGGCACCTAACTATAAACGTTTTGCTTTGAATGTTAGTGTCTCATATGAACCAACTACCTATCAACAGGCCATCAAGGATGACAAATGGAAAGAAGCCATGATGGCAGAAGTCAATGCATTACAAAACAACAATACTTGGACTGTTGTTACTCTACCTGCAAGAAAAAAGGCAATCGGGTGCCGATGGGTTTATAGAATTAAATATCTTCCAGATGGGCAAGTGGAAAGGTACAAAGCCCGGCTAGTTGCCAAGGGCTATACACAGCAACCAGGGGTGGATTACACAGATACTTATGTCCCCGTTGCCAAACTTACAACGATCCGGGTTGTTACGCGTGGTTGCATCCGCCAATTGGCACCTTGAACAACTTGATATTAACAATGCATACTTACACGGTGACTTATCCGAGGAGGTCTACGTGCGGTACCACACTGGGTATCACACGGCTCTACCTAATCCCGTTTGCAAGCCGAACAAATCACTCTATGGCCTCAAACAAGCCGGTTGTCAATGGAATGCAAAACTTACAGCCTACCTACTCAGTCTGGGGTTCAAACAATCAAGAAGTGACTACAGTTTGTTTACCAGGGGCTCACAAAGCACATTCATTGCACTCCTAGTTTACGTTGACGACATCATCCTTACCAGCCCTAATCCGACCCTCATTCAAGAAATTAAGCTCAATCTGGACACCACATTTAAGATTAAGGATCTGGGTAGATTACACTATTTTCTTGGGGTCGAAATTGCAAGAAGTTCCAAAGGGGTTACCTTGTCTCAAAGGAAATACACTATTGATTTGCTTTCTGAATTTGGTCTCTTGGCTTGCAAACCCGCTGCTACCCCCATGACTACTAGCTCCAAAATGTCCAAGGATGACTCTCCTTTGCTGTCGGATAACTCCAAATACCGCAGTCTCGTCGGCAAGTTGATTTATTTGACTTTCACCCGACCGGATATCAGTCTAGCCGTCCAACAATTGTCCCAATTCCTTGATTGCCCAACAGTCAACCACCAACAAGCTGCTATTCGGGTGCTGTGTTTTCTCAAAAAATCTCCAGGGCAAGGATTGTTGTATCCCGCCAGATCTGGTCCCGTTTCCGCCCCACTTTCCCTCACGGCATACTCCGATTCCGACTGGGCTGGCTGAACCGATACTCGTCGATCTATTACTGGGTGGTGCGTCTTTCTCGGCAACTCTCTAATTTCGTGGAAGGCCAAAAAGCAAAGCACCGTATCCAGAAGTTCGGCGGAGGCGGAATACAGAGCGTTAGCTTCCACCTCATGCGAATTACAGTGGCTCGTTTACTTGTTGACCGACCTGGGAGTCAAACCCATTTTACCCATTCCACTTTACTGTGATAATAAGAGCGCATGTTACATCGTGGAAAATCCGGTGTTTCACGAGCGGACTAAACACATTGAGCTCGATTGTCATTTCATCCGGGATAAGTTCCAAGCCGGCCTTCTCACACCCACTTCCATCTCTACTCATCATCAGCTTGCGGACATTTTCACCAAGCCACTCGATGCTTCACGATTCGACTATCTCTCCTCTCAATTGGGCACTTATTCCATTTTTTCCCAGTCCGGCTTGCGGGGGGTGATAAAGTCTACAGGCAGCAGGAGCAACCCAGCCAAGAGTACAACGGAACAAGTCAGAAAAATGGATAGTTACTAGATAGTTAAGGGGGAGTTGGAATATTCCTTGAATATTCCAACATTGACCGGAATATTCCCAGAATATTATAGTGTTGACCAGAATATGCCTGGAATATTCCCTCAACAATCAATCACAGCGTAGAATTGAAGGGAAAAGTATAAATAGCTAGACCTTACAATGTAACACTAAGATCATTGTTATGAAATAATATAGAAAGCTTCAATACTACTTCCAAAGGTGTTTTATGTCACTTTTCTACACTACTCATTATGCTATAGTCATAAGTGTTTGGTGCGGAACTAACGTTACTCTTAAACTATTTTCTTCAATTTCATTTTCCATACTTAAGCTATTTTCTGGGATTTCATTTCTATTTTCCTTTATTTCATTTCCTATACTTTTCGGCTTTGGTCTCAACTCTCAATAATGACTTATAAGAAATATATAATATTATATGCAAGTCTCTATGTCGTCATATCAAATAAAAGCAAACAGAAATTCAAAAGACTCGGGTAAAACCATAAATGCTGCTAAGAATAGAAAGCCAAACAAACTAAAGATAGAAGCTTAACGTACAAGGTACGATGTCTCAAAAGGAAAGTTACAACATTTGTCTTACAATCATGAAATAAAAGACAACATGGTCTTTAATTAATATAACTACAACAAAGTCTAGTACATCGAGGTAGAAGAAGAAATATAAAATCAACGAGCAAGACATGGCATCATCAAAGTCAAATACCGTCCTAATAATCCTCATCGAACTCCGAATCAAGGTTTCTCAAGTCATCTTTATCAAACATCATCATAACTGATACTAAAAATCAAATTAAAAAAAAAAAATCCTCTTTTATGTCTTTCTTTGATTTTTTTCTTTTGTTTTGATGTTAATCCAAACATTCAGATGGATATTATAATCATTTTTTTCCACTTTCTTTTATTTTCCTTTCCTTTTAATTCTCCAATTTTACTATTATTTGCATACTCATTTTATTTTCTAAAATAAGCATTTAATATGATATAGAGGTTTTTTTTTTTTTTTTTTTGTAGAAAATATAGAGGTGTTTATTAACACTTGAAAACAACATATTAAAAAAAAAACATATTAATAATTTTCTTAAACTCTGCGAAAAACAAAGAGTAAACATATTAATAATTTTCTTAATCTCTGCAAAAAAAAAAAAAAACAAAGAGTAAACATTTTTTTTAATAGAGGGGAAGGAATATAAATTGACATAAACAAGAAAAATAATGGTGCAAGCTTATAATCTGGTGCTCTTATAGCTTATTTAAATATCAGGCACTTAAATAATCTGAGCATTTTATGGCATATTTTTATGGAACACACTTCAATAACGTCTTTCACCCTGATATTAACTACTACGCATATGTCGTGTTCAAATTTTTAAGAAATGATCGACTTCTCTCGCCACCATCAACCTTTGATGTATTCTATTTGTTCAACTCTTCCGATGCATACGACTACGTGTCCTCCGTCGCTCACTTTCTGCACCGTTGCTCCAACTCCAACCATTAATAAGTAAAGCATCGACCGAAGGAAATCTAAGAGGTATCAGATTTAGCTCAACAGGACCCATTATAACCCATCTTTTGTTTGGCCGAGGAAACATAGCAATTTGTTTGTACAATTAAGTCTCTACTCCAAGACTATGCCTTGCTCTCATGTCAGATCGCAAATTTGGAGAAAAAATAATCTGTAACTTTCAGCATTGGCTTTGGGCATTTGATTGGCATTTTTGGGATGGAATTTGTTCAGTTTCTGTTTTATAAGCCAAACAATGATGATGTTTGGGATGTTTTATTTTCCGGTGTGAATTTCATGGATTGTAGAATCAAGATGTTGCTGCTGTAGCATCTTCGATCTTTGAGGTCAATCTTGATCTATTGCTATAATATTGTAGAATCAATCTTAGAATTTTCTACATTTAATTGTTAGTACAACTTTTGTGTTGTGTAATGTTTCTCTATGTATAAAAGAAGTATTCATCCAATCTTGTTTTCATTTTGAAGAAAATACTCGGTTGCTTTTGATTATAGTGGCATTGTATGTGCATTTATTCCTATGATGATGTAGCAGGGTGATAATATGCCATATTGGTGTTGCAAAAGCAAGAGCAAGAGCTCATCTTGTAACAACTTGGGTATCAGATACCAGTCAGTTCGGTTGATGTTTTGGAGCATCATTAAAGCAGATATTTGGGATAGCTTTGAGCTGATTTCAAAGTCTCATTTTCAGGCATTTTTAGAGTTGCATTAGAGCAGGTTTTCGGCAAGTATTTTAGGCTGCACTTTGAGCTTAAAATTTGGAGTAAATTTAGTTGTAATGAAGCCTTGAACCGAGCTAAAAATGAGGTTAAACAGATTGCGTATTTGATGACAATGAAGCAGATTTTCAGCTATGTTTTGACAGCTTTGGAGCTGAACGGATATGGATATTTTGGAGTTGTTGTAAGAACAGATTGAGGGCTGCATTAGAAGGGAAATTCAAGCATGATATGAAGGGTATTTAAGGGTGTTCTTGGAGCTTGTATAAGGGCACTTAAATGATTAATAGCTCCCCACAAGATGAGCTAAATTGAAGCAGATTTTTCAGTCCTGTTCTGACAACTTTTTGGGCTGAACATTATGGTTGTTTGGTGCCGTTTTGAAAGAAAAAAAAAAAAAATAGAACAGTGGTTTTCTCTCTGTCTTGTTCGTTTTCCCTTTTTTTTTTTCAAACCCTAACTTTGCTCTACCTCTTGACGATTCCGATTCAGCTTTTCTTCATGGTATCAGAGAGTTAATCCGAACCGCTGTTTTCGAAGGTTTTCTATGGCGAATTTGGAAGTTATTCCGGTTTCTAGTCCCTTTTATATTCACCCGAATGAAAATTCTGTTCAAACCCTAGTTCATCCGATTTTGGAAGGAAACGATTATCATGCTTGGAGTCGATCGATGCGGATGGCACTAATTGCTAAAAATAAAATAGGATTCATCGATGGAACGATTCCTAGGCCAAACGAGGAAGATAGGAACTTTGCGGCTTGGAATCAGTGCAATACAATGGTCACGTCGTGGATTCTGAACTCTGTGCACAGTACGATTGCTCGAAGCATACTCTGGATCAACACAACACAGGAAGTTTGGGAGGATCTGAAGGATCGATTCGCAAACCTGGATTCTTATCGTCTGTCTGACTTATTGGAGGAGTTAAATAACCTAAAGCAAGGTAACCTTTCTATTACTGAATACTACACGAAGATGAAGGTGATTTGGGATGAGATTTGTATTCTGAGGCCAATTCCAAAGTGCAATTGCGCACCAAGATGTAATTGTAAGGCTATCATCAAGGTTTTTGTGGATTATTTTGAGTCTGAACATGTGATTAGATTTCTCAAAGGGCTAAGTGATGAGTATTCGCAAGTGAGTAATCAAGTAATGATCATGACACCTATACCACATATCAAGGCAGTGTTTGGCATGGAAAATAAAATGGAAAGGCAGCTGGTATATGCAAGGAACAACAACAATGCACCTATGGCACTTGCAAATAGGATGCATGACAGGCCTCATAGTGTCCATGGTGACAACAAAGGAGGAAAAGTGTATAATAGTAGCCAGACACAAGGAAAGAAGGCTCAATGCACGCACTGTGGGTTTCATGGTCATACTAGTGAGACATGCTATAGAAAGCATGGATTCCCACCAGGTTTCAAATCCAAACGCAGAGTGAATATGGTGGAAGGTTAAAACACAAATGGTGGAGACACTGGGGATTCAGGACATCAAGACACAGAGAAAAATGCTACAACCTCTCAGTGTGTTGCAAGCTTCACCAAGGAACAGTATCAAGAAATTCTCAAGCTGATACAGGGAAATCAAATTCCTGGACCAAGTGGATCAAATGGAAAGGCACCTATGGTCAATCAGATGACCTCATTGACTGCAGCAGGAGCTTTCAATCCTATCACTGAGCGTACAGGTACATATACTGACTCCACAACTTTTTGGATAGTAGATTCGGGGGCAACAGATCACATAGTATGTTCTGTTGCATATATGTGTGATTCCAAGGCAGTTAAAGGCATTAAAGTGGGGTTGCCAAATGGAAGGAAGCTATTGTGAGCCACATAGGAACAGTGAACTAAGAGAAGGGATGATTCTAGAACATGTGCTATGCATTCCATCTTTTACTTTTAATCTCATATCTGTTGGATGTCTCACTAAGGGTGGTAGTATCTCTGTTAAATTTGAGGCTGATACTTGTATCAATCAGGATATGAGGAATGGGAGGAAGATTGGAGCAGCTAACTTGCTGAAAGGGCTTTATCTTCTGTCTGTTGAAGATTCCCCTATGAATTCTGGTAGCAAGGTTTGCAGTACTTTGCGCAACTGAGGTGATTCATACCGGTATGCTTTGGCATTTTAGGTTAGGACACCTATCTAAAGGTGTTTTGGCAAAACTGCCCATAGATGGTTTTAGTAGCACTCAATGTAATAAAGATGTCTGTCACATATGTCCATTAGCCAAGCAGAAGAGAATGTCTTTTCCTTTGAGAGAGTCTAGTGCTGGATGTTTATTTGAGCTTGTGCATATGGACATACGGGGACCATATAGGACATCCACCATCTATGGACACAAGTATTTTCTTACTGTCATTGATGATTTTTCCAGATTCACCTGGATTTATCTTTTGAAGTCAAAGGGTGAGGTACAAAATTTAATTCAAGGTTTTTGTGAGTATGTGAACACACAATTTAAACAAAAGGTCTAGATTATTAGGTCAGATAATGGAAAGGAATTTGACTTAAAAGAGTATTATGATAAAAAAAAGGGATAGTACATCAGACTAGCTGTGTTGAGACACCACAGCAAAATGGTGTTGTAGAGAGAAAACACCAACACTTACTGAATGTAGCTAGAGCCCTTAAATTTCAGGCTAACCTACCCATGTCCTTCTGGGGATACTGCCTCATCCATGCCACTGACTTAATCAATAGTCTACCATCACCTATACTAAGGGGGATACACCTTACAATAGGTTATATCATGCCAAACCTGACTACACAGAGTTCAAGGTCTTTGGGTGTTTGGTCTATGCCTGCACTCTACATGAGCATAGATCTAAGTTTGATCCTAGGAGTAGACTAAGTGTTTATCTTGGTAATTCCAAAACTACAAAAGGGTACATACTACTAGACTTTACTACAAGAGAGGTTTTTATCTCTAGGGATGTGATTTTCCATGAAGCCTACTTTCCTTTTCATGATTCTTTTAGGAAGGGACCTACTCAATTGTCTGAAATGGTTTCCTTACCTGTGCCCTCCCCTGGCTCTGAACCTTATTCTGCTACACCAGTTGAAACTCATTCTCACCAAATGCCTCATGAACCAAAGCATTCCAGTCAACCTGTCATCCCAAGAATAGACACCAATTCAGATTCTTACACCACCTCTACTTCCACATCTCCAGATTCTGTTCATGTTCCTGAAATCCCCAGTGCGCAAATCCCTTAGAGCCAAGCAAGTGCCTACTTATTTACATGATTATCTATGTGCCTAGACTTTAAAAAAATCTTCACATTCTCTTCCCTCATCCACAGATTCTGAATCACCTTTCATTATTTCAGAACCATCCACTTATAACCAGGTTGTCCAGTTTCCCCAATGGGGGAAGCCATGAACAAGGAGATCCTAGCTTTAGAACAGACTCAAACTTGGGATTTAGTGGATCTTCCAGCAGGAAAGCACCCCATAGGCTGTAAATGGGTGTTCAAGGTGAAATACAAACCAGATGGGACTGTTGAGAGATATAAGGCACGGTTAGTGGCCAAAGGCTATACTCAGACTCATGGCATTGACTATGAGGAAACCTTTTCCCCTGTAGCAAAAATCAGCACAATCAGATTACTCATAGCCATAGCTGCTGTGAAAGGATGGTCTCTAAAACAACTTGACATTAATAATGATTTCCTCCATGGAGACTTGGAGGAGGAGGTGTACATGAAGGTGCCTCCTGGGTATGAACTCAACAACAAGAGTCAAGTGTGTAGGTTAAAAAAATCCATTTATGGCCTGAAGCAGGCAAGTATGCAGTGGAATCATAAACTCACCTCATCCTTATTGAGCAAAGGTTTTAAGCAATCAGTACATGATTACAGCAATTTCACTAGAGGGACAAGACACATTTTCATGGCATTGGTTGTTTATGTAGATGACATTCTTATAGCTAGTTCAGACTTGGATGAGATTAATCAAGTGAAAGGTTTCTTGCATAGTACTTTCCAGATCAAGGACTTAGGGGATTTACACTATTTCCTTGGCATAGAGGTTCATAGAAGAACAACAGCAGGAATCACACTCTCTCAAAGACAGTATGCTACAAAACTATTGGAGTTCTTTGGTTTCCTAGCTGCTAAGCCTGCAGACACACCTTTAGCAACAAAAACAGCCTTGCATCCTGGAGATTCCGAACTCCTGACAAATAATACTGAGTATAGAAGCTTGGTGGGCAAGCTGTTGTATCTCACTATAACAAGACCAGACCTATGCTTTGATGTACAACAATTATCTCAATTCTTAGATGTTCCTACAGTTGCTCATATGAAGACCGCACATCGGGTGCTTAGATACATCAAGAAAACTTACACCACAGCCTCTTTTATGCAGCTGACTCTAATCTTACACTTTCAGGCTATGTTGACTCTGATTGGGCAGGTTGTACCATCACTAGACGTTCAGTCTCCGGTTATGTTATGTTCTTGGGCAGTTATGTGATTGCTTGGAAAGCCAAGAAGCAGACTACTGTGGCACGGAGTTCTGCTGAAGCAGAATATCGGGCTCTTGCTCAAGCTACCTGTGAAGTCTTGTGGTTACAATTTCTTTTACAGGATTTACAAGTATTTGAGGGCCTTCCCACCAGTTTATTTTGTGATAACCAGAGTGCAAGACACATTGCACACAACCCGGTGTTCCATGAGAGGACAAAACACTTGGAGATTGATTGCCACCTTGTCAGGGAGAAAGTCCAAGCTGGTTATATCAAGTTGCTGCCCATCTCTACGGCCCAACAATTAGCAGATGTTTTTACTAAGGCATTAGATGCCCCTACCTTCAATTTTTTACTTTCACATTTCAGTATTGTTCATCATCTTGTATCCCCAGCTTGAAGGGGGTGTTGCATATATGGGAATATTCTGTTTGCCTATGGAATATTCCATTTTGTTCTGGGAATATTCTGTTTGTTTACAGAATATTCCGTTTTCCTTTTTTCATTATTTGGTTGTAAATATATAAAGGTTTTTTCTGTAAATGAAATACTAGAGAAAAAGAAATTAAAAAAAAAATAGAACAGAGAGTGGTTTTCTCTCTGTCTTGTTCGTTTTCCCCTTTTTTTTCAAACCCTAACTTTGCTCTACCTCTTGACGATTCCGATTCAGCTTCTCTTCAACGTGTCAACCTGGGAAGGGGTCGATATCTTCGCACAAACCTCTCTTGCACTTAATAGATAGCGAGGGAAGAGAAGAGAAAAGAAGAAGAAGAAGAAAAGAAGAAAAAGAAAAAAATAAGAGAGAAGAAAAATATATATATATATAAATATATATATATATAAATATATATATATATATATATATATATACTAGTTGCAACGCTTACGTCGTGTGCCCGTTAAAGGCATAAACGCAGAAGTGAAGAATACTTTTACATTCATAGAAATAATACAGTTATGAATTTTTATTAATATAAATCCATACACTTCAAAAGATACATAGGCTGACTAAGACACCATCTATGATGGTTAATGTTCATATATCATAAGTTACAAACCCATTAATTTCATGTCTGCTATCTGAGGAACACAATATAAATTTTTTACCTTTTTACAAGGAGTAAAAAATCATTCCAAAGTTTGAGCCCCACAGAGGGCAAAAGCAAACAACTATATACCTCATCCACGTCACATTTTCTAAAGTATACAGATTCAGGCTCAGATCTATGGGAAATACTTGTGTGGAGAGGGATTTTGAGATAAAGTGACGGGTGAAACGATCAGAACCACACAGTTTAAAGACAGAATGAAACTGTGTGGTGTGTATGTCTCCACACCGTGTGGAGACACCACACAAAAACCTCCCCAGATCTATGAATATGAAAACAAATATAAAATGACCCCTACAATGCAAAGTTCCTTGGGTCATTACATTATGGAACTAAGATTTGAACCAAACAACCCCTACAATGAAAAATATACTGAAAAAAAAAAAAAAAAAAAAAAAACAAAAAAAATCAAACAAACTCTATTTTCCTTATCAGCTTTTTTTTACAGGTTGCTTATCTGAATGTTTACTTCCTCTGTATGAGGTTATTTCTCAAACTGCGGACAACAAAACAAAAATTTGAAGGATGATAAATGAGATTGCATAAAGACATTTGGGATAAAATTAAAGCCCCAAAACTTGATAAATGACGGAACCAGTTTATTTACTAAGGGGCCGTTTGTTAAAACTGAAGTCTGAAATCTGAAGTCTGAAGTCTGAATATATTTAGAAACTGAATTATTTAAGTGCTGAAATTGACTAGAGTGTTTGGTAACGGTAGTCATATGAAAATAGTTAAGTTTACAATTTTATCCATGCATTTTTATTTCAACCTAGTTTATGATAATGTAGAGCAATTTATTCTTTCCTCATAATATATAAGTTTTTATATGCTTTTATTTTATTAAATGTAAAATAAATATTTTATGACATCTAAAACAATTACAAGAAATAAAAACATTGCAAAGTTCTGTAACAAAATATTTACGTGGTACATGAAGGATAATGCCATAACTTGTTTAAAAAAAAAAGATAATTCCATAACATAAAAAAAAATGGCACGAAAAAAAGAAACTGATCATTTAACGTGGGCGCCTTTTTTTACTGGAGGGGAGCAATTCAGATATAAGTAGTAGTATTGTTGCTGAAAATTCTTCAAAGCGATTCAGAGGATCTAAATAAAATAAGTGGTGCTTTAAATTTTTATCAAACATTACTTATCGTAACTACCACTTAAATTTTTTAGAATAAGTACTTAATTGCTATTTCCGCGTACGTCAAACAGGCCCTAAACATTTGTTTTAGTTCTATTGAATGCCGTATTGAAATGAAATACATAGGAAGAAGCCGCTGGTTCAACCAGCGGCTTTAGCAGTATATAAAACAAAACAGACGGGATTTTTCACCCATTTTCAGATTTCCAAACCCTAAAAACAAAAACCCCAAATTCTCTCCGCGGCGCCCAACTCAAATTAGGCCATTTAGCATCAAGATTCTTACTTTCTTCAACCAAATCAAAGGTTTCATCCATAGTTTATCAATCCAAAGGTATTTTTTTTCGTTTTTTTTTCGATTTTCTGCGTTTTTTTTTCCTTTTTTTCCGTTTTATTTTTTCCGTTTTTTTATGCCAATTGAAAGAATTCTTTGTTTGGATAACGAATAAGTGTTGATATTCATCGATTTGTGATATGTGTAGAAGGTTGTTTGTTTAATTTTATTAGTTTTTTATTTTTATTGTGTATGTGGATTTGGTTTTAGGTTTTGCTTGATTTGAGATTTTTAAAGGGATGGAGATATATAATTATCCGTTGACTTGTTGGTGGAATGGTGAAATAGTAATTGACGGTGAAAATGTTACCTACAAAGGTGGTTGTGAAACCTTTATTATTGTCAATAGTAACATTGGTATGAATGAGCTTAAGAATGAGATATATGATGCTATGGAGGTTGATAGTACTAGATTTGACCTAAACGTGAAGATGAAATTCCCTAGTGTGCGAGGCTATAAAGTGTTAGCTTTAAGTAATGATCGTGGTTTAAAAGCTATGTGGGCAAGCGTGTGTCAATCGAAAGCCCCCTCTACATGGATTTATATATTGAATTGACACCCATTGAACAACCTAACATGTCATTCACCAACATGCTTGTTAGTCAAGTTGAGGATCCCAATTGGTTTGTGTCTTTGTCGACTAATAATGTTGATGAAGCATCACTAGATGGTAATATCGAAGGGGATGAGATTGAAGACGAGGATGATATGTTGTTGTTAAGTCGGGATGAAGATAGTGGGGTAGACTAGTATCATTAATGGATCATGATACCGAGTTTACTAAGCTTCATTCTATAGATGAAGAATATTTAAACAAGTTGGTATAACTCTATTGATTTTCAATATAAGAGCGGTGGTGAGTTTGGGGTGGGGCAAGAATTTGCCAACAAAAAAGCATTGGGGCAAATTGTGACAACATACAATGTCGAAAGGAACCAAGTCTATAAAACCACAGAATCGAAACCTCACACCGTCACATTCAAATGTGGAAGGAAACCAATTGCTTGTAGTTGGTATTTAAGAGCCTCTCAAAAGAATGTTGCATCGGATGTCTTCACTATCGTCACCTATAAAGGCCCCCACGAAAACTCTTGTGTGGTTCACAAACCATCCATGGATCACCCGAATTTAAAGCGAGAGTTTATCAGCAACGCTATAAAGCCTCTTGTGCAAGCAGATTGGGGGGTGAAAGTTAGTGTACTAAAAGCCTTCATAACAAAAGAATTCAACTTCACGATCTCTTATGGTAAAGCATGGAGTGCAAAACAAAAGGCGATAGGTGCTCTTTATGGAGATTGGGAGGAGTCTTACCAATATCTTCCTCGTTACATGGAAGCTTTGAAAGAAGCAAATCCGGGCACCGTGGTGCATTTTGTTAATAAGCCAACCCACGATCCTTACATTGAACAATTTCATTGTGTTTTTTGGGCATTTGGCCCCTCAATTCATAGTCACTAATGAATTGTGCTTTATTTATGTAGATCACATGGAGCCGGGACCAATTAATGATAGCATTCTAAGACTTCAACAACAACACCGAAGCAGCATCATCTGGGAAGGAGAGGTAATATAATCGTTAATGTTTGCTTTTTCGCAATAACAATTTGTTTCTTTATAAAAAATAGTAACATGTTTTTTTTTTGCAGGAGTGTAGGTCTCTCGTATGTCGCACGCATCTTATGTCAAAGCAACATTATCATGTGCATGATTTGGTAGTTGATTTTTTGAGAGAGACACGGTTCATGGGATCCACGGGTTGTCATTTGTCGCCATTAATGCCGATTTAATTACCGCATTAGTTGAGCGGTGGCGTCAAGAAACACACACATTTCATATGACAATTGGAGAGGTGGGCATAACGTTACAAGATGTTAACGTCTTGTTAGGTCTTAAGGTCGGTGGCTTACCTATTACGGGGACAACTGATCATCGATGGGCCGATCTCTTAGAGCAAACATTAGGTATAAGGCCACCAGAAGGCGCTTTTAAAGGTAATACTGACGTCACCAAAACCAGACCTTAGAAACGGCGTCAAGAAAGGGACAGACCTTTTCTAGGTTAGACGGATCCTAACCGGCAGTGTACCGGGTCAAATTGTAGTGATAAAGTGGTGAGTCGGGTGTCGAATCCTCGGGGAAAAAAGTGGTAATTCTTTTAAGTGTGGTTAAACACCAAAGAGTCGCTATTAACTCGATCTAAACCGCAATTTTATAACACAGATTACTACTACTCTAACCAACATAAAATAAATGCGTAATTTAAAAGTTATTCTAATATAATATATATAGATATATAAATATATATAGATGTACATAAATAGTAAAATATATATATATATATATAAATATATAGATACCAATATATAGTTTATAGACTAGACTAGCCAAAGTATATGTAATCAATTTATTCGATCTTTTCAATGAATAGAATGTGTTCGATCTTCCTTTTTATTAGGTCCAATTGAGTAAATGAAACGGTGTACTCCTAATGTCAACAATTTCTCCTCACACGAGCGTATGAAATTGTCATATGTCAAATTGTCATCGATCCAATGTCCACAACCGCCCCATGCTAAACTTAGTTAGTCAAAAAACAGTACCGAGTACAAATCTACCCCGGATAAAAGAGGTGATTCCATTTGTCAAATGGCCGATGTTATTCAAGAGGCTCCGGTTGTCAAGCGGATCGATTTAATACAAACGGTGTAGTTTCAATTAAACTGTGATTTTAACATTATTAAGATCTCGAGTACAAATTTTAATAAGATTTATCTTTCCAGGACAAATCTGCCCCCGGGTAGGAAATAGGATTCCGTTAATCAGACGGCCATTTTTACCCTCCGGTTTTTCTATTTTTACTCATATCATGACTTCTCTGGTCAGTTCATCGTCAGGTTATATGTGGTATTCATCCTGATTGATTACTTCATTCCGAATATATTATCAATACGTAGCGAAATAGAAAAAGATTCATTTTAACTCAATTTTAATCAATTTTATTTAAACATCATTCTTTTAACGAAAAGATCGAAATAATACGATTACATAACTTTGGCTAGTTATTAGATTTAGCCTAATAACATTATAAAAACTAAAAAGAAGAAAATAACAAACATAAACATAATTATTATAGAAATTACCCGATTACAATCGCCGACTCGAAATCGTCTTTTTTTCCGGGTATTTAACGACTTCAAAGAACACCGAAACTTCGAGAATTTCCCGAACATTATTACGATACTACTATTACTACATTATTTTGGCATAAGGCCTATTTACAAACTAAAGAAAAGAAAAGAAAAAGAGAAAGAGGAGGAGAGAATATATATAGGATATGGTATATATATATTGGTACAATGGAAATGAACCTCTCGCATCCCTATTTATAGACTTTCCTCCTTCCCGGACCGGTCCCGAAAATCGCCGGATCGGTCCGGTGTAATGATGGCAATCATTACGCTTAGTTGCAAGCATGTGCCCCCATGTTACCCTCTAATCATTACTTAGCATGTGTTGTAATTATATATAATTATATATAATTTCACACTATCTTCTAAAAATCGTAACTTGAATTCTTGATATCAGAATGACATAATCGAACTTCCGTTGAAAAGCTCGTTGAATTCTCTACAACTTTTATCAAGATCATTTCTTCAGAAAACGTATTCTCGATGAGCCATTTGTATTATACGTCCTTTTTCGAGATTCAGAAACAATTATTCCCTTGATCATTTATATCAGTGACGCTTTATAACTCCCTTCTAACAACTTGAATTGACTTCAAAAAGTGTCCGTACTCGGGATTTCGCTCATCTTTAGGATTCCGCAATGAAATAAACACAAAATACCCGTGTAAAATAGACACAATATTCCGGTCATTAAAACCGGTACAAAAACTACAACTTTTTACTATAAATACTAACTTTTACTACTAACTATACTAAACTATAAAGATTAATATTATATACTAATTATATCATAATTTCATATATTTTACATAGAATTTGTCAATAAAACATAATAAAATCACGTAAATTCAATCATATAAAAATAATACATCAAATTACTCCCCACTTAGCTTTTGATCGTCCTCGAGCAAAAATAAGCGGTAATATATAAATAACGAGATAATATAATTGATCGATTAAAATTTCAAAAGTAATATATATCGTCAATATTACAAACATATAATTTATAAATTTTATAGAAATTTAAGAAAGAAAGATTATATAACTTAAATGAATTAAGTATCAAATATGAATTAGATGGAAACATGCATGCAATAATTCGGAAATATAAATAAAATATTAGAAATACTTTCTATCTCGATTATTACGAATTTCTGGAATCATTAACTAAGTCAGATAGAAGACACATTGGCTTAATATATTAGGATAGGACATTAGTTAATCGAAAAGATAGAAAAGGAAATCAAAAAGAGAAAGATGCAAGTCGTACGTACCTACGTCTTCACATTCTTGATCAAAAACAGTTCCGATTAGTAACATCCTTTTATTCCAACTATTTTTCGATTTTCTCTCTCTCTTTTTTTTTTTTTTTTTTTTTTTTTTAACATATTAAGAACTAAAGCGTGAGTGTGTGTAGAAAATCAAACTTACAAGCATTGCTTCATCAAGATTGATCGGAGTACTACTCTTTCGATCTAAAATTACGAGTCCGGTTTCCTTAAACCCGTAATTATTCTTGAGATCTTTTGATTCGACTTTTTCTTTAAATATAATTTTTTTTTTTTATGCCTTCATCCCAAAGAATAGGACATTTCGAGATAATACCCTAGCTGGACTACTATCATTAGGCAAATCGGGAGCTTTATACCTCATAGTGATATAGGACGTTTCTAGATAACCCCTACTACACTCAAATCATTGGTAGCTACTACCGATATATTTTATTTTTATATTGTCGATCAAAGATAGGAAGATACCGATATTTGATTAATTCGTGTAAAAATGATGCCTTAATTCTTAATATAATTTTTTTCATAGGATACTAACATATCCGAACTCATTCCAATCTCAAGATATACCATTTTCCTCAACTCTTAACTCTTTTGTCATCATCTCCTCTCATAAGTACGTACAAACTCGAAGGATGTCAAAGAAATGTAGACCAAAACAAGCTAAGGGTCGGAAATTTCTAGTTAATCAAAATGGCTATATTCCGAGTGAGGTCTTGATCACTCTTTAAAAAGTCGAGGTGGGGTCAAAAATTGGAAATTTTATTCAAAAGAGGCTTATTTGGCTATAGTTATATTTTTGTGGTGTCCAAAAAATCATCATTCCTAATTTTGATTCCACATTCATAATTTATCTTAAAAAGAAAATTATCTAAAAATTTATTTATAAATATAAAAATTACTTGAACAATTCCATAAAAGAAATATTTGACAAAAATTATTTAGTTATACATACTCAAAATCTTAAAAATCTTATAAAAGATATAAAATATATTCATAATACATCTAATATATTTTACTAAATCAAAAATTAATCTTCTCAAATTATATCATTTTTATTCATATATTAACTAACTTAAATCATTCAAGAAAAATTAAAACTAAGAAATAAGTAATTAAAGTACTAATTTATATGAAAAAGGTTATATTTTATAAAATATTTTTTTAATTTTTTCGAAAATTTTAATGAAATTTTCAAACCTAACTCTACTCCCCACTTACGAAGTGGCATCGTCCCGATGTTCAATGAGTATGAAAAAGTAGGTTCGAAAATTAAATTAAAATTATAGATGATCGTTAATATTGAATAATGTTTACTACAACAAAAATTAAACAAAAGCATATATATTAAACAAAAGAAACTATTACAAACTAAAAGATTCAAAATAAAACAAACTTACTAACTAACTTACTAAGCTTAATCAACTTACTAACTTATTAAAGCAAACCAACCTTAAATAGACTTAAATAAAAACTAACAACAACTATCTCAAATAGTTGACGAACAACCCGGATTCTCTACCGGTAGCAATCCCCTACGATAATCACGAGACGGATATATCTCGTCAGAAGCAATTTCAGGGACTTCATTCAAATGAATACATAACCTTGAAATTAACCAAGCAAAAGGCATCGGCCTTCCATTATTATACCGTTCCACCGCAAAGTTTATCGCCGTCTTAAAAATCAAAATCCCCAGAGTCCACACGAGCTCCGCTTATCAACGCAAACAACAAAAGTATCTCATTATCACTAACCCACGCAAAGTCACTAGTCGGATAGACTCGTGAGTTAATGAAGTGTTTCCATGCTCTCAGATGAGCAGGTAGAGCTGAAGTGGTAGAGTCGTAATTTTGATCGAACTCTGGAAACAAATACGGAAAAGCTTCCGTGACATAGTTGACAACGTGACAAGAGTTCCCTAATTCCCATTGATATTCAAAATGAAGATTATGGATTTGATTGAAAATCGGTATCTCGTAGATATGATTGATAATATGAGGTGACAGGTGAATAAGTGTACCACGAACAGATATAAGTCGTGACGGATCTACCGTAGTAACAAGTAGAAAGAGTCGAATAAAATTCCCTAACAATAGAAACATTAATTCTTCCTCGAGGATGCTTAACAAATTTTCTCCATCCTTGATTTCGAATTAAATCCTTCCGAACCGATCAATTTTTTCAAAATTGATACCCCTTTCTACCAATATCGGAGAATTTGCAAACCTTTCATTCACCAACAAATTAACATTTGAAGCGCTAGACTCCGGGACAAAAACATCTACTGCCTCCGGATCGTATGAATTGACTGATGGTGATGACCGGTTTGACATTTTAGTTGAAACAGATGAAAATAATTAAACAGATAGAAAGGTGAAAGTAACTGAGTGAATTTGCAATTTTTCACTCTCAGCTTTCTTTCCTTAAATGGACAAAATTGAGAGTATACGTGGCTGCATATTAACACTCTCAATCATGACTAAGCAAATTTAACTCCCGGATCGGTCCTGAAACTGACCGGACCGGTCCGGCTTTAAGATATTTTTACCGTGTACAGGTTGTAAAGTTCAAGTTTGCTTGTTTATCTTTAATAGGCTCATGGCTATTAGAGTTTAAATAAGTTAATAAAACATATCTAAATGATACGGATAAACGATACACGAATTATATTTTTAAAAACGACATATGAAAATATTTTTTGTTCTTAGATTTTTTATGAAATATTTAAATACTATTAAAAATGATTAAATTTACTACTACGACATAAAACGATTATGAAAACGAAAAACTATTAAATTAGCAAACTTAGTATTTAAAATGCGTAAAATAAAATAAACAGACGTATTTAAAATGTTTAAAACTAACAAAGTTGTACGAAATCAAATAATGTCAACATCATCATCCTCACGGATAAACCGGATCATTCAAACTTGGAACCGATGACGTAACCGATCGTGGAAACGTAGTCGTGGTCCGAACCGAACCGTCGAGACCTATCGAACTCATACTTGACGTCATCCTTGCAAAATCCGAAAATCCTCCCAAATTTAGATGTAACAAAGACCCCGAGAACCCGTATAAAAGACACCCCGACCACTAGACCGGCTTCCAAAAGGATTTGGCATATGATGAAAGCTCGAGATGGTGGAATAGGTGCTATCCATTCTGGTAAAGTATATGGGTTAGATTGACAGGGCGGATAGGCAGTTTTATCGAAAGAAGGATCAAGATGCATCTGCTCATGTCTCAACATCCCTCTACGTAAATCATCACTCCACTGCCTACTCTGCTCAGCAAACAAAGCCATATTAGCCTGTCCTCGGGCTACATCTGACACTAAAGATTGAAACATATCGTATGTAATGGTGTTTGGGAGAGAAGTTTGCTGCTGCTCAGAAAAAGATGAAAATGCTGAAACTGGTGGAACTGGTGGAGGTGCACTACGCCTAACTATCGAGTCTATCGAACCCTCTGGAGACCTCCTCAGACTAGGGCCTATCAGGGACTCATCTGCCATAGTTAATTTGTCGTTAGATAGGAAAGGAACTCCTGATCTACGACATAAATCCGAAATAAAGCCAGGAAAGTACATGTGACTCCCTGCCTTGGCAGTAACAATAAACTCGAAAACCCTTCTATACATGATCTTCCCCACATCCACCTTAATATCATGAATCATCGCCCAAGTAATGCATAAATCTTCTTTACCAAAGGCGGTGTGTTTGGTAGTGGGATAGAGAGTATGGCTCAAAAATCTTTTGATTGCCCTCAGATCTCTAAAACACTTCCCATAATTAAATCTCGTTGTCCACCCACTCGTCGTAGCATCAAATTCCCTCCGAGCTCTAGAGGCACCGCTCATACATAGCAGGATCATCTAATCCATAAACAAATGTACTCCGTAATCCTCTTCATCCGGAAAAACTTCTACCCCTAAAACAAGATTAATAAGTTCCGGACTAAAAGACACATGTCTAGACCTAAGGGGAATAGACTCTATCATACTACCCTCGGTGGGTGTCAAAGTAGATTTAACCGCATAAAACTCGCCACTAAGGTAGTATTGATCTCTCCCGTCCTCCGAGCCGCAAAATCCAACCATTGGCGTCTCGCAAAAATACGCCTAACTTCCTCTCCTAAGTCATCAAAATCTAAGCCTCTTTCCAACACAACTCCACATTTACTATAGATATTCTTATAAGCATTCTTAGCTTGAGGTGAAGTCGTAGCAAAGAAACTAACGATTCTTCTTCCGGTGTTAAATCTTTAAGACCTACGACTGGTACTTCTATTGGAATATTAGGCTTTCTTTTCTTAGAGATTTTGCGACTAGATGAGGCCATTCTACTAATTTTGGAATAACAAAAGAACAACAAAAACAACGAAAAAAAAACAACACAAATAAAATGTCACAACACACTTAAAAATCAAAATAGTTGAAAATAAATCTAAAAATTACAAAAATCATGAAATTAATAACTAGAGTAAACAAATTATACCTTATAGTGAACAAAACGGTGAAAAGTGGCCGGAAAAGTCGTAGAAGCCACCGGGATGAAATGGAGCTTGTGTTCGATCTTTTTCGAATTTTTCACTTGTGTTGAAGAGAGGAGAGAAAAAGAGGAAGAATGTATGTAATGGTTTAGTGTAATTTGTATTTTTGAAGAGAAAAAGAAAATTTTTGGGGGTGGAGGTGGTGGTGCGGCTGCTGTTGAAGAAAAGAGGAGAAATGAAGAAGAAAGAAAAGATCCCGTCTTTTTAGGTTAAATCGATCCCGGACCGGTCCGGTTTAAGGGCCGGATCGGTCCGTGTGAAATTTTTATGATTTTTTCGAAATTTTCTATTTTTTTTGGATTTTTGATATAAAACTTATAAAACTCAATAAAAACTTAATAAAAAATAGAAAATAAAATTTATAAATTTTATAACAATTTCTCAAAATTTATAAAATCTTTATAAAACTTATTTAAAAGTTTATAAAAATTCAATAAATTTATATTAATTCTTATAAAATATCTAAAAACTTAAAAAACTTTTTATAAAACTTTTATAAAACTCCTTAATTTTTATAAAGATCCAATTTTATAAAATTTTCAAAGTTATGCAAAAATTTTATAAAACTAAAAACAATAAAAGACTTGAACTTACGGGGTTTCTAATTCTTCAATTTCTACAAACTCCGCATTTCTAACATACCGTTCAAGCAAACTAAATCCTAGAAACGTAGCGTTTGAATTAAGTCTTGGAAGTCCATCGGGATTTTCGGTTAACCACCTAATCGTTCCCTTCTTAATTACATTCAAACACTCATTCTGAGATTGAGTTATATTTTTCCCACATTGCCCACCGTGTTCAATCTTTCCACAGATTCTCGCACTTCCTTAAAAACTTAGCCCTTCTCTTTATCGAGCTTCTCGACGTACCATTACAAACTTCTTTCAATTTTTTCTCTCTCAACAATTGCTTGTTCTTTCCAAAAACTAAGGCTTCTATAGTAAAGGCGATATCTCTATTAAAACCAAACTTCAAAAGCAAAACAAAAACTCCTAATCTATCTAAAAAAGACATCCAGCTTCTTTTACGTCTATCCGGTAAAAGACGAAACTAGTTTAGACATATAAAAGTAAAGATAAAACCCGGTTAATTTGATACTTTCAAACTTTTCGTAGCATCGCTTTTTAATCTTTCGGAGGGTCGATCAACAACATCACTTCATTTATGAGAGAGACTTCTTCACCTTCCGTAAATAGTTTCACCCCGTGACCATTGGCTATAAAAGTTGTATTCCCATCGCTAGTTCAATGTACCTCCGCATTTATAAACTCGTGTTACTTTAAATGGTCCCGTCCATCTTGATTTAAGCTTTTCCCGGAAACAACTTTAAACGTGAATTGTACAATAACACTCGATCACCTACATGGAACTCACGACTATAGATTCTCTTATCATGGAAAGATTTCGTGCGTTCCTTGTAGATTCGAGCATTTTCATATGAATCAAGGCGAAATTCTTCTAATTTCGTTAACCGAAGTAGTCTATGATCACCGACAAATTTAGGATCGAAATTCGTAAATCTAATAGCCCGTAATGCTCGGTGTTCTAACTCTACCTGGGAGATGACAAGATTTACCAAAGACTAATTTGTAGGGAGAAACCCAATCGGAGTTTTAAAAGTCGTTTCGTACGCCCATAATGCATCATCTAGTCTAATCGCCCGCTTTTACGGTTTGAATCCACCGTTTTTTCTATGATTCTTTTAATCTCTCTATTCGACACCTCTACCTGACCACTGGTTTGCGGATGATAAGGCGTTCCTAACTTATGCGTTACACCATATTTTTCAATTAACTTAGTAAATGGTCGATTGCAAAAGTGTGAACCTCTATCACTAATGATCGCCCTCGGAATGCCATATCTAGTGAATATGTTCTTCTTAAGGAATCGTATGACAACCTTGGTATCATTAGTGGGAAGAGCTTCACTTTCTACCCATTTCGAAACATAATCTACCATTACAAGAATAAATCTTTTTCCAAACGATATAGGGAAAGGTCCCATGAAATCTATACCCCAAACATCAAATAACTCACATTCTAAAATAGGTTGCATAGGCATTTCATGTTTTTTCGAAATATTCCCCCATTTTTGACATGATTCACAAGATTTAACATATGTATACGCATCTTTATAAAGTGTAGGCCAATAAAAACCACATTGCAAGACTTTAAAAGCAGCTTTTCCAACCTCCATGATGACCTCCCGCCTCACGATCATGACAAAACGATAAAACACTTAAAATTTCATTATCGTGCACACATTTTTCGATTATCCCATCCGAACATTTACGGAAAAGATCCGGTTCCTCCCAAGTAATAAAATTTTAAGTCATAAAAGAATTTCTTTTTCTCGTTGCCAAGTCCAATGAGACGGAATGTAATCACAAAGTTAAGTAGTTAATGATATCTCCAAACCAAGGTGAATTTTCCTTAGAAGGAATTCTTTTCTTTAATAATCGCATGGTTGCAGGAGTATCGATTCTAAACAAGTTGTTCATCAGAAACGAATCCTTAATTTCATTTCCTATTTCTTCATCATTTCCATTCTACTTAGATGATCCGCTACTACATTCTCACTTCCTTTTTTATCCTTAATCTCAATATCAAATTCTTGAAGTAGGAGAATCCATCTAAGAAGACGTGGTTTCGCATCTTTCTTACTCGCAAATATTTCAATGCCGAATGGTCCGTATAAACTATTACCTTAGAGCCAACAATATACGATCTAAACTTATCTAAGGCAAAAATCACAGCCCCAGCTTCTTTTTCTCGTAGTTGCATAATTCGCTTGAGCCGCATTTAACGTATGTGATGCATAGTAAATAGCTTTGAGAATTCTATTATACCTTTGACCTAAAATGCTCCTACGCCTAAATCGCTTGCATCACACATAATCTCAAAAGGTAAATCCCTCCTGGGTGCTACCAATACCGGTGCAAGAATCAACTTCGCTTTCGTGGTCTTAAATGCTTCCATACATTTACTATCAAAATTAAAAGATACTTCTTTTTCAAGCAAATGACTTAGAGGTTTTGCTATCTTTGAAAAATCTCGCAATAAATCTCCTATAAAATCCCGCATGTCCAAGAAATCCTCTTAGCGTTCTTAGATTAACTCGGTGGAGGCAATTTCTCGATTACCTCGACTTTAGCTTTATCAACTTCGATTCCTACTTCGAGATTCTATGACCTAGTACAATTCCTTCGATACCATCAAATGACATTTTTCCCAATTAAGCACTAAATTGGTATCCTCACAAAGCCGTTGTAACACTCGTTCTAAGTGTAACAAATGTACCATTAAAAGAGTCTCCGTAAACACTAAAGTCGTCCATAAAAATTTCTAAGAATTTCTCAACCATATCGTAAAATATAGACATCATACATCTTTGAAACGTAGCAGAGCATTACATAAACCAAACGGCATTCTTTTATACGCAAAAGTTCCATAAGGACAAGTGAAAGTAGTCTTTTCCCTATCTCCCGCTGCAATGAATATCTGTAAATAACCTGAATAACCATCTAAGAAACAGTAATACTTATGTCCACTTAAACGTTCCAACATTTGCACTATGAATGGAAGTGGATGATGATCTTTCTTAGTATGATCATTTAGTTTTCTAAAATCAATGCACATTCGATATCCTGTAATTTCCCTTGTTGGGATCCATTCATTCTTATCATTCTCTTTCACTGTGAAACCTCCTTTCTTTGGTACAACTTGAGTTGGACTTACCCATTCACTATCCGATATAGAAAAATTATTCCCATTTCTAATAGCTTAATAACCTCTTTCTTAACGATTAACCGCAAATTCGGGTTGAGGCGGCGTTGCGGTTGAATACAAGGTTTAGCATCTTCTTTTAGAATTATCTTACGAACACATATCTCGTGGCTAATACCTCGAATATCGGCAATCGTCCATCCAAAAGCTTTCTTATGCTTTCTCAACATTCTAAGTAATTGATCTTCTTGTTGCTCCGTTAAAGTTGATGAAATAATAACTCGGTAAAAGATTATCAATTTCAAGAAAAGCATACTTCGATTTAAAGGTAACGGTTTCAATTCCGCATTCTTAGGCGGATCTTCTATTGATGATTTAAGAACCGGTCCTTCTAGTTCTAACTCCAAATACTTATGCCATGGTGGTTTAAAAGTAAAATCGCCTTCATTTAGAGATAAGATTATCTCTTTCATTTCAATGTCTTCCTCATCTTCTTTATAGATAGATAGAGTTAAGCATTCTTCTAATCGTCTTCAAAAGTTGGTAATCGATTATCATAGACGTAATGAATATCTTCTATAAAAGAACATGATTCTCGTGATGTGTATTGATGGTTCATAGCTTTGAAAATATTGAAAGCAACTTCATCTTCATTGACTCTCAAAATTAATTCTCCTTTTCGAACATCGATTAAAGTTCTCCCCGTAGCTAGAAATGGACGTCCTAAGATAAGTGGCGCCGAAAATCCTTCTTCCATTTCCATAACTACAAAGTCTACCGGAAAATAGAACTTGTCTACCTTAACCAATATGTCCTCAATTATTCCTTTAGTGGTACTTAATCGATCTATCCGCCATTTGAAGAGTCATTTCGCCTTAGTAAGCTTTCCTATGCCTAGCTTTCTATAATCCTCATAAGACATGAGATTTATACTAGCTCCAAGATCACATAAGACCTTCTTAAACGTAAATCCTCCAATTTCACATGGAATCGTAAAACTTCCAGGATCTTTCGCCTTTAGGTGGTAACTTATGCGTCGCGTAATTGCGTAACATTCTTCATTTAGGCATATATTCTCATATTCCTCTAATTTTTTCTTATTTGATAGTATATCTTTCAAAAACTTTCCATAGGCAGCATATTTATCGAGCTTCGATAACAGGGATATTAACATGAATATGACGAAAAGTATCAAGGAAACGAGCATACTTCGATCGCCTTAATCTTTTTAATTCGATCTTTAGGTGGAAAAGGTAAAGATTCTAAATCTATAACCTTTGGTTCCGAAGTCATTCTCTCTTTTCCTTTATCCTTAAACTTTTGAGTATTACTTGATCGCCATGTTTCGTGTTCTCGAATTTTTTCTTTTAATTTGTTCCCCGAATCAATCTCTATTTCAGTTCCTTCGTTCTTCCCGTTTCTCATCCTTATTACCAGTTTCATCTATTCTAACATGTTCCTTGAATAGATTCCTTAAATCTTTATCCATGGGATCTTTCAAAATCCTAGGGATTTTTACCCATTTTTCACCTTCATTCTCGTGTTCCAAACTTCTATTCCTTTTCAAGAAATTCTCTATGATTTCTTCTTCCTCATCCGTAAAGTCAAGTTCATCTTTAGTTTGATCATTTTTATCTAAATCATTTTCTACTTCATTATTCCCGAAGTTTTCTACTCCATTACTACCGTAGAGTTTCCTACTTCTCGTAACTACAACATTTACCTCTCTTGGGTTTCTTTCAGCATTACTTGGTAATCCTCCGGAGGTCTACCGTTGTTACGTTCACCTTCCCTACTCAAATGATCTTCCATATTCCTTAATGAAGCTTCTATCGTTCTCATTCGGTATCATGTCCATTCATAGATGTTTTCATTGAACTCATATCCTTACCGACCGAACCTATAGAAGTCATCATTGTTTCCATATTCTTAGCTTGAGTAGATACTACACCCATCATATTTTCCATCGCTTTTTCCCATTTTTCAACCCCTTCGCAGTTGAGTTGAACTCGAGTTACCGGTATACTTTGAGTGGTATGTTGAGGATAGGATCTAGGTAATGATTGTAAATTCCCGATTAGATGTATTTCCTTGATAAACTTGATTATTATTCATATTCTTATACCGAACCGGATACGGCGGTTGTCCCGGCTTACTAGGGTTTTCGACCATCTAAAAGTTGGGTGATCTCTTCTAATAGCATTAAACGAGTTTGAGTATGCATTGTTCAAATTCCTATGTTGTCGAAGAAAACTCACCTCCTCTCTTGAATATCCCGTTGGTTCTTCTATCCCTAATGACACATTATCATGATTTGAGTATTCGCTTGGCATACTATTTTCTCGAATTTTGATTCTTTCCTTGTTGTAATCCATCAAACTTTCTACTCAAATTCTCCAAGTGTGCTAGAACTTCCGTATTTGACGTACATTCTCCCGCAAAAGCTACTTTTCTAGTGCTAGAACCGGTTTCCCACATTCTCGTTATTTTTGGAAATCTTTTCTATAGCATCGTAAACTCGTTTGAGCTTCACTCATCATTAACGAACCACCACATGCATGATCTACATCCGCACGTGAATCCTTTCTTAGTTTACGACGTAAAAGCCGAATTTGCATATCTAAGGAATAACCATGATCGGGACAAGCTCTTAACAATTTTTTAAACCTTTCCTGTGCATTCCCAAGTGTTTCTTCGCATCCTTGTCTAAAGTTAGCAACCTCGACCTTTAATTCCAAATTCCGTCCCGGAGTGAAATATTGTTTCGTAAATTCAGCTTGAATATCCTCCCAACTAGTTAACGAGTGGTGTGGAAGAGACATAAACCAATCTCGGGCTCTTCCTTTTAAAGAAAAAGGAAACATAGTCATCCTCGTTAATTCCTTATGAGCACCTTGACTTTTGGCCGTATTGCACGCTTCTTCAAATAGATAGAGATGATGATGTGGATCTTCATCATCTTCTCCTAGAAATTGGGCTCTTGCGTCAATTAAACCAAAAAGATGAGATTTAATTTCGAAATTATTCGCTCCTTCATTAGGTAAAAGTATGGGATTATTAGTCCGGTTTCTCCTAACAAGCTTGATCACGATAGGTCTTGGGTTTGGCGGATTGTTACGATTATTCCGGTTCCGATCTTGATTGATTCTATTATTCCGATTATTATTAGTGGTTAACATTGTGGTTTTGGCCATGCCCTAAAGCATGATCTAGCCTCTCGTTCGTTTGTTTCATCACTAGTTTCACCATTTCTTTATTTTTATTAAGATGATTCCGTTGGAGATTTTCCAAGGAGTCCTAAGCCGGTTTGACCACGTTTACTCTCTATCCGCAACCGCCTTTCGTAAGCGTTTATATCGTGCTTATAAGGAGTAAGTGAGGCTTTACCGCTTCGGTCATCAACTAACGAAAATAGAAAAATGCTCGAGTTTTAAAGAAGAAGAAAATTGGTACTAAAAGAAAGTAGATACCAACGAAAAATAAAAAAAGAAATGTGATAAGAAGAGTGTTGGTTTATCCTCGAGAATTTTTAAGCTAATACAAGTAGTAACCATAGACACAAAAAAAAAAAAAATTAGCGACTTTGTATCCCCGGCAACGGCGCCAGAAAGCTGACGTCACCAAAACCAGACCTTAGAAACGGCGTCAAGAAAGGGACAGACCTTTTCTAGGTTAGACGGATCCTAACCGGCAGTGTACCGGGTCAAATTGTAGTGATAAAGTGGTGAGTCGTGTGTCGAATCCTCGGGAAAAAAGTGGTAATTCTTTTAAGTGTGGTTAAACACCAAAGAGTCGCTATTAACTCGATCTAAACCGCAATTTTATAACACACGATTACTACTACTCTAACCAACATAAAATAAATGCGTAATTTAAAAGTTATTCTAATATAATATATATAGATATATAAATATATATAGATGTACATAAATAGAAAATATATATATATATATATAAATATATAGATACCAATATATAGTTTATAGACTAGACTAGCCAAAGTATATGTAATCAATTTATTCGATCTTTTCAATTAATAGAATGTGTTCGATCTTCCTTTTTATTAGGTCCAATTGAGTAAATGAAACGGTGTACTCCTAATGTCAACAATTTCTCCTCACACGAGCGTATGAAATTGTCATATGTCAAATTGTCATCGATCCAATGTCCACAATCGCCCCATGCTAAACTTAGTTAGTCAAAACAGTACCGAGTACAAATCTACCCCGGATAAAAGAGGTGATTCCATTTGTCAAATGGCCGATGTTATTCAAGAGGCTCCGGTTGTCAAGCGGATCGATTTAATACAAACGGTGTAGTTTCAATTAAACTCGTGATTTTAACATTATTAAGATCTCGAGTACAAATTTTAATAAGATTTATCTTTCCAGACAAATCGCCCCCGGGTAGGAAATAGGATTCCGTTAATCGACGGCCATTTTTACCCTCCGGTTTTTCTATTTTTACTCATATCCCGACTTTCTCCGGTCGCTCATCGTCGTTATATGTGGTATTCATCCCGATTGATTACTTCATTCCGAATATATTATCAATACGTAGCGAAATAGAAAAAGATTCATTTTAACTCAATTTTAATCAATTTTATTTAAACATCATTCTTTTAACGAAAAGATCGAAATAATACGATTACATAACTTTGGCTAGTTATTAGATTTAGCCTAATAACATTATAAAAACTAAAAAGAAGAAAATAACAAACATAAACATAATTATTATAGAAATTACCCGATTACAACCGCCGACTCGTAAATCGTCTTTTCCGGGTATTTAACGACTTCAAGAACACCGAAACTTCGAGAATTTCCCGAACATTATTACGATACTACTATTACTACATTATTTTGGCATAAGGCCTATTTACAAACTAAAGAAAAGAAAAGAAAAAGAGAAAGAGGAGGGAGAGAATATATATAGGATATGGTATATATATATTGGTACAATGGAAATGAACCTCTCGCATCCCTATTTATAGACTTTCCTCCTTCCCGGACCGGTCCCGAAAATCGCCGGATCGGTCCGGTGTAATGATGGCAATCATTACGCTTAGTTGCAAGCATGTGCCCCCATGTTACCCTCTAATCATTACTTAGCATGTGTTGTAATTATATATAATTATATATAATTTCACACTATCTTCTAAAAATCGTAACTTGAATTCTTGATATCGAATGACATAATCGAACTTCCGTTGAAAAGCTCGTTGAATTCTCTACAACTTTTATCAAGATCATTTCTTCGTAAAACGTATTCTCGATGAGCCATTTGTATTATACGTCCTTTTTCGAGATTCGAAACAATTATTCCCTTGATCATTTATATCGTTGACGCTTTATAACTCCCTTCTAACAACTTGAATTGACTTCAAAAAGTGTCCGTACTCGGGATTTCGTTCATCTTTAGGATTCGCAATGAAATAAACACAAAATACCCGTGTAAAATAGACACAATATTCCGGTCATTAAAACCGGTACAAAAACTACAACTTTTTACTATAAATACTAACTTTTACTACTAACTATACTAAACTATAAAGATTAATATTATATACTAATTATATCATAATTTCATATATTTTACATAGAATTTGTCAATAAAACATAATAAAATCACGTAAATTCAATCATATAAAAATAATACATCAAATACCTTGAAATTATCGTGGTTAAAAGATAATTTTCAAGGGTTACCTGTGGATGCAACCGAAGAACAGATTCATAGGTATGTTAGAGCATATCTATTATATTTGATAGGAGCCGTCCTCTTACCGGATAAGAGTGGAAATAGGGTTCAACTAATATATTATCCTCTAGTGGTTGATTTGCACCGACTTGGTGAATATAGGCTTGGGGGAGTGGGGTACTCGCTTGTTTATACCGGAATTTGTGTGTGGCAAGCAAGAAAGGGGCAAGTGAAATCGGTGGATCTTTAGTGCGCTACGTTTGTGGTCATGGGAGCGTATCACCATTGGTCGACCTACACGGATTAAGTCACGTGTTACGGAAGTAGATTATCCACTTGGGTCACAAATGCAAGCGGGAGTTGACCCTTTAGGATGTAAGTGGCTACGAGTTGAGCGGATGTATACCGATCATTTATCGGGGTTGGTAACCTATAGACATGCATTTGATACTATGACGGATGCAATGTTCACATGGCTACCATACACGTGGGACATCCTTAGCCATCTTCCGCCTATATGTTTTGAGGACACCGATGAGTGGATTGTAATTGCTCCACTCATTTGTTTTGACGTGGTGGAATGGCATTATCCCGTGAGAGTAGTTCGACAATTCGGTTGGCATCCAACGGTGCCTAATGAATGTGACACGGGTGTCCATTTGCACTCGCTTGATAGGCGGGGAAACACAACGGATTATGCGCTTAAGCACGGGGATTATATTCGGTTGTGGGCCGATCGCAAATCATCGTTGGTTCCACGTGGTGTTCCTTACAACGGTTATCTTCAACACAATGATATGTACTTACGGTGGTACCGTCGGATCACCCGGCGCATTATTAGCCCTCAAAGTGCAAACGTTGTTGAAGACTATGAAACGCAACACAATTTCTATCCTACCGTCGCCGACTATGAACAACTTGTAAGTATATTTTAAATTTTGTTTTCTAATTTCATACATAGAAATTTGTTTTATTTGTTTTGTGTTTACACATTTCGCGCACGACAGGGAATGTTTATCGCTATCAAAATACGACTAGATTGCTTGCGAACATGCCGGATGACATCCCGATGGCACAAGTGAGGCTTATTCAACAAATGCGATCGATGTCCCTTCAAGTGTTACAAAACACAAGACGGGGACATCCGATCCAACCCGAACTCGAAGAGGTCGAACATCCTAGCCCGGAACTTCCGCGATACGACTTTAGGAACTTGACAAGGGCTCAACCGACACCGATCGAGGAGGTAGACACACCGACGAGAATGTTCGTCTTCACGTAGAAGAACGAAGAAAAGTCGTACACGAACAAGTTAATATGATCAAACATTTCTTTTGTTTTGGTTGTTGTAATACAACAATAACTTTGGATATGGTTTTTTTTCTCTTTTAATAACGTAGTTTGCATGAATGTGCTTTTTGCAATTGATTTGGTTTTTTCCCTTTTAATGAATGTGTTTTTTATAATTGGATTGTTGATTTTGAGAATTTGAGGTGTTGAATATATTGTTTTGGGGTGAAAAAGAAGATGAAATTTGGTTTGAGAATTTGAGGTGTTGAATATATTGTTTTGGGGTTGAAAAAGAAAATGCAGGCTGGTGTTAACAGGTTGTGGTAAAGCCGCTGGTTCGAATAGCGGTTTCCGAATTCCAGGTTAAAGCCGCTGGTTGAACCAGCGGCTTCTTCCTATGTACCAATTTCATTTCAATACAGGATGCTCACGTTTTTTCCCAGGTTAAAGCCGCTGGTTCAACCAACGGCTTTGTTGTTTTTCAAAAAAAGGGTAAAGACGCTGGTTGAACCCGGCGACGATAAACAATGCTGACGTGGACCCATTCGCAGGAAATAGTTTCAGATGAGCGCCGAAACCATAAATATTTTATTTTTCAGCATTTAAAAAAAAAAAAAAATCCCCTGTTTGCTGATAATATCATTCATTCATAATACATCAAATGAAAATATCATTTACAAAAACAAAAACACCATTCAACATGAAACCATAAACTACAACAAAGAAGACTTTTTCAGTCGCTACAGTTCTGCACAAAAGCATTTCTGCAAGTGAACTCCAGAGGTTTGCAGGACAAGTTTATTTATAGACGAGGGATTATGTAGAAAACCTCACATATAAATCTGAAATAACCAAAATCAAAATATTCTCCTACGTGAATGGCCTATGAAGGGTTGAGAGGGTGGAAAACCTCATGAAATAACAACAAAAGCAGTTATTTCCACCACAAACGGCAAATGAAGTTCACAAAACTGAAAATAAGAGCACCAAACATGGTGAAAATAGTGTGCTTTTTATTCATGCAAACTATAGTGCGGGTGAAGAGAAAGAGCGTGAATCAATGAATTATTGCTAATTTAGAGGAAATACCAACCGAACAAAAGGTGAATGAAAACCACAACGAACAACAACAACTCACAACCGAAGCCAAGCTTTGGGAGATATTATGTACCAATGGTCATCAAAATGAAAGTTCCATCAGTGTAGTAGATTGTATAAAAGTTAATGAAAATGGAGAAGCTTTAGATCATACCTCTAGAGGAGAATAAAGATAAAATTAAAAGGATATGAACATTGGAATGGTTCATCACACGTTCACCCTCAAGATCCCGCCACATTTGCAAGATAGAAGATGCCCTAGTGCTCACACTGTCTTGCTCACCCCATTGCCTAGACTGGAGATTGTGCATCTCTTAGAAACGAAGAACCGGAAATGGAAGGACTGGGCAAACCAGCAACAACCATTCTGCTTTTTAGCAGTCAAAACAACAATCTGAATTCCCAATTATGTTAATCATATCACGGAATACTGCCGTATACGGGATTCATGAGCTTGAAACACATCCGAAAACGGTTTATCATCAGTAGGAAGTTAACATTTCCATGCTTGTGTTAGCACAATAAATGCTAAATGACACAGATACCAGAATAAGCCAAACCTGGCTAAAATCCATAGTAATCAAAATGAGAATCATACCATAAAAAAATTCTCAAGCACACAAACCATATGTAATACTAACACAAACCCGCCTCAAACAAGTAACATTCACATGCTTTATGGAAATAAATAGAAAGTCATATACAGACGCATCTTTCTCTCTGTAAAGTAAAAAACCACACCCCAAAATACCAAAAAGGGACAACATCAAAAAAGAAAAAGCAAAAAACCTAACTATTCAAAAATTGAAATCCAAAATAGCGCCAAGACAAAACTCATTAACAAAAATCCGATCTTGCACATAAACCCCAACCCATCCCCATGAAATGATTTATTTCTTATCTGCAACTGATATCACCAACAATCAAATGTCCATACCCAACATTGAACAAACATAAACACAGGATTTAACCCAGAACCCATTTCTATTAGGCCAACAACATTCAAATCAAAAACATCTGCACAGAAGAAAAGGAGGTCCAAGAAAGGATTAATCTTGCGAAGAGCTGTGTCTATCATTGACTTGCTTTACAATTTTTTTTTCTTCGGATACAAAAGGTTGGGATATTGACACGTGTATCGGGCACCGCCATAATAGCTTTCCACACCCGCGATCTAGCGGTGATTGCGGTAGAGTCAAGGGTCCTCCATGAGACATATTAAGGGTATAGGAGACATATTAAGGGTATAGGTAGGTAATGACAAAGTGATATTTGTTTCTTCGATAATAGTGCTCGCGGCAACGGGAAGAACGGAGGTATATCAAGATGTTGCAGATGGACTACCTCTTATGTTGGGGAACAGAGAATTCTACACGGCACAGCACATGATGGACAGTGTGGTCTCTTCCATCAATATGATCTTAATAGACAGATACTGCGATTACGATAGGAATGAAGATGCGTTTGTGATGCTGTGTTTTATGAATCTAGACTTCTGTATCGCTCTCATCGAGATTTATGCCCATGGCTCTACGTTTGTCGGAAGATACTCTCTGTGGGTTAGTGAGTCCAAGACATGGAACAGTATCAGGCAACTTACCCGTTGTTGGATTATGACACTACGGATGAGGTTGGAGTGGCACGGTATGCAATTCGCTGCATACTAGCAGCAGTTGCGACTAACCCCGCACGTTGCGGAGGGGCAATCAGAACGTTTGACATGACTAGGATGGGATATACATCGGTGTACAAATTCGACTGTTACCCGGATCATCCACGGTATCGCATCACCTAGTATCCTCATTACTAAGCCTCCATTCTTCAGTCAGTAAATTTGGTACTACTATGCATAGATGGTTGATATGTTTTGTGAAGTTTAATATGATGGTTGACAAATCTGCTTGTTGGAATCTTTGATTTTGCTTATATACTATGCGATTATGGAGGATTCGCCACATTTATGTTTTGCCATATTTATGCCTGAATATTAGCTAGCCTGAATATTGTGAGTTGTTGTGCAAACGCTGAATATATATATATATATATATATATATATATATATATATATATATATATATATATATATATATATATATATGTGTGTGTGTGTGTATATGAAATGTGTGTGTGTGTGTGTGTGTGTGTGTGTGTGAAATGGTGAGTCCATGTCTCATTGCTTTGGTAATTTTCTTTCTTTCTTGTTTGTTGAAATGCAGAGTTTGAAATGATTTTGGGGATTCTGGTTTGTGTTCTTAAGGGCTTGTGTTGAGGTGATGGACTTGGAGCTTGGGAAACAAGTACATAGTTTGATTTTAAAACTTGGTTGGTACAAAAATTCAGTTTTGTGTTGCTCGTTGATATAGGAAGATTTAGGGGTGGGGAAAGTTCTGATTGTGCATTTGATGGGATGCCGAATAGATTGAAAGAAGCTGATTTGGACAACTATATATGATAAGCAGGTGTTGCAATGAGGATGGGGTTCAGGTGTATAAAGAGATGCGGAAAGAGGGTGAATTAAGAAGAATGGTCCTTCGTTTTCATCAAGCGTTCTTAAAGGTGTGTGTCCATCGATCAAACTCGAATCCTAGTTTGATCACATCTGTGTGGACTTGTTCAGCACAATACCCCACTGTCTTTTATCTTTCCAAATGCTTTAAGAACACTTGATTAAAACATACGACCATTCTTCTTAATTCACACCCTTTTTCCTCATCTCTTTATACACATGAACCCCATCCTCATTGCAACACCTACTCATCATATACAGCTGTCCAAATCAGCCTCTTTCGATCTATTCGGCATCTTATCAAATGCACAATCATAACTTTCTCCACCTAAATCTTCCATAAAATCTTATATCAAAAAGCAACACAATACTGAATTTTTGTACCAAATCTTTCATCTACCCAGTTAATAATATCTTGATACCTCGACACCGTGATTATAGGTCGGATGATTATGGGGCGGTTAATAATATCTTGATACCTCCACACCGTGATTATAGGTCAGATGATTATGGGGTTGACTTGGTGTTGCTTTGTTTAGTGAATGACGGGTTTGGATTGCGAGAATCAAGATTGATGCCGATGGCTCTCAGTTCGATGCGGAGTGGCAACACGGAGCCTCATTAATGAAGGTTGTGGCGCTCCCGGGATCGAGAGGTATCATACTAGTCACCCGACCGATACTGAAATCAATATAGACATAAACGACACGGAGGATGTAGCAAGGGATGCAATTCGTTGCATACTAGCGGCTATAGTGCATGACACTGATTCATGCGGAGGCAATATCCAAGCTTTTGTCATAAAAAGGACGGGCTATTCATCGTGGCACGTATTCTACAGCTGCCCCGATAATCCACAAGCTGACATAATACTCAATAATCATCACTGAGCGATTTATGAATAATATTGTTTGTTGTGTCTGTTGGAGAAAATGTCCATACTCTCACCCGCCATAAAACACGTGGGTTAGCGCCTTAAGTTATCCTTAGTGCCATAAGTGGAGAGTAGTGGCCACAATTGCTATTAGTAGTGCCTGCCAGAACCCGAATCCGAACCCATTTCCACACCACTCAAACCTTCGCCTTCTCGTCTAGAAAACCTCGATTCTGATCGAACATCAATGCCTTCCAGGAGTCCGAGAGGTAAGCCTCAAAGTTCTGAAAAGATAGAGGATATCATTTGTAGAATGATGGCTAATCGGGCATGGACCACTCGATTGTAGAGCTCGATCCGGAAACTAGTCCCTGCATTTGATAATGAACTCGTTTACAATGTGCTGCACAGTGCCAAGAACTCAGAGCATGCTCTCCAGTTTTTCAGGTGGGTTGAAAGGTCGGGTCTTTTTAAGCACAACAGGGAGACTCATTTGAAAATCATTGAGACTTTAGGTCGAGCTTCAAAGCTCAATCATGCCAGGTGTATACTCCTGGATATGCCGAAGAAGGGCGTTGAATGGGATGAAGATTTGTGGGTTTTGATGATTGATAGCTATGGTAAGGAGGGGATTGTTCAAGAGAGTGTGAAAATGTTCCAAAAAATGGAGCATTTGGGGGTAGAGAGGACGATAAAGTCGTATGACACTCTGTTCAAGGTTATCATGGGGAGAGGTCGCTATATGATGGCCAAGAGGTATTTTAACAAGATGTTGAGTGAAGGAATAGAGCCCACTAGGCATACTTATAATCTTATGATTTGGGGATTTTTCCTTTCCTTAAGGTTTGAGACGGCGTTAAGGTTCTTTGAGGAAATGAAGACTAGGGGGATTACGCCTGATGTGGTTACGTACAATACTTTGATTAATGGTTTTTGTCTAGTGAAGAAGATGGAGGAGGCGGAGAAGTATTTCACGGAGATGAAGGGGAGGAATATAGAACCTACAGTGATAACTTATACAACTCTGGTTAAGGGTTGTATTTCTAGCGGGAAAGTCGATGATGCATGGAATTTATTGAAAGAAATGAAGAATGTAGCTATCAAACCAAATGCAATAACCTACTCCACCTTGTTGCCTGGGCTATGTGAGGCAGAGAAGATGTCTGAAGCTCATGAAGTTTTGAAGGAGATGGTGGAAAAGCATATTGCTCCAAAGGACAATTCAATATTCATCAGATTGTTGTCTGGACAATGCAAGGTGGGTAATTTGGATGCAGCTGCTGATGTACTCAAATCCATGATTAGATTGAGTATTCCAACCGAAGCTGGGCATTACGGAGTCCTGATTGAGAATTTTTGCAAGGCGGGTTCATATAACAGAGCTGTTAAGTTGTTGGATAAGCTAGTTGAGAAGGAAATCATATTGAGGCCACAGAGTACTTTACATATGCAGCCATCTGCATACAATCCAATCATTAAGTATCTTTGCAACAATGGTCATACAAGTAAAGCCGAGAGTCTTCTAAGGCAGCTAATGAAAACTGGTGTTGAGGATTCACTTGCATTCAATGATGTGATCTACGGGCATTCTAAAGAAGGCTCTACTGATTCGGCTTATGAGCTACTGAAGATCATGGTTAGAAGAAAAGTTCCTACAGATCCAGTTGCTTACGAGCAACTCATCAAGAGCTATTTGGCTAAGGGTGAGCCTGCTGATGCTAAAAGAGCTTTGGATGGCATGGTTGAGAATGGGCATGTACCATCTTCATCTTTATATAGATCTCGGTCATGGAAAGCTTATTTGCAGATGGAAGAGTTCAAACTGCAAGCAAGGTGATGATGACAATGCTGGAGAACGGTATCAAAGTGCACATGGATTTGATCACTAAAATCCTAGAAGCCCTCCTCTTGAGGGGTCATGTGGAGGAAGCCCTGGGAAGAATTGAATTGATGATGCATTCTGGACTTGCACCTAATTTCGATAATCTGTTGTCGGTTGTGTGTGAAAAGGACAAGACAATTGCAGATTTGAAGTTGTTGGATTTTGGTTTACAGAGGGATTGTGACATAGACTTTAAATCCTATGATATGGTTTTGGATGCTCTTTTGGCAGCAGGGAAAACCTTGAATGCATATTCACTTTTATGTAAAATAATGGAGAAAGGAGGAGGAGTTATTGATAAAAGTTGCCGTGAGGATTTGATTAAATCTCTAACCAATGAGGGAAACACTAAGCAAGCTGACATTCTCTCCAGAATGATCAAGGAAAAGGATAAGACTTCTGGCAGCAAGAAAGGGAAGAAACGTGTTACTGAAGCATCATTAGCGTAATGAACTTTTTGGTCTCACCGCAGCAGGTGGTTAAAGGTAGTTTTTTTTTTTTTTTTTTCACTGGCCCTTTTGGATTTGATTTTGTCTTAATAATTATAAACCATAATTTGCAGCAGGTGTTTGTTAAGGTTTTGTTTTTTCATTTTGGTGTTAACTAATGCAGTATTTCTTAAATAGCAGTGTCTTTGATCCTTTTAAAGACGGTATTTGATGCGTATAGATAACCTGTTTCAAGCATTGCTGACTACTGAACTGCCTGATTTCACTTGTTTTGGTGTTGAATTTGGTGTAGCCTTGGAGTTGCTCTTAGCTTGCTCTCTCTTCTAACTCTCTAAGGTGTTCTGTACTAGATCTCCCAAGATACTCAAGCAAGTTTCAGTAAATTATAACTACTCAAATTCCTTACAATTGGTGAAATCCCGTGTACATCTTGTTGTGTTATCATTTTGTAAATGCAGATCTAGCTTAAATCGATTTTCCTTGTTATGTTAAATTGAAACCTACGGCCTTTTGATCCAGCAGTTTTTTTAAATTTTATTTTTTTTCAGAGAAAAAATAATTTTGTTTCAATTTCTGGGATTTCAGAATTTTTAAAAGTGATTTAATAGCCGAAGAATGCACCGTGGAAAAGTGCATAAAGTTGGGGGGATGACCACGGTAGATGATTTTATCCATAAGATAGACATAAATATTGATGCATTCCGAAATATACGGTAATTTATAGTTGTTTGGATGGCTTTGGAAGTGAATTTATATCTAGGATTTTTAAAATTTCCGGACAACTTAAAATTTCCACGGGCTTATCTTTAAAATCTAAAGCATTTCCTGTAGCATTGACATAGAGAATGTTTCTATTTACACACACATAGTGTAGCAACAGACCAATAAACGAAACAATGTAATTATCCCTTCAATACAATTGTAACATATAAATGTTGTACAAGCAATATCTACACATAACAAATGATGCATTAAAAATAGAGATAGAAACAAGATTACAACATAGATAATTAACAGGAAAAAAATAGAGTATAAGAATTAATTTAATATCTACTAATATAAGGTAAATACCATATACCAATCATTGCCATTGCCAATTGTATTTTGTGATCCTAACTCGTGAAATCGACAAGTATTAGAATAGAATTTGATACAACATTTGTAATTTGTATATGATTTTATTTATAATGTATCTAATGTCACGTTTCATGTTTTCATTTGATGCAAATGAAATGCTCTAATAAAGAGTATCCGACGTAAAATTTCCCGTAAATACAAGACAGCATTATGGACTTCACATGGGTTTGCAGAACATGGGATGGTGCACTGTACTTTTGATTCCTTTTGTCCAGCAGGTATTCAATATTGATGAACGGAAGAACGTACACAGAAATAATTATATTTGTCCCCCTTATTTTTTCCCCTCAAAATTGCTCTATAGTTTTTGTATCTGATAGTTTTGGTCCCTACCTATACAACTATACTTTTTGTTACATTTTTTTGACACTTAATAGATAACGATTATATATTTAACTCTATGCATGTATTATGTAACACATTCATATTGGTCGATAAACAATTATAAAGTTTGACGATGTTGGTACCTTATATTTTCATAATATGCCGAAATATCCCTTATATTTTTCATAATGACATTTTAGTCCTCTAACAATATATATTATTGTTACACTATTTGGACACTTAACGGATCTACCGGTGAGTCAAGTGTTAAGCGTCTTAAAATGTAACAAAAAAAGAAAGAAAAAAATATAGTTTTTTTCAAGGAAAAAATGTTATAGTTAGGGAACCAAAATTAATGTCAATATGGAAGATACGAGGTATGTTTGAGAAAATGAAGAAAAATAAGAGATTATAAGTTTAAATTTCCTAATAAAGTAAGTTTTGTTATTATTGAATCTCTTATCTTATGACTACTGTCCATTTCCTTAATTTAAAATGATAGTCTATTTTTTAATTTTCACCGTTGGAAACGTATATAAATAGCTATATGTCTTGGATCAAATTTTTTTTAGTATACCATAATTAATGTGTAATTAAAGACTTTTCAAAGTAGATAAGTCGATACAAGGTATTGAACTCTCACCCACAACCTCAAAACACAAGGCTGTCACTACAACACTCTAGCTATTTAAGTGTGATTTCTCCGGTGAGAAGTGGTGGTTGCTATGAACTCACGGTGGTCGGACTCAGATAGTATGAAGGCGGGTTCATAAGTCGACAAATTGGCCGATTGTGTCTGCTTATATTAATTATGTCATCCCTATTTGGTTACAAGCGTGCCACTATATATAGGCGGATTGTTAATGATGTTTAGGCTAAGTATGACAAGACATAAATAACCATGACGTGACATAATTAAGTACAATCAAAGGATTAAGTGTCCCACGAGTCCAATGCAGCGACCTCGGTTGTTACGGGACCAATATCTTGATTGTCTTGTGTATTGTCTTGATAAACGCCAAGTCTGAATCCTGTTCGCAGGGTATAGCGGGCACGAGTTGGAGAGAGCCGGAATCAGCTTCCGACTAACGGGGTTTCTGCGAGTAGCTTGAGCAGGTGAATTGAGACGTGATCCGGCATGTGGTCATGCGGATTGGACACAGTGGTAGCCGGTTGGCGGCGCGAGACCCTAGCTCGGTCGGCACGTAGATCCGTAAGATCGTTTTACGGGTTCGGTATGTCAATCCTAAAATGTAAGTCCATTTGGGATATTTTTCACACATATTAAAAAAGTTGGCTAAATTGGTTATGTGTCATTAATTTTGATGAAATTGTCTAAAATAACTTTTGACTATTATTAATGTAAAGTAGTGGAAAGTGGATGGATACATAATAAATGATGGGGTAAAAGGAGAAAAATATTAAAAAAAATGTTTCATTGGTTATCTAAATGGATTTACATTATGGGACAAACCAAAAAGCTAAGTGAACTTACATTTTGGGACGAATGTAGTATGTACCAAATTTATCCTAGCCTGACACCAAGAATTTGTTACAATGAGGTTATTGGAGTTTAAAACGAAATTTTTGATCCAAAGTTTCGTTTTAGTGGGGTTATCAGAGCCTAAAATTGTAATTTTTAATCCCAAAATGAAATTTTTTTTTACAACAAAACTACATTGTTTTAATACTATAAAAAATTTATCCGGATCTACGTGGGGTCACGTGACCCACCTTGAAATATATAAATCCGCCCGTACAAACTAAAATTCGTCTCGTGGTCGCTCCATATTTGTCGAGTGATTGTGTAGCAAAATCTGAACAATACACTTTCAATATATATTGAAACTGTGTGTTACATATTGCGTCATATAATCACTGTGTAAAAGTAGAATGATTAAAGAAGACTTACTCTTATCCCTCCACGCTTTATGGCAATTCAAACGCATGAGGATCCAACTCAAATTTGATATCTATCTGTAAATTTTAATATTTTTAATGAATAATATAAATGTTATCAAAATTTAATGTGGTATCAATTGACGTCTCAAATTTGAGAAAGACAAAAACCTTCGCCAACAATTCACGTGTGCGGGTGAAGAACCTCTACTTATAATAATATTGTTAGATAATTTTTTTATCAATTTATACAATAATACTATTTTATAGTATCGGAACATTTATAAAGTTGATGAAATTGATACTACTAAATTTTGATACATATGGCTGGAGATCATATAATTTTTTATTCTTAAACTCATTTTATTTCTACTCTATCACTTACGATAAAAATGCAAATTTAAAAAATATACGAATATAAAAAACTATAATTTATGCCACTTAATACGAAATTCCTACCACAATTGCACAATAAAATCTGCATATTATTATTATTATTGATTATTATAGTTAGCATTTTGATAGATATTGAAAAAAAAATTAAGAATGTTTTTTCTTTTCTTTTTGGACTGTAAAAAAATAGAGAAGGGTAATTCCGTCAATGCGAATTGAACCCTACATCACACTATAAATCCCCTGCTTATTTTCATTTCACCACAGGGATTAGCCTGTTCACCATAACCCTCCGCAGCTTTTCAGCTTGGCTTCCATAGCCACCACCATCTAAAACAACAACACCACCACCACCTCATCCACTTCATAACACGACCCCGATCCAGATCCATCAAGCAACCGTATACCATCTCATCTACTTCATAACACAACCCAGATCCACATTCATCAAGGAATCGAGCTATAAGAAGTTTGAGGGTATAATTTTCTATTCTTAGCGTCTATGGTTTATTGAAACATATCGTTTTCTAAAAAAGAAAATTGTGTTGAACGTGTTCTATGTAATATTCGATGCTTAGGTAGATTTGGCAATTCAAATTCCTTTATTTTGGTCTGGTTTGGTTTATATATATATAGTATATACAGGAACGCAGACCATGCCGGGTTTCATTAAAAATGAAGATTATACTGTTAAAGAGTTGTTGTTAGTCGTGTTAGGTGTGTTATTAAGTTTTCTCTGTTTCTTTTAATTATTTATTACCGGTTTTTTTATTTACTTAGATTTTCACTTTCAAATATTTAATTATGAGCCAGTATTTTTGTGCTGATTATATCCTGGGAGCATCTTAGAAATGAACAAAACATCATGGTTGTGAAATGAAGTCTTTTTTTTGTGTATTGTTTAATTTCTTGCAAAGTTTTAGATCTGCACTTAAAATTTTCACTTGATTTAAGAATAACAAAAGCTGTAGACAAATGTTATGTTGTTTAGTTGTTTGCTTTCTCAATTCAATCAAAGTAACGATTGTGTTATTGTGCTGTAGAACAGTACTTTTTTGCAGCAAAATTCAGACAAATGTTGATGTTGTTTGCTTTCTACTTATCATGGGAGTTTTAGTTTGAAATGTCATTTGATTAACGATTGTGTTATTGTGCTGAATTTTGCTGCAAAAAAGCACTGTTCTTGTGTTGTTTTTTAAATTATTAAAAGAAATTACTATGCTAGCTCGTATAAATTTCTGAAACTCTGATTCTAATTCGACTTTCATCTCCTTATAATTATTTTATCCATCTTGATGAGCTTTTGTTAACCTGCAAATATTTCGGGGATCGTCCGATCTTGCTTGGCTATAGTCGAGAAATTTTCAGTATACAAATCGTATTGTATACTCGGACTGGAATCCTGACTAGCCGAGTATGTATATTGTTTTATTTCTGTATGTTTATTAAATAATTAGAAGATTTTCTTTTTTTGCATATATTTTCCTAATCTATAATATAAACCCAGTATTGTAAATATATTTTAAACTTACCTTCATAAATTATTCAGTTTATCTAAGCTTTGGGATAGATGTTATTCATGTTTCTGTTCACATTGCAGGTTTTGACACATTTGAGAACACTCGAACTATGTCCCTGCTCATCTCAGAAGTCGACCATGGGGAGAATTATTATAAATGTTATAACAAACATTGATGTAGTCCGAAATATAGGTATATAACAATATATTTTTTATTATGATACTATCTTTTTTTTTCAGGGAATATTTTGACACTATTAATACAGAACATACGAGTGGTGGAAATAAGTTGGTAGTATGGCGTATATTTGAATTTGGAATTGAAAATGAATTATGTGCTTCTAAGTGCTTTTTGTGGTTGTCCATGTATTCTTGATGATGTATAGTTACTTACTGGGGCGGGGCGGAGCTATTGAGGCCTCCACATGTTCGTTATGATGTATAGTTACTTACTGGGGCGGGGTGGAGCTATTGAGGCCTCCACATGTTCGTTGCTTCCATTTCCACAAATCTCTACTGCTTTCCACAAATCTCGCTCTGTGTTTTGGAGAATTTTACGCTAATATTTATTGTGTTTTTAAGAATCCTTAATTTTTGGGATTTTGTTCTTTCTTTTTGTTTTTTTGACTTTAAAATGGATTTTGTCGGAGGAGGTTTGAGTTTCTAAAGGGATTTTGTCGTTTGAATGGTTTTTTTTTAATATATATTTTCTGATTTTGTTGGGATTTCATTATGTATTTGGATTTTTTTAGATATTCTTTGGTAGATATTTAGGAATTTGTTGTGATTCTCACTATATTTAGGAGGGATTTGTTTTTTTTTATTGATTGGATATATATCATATATGGAATGGATGACCATCTTGCGTTTTTTTTTTCTTTCTCCTTTTCATGCGATTCCTGAATCATTTAATCGACCCAAAAAGGTGACCGCCTTAATTGAATTTGAACCAGAAATTCTGGTTATTTGAATTCTAAAACCGCAATTGAACCGTTTAGTTTAGTTTACCAAATTGAATTGAACCAGACTGAAATATATGGTTTGGTTCTTGCTCGGTTTGGCTAACCGAAATAACGATCAACAATTACGGCTCGGTTTTTTCATTTGTCTGTAAATGGTTGGGATAACTTGAGCATTTTGTCTGTAAATTGTTTTTTCTTTTAGGTTTGGTTTTTAGATCGGTTATCGGTTCGGTTACGGATAATATGTAGAGTTAACCGTAACCGAACCGAAAAGATCCGTTTCTTTTTATTACTAAGCGAACCGAAAGCGCTTATAAATTGAACTCACTGAAGTACATTACTTACATGAATGTTTCTTTAATTTGACACACCTCTTTTGTGTCTTTAATTTGCGTTAGATAATATGAATCAGGCATTTTCTAAATAAGGTTTGAATATGTTGTGTCTTTATACATCTTTATCCAACATTGGCCTCTTAGGGGGTGCACAAACTAGCGTTTATTTCTTTTTACTTGTTTTGATGATATACATGTTAGAAATGTTGTTCTTTGATCCTACAATTATTTCACTATGTGTTTTAAATTGACTGAAAATGCTTTGATGATTATGAGGCAGTAGATGAAGAAGAATGAGAAGAATTTTGGTATTGGAATATGCTTTCTTTGAAGGTCTCTTTTAGCTTAGTGTTTGTTGGTCATCAGGTATTTGAACTTAAATTTAATTGTCAGGCATTTGTGTGTTAGACATTATACAAAAAGGGGAAAATTGAGTTACGGAGATCTGTCGAGAAGGATTTTGCAATTTCACGTCAGGACCTACGAATTTATTGAACCTGTGATGACTTTTTAAAGTATGACAAACCACAGGCTGTGCACAATTTCTTTCACATACATGAACACTTGGCATCATCTGTGATGCCATCATCTTCATTCAGGGCGTCATTCTCGTACTTGACTGTAAAGAGGGTGTCACAGGTGATCTGTAGACGACGTAAAAAGGGTGTTATAAATGATTAGTGGTTGATGAATAAGTTTGAGTTGTAGAAGGCAACGCTAGAATGATGGACACATTTTGAACTAATTGTTAAGTATTCGTTTGTTCGGTTTTAATTAGGCTCGGTTTCACAATTATTAAGTGTGAAGTTACATGGATTGGTTCCTTGACACACCTTTTGTGACTTGTGACTATTATAGATTAATCATTGTAATAACAAAAAAACAAAACAAAAAAAAGATTAATCATTGTTTTTATTTGAGTTTCCGATATACTTGTTTGTATGGGAGAAAAACTAGAGATTGACATTTTCGAATAGGTCTCGAGGTTGATATGTCCATGTTTGGCTGCCTCACGAAGGACTGTAAACAATTAATATACTGTTTGAACTAATGGACATATTAGGCTTAAATGTAAAACTTTGCAACACATTTTGAACTAATGATGTACTATTAGGCTTAAATTAAACACAGCAAGACCTGGACTGTCCATATTTGGCTGCCCCACGGAGGACTGCAAACGTTTAATAAAGATCAACAATTACGGCTCGGTTTTTTCACTTGTCTGTAAATGGTTGGGATAACTTGAGCATTTTGTCTGTGAATTGTTTTTTTTAGGTTTGGTTTTCAGATCGGTTATCGGTTTTGTTACGGATAATATATAGAGTTAACCGAAACCGAACCGAAAAGATCCGTCTCTTTGGTGTTTGGTTTATATTTGATAAGTTTTATATGTAAGAGTTATATGAATGCTATTTAGTGATTATCTTGTTCAAGATTACATGAACTTGTGTGCTTCCTGTATTCCTCACTAGCCGGGGTGCTTGTTCAAGATTATTATGCGTGGTCTCCCCTATATAATCATGTTTTAATGCAAGAGATAGCACTGTTGCAGTGTTCTGGAAGAAGGGCGACGACATCCTTCTATCATGGAAGATCAACAACAATTTTGTATTTGCGGACGAGGTCCTCCGTTCAAGTCACAATAAGTCACTTTTCTTTGCACGCATCAATGCCGTGATGAGGATGGTTGATGATAAGGGAGAAAATTGGATAGCGTTACACCGTATTCCCCCTTTCTCTCTTGCTACCCAAACAAAAATCTTGAATTTCTCTCTTGCTACCCAAACAAAAATCTTGAAATTGAATGGTATGATCCTCTTTGACCGGTAGCATTAATTATCTGTGTCTATCATTGATTATTTTTTTAACATTTTCTTTTTTTTTTCTTGTTGGTCATACACTGCAGATTTGGTGGTCGATACATTAAATGACAATTGTATAACCTTGGTCATCTACTTGAAAGACCGATTCCTTGAACTACTGTCCCGTACATGTCCCGTACATGGGTATCGGACACCGCGATAACAGCTTTCTACAACCGCAATCTAGGGGTGATTGCGGTAGACACGTGGTGCTTCAATGCGAGACGTCAGAGAAGTGTGGATAGTTATGACAAATTGATATTTGTCTCTCTCACGATTGTGCTCGCCGGAACGAGGCGAAGGGGCGTAATTGAAGCTGTGCAAGTTGCACTACCTGTTATGTTGGGGAACAGAGGATTCCACACGGCGCAGGACGCGATAGACAGTGTGGTCTCTTCCATCAACACGATCTTGATAGACGGATACATTGATTACAGCGCGAATGAAAATGCGTTTGTGATGCTATGTTTTGTGAACGACGTATTCGGTATCGCTCTCATCGAGATTAATGCCGATGGATCCGAGTTTGTCGGGGTGAGGCGAGGAGGCTACCCTCTATGTGTTAATGAGGGGTGTGGTGCTGAACACATGGCACAGTTTCAGGCACGTTGCCCGTTGGTGAGGGAAGTCGATATGGACACTATGGATGAGAGAGTTGTGGGATGGTATGCAGTTCGTTGCATATTAAGGCACTATCCTCATTACTAAGCCACCTATGCTGAGTTATTCTTCATTAAATTTGGTATTGCTGCGCATAGATGGCTGATGATTGGTCTGTTTTTGTCAAGTGTTTAACTGCTGGTTGGAATCTTTGATTTTGCTTATATATTAGTTTGTTTGTTTGTTTGTTTAGAAGTTATAATGGCTTGACTATGCCATTATGGATGATTAGCCATATTTATGTTTTGCCATTATGGGATGATTAGCTAGCATGAATATTATTAATTATGAGATGTAAGTGCTAACTCTGAAATATATAGATATATATATATATATATATATATGAAATGCTGAGTCCATGTGTCATTGCTTTAGTAATTTTCTTTCTTTTGTTTGTTGAAATGCGGCGTTTGAAGTGATTTTGGGGATGTTGGTTTGTGTTCTTAAGCGGGGGTGTTAGTGGATGATTGCATCCCGTATTGTGCTGTGATCAGGGGCGGAACTAAGTGAGGGGTGGAGTGGTCTCAAGCCCCCCCAAATTTTGAAAAAAAAAATATTATTTTTATTATTGTATTAGTAGTGGTGTTAATATTAAGTATGTTATGTGTCTTTTTCTTAAACAAAAGACCTTATATCCTAGTGGTTTCTCAAATCATTTTAGGTTATGTAATTACAGTTGTAAGTTGAAATCACTACCACGTATTTTTTTCGGATTTTTTTTTAGCTTTATATAGTATATATAAACACCACCTCTATATTTCTTTTCCAGGATTTATTTTAATTTTCAGAGTTTATATATCAAGACCATCCCGAAAAATTTTTCTGGTTCCCACCGGCTTTGATCTCTAGCTCTGCAAAACTTGGGAAGCTAGAAGCAGCTATGGAGTTGTATGAGGAGATGAGTGGATATAATATCCTTCTGGAAATATTAAGGAGGTTACTACTAGGTGTTTGGATTCTATGAGAAGTGCCAATATCCCATTCAATCCTATTATTAGCTCTTTGATGAACCTTTACACTAATTAATCTTGGATATTTGGAAGAAGCCCAGAAGACGTATCATTTGCTTCAATCATTTGACGATGGTGCTAATATGAATCTTATCTTTTCGACATATATATAGCCCGAAAACCAATCGAGAATGTGGTTGCAACCGCTCGTAAGAGCTTGGCCAAGCCGTATAGGTGGCCATGGAGGGTACTACTTCTAGTACTACTGTTAATTATGAGCTTTCATGACATGACTCTCGGTTTAATTTGATGTTATATGCATTAAATTAATACTAATAATATTGATTAACTTCAAAAAACGACACAACTTAATTTATCGAAAAATTTTGTGATTGAATTTTTAAGAATGAACCATTCTTTCAAGGTGTTAAATTGTGCTACACATTTCTATAAAAGGAAAATAAATATCAAGATTGTATGAAAAGCTACAGAAATACATTTCAGAATAGAAGTTCTTCAGATATGTAAGCGTAAAATAAATATCTAAGTAATTGGCTAGAGTAGAAGCTACTAGATGCATGTAGGGATTACTCAAAAAATCGAAATGTCTGGAAATCCTATTAGACACTTAAACTATCCAATGGGGGCTATAAATACACCACCACCACGTACTGTACTTAAGCAACCAAGCAATCAAGCATCAATATAATCAAATTCCTTTCTTCAATCTCTCCAACTTATCAATCATTATCCATCTCACACTCATCAATCCTAGCCTTCTCCATTCAACTCTCTACAAAATTCTAACAAGTGGTATCAGAGCTCGGTTTCGATACAACTACAACTGGGCGAAATCTACATCATGGCAGATTACACACTCCGCTCATCCATTCCGGTTCCACTTTTCCGAAGTGAAAATTTCGACTATTGGTTCATTAAAATGATAACCTACATTTGTGCTCAAGATTTATGGGATATCTAAGTAAGGGATTTAGCATCCCCGACGATATCTCAAATTTATCTACCCCACAAAAGAAAGAACTCAAGGAGAATCAACAGAAAGATGCTCAAGCATTATTAGCCCTTCAGTTAAGCTTGACTGAAGAATTGTTTCTAATAATCATGAGTGCCAATTAAGACGGCTAAATAAGCGATGGATAATTAAGTTGCAGGAGGAGTTTCAAGGCAATGAAAAGATACGAGTCTCAAAAATCCATTCATTGAGGAGAAATTTCGAGAATTTAAAAATGAAAGAATCAGAGAATGCTAAAGACTACTACACAAGAGAATTTATGTTTTTCATATTATCCATATTACTAATTTATTAATAAAGAAAGTGTTGTACCATTATTTTTTGTATTATAATATAAATTTATTATTTTTAGGTGGATTCTATTTGCAATCTCAGTTTTACTATTGACATATTTTTTTGATTATTATTTTTATTCCGGTACCACACATATTATTTTTTTACTTCCGGCGCCACACTAGAAACGTCAATGTAACTTACGTTCTTTTTCGATATCAACGTCAGTAGATTGACGTTTCTAAGTTGTGACACTTTTATAACGTAAACGCCGGTGCCAGTGACTTTCGTTTTTAAACAGCATGTCAATGGCATTGTTGTTGCTATTGAAAATCAACACTGACGTTACGTTCATTATAAAATTTTGTGGAGTCGAATTAATTTTTTATGGTGCCGGGAATAATAGGACGCCAGTAGTATAAATGAAGCGGCCAATAGAAACCCCTTATTTTATTACTTTGCATTTGAACATCTGTGCAACTAAAATTATATAACGACGACATTGATAACATTTAATTAAAGTAATGATGATAACGACGACATTGATTACATTAAACATACTATGATTAACATTGTTTAATGACTCTTGAAGCGCGCTCCAGCTTTCGATCTTGAGCCGCCATCCAAGCGCGAATACCTTCATTTAAGAGAATTTTTTGTGTAGAAAGTCTCAAATTCCGGATCTTCCGCTGCGCGAATTTCCTGAGAAACGAAATCATAGGCACGTAGGTTCAATCATAACAATAATAATATTATATTAATTTCCCTCAAAAAAATAATATATTAGTAATATTACAATAAACAACGTTTAAAATTAATTATAACGAGCACATCGATCGATTAAATAATTACGATAAAATATTACAATACACAACGTTGAACATTAATGCTACTGACCGCAACAATTAACTTAAATTATTACATTGATAAAATGTTATTCTATTTAGGACTACTCGTCTCGACGTCTCTGCTCGTCATGTAGATAATTTGCATATTCCTGGGAATGTGTTCGATGTGTTCGTTCTACATGCATTTCCTGGGAATGATATCTATACTTTGCATATTCCTGGGAATGATATCTATACTTTCGATCGCAAGCGTGAAAAATTGAATGATACACTTCCCCGATAATTTCAAAAGTATGTTGTTCTTTCTACATTTAATTATTTTTAATTTACTTATGGCACCACGCATTTATTTCTTCGTTTTACTTTCGACACCACACTAGGAACATCAGTGTCAGTGACGCGCGTTTTCGATAACAACGTCAGTGGACACCAGTGATACATTTATAACTATAATAACAGTGTCACTGACGTTGTTAATGAAAACCAACTTTAATGCCAGTGACGCGCGTATCGAAAAATAACGTATTTGTGCCTAAGCTGGCATGGGGCAAGAGGGCTTATGACCCCCTCGAAAAATAACGTCTATGTGCCATTCCGCTTGGAGTTGGAAGCAATGCAATCCATGGGAATATGTCGGCTTTATACCGTTCCATTATTGTAGCAAATACTTCGGGCATTGTCTCCATTTAATTCGACGCTGAAGACTACAAAGCTCGTCTGAACTCGGCTTGCAAAGCTCTCAGTTTTTTCCACATATCTTCTACTCAATGAATTTCATGTGAGGCTTTCTCCCCCACATGATGATGATGATGTAATCTACGGATAAATAAATCTGTCACTCTTACCATTTTCATCCTCCAACTCCAAGGAGGTGATCGTCGAGTGTCCGCTACTGGAGGAGCCTCCGCTACCTGGTTCGTTAATGACAGCTAAATGCTTTTCGATGTCATGGATCTCCAATTCCCTTGTGTATATATCGTTGTATTTGGCTTCATGATTAGAAACTATGTAGTCTGGGTCCATGACGGTAACCTGATAATTTAAAAGAGTGAAGTTAGACGACACTAATTGGTAGTGAATAATAATATTAGGCAATGCAAAACAGCCTTCTTATTGGGTCGATGAAATTGATTAAAAAGAACTTACCCCAATCTCATTAGCTTTGAACTTCTTCCCCAACAAATGCTGAAAAGCAGAAATTGCAGCCTGCCAAAAATAGTAGAGTAATAATCAGCACAATAATTAATCAACATCTAAAGTAAATGCATAAAGCAAGCTTATCCCCTTTTTGTTTTTATTCTATTCTGGGAACTTCATCCTAGTTCAGTATACTTCTTCAAATCACTCAACTGGCAAATGGTCAAAAACAGCTATTAGGTGTCATTCCTTTTACCTGTATAGTTTCATCCATGGTAAAAGCCACATCACTTTCCATTTTCTCTCGTAAAAACTTGATGGCCTTTTTCTCATCATACTCAAGTGCCTGTTGAGAGTGCCAACAATACCGGTGAGCATCATGTCTAAACAAAAAAACACCAGAAACAAAAACAACCACCAGCACCATAACTTAAAGAGAACAATCATTGAGCAATCATTAAAGTGCTCAATATATTGGCAAACCAAAAATGGGATCCCGCCAGCGTTTCTATCAAGTACTGGATGGACGATACTGGCTTTCTTGATATTTATTCACTAGCCGTCGTAGGTTACCTTAGTTGTTCTGGACTTACTAAAATGATGTACTACGTCCAAGATTCATTATATATTGAAGCTGTGTTACATAACAAATAAGACGCCTTTATATTAAAGCTATCGAGTGTGTCTATTATTGATGACGGTCAAATTATACCCGTAAAAGTCATCAACGTTGACCTTAAATCGAGTTTAATAATATGTATTTTTTATTAAATCACATGTTTATATGGATTAGTTAATGTTTTGTGATTTATAAAATATAATTTTGTATTTATCCATTTTTTATTGGTATTTATCTGTTTTTATTTATAAATCGGTATTTTTCCGTTTTTATTATATTTATCCGTTTTATTTAAATATGATTTATTTTGGGATAAATATCTATTTTGTAGATTTGGATAATTATGGAGGATAAATACAAATGAAAGAATTAAATCTCAAGATAAATCAAAGGAAATTCAAGATAAAGATCGGATAAGCACGAAAAGATGAGTAAGGCACTCCAAGATGGCGCCAACTTTGAGGATATGCATGAAGGGGGGGCGCACTTCATCTTTTCTTGATCGGCCGGGAGTTATCTCTTATTTGTTTTGACATTTTGAAGTAAATCTCTTAATTAACTTGAACCCCTATAAATAAAGGCATACAATACACGCCTTTTACATCTCAATACATACACACAATTCATAATTAAATCTTCAATTTTTCTTAGAGCGAGTTTTTATGCAAGTTCTTCAATAATGTAAGTTCTTGTATTTATTTGTTCTTAGTTCTTTGTAATTAAGCCCCCAATTATTGTTTATTGTTTGAGGTTGTTCGTTCTTCACCGAACGATGTAGATGTAAGGATACGATATGAGGAAGTGGGGATTCCTTGTCTATAAGGATCCACACGCCCAGATCTGTATCCGGAGACCTATAGATGACTTTGGTATGATCGACAACCGTGTTTTTAGTAGATCTATATAATTGCTTTATGAATCTCTATTCTATCCGTTACGTATGTAGAAACGCTAAGATTTAGTTTTTTGCCGCGTCAATCTAGCCACGTCTTTATGGTGTGATTGTCCACCTAGAATTTCTTATCTTAGTAGGTATGGCTACGGCTACGTTGCTCGTCTGTTTTAATTAGCGTATGATTAGGAAATACCAATATAGGGCTCCTAGGTCGGCTCATGAATTGATCTTCCGGGACTTTCAGCGAGATCTAGATCTGTTCTGTATTAGGGAATTGAGCTCACCCGATTGTACGTAAATCGTAGATTAATATGAGACCGTCCGGGTAATTGTTAATGGGACGAGGCGATGCGATCGCTTAGGAAGTACGCCTGAACAAAGGAATGTTGCCTAGGTGATGAATACGGTTAATATCGGCATCCCTAGTTTTGTAAGCGTGCGAGTCATATGAGATGGAGGCCGAAAAAGCGAAGTCACGTAATGTAGCATAGTGATCTAGATGGCCTACCCGGAGCTAGATCTAGTTTAGGGGATGACTCTCGTAGCCAATATAAAAGAAATACGAATCGGGTTAATAGTTGTCGAGTATCGCTTAATTATATAGAATCTCTAGATCCAAACGATAACTTAATAATTGGGGAGGTTAATTACGTTGTTTATGTGTTGTGTCGAGTCGTGTCCTTTACTTTTCTTGTCTTTTGTTGGTCGTAGACCGCTTTGTGCCCTTGACATGAATGATTAGTTGTTTGTATATAAATGACCCACAATTGGTTCCCTGTGGGATCGACCTTGATTCACTATAGCTATACTACGATGGACCTAGTCCTCTTGCTAGTATTGGTTTTGGTGGTCAAGTATTTTAATTTCACTTGATCTACGTCATCAATTATACACTCCCCAAATATGCTAGATTCAGAATTATCTAGGTAAAAAATGGTTGCATTCACCAATACGTTGATTTTGGGGTAACATGTGCTACATAACAAATCAGACACTAGGCATGCTGCTATAGGGGTATTTGAAATTTAAAGAGAGAGATACGAGAATATAGATTATGAATCATAAAGCCGATGACACTTTAGGCTAAAAAAATCTTTCAGTACATGATGCTTGCTCACAAAATACATGACTCCAAAGTTGCGTCAACTCCGTTTACCTGAACAGTCTCATTGATCGTAAAAGTTGCATCACTTTCCATTTTCTCCTGTAAATACTTTATGGTATTTTTTTCATCACATTGAGCAGGTGCTGGGAAAGGGAACGGCATAACTTTCTGCAAATACTGCAAATGAGCTCAAAGCGTCATTGTTGAAACAAACAAAAGTAAATACTATAAAAGAAATACAAAAGTACTGTAGATTTTTAGGAGAAGAAAGAAGAAGATTAAGAAGCAAATTAGCTTTCTTGGATGTATTATTACAGGATATGCAATGCTCTAATATATAGAGTAGTTTACAAGAGTAATAAATGAGTGGTTGGAGTTGTCTACCCCACACAAATGCAACAGCAGCTAATAAATGTATTGAGACACACAATTTATCCAACTAAATTTATGGCATAAACGGTACTCAGGAAAGAGAAAATAAATATGTCTAATGGTAAGCGATGTTCCAACAGGATTTGTACCGCCACCGGTAAGCTACCACCCACATCAGCAAACCGTTTACCCTCCACCAGTCAGTGTTTACCCTCCGCCAGTTAGCGTTTACCCTCCACCAGTGAGCCATCCCTCACCGCTAGTGTTTCACCAGCAGCATCAGTCTTTCTACCCACCTCCTGCAAGTCATACCCCTCGACCTACCGTACAACTTTCACCGTGTTTCGACCATCAGCATGGTTTTGGTTACCCACCCTTTGGTCTCCAACAACCTCAGCCAACTCCTCAGCAACATCAGAATTACCACCAAGGATACTACCCTTTTCAACCTGAACCTCAAGTGAATCCAGCTTACCCTCAGCAACAGCAGTACCAGCAGCAAGTACCTTTCGGCTATCCTCCGGTTTACCCACCCGTGAGACCAACATTTGAGCAAGCACCGGCTGTGGATTGGTATACCAAATTGAGAAGGAATCGGGTTGAGAACTTCTATGGAAACGTCGAACATTCAAAGGCCGAGGAATAGATAAGCAGCTTCGAGAAGGCATGCAGGAACATTCATGTGCCTGAGACCAAGATGGCACAACTGGCAGTTAGTTTTCTTTTGGGTGCATCAGAAGCTTGGATAGATGCTATACAGAGTAGCAATGGCAAAATAACAGACTGGGAAGCTTTCAAAGCTATGTTCTTCAACGAGTACTTCCCGGCAACAGTGCAAGCGGATAAGCAAGTCAGTTTTTGAAACTCAAGCAGGGTAATCTTTTGACGGTATCTCAGTATACCAATAGGTTTAACGAGTTGGGACGGTTCTATCCCGAGCTTATGAAAGTGGAAGAAAGGAAGATGGCCCTTTACAGGGAAGGATTGGCTTATGAGATTCAGTCTGGCATGTTGGGATTTACAGTAAGGAACATGGCGGAATTGCTGAATAAAGCCTTGGAGGTTGAGACCTTCAGGAAGAAGGCCACAGTTGTCATTGGAAACAAGCGGAACTTTGGGACTAGTCGGGGAAATTATCGAGGAGCGCCGCAGCAGAACGTCAAGAAGACAACGGCTTCCACGGCAGCTAAAACCCTAAACAGTGCACCCCTGTGTCCTAAGTGCAATAGAAATCATTCGGGAGAGTGCAAGCAAAATACTAATGGTTGCTACGTTTGTGGAGAGCCAGGGCACTTTTCTAGAGCGTGTCCAAACAGAGGAAACAAGGGCAATTCGGGCCAGGGAAACGGTATAAGCGGCCCAAGCTGACCAGTCCGAGTTTTTGCAGCTGATGCTAGGGACGCAGACCCAGAGGACGATGTTAACTCAAGTATATCGTTGCTATTTTATTTTATTAAGATATTTTTATAGCACGTTTATTCATGCTGTAACTTTATTTAAACGAATGAATATGTATCCTAGGTGCGATAATGTTAGATAATCTAGTGGTCAGAGCCTTGTTTGATGCGGGAGCGTCTAACACTTTTGTGTCGACCAAGGTAGCTAAGAAGTTGAGTTTACCTTCGGAACCTTTGAGAAACACTTTGGAAATAACTACACCGTTAGGGAAGGTAACAAAGGTAACTAGGATGATACCTCAGTGGAAGTTCGAGTTGGATCTTATCGATGCAAGAGTGATTTCACAGTTTTAGACTTTTCGGATTTTGTTGTAATCCTTGGGATAGATTGGATATCCGAGAATTTTGTTCATCTAGATTGCTGAGAGAAGAAAGTGACCTTTAAAGTACCCGGGAAATCAGATAAGACGTATCAAGGGAATGTGTACAAGCCGAGTAAGAAGCGACATCCGATAATTTCAGTGGTCAAGGCAATCAGAGCTTGTCAAGGGGGTTGTGAAGGCTACTTGTTGTATGCAGTGGATGTGGAACAAGTGAAGCCCAAGCTTGAAGAAACTCTGTAGTGAGAGAGTACCCCGAGGTATTTCCGGAAGAGTTACCGGGAAACATGCCGGATAGGGAGATCGAATTTGAGATCAAGTTGATACCGGGAGCGGCACCGGTTGCTAAGGCACCCTATAGAATGGCACCGGCTGAATTAAATGAGTTGAAGGCTCAACTTAAGGATATGCTTGAGAGGAACATAATTCAGCCTAGTACTTCGCCTTGGGAGCCCTGTTTTGTTCGTGAAGAAGAAAGATGGTAGCATGAGGATGTGCATCGATTATAGAGCATTGAATAACCTTACCATCAAGAATAAGTACCCTTTGCCAAGGATAGATGATCTGTTCAACCAGTTGCAAGGCAAGAAAGTGTTCTCTAAGATTGATCTTAGGTCCGGATATCATCAGTTGAAGATCAAGGTGGCAGATATACCGAAGACGGCTTTTAATACGAGGTATGGACATTATGAGTTCTTGGATATGCCTTTTGGACTCACTAATGCTCCATCTGCATTTATGGATTTGATGCAGCGAGTCTTCATGCCGTACTTGGATAAGTTTGTGATAGTGTTCATAGACGACATCCTAGTATATTCTAAGGACGAGAAAGAACACGAGGAACACTTAAGGATAGTGTTGGATACTTTGAAGAAGAATCAGTTATTTGCTAAGTTCTCTAAGTGTGATTTTTGGTTGAAACAAGTCAGTTTCTTGGGTCAGGTCATTTCTGGAGATGGTATACAAGTTGATCCAGCAAAGATTGAGGCAGTTGAGAATTGGCCCAAACCTACAACAGTTTCAGAAGTAAGGAGCTTTCTTGGTTTGGCTGGCTACTATAGGAAGTTTGTGCAAGACTTTTCGAAGATAGCTACTCCACTCACTAAGCTTACGCAGAAGAATGTGAAGTTCGAATGGACTAGCGAGTGTGATGCAGCTTTTCATACCTTGAAGGATAGGTTGACTACGGCCCCAGTGTTGGCAGTTCCGGAGATTTTTTATAACTACGATGTCTACACGGATGCTTCGGGACAGGGTTTAGGTTGTGTGTTGATGCAAGGGGGAAAGTGATTGCTTATGCATCTAGGCCAGTTGAAGGTGCATGAGAAGAACTACCCGACACATGACTTAGAATTGGCAGCAGTAGTGTTTGCATTAAAGACTTGGAGGCACTACTTGTATGGAGTCAAAGCGAGGATCTTCACCGACCACAAAAGTTTAAAGTATTTCTTCACTCAAGAGAATCTGAACATGAGACAACGGAGATGGCTAGAGTTCGTAAAGGATTATGATTTGGATATTCAGTACTATCCAGGCAAAGCCAATGTAGTGGCAGATGCTCTAAGCAGGAAACCAGTATTTGCAGTTTCAAGCGTCGAAGTTGTGGCAGAAAGGTTAGGTGGGCTGGAAATCAGCAGGTTTGATCAGATTGAGGATCGACAGTTTGTGGCGCCGTTGCTAGCAAGATCCGAGTTGATGGATGATATTCGGGAAAAGCAAGATGAAGACCCGGCTTTGGTTGATTTGAAGCGAGTTGCTTAGAGAGAAACCTACGGTGGGTTATGTCTTGGATAAGAATGGAAACCTTTGGTACCAGGATCGTTTGTGTGTGCCTAATGTTGGCGACTTAAGACAGAGGGTTATGGAAGGAGGCACATAGGATTGCTTTTGCAGTTCATCCAGGTGCTACCAAGATGTATCGGGACTTGAAGGAGAAGTTTTGGTGGCCCTCGATGAAATTGGAAATAGCCAAGTTCGTAGCAGAGTGTGACATTTGTCATAAGGTGAAGGCGGAGCATAGAAGACCAGGAGGAATGCTTAAGCCCTTGGATATCCCTGAATGGAAATGGGATAAGATCACGATGGATTTCATTACCGATTTACCAAGGACAAGAGGTGGGCATGACGCGATTTGGGTAATTGTGGATAGACTGACTAAGTCCGCCCATTTCTTACCGTATAAGGTTGATATGCCTTTGAAGAAGATGACGACACTATACTTGGATAATATAGTGAAGTTACACGGAGTTCCTATCTCTATAGTCTCGAATCAAGATAGTCGATTCGTCAGTCAGTTTTGGAAGAGTTTACAAGAAGCCTTTTGAACCAAGTTAGATTTGAGCACGGCTTTTCATCCTCAGACAGATGGACAATCTGAGAGGACCATCCAAACACTTGAGGACATGCTAAGAGCTTGTGTTTTGGAAGTAGGCGGATCATGGGATGATTATCTACCGGTAGCAGAGTTTGCCTACAATAATAGTTATCATGCAAGTATAGGCATGCCACCGTTTGAAGCATTGTATGGAAGAAGATGTAGAACGCCGCTGTTTTGGGATGAAGTTGGGGAAAGACAGATCACAGGGCCGGAAATGGTTGAACAAGCTAAGGAAATGGTCCAGTTGGTTAAGAAGAATCTGAAGGCAGCACAGGACAGGCAGAAACGTTGGGCAGACGTTAGGAGAAGACCTTTTGAGTTTGAAGTCGGTGATAGAGTGTATCTGCGAGCTTCACCGATGAAGAGAGTAAAACGCTTTGGACAAAAGGGAAAGCTAAGTCCAAGGTATGTTGGACCATTTGAAATTCTGGAAAGGATTGGACCGTTGGCTCACAAGCTTAAGTTACCAGAATCGATGTCAAGGGTCCATAGTGTGTTTCACGTTTCAATGTTGAAGAAGTATCTGACGAGGAATGATGTTGAAACTACAATTGATCCGGAAATTCTACAAGTCAATCTTGCTTATGATGAGAGACCGATCAAGATCTTGGACAGGAAGGAAAAGATGATTAAGAGACGGATGATCCCATTGGTTCTGGTTCAGTGGAGCAATCATTCATCCGAGGAGGCAACTTGGGAAGTTGAGGATGATATGATCAGTGAATTCTAAGAGTTCGTGGATCAACAGGTATGTTCTAGTTTCGAGGACGAAACTCCTTTTAAGGGGGGATGAATGTAATATTCCGATTTTCGGGAAAGGGCAGACGTGTCATTTTGCGAAAACGAAATATTATTATTTCTTGTCTTTTATGGGAGTTAAGTATTTAGTAGAGTATGTATATATATATTTTCGAATTATATTTATATATATATATATATATATATATATATATATTTAAGGGATTATTCGATTTTGGTAATTAAAGGACAATTAAGGAAAAATGGATTTATGGGAAATTGGTATTTAAGGAAAATTACACACAATAATCTCATAACCTAGACACAAATTCGAAATCAGTTTTTCATCTCCTCTCTCGCGCAATTTCGAGAAGAGAAAAAGGTTAGGAGAGTTTTCACAATAACTGAAGCAGTTCCTGACCGTTATCAGATCAGACGAGAGATTTGGGATCGTTGTGAGAAGGGCAACGCTTGGAGATCAGATTGTTGAGAAGTGTTGCAGATTTTCGTGGCTGTTTAATCTGGTTTTTTGCTGCAATTAGGTAAGAAACTCTTCCTATGATCCCGGTTATGATTCATAAAGTTTAGATTATGTTTTTGAGACGTGTAAATGCTAGTAAAAGATGTGTTTTTCGTTGATCATGGATCCTAGGTAGTCGTGGAATGATTAGATATGTTTTTCTACGTTTTACTATGTTGAAAACGAGGTTAATTAGGTTAAAAACGGTTCAAAAATCGAGTTTTGACGATCTTAGCGTTTTGGGAAAAACCCAGGCGGACGGGCGTCTGAATTAGGCAGACGGGCGTCCGAGACCCTAGTAGCCCAGACGGGCGTTTGCAATAGGCAGACGGGCGTCTGAGGTTGGATTTTTTATTCAGGATGTAGCTGTTTTTGGCAGACGGGCGTTTGGCATTTAGTGGACGGGCGTCTGATTACGGACGGGCATCCATAGGGTTTCAAACGGGCGTCTGGCCTGTTTTACCTTGTCTTTTTTACGGTTTTATCATTCTAGTTTGGTTTCGGGTTTTATAATCATATTATTATTGTTTTAAACCCTTATTTATGATATGATATCATTGGTTAACATAAACAAGCCTGAATTGAACTTCTGATTCGTTCAAGTAAAACACCGAATGTACTCTTAAAGGGAGTTGAAGTTCGGATCCGTCGGAAGAGCATGATAGGCTTGTGCATTGATGAGTTAGCATTCATCAATGTCTGTGTTATTGCTAGGCCTTGTTGATGTCTAGTGGTCTAGGAAGAGAGTAGTAAATGTGAGGGAGATTAATTGAAAACACATAGGTGGTTAGTTAATCATTCTAATAAAATTACGTATTTGACTAGTAAAAGATTAAAGAACATGTCTCTCTTGGATAGGCACCAGTCTATATCGCGATGTGTGTGCTACCTCTGAAGGTGGGAGAACTCCGTAGGTCAAAAAAACCCTAAGTACGGAGGGACTTCACTGAGGTGTGCGTGCTATCGGAGCCTACCTATTCTAGACTCCGTGGATATTGGTGTGATCCACTAATATGTTGCCAAGAGTGTCCCAAAAGTGGATACGCGTAGTGCCCTTGAGTGCGGTTGTAACATAGATAAGTTAAGTAGAAACGTTTAGTCAATTCATGTTGATGGACATGAGATAACCTTAGATTGAGTCGGTCAAACATAAACAACTAAACCTTTAAATATCTTTTCTTTATAAATTGTAAGCTCGTTATCATAAATTCTCTTTCTTATTAAGTACGTTGTACTTACCTCAAATGCATGTTTTCTATGTGTTTGGGGATGAGAAGACGAACATGTAGATATTGTTTACGAGGAGGAGTTCGATGATAACGTTTGAAGACGCCTCATTGAAGACTTTACATTATTCATTTGTTATTCATTTATTAGACTGTTTAGACTTTTGGTCTTTCGAGACTTGTAGTATCGTTACGTTTCTTTTGAGATTATCGTACGTTTCGTTTGGATTTCGTATTTTTTCTTGAATGTAATAAGTTACATTTCCACCTTTAGATGTTGTTTCTATTCTTGGATGTTTGGAAATTTTATACCCGAGTCTTTTGCTTCCGTTTGCTTATTTTTGATACGACGTAGTTGAGGCTTACGTATAAAGAAAATTTATTTTTATTTTATACGTGCCGAACGTTCCTTTTCCGGATAAGGACTCGGTGTCCGGGAACGGGGCGTTACAACATTTTTCAACATTTTTTTAATATTTTATAATAAAAGTCAATGCAATTACTCGTTTTCTTAGTTTGTGTGTTTTTCTCAAATACGACAGATAATAAGGAATGGATGGAGTAGTAAGGAGAAAAAATGAGACATTATTGATGGGATGCAAAAATCTTGAAGCAAAATGTATCTAACACAAAACAACATTTTGTATCACTAATAAAATCGATAATAAAGGAAATACTACATTCCATTCAGTAAAAAAAAAAAAAAAAACTGGACGGTTCGGTTTAATATTAAAAACAATAGCAACCGTTAGATTGATTTGACGCATTATTATTTATTGTGTTGTACGATAAAAAGGATTTTAACATGCTAAACAAGTTACCGGTTATCCAGGAAAAAAAATAATCCCCTTTATTCCTACTTCCGACTTAGACATGGGCGGGTTTGGCCCGTGACCCGGCCTGGCCCGGTAGGTTTGGCGGTTTTGACCCGGAAGATCAGTGACCCTGAGGATTTCAAGTTCAACGGGTCATGGACTTGGGGAGTCAACGGGTTGGGTTTGGGTGCTTGAACAGGCCCGGCCCAGAACCGGAACCAACGGTTCAAAAACCCTGCCTAGCCCGTTTTTTGTAACTGTTATTTGTTGTTTTTTTTTTCTTCCCTTTACTTCCTCACCCAACTCACACTATCAATAAACGACCATTTCATACGGTTTTCCTCACATGTTCTCTTGTAACTATCATTTTATTTATATATCTATCATTATAATATATCTCAGATCGTGATTTGAAATTGTTCTGAATTAATTCGTGTAATTCAGCAGATCTGAAATATATTATTATTAGATATTGCACTAGTACAAGTACTGTTGTTTTGCAGTGACAACTATCAATATGTTTACTACACGTTTTTAGAAAGAAAGAACGCGTTGATGAAAAAGCTGGGCAAGTGTCTGGAATCAATATTTTGGGATTGTTGTAACATTTGCTATCATCAGAGGATGCATCCCCAGGAATATGGAAATTTTGTCAACAACAATCAGCCACGGCCTTTGCCAAATTAGGGTTATTAGGACGAGTCACTACCGCACTTACACTAATGGAAGCCGGAGAAAAAAGATCGGTCGTCGGAGTAGGATGAAAACGGACCACCAGATGTGTTCTTGAAAAAAAGAAAAAAGAAACTTTTCACCCAAAAGATTACAACTTTCAATCAACATGCAATGCACACTAATAGAAACTCACAAACGAAAAAATAAATAAATAAATAAATAAATACTACTTAGAAAATATGTAAGATTTTGAACTTTAATACACAACATAATTCATGGATTTCTTGTACCAAAGTTAATTAAAGCAATGCGGACAAGTAACTGTTTAATTATCACATAAGGATGTTGTAATACTTTGAATCTAATCGGCTCTTACGTCACTTTTGTTAGTAGTTCTTTTAACATTAAAAATATATCATCCGTACCTGACATTTATCGAAAAACTATATTATATAAGATGTAGACTTTATAAATTTATAATTAAGAAAATAGAGCCTATGACATCAAATAATACAAAAGTAGTATAAATTTTTGGTTGATCATGGACCAAATCAATCAAACCAAAAATAAAAAAATGTTCTTATTTAACTACCAGAGCATCAGAATGAGCTCGGTCTCAGCTTGCGGGCAGTAGATATGTTTCCCATGAACCATCCTAGCCTCAAGTGTCCTTACTAGTACTACTGCCTCCATAACTGGGACTAAGTCCTAGAATGCTCTCTAATTAAAGGATGGTCTACTTAAACTTGGGTCGAGTCGAATCGAGTCGCAACCAAATAGTCTACAAGAGTGCCTCGAGCACACGCTCACGACTTTTCTCAAGAGGAAAAGGAAACTCGGTCCCAAGAGGGAGACCGATAAAAAGCCTGGCGAATGAAAAATATATAATACTAGGATGACCCGAATAAAAGAATGATTCCCTGACGACCAAACACGGGGCTTAACATACCATTTTTTTCTGTATGAAGGGCGGACAACAACATCAAGATAATGATTATTTTGGGTTTCAATTCAAAACAAGTGAAGGAATAAATAAACATCCGTCAATAAATTACCCGTATTCCCTACAACTGTTCTTCATAAAACATAAAACCGCTTCACCAAAAATGCCTTTTGGGTTGAAAATCCAAAAAGAAATTAAAAGAATAGAATTTTGAAATAGGCTTTCTGAGATCTAAAGAGAAGATATGGCTAAAGCATATGGTCTCATCAGTACATCTAAGGGGAAGAAGAAAAAAAATCTGCTCAGCGCCGTAATGCAAATGAAGAATCATTAGACTTCCTATTCTGGAGATTCATTAAAAGATCAGTAAAAATCAATAAACTTAAATAAAATGATCAGTTGGGTATTCCTGTTCTTGACCGTTGTAGTCGTAGTATAGCCTTTCTCCTTTATGTATATCTCGTGTAGCAACCAAAAGGACCCGACATTCCCCATTTACATCATACCTGACACATTTCACATTCCTCCGCTTCTTACTTTCCCTGCAGCAAAATTTGGATTAATTTTTCAGTAAGACGGCTTCTTATAAATGTTATCATGGTAGAAACAAGAAACCTTCAAAAAAAAAAACAAGCTAGTAATTAAAGAAGGGAAATAAATACACCCTTACTTGTTTTTGTTGTTGATACCATTTATAAAGCGAGAAATATTTCCACGTTTATCAGGACAGACAACAAGACTGTTGGATGAATCACTTGCTGAAATAAGGGTCATCAAGCTGTCGCAATCGTCATGTTCCCGGTTCTTTAAATAATCCACATCTCCTGTGTATTCTGCTAGGAAAGTCATGTCCTTTATCAACGCATCAGCTTCAACAGTGTATCTGGGACAGATAAAACTTATAACTTAAAACTCAGAAGCAAAGAAAGGCAATTTTCTTGATTAACAGTTAAAAAAAATTATTACCCTTCTCCTGCATCATAAACAACGATAAGAGGAGGACATTCCCCTCTATTGTACATAGCTATGCAGTTTGCCACGGTTTCTGCATCTTTTCTCCGGAGAATCTGATTTTTGAAAGAAATTAAAAAAAAAAAAAAAATTTTTGATGCATACTAGAGAGACAATCTAATTGATTGCATATAAAGTAGAAAAGTGAAGAGGAGAGTGTATCAAGCAATGGACAAACCTGGATTCCATCCTTTTCAAACTTGGCATTATTGGCATGCCTAGGGGCCATGCCAGACATATAAGTGAGGCTGTTACTGAATTCAATATTTAATTCTCTTAAAGCAACTGCCAGAGACCCCAATTGTGCCATTCTTTGAGCAATGTCGTCCACGGGACAAAAAGGCAGAAGCCTTCTTGGCTTCTTGTACAACAACAGCGATCGAGCACGTTTCCTTTGTTTTTTAACAGCTGCAAAAGAATAGACAGGGAGGTTTCATCACTTTTACGCCATTTAAGGAAAATATACTTCATAAATAAGGTGAAAATTTTGGTTTTTTATAGCTAAACGCTGCTACGTTCTATCAAAAGCAATTATCAAGAGCCTAAATTAGAACAAACCCTTAAAAGAAATTTTCCTTAGCATTAAGGTAAATAAGTTAAGATATTTGTCCCATCGGGAATTTGAGCATATGCATTTCTCTATGTATGGAATAAGCATCTTCAGTTCATTTCATCCCTGCACGTATTTCCATCCTTACCATTCTTTGGTAAGGCCAAGCTAACAGATTCTAAGTTCTTGAGCCACCTTTCTTTCTTTTCCCTTTAATATATTTGTCATAATGACTTAGAATCATATTTTTGCACTAACTATTGTTACCATAAACAGAGGATCCTTCTACCGGAAAAAGAAGGCAGCAAATATAGAAACTCTGTTTCTTCTGCTTACGCTTGATTGTTTTACAACACATGTTTTTTGGGTTTCATTTCCCCCAAAAAGAACAGCTTGTAGCCTTAGTTGATTCTGTTAACCAAATCAGTGGACATAATTCCACAGCCAAAAGTGAAGCAATTTGCCACTGTAATGCAACTGGCGTCTCTGCTGAGACCCCTACTGCATTTATGAGATAAAAAAATAGGGAAAAATCTCAGGTATCAAGAGCAAAAATGTCAAGAATAAACAAGGTTTCTGCACTAGTTAGAGCACACCGACAAACTGCTTGTCTGAATCACATAGGAGTAACGTACTTTTGTAATAAGTAAATTACAATCCACGGGTTTTTAGCTAAAGTATTGACACTGCCATTTTACAGACTGCAGAATATAATGACCTGTAATCAAATCTTGTTTGTTGACCTAGGATATTTTGAATATTTATGTATATAACTAAGGTAGTTCCATTTGCCTCTGTGTTATTATACAAATGAAAACTCTATCTCATCTACAAAATTCTTAAACCACCAGTTGAATTCAAAATTTTCATCTTATTATATGCGCACACACACATAATACATACACGTATACGTATATGATACACGTATGCGTATACAGACATGTGTATAATCTTTTCACTTTCCTTTAAGTAGCTGAGATATTCCTCAAGTTACCTGGAAGTTCCTGCTTTCACCAGAATTCATATCTAAAGAACGGTTTAAATCAGTATTGTGTACGATAAAACAAGAACTTGAGAAGTGAATATTCCTGTATCGAGAAGTGAATCATGCATAGATGCCTTCACGACATGATTACAATTTAAAAAAAGTTCTACAATCCAAAAAACTCAGCTGACTATATAATCCCCAATGCACATATTCTAGTTAAGCACGACTACATATATATAAGCAAACAAAACAAAATGATATCTGTTATGTTCCTACAAACGAACACTACAACGTTTTCCACAAAGGAAATTTTTCCGGTTTTGGGAAGTGAATCATGCTTAGAAGACGCCCTTACCATACCATATGGCCACAAACATTATAAGTTGTACAATCCAAAAAATGAGCTGACTAAAATCCTTGTATATACTGTAGTTAAACACGGTTAGAGATCTAAGCTAACAAAACAAAATGATGCCTGTTATAATCCAACAAACGAACATACAAATTGAGGTAACATCTTATTATAAGGGACATACTTTATGAATTGGATGCATTGAGCAATTCTTCTGAATAAAACCACAAATGTCGGACGTATTCTAATCAAATTCTTTTCTACAGTGATTTTTCTTAACATGACACTAAAAACTGTGACAACTCCCTCAAGCAGATCAATAGGAACTGTATACAAAAGATTACCATCTAGCAATCAAATGCCATTAAAAATGTCGGATCACATTAAATATTTGGAGCTTGAATTTGTGACCTCTAGTCGCACAACAACAGCTTTTAACGCTACGTGAAGGCTCCATTACAGTCATCACAAACAGGTGAAGAGGGTATTTATGAGAACCCTATGTGAAGGAGATAGCAGATTAAAAGAAACACAAACAAAAAACAATAATAAAGTTAATACGCGATGATGATAGAGGAGTCTGTATAACTCATAAAGAAGGACAAGAAGCAATTAAACAAAGAACACGAAAGAATACATTCAGCAGTAACAAAATCATGATGCTAAGAATGTATCTTAGCCCAACTCTTGATTAAATTTCTGTACAACAGAAGGACAAAAGAGGAAACACGCTAGAGATAAATCACGGGATGAACCCTAGTCTGAACTTCATGTTAATCCACTAACTCCATTTGGAAAGCATTGAAAAGGATACACCAGTAAATCTATACCCCATCATTAACGACGACATTTTCCTTCCTCAATTTTCCCTCAATTAGCTATCACTATGAAATTAATCATCACAAATAAAAATCAAAAAGGGGGAAAAGAAACTTAACATTAACAAACATCAAGTACAATATTAAAAACGCTCAAAATCAAGCTTCACCTTGAGCAGGAGAATGGTTTGCTGATGATCCACCACATCTTCTAATCTTGAAAAAATCCATTAACTTTGTTTGAGAAAAACCTGTGATGGCAAAGGAAAAAAAAAATGAATATATAATTAAGAACAACTTTTGAAACAGAAATTATTGACATATCAATACCTTTTCTTTCCCATGGTGGATAAATTAAACCTTTTACGAAAAACAAAATTTCTAAATTAAATATAAAAAATAAAAAAAAAAATCTAGACTCAGCTGCACTACATAGATATATGTAGTAAATGCTTTGAGTATTTCTTAACTCGTCAATCTATTAGGCGATCGATTCATCAATGTATGCATAGATTTGTATTAAAAACTTTAAATTTTCGATTAATTATGGATCAAAGTAAGCATACTTTGGAACGGCGGTGGGGGTGGATTTCGACCAGAGCAGCTGTGGCAAAACCAAGGTCCGAAAGGTACACGAACCACAATCGGCCTATGGCACGACATGTGAAAACCTCTATCACATTTATCACAAAGCAAAAGCTCCTCAGGTTTTTCCCCGGAGCGGCATTGCTCACAAACCAAAAGGCTATATTTATCATCACCACCGTCTGGGTTCTCCCCGGACCGGCATTGCTCACAAACGACATGAGGACTAAATTTATCGTCACCATCATCATCACCGTCCTCATTTTGGTTTTCAATTAAATTATCGATTCTTGGAGCTATCTTCATTATTTCCTTCAAAGACTTATACTTCTGTACCCGCCGTGGACGTAGCCACTCCCCTAAAACAACCTTATGATCATCGTCGTCATCGGACGTTTCCTGATGAAAGCTCCGGAATCTAACCATTTTTGGTCCGAGATTGAATTTGGGTTGATGAGCTGAATTTGGCAAAAAAAAGAGTGTGTCTGTGTGTGTGAGGTACGGACTACGGAGAAAAGGGTCGGGAAGGAGGAGGGGGGGGGGGGGGGGGGGCAGAGACGTTACGGGATGACGTGGCGGGGCTTGTCAGAGAGGAGGGGATCCTATTCTTGGGTGCGGGAAGGCATACGGTGACGTTACCTCCTTAGTTTTTATACCGGTTTATTAGCAAAGCCCATTTTGAACCAGACCGGTGTTCTGATATGTCAATTAACGGTCCAATAATAAATATGATTTTTTGTAAAAAAAAAACAAATAAATATATGATTTACTCTTCAAAAAAAAAAAATTGATTTGGTGGTCCTAAAATAATCACATTCATGTATCTTTTTAATGGTCTCTTATTTATAAAAAAATAAATACATATTTAAAAATTATGACTCGCTGAAATGTAATGACATGGTGCTCTTTTGGTTGAAATCACTGATCAATTATATTTATTGTCTTATTTTGAGTGAGACTAATGTTGTGATCGGTCAACTAAACATATTTTTTATAAGATTTTTTTTTGTCCATCGAAACGTCAAAAAGAATTAAATATGAAAGAGAAGTACTTACAATCTTCCACATTACAAATAAGCATGGCCGGCCCTTTGAAATTGAGGGTTCAATGAGGATTGGTGGATGAGGCCCTCTCAATTTAGTGTATAAATGCTCTTGTTTTTATTAAATGGAAAATTAATCATAAAGATGGTAAGATGAACTTGTCATTCCGAATTCAAAAAAGTAATAAAGTGTTTTCAAAAAAGTAATAACCACATAGAATAATTATATAATACTTTCCTCAACAAAAAAAAAAAAATCTATGCAAATATATATATATATATATATATATATATATATATATATTATGAGAAATGAGTTGTGGTATTTATTAAATAACGTAGCTCATGAGATATTGTTTTTTTTCTATCAATAATTGAAGTGATGTTTTTTTTTTTTATGGATTGTTGGTATAGTTTAGTAGTGCTTTTTTCTTACATCTGAGATAAGTATTACACTTACGGGTTTCAACGTTTATTCTTTTTTTTTCTTTTTCTTTTTTCTGTTTTATTCTTAGAAAAACTAAATCGTATAATAGAGATCTCAATTGATTTTTTTAAATAAGAGAATGAACAAATTTCAAGGACCAAAATTTCATATTTTTCGGGGCCCGAGGATGCGGCCTCCTTTTCCTTATGGAAGGGCCCGAGGATGCGGCCTCCTTCTTCTTCTTAAATAACAAGAAGGGATGAATTTTCATAAGCCGAACAATCCCTAAAAATGATTTCCTTTTGATACGGTAAAAACCAAAAGATAGATATGAGTCGAGAATTGGTAGAGTTTTTTTTGCAATTGTCAAAAAAAAAAAAATTGTTTGTTAAAAAGGTACAAAATGCAACTATTCATAGGCAAAGGTACAACAGTGTGATAAATGTAAATGATTTGTGTCTCTCTGATTGGTAACGTATTCTTGGGCTTCAAGGAAACCTTCGTGTATCAACTAATGTCGCCTTTAACGGGCCGGGTCCGAGCTGCGAGTCGGACACGTATGCTGATGGGCGAGTTGGGCGCCCATCAGAGCTTCTCGCCAACCCGTCAAGGCGGCAAAAATGCTTTATGTGAATCTCGACGCACTTTGGTCCCTGCCATAATGTATACCGCTAAGGCGAAGGGCGAGTTGGATGGAAACTCAACCCGGCCCGTCTCATAAGAACGTGGGCCAAATGGGCCAAGGACCCTGTGTCTCTTAGGCCTAAATATAGGAGCCTAATTAATCACTCGCGAACTTATTTTGGGCTTGATGTATCAATGCTTCTACTCCTTGTCCTATTCATTGTACACATGAATGTCAGGGAATAAAATTTCAAGGCGACTTGACTTAAACTTTGCCGTGATAGATTGCTATCGTCGCGTATACTAAGTTGAATCATGTTTTCAAGCCCCTAACTTGAAAGAAGTGCTTTCTTGGCGGAAAATCGACTATTCCTCTGTGGAATTGATTTATTTTTACATTATTTAGTAATTTAATTGTTTTTTTCTTGTAAAAAGAATATTTATGTAACCAAACATAAAATGATTGAATTTTCTCTTAATGTAAAGTCAGATATTAATGCTATTCCTCTTTTCTCCGTTGTATAGTGAAGTACTGAAGTCATTAGCAATATTTTTTTTTGAGATATAATACACTATTTTATTTAATACAATTTCTAAATTTTAAATTAATATAAAAATAAAAAATATATATTAGGAAAGCTCCAAGAACAATTATAGTCTAATTTATTTAGTGTTTTATATAGCAATGGCGTTAGTTACATTTCTAGTTTGCCCTCTCTTTCCGTGCATCGGTAGATTTTTATAGTACACCGTGTTTTCAAACATCATATCTGTATTTCCATTTTCTTTCTTTTATATCTTTTCTTCTCCCCCAAACGCCACACATATTATCCACCACCGATTCTATGGATCGACCGGGGTTCTATGCCGGTGGTGATGGAAGACCATCTCCGACGAGGAGGGAACTTCAGGGTCCACGGCCATCTCCACTTAGAGTTAGCAAAGATTCATTCAAAATCAAGAAACCACCAATTGCGCCACAGTTGCACCACCACCAGCCGCCGCCGCCGCCGCAACAACAACAAGACGTTTCAACCCAAAACCGCCAGACGGTGGTCATCTACGCCGTCTCTCCGAAGGTGATCCACACCACTGCAACTGACTTCATGAACTTGGTTCAGCGTCTAACCGGGCCTTCTCCTCGTGCGGCAGCTGAAAGCCCTGTCGGCGACCGAGCTGGGGATGTTTCTCCGGCAGCTAGATTTGCTTCTATAGAGAAAGCGAGCTCCTCACAGTCACAGAGAGAAAATTACAGTACGGTGGATACTCATCAAACTATCATGGATATTCTTGACGAAACGAACGCTCAAAGAAATCAATTTCCGGGGATTTTGACGCCAGGGCCGGCGACTCTGCCGCCCATATCTCCGTCGGGTCTCTTCTCTCCGACAGCAATAGATCCATTTGGGCTGAGTTCTCACATGTTCTTACCAAGCCCGTCAATGTTTTCATCCCCAATTGTATCACCCAATTTTTCATTAGATCTGTACAATGCCTTCTTTGACTTTTAGAAGTCTTATTTTTATTTTTATTTTTATTTTTTATATAGGAATTGTTTCTTAGTTTCTCAACAACAACAAAATTTGAGTTATTATTTGTTGGAAGTTTTTGTTAGACATTTATAAATGGGCAAATATTAGAATAATATTTTTTGAAAAAAATATTAGAATAAAATATTAAATGGGTAAATATTAGAATAGTTTACATCAATTTTCCTTTTCATAATTTACCAATGGATATTTGTATTTGTATTTGTGTTTCTTTCTTTTATAAAATTTTAGTCATATAATTATTCTATGGATCAATTATTTAAAAAGACTGATTTTCAACTTATTAAGGATAATATGACACTCCAAAATCTTATTTAATTATAAAGACATTCTAATTTTAAGAAGGAAACTTATTTAGTTATAAGGACATTCCAATTTCAAGTGGATAAAGAAAAAAAAGAAAGAAAAAAAAAAAAAAAAAAAAAGCGCTCAAAGGAAAAAAAAAAAAAAAAACTGCTGAGTGAACGTGTGGGTGGGGTGGTGGTTAAGTTTTTTTATTATTAATTTTTTTAATTCACCATATTTCTAAACATCATATATTTTGATCTAAAACTCGGATCATCATAATTTTTTCACTAAAATTCATATTTTTTCATCTTATTTATTCTAAAATCAAATTTGATATTTTTCCGAATAAACTTCATAAATCAATTTTTTCTTCATAAAAATCGACGTGGCGAATTGATCACCGTCATACATTGACCACCTACCCCGATGCATTGACCACCGGGATCCATTAACCACCCCGATACATTGACCGCCGCGATTCATTGACTACCATGATGTATTGATTCCGCCGCGATCCATTGACAACCTTGATCGGTGACATCTCATTGTAACGATTTATGCAATGACGTCTCGTTGTAGCGATTTATGCGCAGTGACTTCTTATGTAGCGATCTATGCGGTGATGTCTTATTGTATCGAATTATACAGATGACGTGTTATTGTAACGATTTATGCGGTGACGTGTTATTGTAACGATTTATTCATACCTTTGGTTGTAAAAATCGCCTTTAACCAAAAAAAAAAAAAAAATACGGTTATTTTACAAAGTTATCGAATATTTAAACCAACACTAATCAAATAAACCAAGATCAATCAAATATTTAAAGATAACAAAGAAATAAAGTTGCTTTACAAAGTTATCAAATGTGTGTATCAAGTTGTATATTCGGTGACATCAATATCATTACATCGTTATCTAATTGTAAATACAGTCATCAATGTCACTGCATAAGTCATCAACGTCACTGCATCAAACATCAATGTCACTGTATAAGTTATCAATGTCACAGTATAAGTCATCAATGTCATAGCATAAGTCATCAATGTCACTGCATCAGACATCAATGTTACTGCATAAGTCAGCAATGTCACTGCATAAGCCCATACCACCAAGATGATCATAGAGGGCACTCTTGTCAATCTCTTGATGATGGTAATTCTTGCACACATAGTAAAACACACTCTGCACTAATAGGCTAGCCAGATTAACTATCACCAGCAACCCAACCAAGAATCCACCAACCATAATTCTTGTAAGCACACCATGATTATCCCTACCATTAACCACAACTGATGAGAATATAGTGTGATCAGTCCACAAATAGCCATATACCCAAAAACAAGGTTGAAAGCTATCATGGTCCTTCCCTTTAACAACTGATAGCTCTTTTTCATAGTTGCAAGCCCATAAACCGGCTCCAATACAGAAACCACGCTAGCCAAATGCCACAAAGCACTTATATCGACCTGCAACCCAAGAAACGGGACAAAGACAACCATAAGAGAAAAGAAAAACAACCCCAAACTATGAGTATCCACAGCTATTATAAGCAGCACCGGAAACCCAAAAAAGACTTAATTGTAAGCCACCATGGTGAGTGAAACCCATAAGAAAGTAATAAAGAGCCTCCTAGATCGTACTTGTGTTGCGAAAGCAAAAGGGACTATATCATCTATTATAAGCACCCAAATACACTGTCAACTAATTAGTAAAACACAATCTATGAATGCTCTGAATGTTTCTCCTAGACGTGTTATTGTGTCACTGCTTCAGACATCAATGTCAGACTGCATAAGTCATCAATGTCACTACATCAGACATCAATGTCACTGCATAAGTCATCATCCTTTCAGCCCGTCTCCTCTTGCTACTTCTAATCGATGATCTTTCTTTATCTCTTTCACTGTCCCTTTCTCGATCTCGATCCCGATCTTTCTTTACTCTTTCTCTTAGTCTTACGGATTCTTGCAATTCTACCGGACCATCTTCATCTCGTAAAAACAACAAAACAAGAGTATATCGAATTTTTTTTATCATCAAAAACAAAAATCCCGGAAATTAAAATAATGGATTAAAAAGAACAGATCTGAGTAAAAAACTGGGGAATCTCTATGACTATTGGTTTGATGTCGTCTCCTTGAAATACCAGTGGACGACGCCAACAAATTCGCACTTCGTCGACCATCTCTATTCCTATCCATCGGGTGGTCTTATTCCCAGCTCCAGAATGAGAGAATTAACAAAAACCCATATGCTAATATATGACAATTCAGCGAAATTTAGGCAAAAGATTGAAAGAAAATGAATCTGATTTACGGTAAATCCGGTGAGGTGTGATGAAAATATGAACAAAAAAAATAAATTAGAACGTCCTTATAACCGAATAAGTTTTTTTGAGTGTCTTAAATGATCATTAAGTCTCTAGCGACGGCCTTATAACTAATAACCCCTTGTTTTATATTACGAAACATGTTAGGATTTTTTGTTTTTAAAGAGTTTTTTTGTTTTTTTGTTTAAACATTCGTTCATTTCCCCCCAAAAAAAAAAAAAAAACAACAACAACATCAATAGTCGATGTTTCAACTTTCAAATTAAATGAAAAATTGGACTAAGGGCTCAATAATTTATGGGAGCAAAGAGAGTACACCTTAGCAATGGTTTCATGTCTTTTACACGGGTAATTTTGATGCGTGGAGTCTTCATTGGACTCAACCGTCGGATCTGTGCCATGTGTATCCGACGGTTGAGTCTAATGGAGACTCTCCACATCAGGATTACCCCTTTTACACTGAAAATAAAAGATTAAAGAAAGAACTGGATAAAGTAAAAGGTGAACAAATTAGTAAGGAGATTCACTCAACTACCCGTTGTAAGATGACTTATGGTGCAGCTAGGTTATAGACCGAAGACACCTTCACCATCATTTGACATGACTATTGGGAAATTCTTATCAGGAGAGTCTCCGTATGCACCGTACGTTGGATGGAAGACACGTGCACAAGAAGATAAATATTATTTTGTCTTTTTATACACGTGTATTACATCCAACGGATCGGTTCACACGAAAAGAATGCAGGTAAGAATTTCTCTCTTCAAAAGGGCTTAATGCCTCAGATATTGCAATACGGCCTCAAGAACAGCTATGTCTTAAGGCCTACACATCACGCACAACATGTTATTACTTATTACAAGACAAGTAGGATCTTTGTAATAAGATACATATAATCGGATTCTCTCTCATAACAATCACCCAACAACTTGACTAACATTACAACAATTTGGGCATTCTTGCGTCTTCTTTCATATATAAATAATTTTGTATACAATGGCAAAGGTAAGCACACTGACTCCGTGGAATATGTCACATTGATCTCACTTTCGGATATATAGGTAGCCGTTTTATGGTTTAGTTATGTCGTTTACTCCTCAATCTTGTTTTCACTAAATCTTTCACTCATGGTAGCAATTTTTGTAAGGATATCCGACTATTGACACAACGAAATTCAGAATACTTGATCTTCATTGATTAGGTTGTTGATCTTTTGCAATAGTCGTCCACATGTTTGGCATCGTCCGTTGGATGGAAGACACGTGCACAAGAAGATAAATATTAATTTGTCTTTTTATACATGTGTATTACATCCAACGGATCGGTACACACGAAAAGAATGCATGTAAGAATTTCTCTCTTCAAAAGGGCTTAATGCCTCAAATATTGCAATATGGCCTCAAGAACAACTATGTCTTAAGGCCTACACATCACGCACAACATGTTATTACTTATTACAAGACAAGTAGGATCTTTGTAATAAGATACATATAATCGGATTCTCTCTCATAACAATCACCCAACAACTTGACTAACATTACAACAATTTGGGTATTCTTGCGTCTTCTTTCATATATAAATAATTTTGTATACAATGGCAAAGGTAAGCACACTGACTCCGTGGAATATGTCACATTGATCTCACTTTCGGATATATAGGTAGTCATTTTATGGTTTAGTTATGTCGTTTACTCCTCAATCTTGTTTTCACTAAATCTTTCACTCATGGTAGCAATTTTTGTAAGGATATCCAACTATTGACACAACGAAATTCAGAATACATTGATCTTCATTGATTAGGTTGTTGATCTTTCGCAATAGTCATCCACATGTTTGGCATCTAACGACCCCCCCCCCTCTTGACGACATTTGCACACCTTCTCTTATTTTGAAAGATGTAATTTTCTCTCTTAAGAAATTGTGGAAATATTACATATCAAATAGTATGTACTATTTATTTATTTTCGTGTATACATTATTTGTACACTTTAGTTGTAAAAGGACATATTAATTGTGGTACATAAAAACAATTAATATGTCAAACTCTAGTTGCTTTATGTCATAGACATACTTTTACTTTTTACATGCATGCTTGCCGCCCATCTAGTGGCCGCCCAAGCTAGCTAGTATCTCTCATCAATTGTAACTATTTATACTTCTTCCATTTGATGAATAAACTAAGTTGAAGTTTACTCAAGTAGTATTTACTTTCTCAAACTCTCTTCATGGTATCGGAGCCTTAAACTCCCGAATCATTCGCAAATTCTCAAGCACCCCTTCGAATCAAGAATGTCTTCATTATCCGAAGCTTCCTCACCCTCGTTGAGTCCCACCCTCGACAGGACCGGGGTCACCGACTCTTCATCTTACACAAATCATAGACTTGATGGCAACAACTACTTGCCGTGGTCAAGATCTATGAAAATGTACATCTCTGGACAAGGTAAGATGGGATACCCGTCCGGCTCTAAACCCGCCCCTGCCGAAGATGACTCGGGATTTGAAGCATGGGATACTACTAATAATCAAGTCATGACCATTCTCACAAGATCAATGACAAAAGAGATTAGTGAGAACTTTATGATGTATGATACGCAAAGGAGATGCGGGATAATGCCGGGGATCTTTACTCCAAGAAAGACAATACATCCGAAGTGTATGAACTTGAAGCTCGATTCAAAATTGCGACAAGGAGATATGTACGTAACTCAATACTTCAACCAACTGTCTAGGGCATGGCAACACCTGGACATGTTGGAAACTCACCCCCGGAATGATGTCAAGGATGCCGCCTTTATAAGGACATTATTGAGAAAAAGAGAGTATTCAAGTTTCTTACATGAATTTTGAATCCTACTCTTGATGATGTTAGGGGAAGAATCCTTGCCACAAAACCTCTCCCCAATCTCAAATCCATGTTTGTCGAAGTCAAACATGAGGAAAGCGAGGAGAAAAGTGATCCGCCGAACTCCCCCGCCGACAACCCCGCCGAAAGTGCTACCCGCCGACCGTCGGAAGCCGCCGAGGTTACCGAGACCGTCGGGAAGCCTACCGATCGGCGGAAAGTTGTTCGTGAGCACCGCAAACGCACAAATCACACCAAGGACACTTGTTTGGAAGCTACATGGAATGCCTAAATCCTCCAAGCCTACCAGGGAAAGTCGGGGCGAGGCATGTCAATGAAGGGAGAATGATAACAAGTTGAATGCTCGGTTCTTGTCGCATTCAAAGCTTTCCTCACTCAACAAAAAGAAGGTAGTCCCTCTACCGACATGGCCACTCGGCTAGTGCGGGTAAATTCTACTCTTCTATTAGTAATGAAACATGGATTGTTGATTCGGGGCCTCCTCACACATGACCGGTAATAAAAACCTCATAACTCACCTTATGCCATGTCAACAAATTCATAAAATTAAGGCTGGCGATGGATCTATCTCTCATGCAAAAGGTTTTGGAAATGTTAAAATCACTAATAAGATATACCTAAAGGATGTCCTATTTGTTCCAAAATTAGACTGCAATCTCATATCTGTCAGTAAACTTGCAAAAGATTTGAATTGGACTGTGGTGTTTAATAAGAATCAGTGCACTTTCCAGGACCCTTCTTCACAGGAAGTGATTGGGAGGGCTAAACCCCGCTCGGGATTGTATGTGGTCAACCCCGTCGAAGACGAAGACCGAAGGCGAATCGCCTCGGCTCGCTGCACTCAAACCTTAGACAATATCATGTTATGGCATTATAGACTAGGACATCCAAGTTTTGGTTATTTAAAGTCCGTAATTCCGAATTATTTAAAGGATGTAATGTCAATGATCTTCAATGTGATATTTGTCAATTTGCCAAACTTACCAAATCTGTGTATACCAAACTACCTTATTTGCCTTCCAAACCTTTCACTTTAATTCATAGTGATGTATGGGGACCTTCAAGAGTAAAAAGTATAACGGGGAAAAGGTGGTTTGTCACTTTCATTGATGATCATACCGAAACACATGATCGTTTTTAATGAAGGATAAATCGAAGTTGGAACTGTTTTTCAGAATTTTACAACATGATCTCTACTCAATTTGACACTAAGATCAAGATCTTAAAGGCGATAATGCACTTGAATACTATGAGTCTAACCTCGGTAATTTCTTGATGGATAAGGGGATTGTCCATGTCGGTAGTTGTGTGGAAACACCTCAACAAAATGGGGTTGCCGAGAGAAAGAACAGGCACCGTTTGGAGATGGCTAGATCACTCATGTTCACCACACATGTTCCAAAGTATATGTGGGGTGAAGCTATATTAACCGCCACATACTTAATCAACGGACTTCCGGTAGAGTGTTAGGCTTCAAAACTCCTATCCAAACCCTTCGACCACTCACTCCCGCCCTCATCTTATTTCCCAATTACCTCCAAAAATCTTTGGTTGTACTTGTGTTTGTTTATATCCATGCCCAACACGAAGCAAACTTGATCCCAAAGCTCACAAGTGCATTTTCCTAGGATATGCAAAGGACGGGGAAAGGTTACAAGTGCTATTCTCCTTCGAAAAGAGATTTTACAATTCTATGGATGTAAAATTCTTTGAAAGGACCCCTACTACAAAGCAAGTCCACCGAGGCAACTGCGATGGAAACTTGATTGAAATTGACCTAAATCCGTTCCCACAAAGCAAGCTCTTAACCTCAAAGCAACCTCCACCGACTCTCAAAGAACCGAACCCCGTACCCTATCGACCCCCACAGCCCTCACCGAACCGGGGCCTACCGAACCGAGCCTGCGAACCAGTGCCAACTGAAACTCAGCAACCTACTGACTCTCAGCAGCCTACTGACTCTCAGCAGCCTGCTGACATTGATGATAGACCTATTGCTATCAGAAAGGGAAAGAGATCTTGCACTACTGATCATTCTATTCATAATTATCTGTCTTATGATCGATTATCACCTGCCTTTGTCATGTTTACACAGGACTTGGATTCTCACTCTATTCCTAAGAATATACAGGAAGCTCTCCAACATGATAAGTGGAAGGTCGTTGTCAAGACCGAAATGACCGCCCTCCTAGATAATCATACTTGGGATCTAACGGCTCTCCCCAAAGGCAAAAAGAGATCAAATTGCAAGTGGTTATTTACCATCAAATACAATGCCGATGGTACAATTGACAAGTATAAGGCCGGACTAGTTGCAAGGGGTTTCACTCAAACTTATGGCATTGACTACAAAGAAACTTTTGCACCGGTTGCAAAAGGCGAACACCGTCGAATACCGATATCTCTTCTTGTCCAACTTGGTAGCCTCTTCACCAATTGGATATCAAAAATGCCTTCCTCAATGGTGACCTTGCGAGGAAGTTTACATGAATGTACCTCCTGGTTTTACCAATCCTAACACTCAAGGAAAGGTCCGCAAATTGAGGAAATCTCTATATGGCCTAAAGCAATCCCCAAGAGCCTGGTTTGGGAAACTCACTACCGTGGTTAAAGCCGCTTGGATATCATCAATGCAACTCGGACCACACCATGTTTATCAAGACCACTAGCCGAAAAGATCTATCCTTATTGTATATGTGGATGATATCATCCTCACCGGTGATGACTCTACCGAGATCCGAATTTGAAGACTCTCCGGCAAAGGTTTTTCAAGTCAAAGATTTGGGCTATCTTAAATACTTCCTTGGTATGGAAATTGCAAGAAACAACCGGGGTATCTCTATCTCTCAAAGGAAATATGTGCTTGGACTCGCTAAAAGAAAGCGGTATCTTTGGGATGCAAACCCGCTTTGTATCCCAGGTAGACCCTAGTAATACCTGTTCGCATGGTGACATTTCTTTGTCGAAAGGATCAATATCAAAGGCTTGTAGGGAAACTCATTTATCGTCCCATACAAGACCCGATATTGCATATGGGGTCGATCGGTTAGCCGGTTCATGCATTGCCCTACCGAGCAACATTGGGATGCGTGAACGGGATACCGAGGTACTTGAAATCCACTCACGGCCAAGACCTACATTTCACCAAGTCTCGCCGAGAGATTTATCAAGGTCTACACCGATGCCGATTGGGGCCATTTGTTGTCACATAGACGGAAGGTCTACTACAAAGCTCTTGTTCTTATGTATGGGGAAATCTTGTCACCTGGAGGAGCAAGAAACAACCTATTGTCTCCGAAGATCTGTCGAAAGCCGAACTCGGGGCACTAGTTTTGGGTATTTGTGAAGCTCTATGGATAAAAAGGGTCCCGACCGAACTTCGGCGGCTATTCAAGCACCCTATCACACTCTGCTTTGTGACAATAATTCAAAGCATTATGCATGGCGAGAGGATACGAGTCCATCATGATAAAACCAAACATGTGGACATTGACGGACACTTCGAAGGAGAAGATTGATGCCAAGATTATTCAACTCCAGTATGTTCCCTCAGCAGACGAGAATGCTGATATTCTCACCAAGGCCATTCCACCACTTATGTTCAGCAGACTGAGTAGCAAACTTGGCTGTATAAACATATACAACCCAGTTTGAGGGGGGGTGTGGAAATATTACATATCAAATAGTATGTAATATTTATTTATTTTCGTGTATACATTATTTGTACACTTTAGTTGTAAAAGGACATATTAATTGTGGTACATAAAAACAATTAATATGTCAAACTCTAGTTGCTTTATGTCATAGACATACTTTTACTTTTTACATGCATGCTTGCCGCCCATCTAGTGGCCGCTCAAGCTAGCTAGTATCTCCCATCAATTGTAACTATTTATACTTCTTCCATTTGATGAATAAACTAAGTTGAAGTTTACTCAAGTAGTATTTACTTTCTCAAACTCTCTTCAGAAATCCCTAGGGATTTTCTCTTCTATTTGTGTTTTGGGAGGACAAAATTTTATTCAGGGGCGGACCCAAGTTATGTGGGGTGCAAGTCAGTGCTCCCAATGAGATTAAAAAAAAACGATGTAGTTTGGTTGGTAAAAAATAAAAAAACATTATTAGTGTCCTTACTCGATATTCGAATTTATTTCGGTGCCTCCAATGAAAAAAATTTCTGGGTCCGCCACTGATTTTACTTCATTATATAGTCATGTGGCGCGCAAACTTAGCTTGGGGTATGGATCAAGACCCCTCCGAGGAGTTCGAAAGAAGCAAACATTTTCCTTGTAGAGTAATGATTAATAATTTTAATTTAATAAAATCATTATGTATTTATCTAATTTTTAATCATATTAGAAAATATCAATATTTATTATTTATTTCAAGTGAATAATACTCTAGAATATTATTTTCATTACAACACTTTGCAGTTGACATGAGTATGACTCGATCTCACACACGTGTAACTCAAAGATTCGTTTTAGGCCTTCCTAGTAAAGCAGGCCTAATGGCCTCATTTTGACATTGGGCCTTGAATAGACATGGGTCTTAACATAGTAGACTTTATGAAGTGCAAGTCGCCCTCAATGCAAGGACATGGTGCATGTCGTCTTCTCCCCGACATGATGCATGTCGTCATTTGTCTCTTATGATCAGTTCAAAGTAATATAATCACCAGCTCATACCATCAATATGGTGTAGGTTCACCTCGTTATGTGACTCAACTCGGTACAAGTCTTCAACGAACTCGAACACCAGTTATATAGTCAACATGATTAACTCATGATCTTATAATGTTTCATGATTCATGCCTACATGCCCATGATTACACCGTAACTGCCCTCAGAATAGTTATGACTTCATATGTTTACACCATCAACTCCCTCATGAAAGAGACTTATAGAATGATTTGCATCATCACATATCGAACTACGTTAATAGCTTGATCCCAAAATTTCTGGTTACGTAGGCAATCAAACACAATTGGCTCCTCAGCTATACTTCATCTTCAAATGTTGTCGTAAACTAATTGAGCTATCCTCACAAAGCCTAATTACCTGAATATCAACCATATTTCTATACGGGGGCGGATCCACGTGCCCCGGGGGGGGGGGGGGGGGGGTCACGTGACCCCACCGAATTTTAATTTTTTTATTTTTATTTTTTAGTATTAAAATTATGTAGTTTTGTTGTTAAAAAGTGTTGTTTTGCCGATAAAAATTGATGGTTTAGACTTTGGTGACCCCACTGAATTTTTTTTTAGATAAGAGATGTAGTTTTAGACTCCGGTGACACCACTGGAATAAATTCCTGGATCCGCCGGTGTTTCTATACTGACGATTTCTGGCATCATCAGTAGTAATTATTATGATCCTTATTTTGTAAGTTTTTTTAATCTAATTCATTTGATCATCACATAATCACATTTTAATTTCGATTTGTCATTCATTTGGGTGTGACCTTTATGATCCCCGAATATGATGACCGTAAAAATGAAATAAAATTCTATAAATAGAATTAGATATATTTAAACTATTTAATTTATCATTAACAACTCTTTATTAATTAATCATTATTTAACGATCGTAACTATCATATAGCAACGAGTCATCACCCCAAGTTATTCGAAAGATTTATTGCGTTGACTATAACCTTTAATGTGAAATACTTACCATATAAATACATCATTTTTGCATAATCAATATCCACGTTGTCGTTTCTCGAGTGTTAAACATCAACTATCATCGTTTTTCGAGTGTCAAACATAAGCTATCATTGAGGGCGATTCACTACGGATAGTCCGATGAGGTGAATTTTCCCTATCTAGTCCCTCCACATCGAGTGATTTAACCCATGAAAAACATCTGCACCATGTAGTTTATAAACAAACGGTCTTGATTATGTCACATCACATTATCCACCGTAATTCATGGAGATAGCACCTAAAAATATCGAGTCCGATGCCTCAACTCTTATAATGATGATGATGGATCCATCAAATATTGGGAGAATTATTGATGTGCTTGTAGAAAGTTAGAAATGCCCAGAGTATTCATCTGGAGGATCATGGTTACCCCTTTTGTTTGTTCTCATTGTAGAAATAGAATGGGGTGCCCCCTCCCTCTTGATCTTCTATACTACTAGATGCCAGCCAACGTTTATGATTAATTGTGTTTATTAATGAAAATACTTAATTTGTTAAAGAAATTAAGGAACCCCTAACAAAAACTTCATATCATCATTTATACTCCCTCCGTCCCGTATTATAAGTCTTTTGACTTTTCACACAAATTAAGAAAAATCATAAATGAGTTACTTTTAATAATTCAAGGCAAAATGTTGTATTGTTTTTTGGGAGTGGTAATAATATTCGTTGTTTAGAGTGAAAATAAAAATAATGCATTAATCTTGTATTGAAATGTGAGAAGGACTTATATTTTGAGACACCACAAAAAAAGTTAAAAAGACTTATATTACAAGACGGAAGGAGTATATTTTATATATATGTGGCTTGACTAAATCTTAAAGAAATTATTAAACAGGGTATAAATTACAGGCAGACAAGCAAGTTGACCAGCTGTACCTTTCCCCGTTCTCATTCACACAGTAAGTCAGTCAACTAACTAATTTTAATGCAGTCGACGTTTTGAAGGATTGACGACTCTATCCATCCATCCCTGCATTATTATACTACTATGTTTTGCTCTCTCTCTCTCTCTCTTTTTTTCTTTCTTCTTTGTTAGGCACCTCCAATGGAGGGTTTAAATTTTTCGGCAGTTTTATGGTGGTCGAGCCACATATGTTATACTTGGATCATCAATAGAAATTCTTAAATTAAAGGTAAATTTGTAAAAACTGGACATATATATTTTACACAGTTGGCCCCACCTATTTTGTAATTTTTTATTGGTCCTGGATCACCAAGTCATACTTGATCCAGGACCGTAATAAAATTTCCGTAAATTTTTTGTTAAATCTTCTGGAAAGGTTGGTGCAGACCATCCGATTAATAATTTGACATTTTTTTGAAATAAATTATTTGACTTTTTCTGATTTTTTATTTTATTTTAATATTAAGCTTGTGTGTAAATAGATAAAGGGTTATGATAGTAGATAAAATGTTTATGTGCATTAGACGATATAAAAGGTTTACGCATTTTCGATAAAATATTTATGGGAAAAATATTCATAAACCGATGACACGGCTTTGTTAAAAAACTTTAACAGTGTAGAATATAATTGTCATATTAAGATTGTATCAAATGACATATATTAGTCTTATATTTTTACTCACTCATACTCAATAAAAGCATATCATATCAAAGAGAGTAAAAAAAAAGTCTTACATTATACACATCGGAAAAATATATACTACTACTATCATAATATCGATGCGGTTGTCAAAAAGATTCGTTCCAAAATAATTCGCATTTAATGGAATATTTAATGTATTTTTTCTACTTTACCCTTCATTAAATGGAAATATCTTTTGTAGAACGTTTTTTTAGTTGAGGCATTATAGTATATTTCATATTAATAAACTTTAAGATGATCGGTTAGGAACTAAGTGACTATCATTTGGAGTTGTTAATAATTGTAATTGGAAATGATGCGAGGAGTTGAGAACGGAGGCGGCTGATTAATAAACAGAAGAAGGCTAAGTGATTAATGATAAGAATAGGGGGGTTCTGTCGGCACCCCCTATTTACTACTGGCACCTCCCTTATTCCCGGCACCAAAAAAAAATTACTTTGGGCACCCGGTGATTTTTTACACAAGGAACGTCAGTGGTATTGGTGTTCCTTGTGAAGCACCAACGTCAGTGTCGAAGTGTTCGCGTGAAGCACAACGTCGTGTCGACACCGACGTTGGTCTTCACAAGGAACACCAGTATCACTGACGTCCCCTTTGTAAAAGTGTTAAAACTCAGAAAACGTCAGTCCACGATTTCCCACCGGCGTTTCTTGTTGCACACCACTACTGACGTTGGTGTTCAACAAGAAACGCCAGTGTCACCGATGTTTTTTTCGTCTGAAAAAATATTCATTAAATGGGTGCCGGAAGTAATTTTGGGGTGCCTTTAGAACCCCCTAAGAATATCTACATATCATGCAAAAAGAAGTTGACCAGTCAAACAACCATAAAGTGAAGGAGGGACTACAGAAGCTGCAAATTTACTAAGCAATAATAATACTAAGCAATTTTATTCTAGTCCCAGAGAGGACTACATCACTATTTGTTCCATTCTCTACCTATCAATGTTCCTACCCTTTCTCCACAAATGGCTTTAGCTATGTTGCCTGGTTTGTTCAGATTGAAAACAACAACTGCATAAACCAAAACCAAAACCAAAACCAATGTCAGTCATCCATGTTGTCTTGGTATATATTCTAACACAGACAAACATACCAGGAATTAAAGACACATGCATATTTTACTACATACCAGGAATGTCGTTTTCTTGACAGAGGGTGATTGCCGTCATGTCCATAACAGAAAGTTCTTTTGAAGTTACATCGTGATATGTCAAGGTCTCGAGAAGACGAGCATTGGGATTTTGTTTCGGATCTTCATCGAATACTCCATCAACATTTGTTGCTTTCAGCACCACCTCAGCATTAACTACCACATTATCAAACAACAATCAGTTGTGCGTTAAACAGACAAAAATCCTGTATCCAACTTTTGGAAATTACAAATTCGTCCCCTAGGTGTGTATCCTAGTTATCCTTCTGTGCATCATAGGAAACAAGTGCACATAGCTGATTCAAGTAACAGAGTTTGAAGCAAAGAGAAATGGTGCACTTACTCTCAGCACACCTAAGGGCGGCAGCAGTGTCGGTAGTGAAGAAGGGATTTCCGGTCCCTGCAGCAAAAATGACTACTCTTCCTTTCTCTAAATGCCTTACAGCCCTCCTCCGTATGTATGGTTCAGCAACTTCTGACATGCGAAATGCAGTCTGGACTCTTGTTGGGATACCGATGCTCTCCATTGTGGCTTGTAAATATATAGCATTCATTACAGTAGCCAACATCCTGAATCAGCCAGCCAATACGGTAGTATGAACACTTACTCGCACATATAGTATAAACAAAAACAAAAAAAAATAATAATAATAATGAGCCAATTACATAGCAGCCAAACAATTCAACCACAGGCCCAGATCACCTAGTTTACAACAACTCGAGCCTTATTCCACATTTGTGGCTTCTCTATATGTTCATTTTGTCTCCAGTTAGCTTGTCATATACTATACCCTCCCAGTACCAATGAAAAATTATGTTTCATAGTCGTCTCTGTTAGAATAATAATATCATAATAATATTGTATTGTGTGTGTGTGTGTGTGTGTCGGCTGTGTATAGCCGACTTATGTGTCTTGGAGTGTTGGTCAAGTTAGGCCCATTAGGGTTAGGGATTATGTATTGTGTCTTGGTGTTTCCTATATAAAGTAGTAATAAGAAGAGAAAGGGATACAATTGAATCATCCCACTTTATTATATATGTGCTATGTTGATCTTTTAACAGTCTCCATTTAACATATGCATCTAACTGCGCCCTGTGTGATGATTCTATATAAGAAGATTCAACAATTGTAGTTTTACGAAACTTGAAGTCCATATACTCATTCTTTTTAAGATTTTTATTTTATTAAATTAAGGCAAGCTGAAAAGAAATTGCAAAGGCGAACCAACCCGCCTTGCGAAAGTCCATAACTATTCAAAGCAACAAGCTGCTGCTGAAAAGGACGTTCCTCGAGCTGCAGGATCGTATGTTCCCCATCCTCATAAAGAAGAGGATTCTTGGACTCTTCTATTGCTTAACCAAATCAACTTCAATCAGAACCGTGCAATGGAGGGATGTCTCAGATTTAATGTTGCATTATCTTTTTGCAACGGCCTTCCAATGAGCGATGCAATCTTCCAAATGTAGTTTTGTTAAAAAGTGCAAGAGGCAATCCCGGAAACGCAAACAAAACGGATGATAAAGATGCCTACTCATTAAGACAAAAATCTAAAGTCCATTCAGAAAGTAGTATAGGAAAACGTCCGATACTCCAATACCTCCGTGTAAAGAGACGAATGTAATCATCTAAACACCTCGGTTGTATCAGAACATGACGATTATCAAGCAATCCCAATTTACATTCCGTTTTAATTCAAGCTTTACAAAGAACTTTCTGATGTCATCAATTTTTGGACGATAATATGGAAATCTCGTTGTTAAGGCGTTGTCTAAGGGTTTAGCAAGAACCTGTAGTTCTGATTTTTTGATAAAGAAGGCAGGCTCACCACGGCATGATGATAAGCTTCCGAAACCCGAGACTGGTGGTAATACTCCTTCCAGCACTGAAGCGAACATTCTAGAGGTAGGTGGCGGCTCCACCCCTTCTGCCATTAATGGTGACCCCAAGCAAACCAAATGTAACATTTTCATTATACTCAGTTTGAAACATTTCACCTCTTATGTATATCATTGAAATTAAATTCAGCACTTATTCCCTTGTCTCACTAACACTCACTATATCATCTATTCATCTGGAAACATACATCATGAGATTTTCTCCTGAACGTGTCTACGGTGTTCATCCACAAGACCACAACCGATACTTCAAGGTAAAGGTCGGTTTGATGGTTTAGAAAGCGATGACTTTGGGCTTTATGAGCACAATCCCCCTTAATTACAAAGCACATCCCCGTGCACGAAAGCTATCATGTCTATGTGTAGTCCATGGAAGAGCTGAGAATTAAGGCCAATTGAAGGTAGTCATATGTTTCTGAAATCTATGAGATGAAAGCTCAAATCAAGGAAGAGGTCAAGCAAATCATTGAACAATCTGAGGTTAGACACGAGGAGAGCAAGAAGAAAGTGATGTTTAAGAATACTCCTGGACAATCTGAAGGATCTACTGACAACTCAGCTTTTATTGCTAGAGCTATTCCCTCACAAAATCATAATAAGGAAAAAATTGCAAACCATGGAGTGAGATCTACAAGAAATCTGGTCATATCAAAGATAACTGCTGGAAGCTTCATGGTAGGCCAGATCTGAAATCCCAAAATAAATGGATTAAGAATGAAAACTTTGGGAATCTTGTCACTTCTGATGAGAAGGAACCAGGAGAGTCAATTCCTTTTAGTAAGGATCGGATTGAGGCACTTAAAAGGCTTTTCACCCAGCTGAATACTGGAAAAAGTTCAAATCAGAACCATTGTGAAACTGCCACTATAACCCATACTAGTAAGGTTTCTATTGCCCTAACTACAGGAAACATGAATCAGCAATCATGCATTGTTGATTCTGGAGCTTCAAACCCTATATGACTGGTAACGAAAAACTGTTGAATATAAAGCCTGCAGTGGTCAAAGATTAGTATGAACTGTTGATGCTCCTTCTCCAAGGTTCTAGGAACTGGAAATGTTAATTTATCAGGAAATCTGAAGCTAGCAAACGTATACTACGTGCCGGAATTATATTTTAATCTTTTATATGTTAGTGGAATCGTCAAGGATCTTGATTGTGTTGCAAGATTTACTACTAATATGTGTGGATTTCAGGATATAACAACGGGGGGAGGATTGGCAATGCTAGTGTCAAAGTTGGTCTATTTATTCTTCATGAAGACACCAAGTTTGAAGAAAAAGGATCACCTAGTTTTTCAAAGTTCGGAAAATCAATGTAATGAACTTGGGCTTAATGAGGTTGTTAAATGACACTATATAATGGGTCATCCTAGCTTTGTCTATTTAAAAAAAGGGTTTCCGGAGCTTTTCAAAGAAAAAGATTCAGAATCTTTCCAATCTGAGGTTTGTCAATATTTCAAACACACTAGCACAAAGCTTCTAATCTCTTTTCTTCTCTCTCTTTCTCTCCTAAAAATCTACATGGTATCCAAGCTTTTGGAATAAGAACCAGCCTGAAAGAAATCAAACAAGGTACTCTTGATGTCACTAAGTATTACAATAATCTGAGTAAACTCTGGCAAGAATACGACCAGCTCACCATGATTCAGTGGGAAAGCACCACTGATGCTGAAAGTTTCCAGAAACACATTGAACAAGAAAGAGTGTTTGACTTCTTGAGTGGATTAAATCCCATTTATGATGCTGCTAGAGAAAGGGTTTTGGCTCAGGTTCCGCTGCCCTCTATTCAAGAGGCATTTGCTTCAATAAGAAAAGAGGAATGCAGAAAAGGGGCTATGGGAGGTCTACTCCCCACTCCAGGGGAGAACATTCTGCTTTAATGGTGCAAGGGAACAACACTGCAATGGCCAGCAGTTATCAGAAAGGACCCCAAAAGAAACATGAGCAAAGGAACAATCTTTGGTGTGATCATTGCAAGAAAAAGGGGCACACAAGAGAAATATGCTGGAACATCCATGGGAAGCCACCACACCTACAAAAAGGGCAGAATACGAAGAAACAGGGCTACAATGTCACAGAACAGTCCAGCCACTTCTCAAAAGAACAGTTGGAAGTTCTTAATGAGCTCTTTGGTAGGAAGATGCAAACTCAGAAAGATGATAATTCTACTGGAGCTGTTGCCACTGACAACACTTGGATCATTGATTCTGGTGCCTCTAGCCACATGACTGGTAATTTGTCCCTCTTTTCTGACTATAAACCGACTGCTAACACACATTATGTAAAAATTGCTGATGGATCATGCTCTAAAGTTAAAGGAACTGGAACTATAGATCTTAATGATAACATTACTCTCAAATCAGTACTGTTTGTTCCTAACCTGTCTTGCAATCTTCTATCAGTCAGCAATCTTTGTAAGGATATGAACTGTACTATTAATTTTTGTCCTTCATCTTGTGAGTTTCAGGCAGTGGGATCCAAGGAGAAGATTGGATGTGCTAAGAAGTATAAGGGACTATATCTTATCCATGGCAGAAAATTAGACACTGAAGAAGGTCATTTTGTGAAAAAAGAATCCTCTAAATGGAATAAGATTAGACTTTTACATAAGAGATTAGGGCATCCTAGTTTTTTCTATCTTCAAAAATTGTATCCTGAACTCTTTATTAATGAAAAACCTGAATGTTTTAAATGTGAATTCTGTGAAATAGCCAAGCATACTAGAAATACTTTCAAGGCTGTCTCATATTCTGAATCCTCCCCTTTTTACTTGGTACACACTGATGTGTGGGGCCCTTCTAAAACTCCAAATCTAACTCACAACAGATGGTTTGTTACATTTATTGATGACCACACTAGACTATGTTGGGTCTACCTAATGAAACATAAATCTGATGTGAGTTCCATTTTTAAACTGTTTTACAAGATGATTGAAACCCAATTTCAAACCAAAATAAAGATGTTAAGATCTGACAATGGTACTGAATATTTAAACACTGTTCTAGGGCATTTTTTAACTGAAAATGGTGTTATACATCAGACTTCCTGCTCTAACACTCCACAACAAAATGGAGTTGCAGAAAGAAAGAATAGACACCTATTAGAAGTTGCTAGGACCCTTCTTTTTACCAACAATATCCCTGTTTTCTATTGGGGAGAGGCTGTTTTAACCGCTGCTTTTCTGATAAATAGGATGCCTTCTAGGGTTCTTGGATATAAGACTCCACTGAATGTGTTTAAAGCATCCTACCCCGGATCCAAACTTGTATCCAATATTCCTTTAAAGGTCTTTGGCTGCACTGCTTTTGTTCATATTCATTCTCAATCTAGGGGTAAACTTGAACCTAGGGCTGTCAAAACCATTTTTATTGGATACTCATCAACCCAAAAAGGTTTCAAGTGTTATGATCCTAGTGCTAAAAGACTTTACATATCTTCTGATGTTACTTTCTTTGAGGAACATCCTTTCTACATCCACAAGGATAGTCATTCTGTTGATTGCTATGAATTTCTGAAAAATGAACCTACTTTGCCTGTCATTGATTCTGATCCTCCACCTATAGACCCTGTTGCTCCTCCCACCAAGGGCATAATGGATCAGAATGATGAAGTCATTGTCTACACCAGGAAGAAAAAGTCCCCTACTCTTCTTGACACTTCTACATCTGATCCTGTGGATACACAAACGGTTAATACTAACTTGCAGGACCAAGTATCTGATCCTACTGATCCAGAAGAAGCTGAGGATACCCTGCCTACAAATAATGTTCCAGGTGATACTCAACCTGTTGAATTGCCTATTGCTTTAAGAAAAGGTACTAGGGAATGCACTAAACATCCCATTAACAGGTTTGTGTCCTATGGAAAACTGTCTACTTTTTATCAATCCTACATTGCTAATACCAATTCTGTTCAAATACCTAAGAACATACAACAGGCCCTTGAGTACCCTCAATGGAAAGCTGAAGTTCTTGATGAGATGAGGGCACTCAAGGATAATCATACCTGGGAAATGGTTGATTTACCTAAGGGAGTGAAGCCTGTTGGATGCAAATGGGTATTTACGGTTAAGTATAACCACGATGGCTCTGTAAACAAGCATAAAGCAAGACTTGTTGCAAAGGGATACACTCAAGTCTCTGGTATTGATTTTACTGACACATTTGCCCCTGTTGCTAGATTAAATACAAAGAATACTTATTTCTATTGCTGCCACTAAAAACTGGCCTTTGCACCAATTAGATGTCAAAAACGCTTTCCTAAACGGTGAATTAAAGGAGGAAGTTTTTATGCACCCTCCACCTGGTTTCAAGGGAAAACCAAACCAAGTCCGTAGATTGCATAGGTCTCTCTATGGACTAAAGCAATCTCCAAGGGCTTGGTTTGACAGATTCTCTAAAGTCATGAAAAAAGGTGGATATACACAAGGTCATGGAGATCACACACTTGTTTTATCAACACACTAAGGCGGGGGAGTTACTATCCTCATTGTCTATGTTGATGACATTGTCATCACGGGTAACTCGAGAAAGTAACATCTCTAACCTAAAAAGGTTCTTAAAGGGAGAATTTGAAGTGAAAGATATGGGACCCGAGGTACTTTCTTGGGATAGAGGTTGCCGGATCTAAAGAGGGCATTCTCTTAACCCAAAGAAAGTATGCTCTGGATCTTCTTGCTTGAATATGGTTTGCTAGGGTGTAAACCTGTTGATACACACCGTTGATAATATCATCAAGTTTGGGAAGGATGATGCGGGAGAACTGTCAATCAAGAAAACTTCCAAAGACTTGTTGGTAGACTTATCTATTTATCTCACACCCGTCCCGATATTTCTTTTGCGGTGAGTCAAATTAGTCAATTCATGCACTCCCCAAGACAGATTCACCTTACCGTCGCATTTAGAATCCTCGATTTCTCAAAGGCGATCCGGGATGTGGTATTCTCTTCAAAGCCGGTGATTGCCGGACGTGGAAGGGTATGTTGATGCGATTGGGCGGCTCGGTGACGGATAGAAGGTCAACTTCAGGCTGGTGCATATATGTCTTTGGCAACCTTGTCTCTTGGAGGAGTAAAAAACGATCTGTGGTTGCCGGGCACCGCCGGCGAGAATTCGGAAGCGGTGGCCTTAGGCATATGTGAGTTGTTATGGATACAAAGAATTCTTAGAGAACTAAAGATGATCTTCCGGACACTATGAGACTTTACGGTGATAGTCAATCGGCAATTGAGATTGCCAACAATCGATTCAACATGACCGGACCAAACACATAGAGATTGACAAACACTTTATCAAAGAAAAGCAAGAAGATGGGAGCATTCATCTATCTTATGTCCACACCAAACTACAAGTTGCCGATTTATTCACCAAAGGCCTACCAAGACTTCTTTTTCAATTTCATTGTAACAAGCTTGGCCTATTAGATATTTATAAGCCGGCTTGAGGGGGAGTATAAATAGATATACACGATCATTAGTAATAATATTTTTATATACTAATGATCATTTAACTTTCTACAAATACATATATTGCAATACCATATAACGGGTCACACCTGTTTGCTCTTGTTCACAGAGATGTGTAGGGTCCTTCTAGAGTGACCCACATCACTGGGAAAAGATGGATCGTCACGTTTATTGACAGCCATAATAGAGCAACTTGGACTTTTCTAATGAAAGAAAAATTCAAGGTGGTGACATCTTTAAGGGATTCTATAAAATGATAAGAAAGTACTACAATACATCCATTAGAATTTTGAAAACGGATAATGCAAAGGAATATTTTGAACAAAATCTTCCTAAAAATCATGGCACTTTACACATAAGTAGCTGTGTTGATACACCTCAACAGAACAGTGTAGTTAAAAGAAAGAATGGGCACTTACTTAAAGTTGCCCAATCCTTAAGTCCAAGAGTGGTAGAGATACAGGTAACAACACTGTCCAAGAACCAGAACCAGAGGTACCCTGAGCAAACAGTCAGCTGGATGAGCCCGATTCTGACTTTCAAACCAACTCAAATTTTGTTATCCAGCCTAACACAAATTCTAATTCTCAACCTAAAATTGATGACCCCCTGTTGGATGTCCCTATAGCCATCAGGAAAGCACCTTGGGAATGAACCAAACATTCTAGGTACCCCTGTACAACTATCTTACCTTCAAAAACATCTCAACTCCACATAAAGCTTTTTTGTCTAGTATCACTGAACACCAAGTTCCTAAAAACATTCAGGAGGAGGAGTGTTGGAACCTGTATCTCGACCACTCTTGGACTTGGGATATTTCCTGAAATAAGTAATCCCTTTAAACCTTTGTACAAATTTAGGAGATCTACGGGTTTTGTCACTCACACTAGGCGATTTACCTCCATGTTGATCTCCTATATATTCATCAGTATGTAATTAAGGGGTCACTAGATAATGGCATGCAGGACTTATCATCCTTCCCTGGTGTCCTAAAAACCTGCACCATCTTCTTGGGTGATACACTCCCTTGAAGATGATGCTGAGTAAAGTACATCAGGTTTTCAGGAAAAAAAAATGATATCCATTGTTTGTATTTTTTTTTCTCCTTTTTTTCAGCATCAAAACACCTAAAGCCCTTTTGTTTGCAGAGTACCCAACAGAAACACACTTGTTAGACCTTGGGTCCAATTTGCCTTGGAATAGGTGTGTGTAAAGGCAACACACCCAAACACTTTCAGAGGCAAATCCTGAATTAGTCTGGTAGTTGAAAAACGTGTTTTAAGTTCATCCAGAGGTGTTTTGAACCCTATTCGTCTAGAGGGAAGCCTATTAATTAAATACACTGTTTTATAAGTATTTAGGACACTTAGATGCTAGCATGGGACCTGACTGCCTCTAGCATGTGCATGTTCTTTCTCTCAGCCACACCATTAGGTGGAGGTGTGTTGACACAAGAACTATGGTGAACCAATCCATTTTCTGAGAAAAAAAATCTTTAACAGATTATTATAGTAAATTTCTATTTTTCTGTGGAACCGAGTATTAATCATATTATGAAATTGTATGAATGCTTGTTCAACTCTAGAGTAAATGAACCCATGTGACATGTGTGTGATCATCTATAAACGAAACAGATCATCTATTTCCATTTATAGTGTTGTGTCTTGCGGGTCCCCAGACATCACTTTGAATGAAGGTGAATGGTTTGGCAGGTTTATAGGGTTGTGGTATGTAACTGCTACGTTTCTGTTTAGATAACTCATAAACCTCACATTGAAAATCAAACAAACTTTATTGACAAAAAATTTGGGAAACATTTTTTCAAATATCTAAAACAAGGATGACCTAGCCTACTATGCCACGTTATGACTTCATTATTAGATATATTTGATGAACTGTAACAACTAGTCCTAAGGTCTTGCTTATTTCCGGTCACATCCCATTCCTCGGGAAAGTAGAGTCCACCTTGTACCTTAGCAATGTCAATCACCTTTCCCAAATTCACATCCTGCAACTCACAGCCAACAGAGGAAAAGGTTATGTTACAGTTAATCTATGAGACTAACTTACTAACAGAAATAAGGTTCATGAAAGTTAAGGAATATGAAGGACCTCATGGAGAGTAAGAGAAGAATAAATAGGTACTAAGCCTTTTCGAGCAACCGATGAATGGGACCCATCAGCTATCCTTACTTTCTGATCTCATCCACAAAGAGTGTATGAAATAAATGTCTGAGGAGTTTGTCATATGGTTAGTTGCACTTGAGTCTATGATCCAGTATGCAACAGACTTAGAGTCTAAGGCAGGAAAAGCAAAGATATTACCAGAATCTGCTATAGTACATTTTTGACTGGATTGGGTCTGATTGGAAAGAAGAAGACTGAGTTGCTCTAGTTGCTCCTTTGTGAAAGACAGAGGGCTAGGATTCTTCTGACTTGGTTCTGATGACACCTGGTTATGTCTACTTGCCTCCCCAGCTGCTTCAGTTTGTCCTCTTGGTTTCCAGTTTGGGGTTTTTCCATGAATTCCCCAACAAGTATCCCTGGTATGACCTTGTTTTTGAAGTGGTCAAACCAGGGCTTCTGCTTCTTCCCTTTATCATCACTTTTGAAAGTCACCAAAATTGATGACTCCAGGCTGGAATCATGATTTTTGCTTATCGGACCTGGATCAGGCCCTTTGTGAATCACCCTAAGCCTAGACTCTTCTCTTCTTACCTCTAAGAAGAACCCCTGAGAGATGGTAGGGGTTTCCTTCATAGGATTCTTCCCCTCGTTTCATCCAACTCCTGGTTCAGCCCTGCCAGGAAGGAATATACCTTCTCGTTTTCTTCTTGTTTCTTAAACCTTGTATTGTGAAGGGATGTGGCTCAAGAAGATTTTGGAGGAGATAAAGGTTCCTATAAATCAACTATTCAACTGCTCTGTGACAATGTATCTGCCATCAACATGTCTGAAAATCTTGTCCACTATGACAGATCCAAACACGACGATATAGCAGACACTTCATCAAAGAGAAGGCCGAGAACAAGGAAATTACTATATCTTGATTCCCTCACTAGATCAGGTTGCAGACATCTTCACCAAAGGATCTCCGATCTCTCAGTTTCAACAGATGACATGCAAGCTTAATATCCACAACCAACCTTGAGGAGGGGTGTTAAAATTAAGGCTTAGTCTTTGTATTTTTCTTTGTATTTCTCCTTGCTTTTCATCATTGTTCCTCTCATTTGATCTCCATGAAAGTTTAATGGTCCTGGAATTGTTCTTATTGTACAATGTCCGTTGGGAACACTGTACAAGAGCTGTTGGACCACCTTTTAGCTGTTAGGCTGTTTTCTATGTTGGACGGCCTTAGTTTTATATGTATTGCTTGAAATTTGTACCTGAAGGTATGAAATTAATAAGAAATTCTCCTTCCCCTCCTTTCTCTTCAGTCACAATCCTCTCTACTATGTTCCGTTTGTTTCCTTCAATCCAAACAGAGCCTTAAGAAATATAGTCCATGAAATTCTTTTGATTATTAAGCATTGCATTCATCCATGATCAATTCATGGAATGATAGGCTTAAAGATGATCATTCGCATATGACTATCATAATAGGAACTTATTAGGTACACACACAGATCAAATTCATGTATTTATTAACACTAATGTACTTTTCTCTCTTTCTATTCAAACTCTCCACATGATCTATCTAACTACTGTAGTATATGTTGCATCGAGATCGATGAAGACCATATACAGTCTACTCCAAATATCAAACCAATTATCACCACTTTCTTCAACCAAGATGCATGCTAGGAGTAAGACATACTCTTTCTCATTTTGTTACACAGCACCCTCTTTCGATGAGAAAAAATCTGGTCTATTTAGAAGTTGAACATGAAGGTAACAAAGTATATTTCACTATATTTCTAAAGTAAAAATGTTGCATGTTGTAGTTGGTTATTTGGAAATATTGTATACGAGCAGTCAAGTTCTTTTAAAGCGCTAGGGATGAAATTAAGAACATTTCAAACAGAGCACAAGAAGTATTTCAGAACTGAACAAGCTCTACAAAGGTAGGGGATAATACTCTTGACAGTTGATACAAAAGGCCTTTGTTCCTCCAAATCTTTGCAAACAATAAAAGCAGCCCTTAAGAAGCATTAAAACCATTTGAACCGGTGTCATGGATAAAGCCCTTTCTCAATCATATCTACAAACAAGAACTACAAATGAAAGATCTAAATCAAATGAACCACCACCCATTGTAGTGCTTTTTAACTCTTTTTCTTTTAACCAATTCAGTTGTCTACTTTCATCATCTAAAGAGATGTCTTTTGTTACAATACCAATATGCCAGGATGGGCTCATATGAAAAGAATACCTTATGCTACTTTCATAAGCGAAGCAGCACCAGCAAGGCAAAAGGAACATTCAAGTAAATAGGAGGAGATTAAAGAAGGTTATTGGCCTATGTTATGAAGATCTATGTCTTCATCAGTAGATTGACGACTTATGTGAACAAAAGCTAGTGAAATTGCACAATGAACATGAAAACTTTCAAGAGCCAATGAAACAAAGGCTACATTGAGATGAAATCCTAAGCAATTGGATCAGAACTGAAAAGCAACACAAGTCAATCTATGTGAATGTACCCTATGTAATCTGCTGAAGAACGATCAAGACCACTGCTTCCTGCCCAAGACGATCCACGGAAAATATTTCCTCCACCAACAACTATGGCAACCTGAGGAATATAAGTGCATTGTAAAATCCCTTTACATGTATAGCGGACAAATCATTGAACACAACACTAAAAATCCAGGTCATAGTGAGACAGATAATACGATTTCCAGAAATGAACAAACATTCAAAAGCAGAGTGGCATGAACAAGCATGTTTCTAGTCACATGTGGCTCAGTGTAATATGCAGCTAAACAGAGATGCCCAAACTTCTATATTCCTTTACATATGTATACATGTGATACAAAGTAAAAGAGTCAACTTACAAAGATCATCCATAAATTTAACAAAACATGCTCTAAATACAGCTCACAGAGAAGGAACTCCACATTTACCTCGATCCCAAGACGAGTAACTGATGCAACTTCCCTAGCAATGGCCATAGTGACCTGCACAACATTATATTATTTAAGTGCATGCATAAGATAGGGACCCTGGACCTTAGCACAACATAAGGTCCTGTGGTAGGGGATTTAAAACATCATGGTCAAAAAATGAACTGCAATGGGTCTTCAATTTCTCACCTTTGGGTCGATATTTTGCAAATGATCTCCCGCGAGTGCTTCCCCACTTACTTTGAGCAGCACCCTGCGCCATCTATGTGACGGTCGTGAAGAACCATTTTCACTCATTGTAATGCTAAAAGGAGGAGGCTTCGAAGTAACTGGAGGATACCTAGTAGCAAGTAAAGGTAAAGAAAATTTTAGAATGACAAAGCTATATGCTTTACAACACAAATAACGAAAAATGAAAGCTAAAAACTTGTATCATTGAGAATATATATACCTGTCATGCCCATGGTCGGAGCTGGAATCAAAGTCAGGGGAGCAACATCGGATGAACAAACTCCTGGAAGAGGTCTGAAATCCTAAAATGGCTGAATTTTTATGTTTTGGATCATGTGGATTGAAGAATCTAAAAGAAGGGGTGGAAGATATTGCATTGAAAGATGAAATTGGCCGGTTCAAACAAGTCGGAGAAGAAAACGCCATTCTAAATTACACTACCCAGAAAACAAATGAAGACAAATAATTCAGATAGAAACTGCAAGTTGTTACAACAATGTTGAGAAGAAGCTTTCAATTCATTTTTGATTGAAACTTGATTTGTAATGAAGGAGCTCAATCTTGGTATTGGTGTATTTCCCTTCCTGAAATGTTGCTGAGTAAAAAAGAAAAGAGATAGGAGGCAGGTTTCTGGTTCATCGGAAATTTTATTATCGTCCTGGAACAAGTATGATTTTGTGATCCAGGACCAATATAAAAACAACAAAATACATAAAGGTCCACCGTGTAAAATATGAATATCATTAATTTACATTTTTATCCTTCTTATAAGGATTTTTATTGATGAACAAATGTGGACATGATAATCCTGGGCCACCATAAAACCACTGTTGGTTCATATATCGGTTTTCGGTTTGTTAAAACTTTGGAGCCCGTGGCGACGTCTGCTGGGCCGGTATGAGTGACTAAGTTCTTTATTTATAATTTTCCCCTAATAAAAAAAAAGTAATTTAGTTTTAAAAAAATTAAGCAATTTAAGACAATAATCTACCTTTGTTTTGACTAAAATACTCATAACTTGTTCTAATTTTTCCTTTTCTCCCCTGCGAATCAACGCTTCCTTTCCTAATATGTCCCTCATACAACATTAGTAACACATTTGTTTCGTATTAATGGAATTAAATCAAATGAATAAAATTTTAGGAACAGAGTCCAAAAGGACAAGATAAGGTATAAAATTGTTGAGAATGACGGCATTTCTTACGTGTTATTATATATTTTTGCACATGTGTTACTACTTGTTTGTCCTTCTCAATCATTTTAGATTAAAACTGTCTTTTACAACCTTTAACCTTAAAATTTTATGTAATGTAATGAAAATGAAGTTATTCCATTCATGCATTTACAACATGAAATAATTGAATGGAACAATTTTTATAATATGTGACATGTCGAGTGATGATGCCTGTGAGCGGTAATGTGAGGTGGAAGGTATGGTAGGATAGGATAGGGGTGGTGGAAAAAAGGTAGGGTGTTGTCGCGTAGGGGCATAAGGTAGGTTAGGATGGTTGTGGAGTGGGGTTAGGTGTTGTGAGGTAGCCCTACCCCACCACCTATCTTACATTACTATCTTACCCTACCATACCCCTCCTCATCCACCTCATCACACCCCATCCCAATCTACCACTTACCCTACATATCACCCTACCTACATATCACCCTACCTCAACACCCATCTACCAATTGTACTCTTCCTTTAGCTTACCATACCCATCACCCTACCTTACCTTAGCTGCCTAGCATTGATCCACCACCCTACCTCGCCACACCTCACCTCACTCACCCCACCCTACCCAGCTACACCCTAGACCACCATTCCTTAACAACAATCCTTCTTTATACTATTCCAAAATGCCATCTGCTCTGAATTTTGTGGTATATACCCACTTATATCCAACTAACTTCTTTCATTTGGGCAAGTCCACCGGATCCCATGTTACATTTGCTTTTAGTGCATTCATTTATGCTTTCATAGCAAGCCTCCACTCTTTTTTGCTTAGTGCCTCTTGACATGTTTTAGAAATTTGGACATTTTGATATTCGTGAGGCAAGTTAGATGTTGGGAATTATTTCTCCAGAAAGAAACATGGTTATTTTAAGGGGTATAAGGGGTTGTTTGTGTGTTCTCATTTTCCTTTCATTAAAGCAATGGTAGATGTAAGTCTAAAGGTTATGAATTCTAGCACTCTTCCTAAAGCTGAAGAATGACTATCACACATTCTCAGCTTGACAGAGATATCCGTCGAAGTTGTTCCAGAAATACCATTGGTGAAGACATCAGCAACTTGGTCGTAGGTGGAGACAAATAGAGTGCATATCAACCCACTCTCAATATTCTCTTTGATGAAGTGCATGTCAACCACAATGTGCTTTGTCCTATCATGCTGAAATGGTTTGTGAGAAATATTGATAGAAGATTTATTGTCACAATACAGTTTCATATGAGGAGACCACTTGATCTTAAGGGCATGTAGAATGATCTTGACCCATAGTAGCTCACAGACACCTAAAGCCATGGATCTGAACTCAGCTTCAACACTGGATCTGGCCATCACACATTGTTTTTTGCTTCTCCAGGTGACCGAATTACGCCAAGAAAGACACCATATCCAGAAGTGGATCTTCGGTCTTCAATATCCCCATCATAATCTGCATCTTTATATGTTGAAATAGTGTCCTAAACCCAATCGGGTTGGACCCGATCCAACCGGGTTGGATCATTTCTATTATTTCTTTATGTTTATACATATGATAAATGGCTTTTATGTTATTATATATTCTGAACCAATTTGTGATTGTATATATGATAACGTCCCTAGTGTCAAGCTGTGAGAGAAAAATCATAATAGTGATTATGGTTGATGAGATCTCGACTCACTTTAAAATTTTTGATACTTAAATGTTTCTAGTCATATGTGCTATTAAACGGGACATTAATAGTACGATTAGACTAGCACGTATTGGATGTCTTCTATCTTATTGAAGGTAGGGATAGATCTCGTCTATCAAAGTGTAGAGACACTTGGACAGTACGTGGACCCGTATTAGAGAATGTGTACATTAGACTGACCCACTTACTTTATTAAATGTCACATTATGTGGTGGTTGTGTAATTATCATGAGACCGGAGTCTTCATGAAATCACGGTGTGGATTGTCATACTTTGACACTATTGAGGTTTCCCCTAGCCATGGGGCGATCATACAGTAGTGATTGGGTGTGATAATGAAGCATGCGTAGGATTCATGTTGCTCGTCCGAAAATCGCGTATCCTATGATTAGGAGTAAATATCCAAAAAGGCTTTCTTATAAGAAAAGTCTTATTCTCGAAAGTCTTTGCAAAGCGGAAGTAATATGTTACTTCGAGAGAGTATGATATCCAGATTATAAGATACGGTCGTTGATGTTTGACACTCGACGTACGACCGTATGGATATTATTATAGCGATAGAATTCTGTTTACATGGTAATTGTTTCACATGAAAGGTAGTAGTCATCGCATTTGACTCTTTCGATGATTGGGGGTCGTGGACGTGTTGCTAGACGCTATCCATGATCATTAGGTATGAAGGGCATTTTCGTAATTGCACTTTGTGCCTACGGCCAACATGTTCGGAAGCCTATGGGGTCACACACATAAGAACATCTAGCCGGATTAAAATACGGTTATAGTGATAACCAAATAAGGAAAGTTTTATCTCGACTATAAAGTGTTATAGTGATAAATTAATATGGTGGTATTTATTTATTATGAATAAATTAAATACAAGGTTTTCTCAAAAAAAAATTACAAGATATTAATAAAATATACATATAATGTATATGTCTCTCGAAAATATTTGTGTATATTGATACACATGTATTTTGCAAATTAATTAATCGTAGCATTATATTAATTAAGAATATTCCGGATGCCAATTTATGACTATTTGGGCTGCCAATATTGTGTATAAATTATTGTGAAATTTAATTAATGATATTATCATATATATCATTTGAATTGTGCAATTTAATTAATGATATTCTCATATATTAATATTGGATATATTAATAGATTTATGGTAATGAGATAAAGATAATCAATATTAAATATTGACAATATATTGAAAATATTTAATATAAGATATTAAATTAAATGAGATAAATCAATCAAATATATTTTTCCTTGTTTTATTAGGAAAATAGTTTTCTTTTTTTCCTAATTTACTAGGAAGCTTCTCCCAATCAGATCGGGAGACATATAGGGGCGCCACTGACTCTATTTAATAGAGGGACTGGCTAGCTCTTTTGTATCATCATAATTTCTAGAGACTAATAGTTCTTGTGAAAAACAAGAGAGCTTCTTAGAGAGATTTTGAGAGAGAGAAAAGGTCGGTCTAGAAACCAAGTTTTTCTGGTAGCAATCCATGATGGGATTCCGGCGGGCTGTTCGTGTGGATCACTGGTAGAGACCGAACACTTAGGCGGCTCGCGCACTACTACTCTCCGTAGACGGTCAAAGCGTCGATCTTTTAGATCAAGTAAGGTAACCACCGTCTACTAACTTTATATGTTTGTTGCTTAAACGAAGTCGATCTTGGGTTAAAAGGAAATAAAATTTTGAATTCTGCTGCGTTCTCGCATAGATTTTTTAACAGTGGTATCAGAGCGAGTTTCGAGCTTAAGCAATAAGCATTAGTTAATTTACGTAGTAATTAATTTATAATAGATGCAAGATCTAGATTCGCGAAACGAGAAACAAAAAAAAGGGAGGCCGACGTCGGGTTTGGGGACTGGGCCGAAGCGGCGGCCCCCCACCGTGTTGCCGGCGGCGGCGGCCTTAAGGCTGCTGCTGTCGGCCGGCCATATGCGGTGGACCCCATCTTCCTTTTATCGTTTTGTGATATTTTATTGTACATTAATATGTCTTTGTTTAGTTGGTGTTATGTGGATAACTAATGATTCAAATAGTTTGGGTCATTGGGATGTCACATGGCATTAAATAATATTGGTATTTCCAAATCTTGTGTGGAATAGTCCTAGGTCATTTTCAAAATATTTGATTTTGAAAAAAACGTAGACCTAGGTCATTTTCAAAATTTTGATTTTGGAAGGGCCTTGGTGGGTGCTTTTGGTTTTGGAAACCAAAGGCATCCCTTTGATTAGGAATCAAAGGAAATAAAATAAAGATGCCTAATTTTAATTTTGATTTAAATTTGAATAGTTCTAATTAATTAAAATTAAAATAGAAATCGTTTGAAAAATTAATCGTTAATTTTTATTTCGATCAAAATCATTTAATTAATTAAAATTTAATTAGTTAATTGATTGGATAAATATATTTAATTGATTAAACGCTAATCGATTAATTAAAGACGCAAGTTGGTAAATTTTAGATTTCATCTTTTTCATAAGATTTTATTGTATGGATTAGATATTGTGTTAGATATAATATGATTATATGGACCCCGATTGATCATGGACTCGACCTATAGGATATATGTGAATGATTTATTTTTCTATTGGTTTAAAAATTGTCCTAGGCCGTTGTGAAAAACATGACCTGGTTTATTTTCCACATTATCCAATTCCTGTTAGCTCCCCCTGTGTGCGGCGGGTGTATTTATTTTATTAGATAGAATGTAATGTAACAAGAATGGAGCAGAAGATGAAGACCAAAAAAAGACGAATAAAGATCCACTTCGAAATGGCACATTAAAGATCCCATTGGAGGTTTCCGGCTACCCTTAGACTGTGACCCGCGGTTTCGTCAGTTTGTATTCGAAACCACTCTTAGAAAAGATCCATGATCATACCGGTTACTTTATGCATTTAAATATTTGTGCTTGTATTTATTATACAATAGATGCATGACTATGCACGATTTAGATGAATGAGTAGAATGTATGTCTATAGAGATAGATATATTTGATGAGACCGTAATTAAAAATTAATTAAGTGAATTAATTTACATAAATACTTCCACAACAAAAATTAAGTCGAAATTGTCTTCCAATATTATAATGACGGTGAAAAGCTCATGTTCGGATCCAATCCATCAGCCACAGCTGGGGGTTGGCCTACCTGGGTATTGTTAGGTGTGATGCCCGAAAGACAATTTTTGTAATTGAGATGTACTTAAAATACAATTAGTCCGTAGTAAAGTTAATCGAGAGTATCGGGTCTCCCCTTTAACGTACTATTAATGCGCCCATAACACGATAGGTGTGATCGTCTTATCCGGACTTTCGGTTAAGGGAACCTAATGGGGCATTTGTATATGATAGATATATCATATGGGTTTGGACCGATTTGATCCGAGTTCTCAATATAATTCCGTAATTGAGAAGTCTTATCGAATCATTAGATGATCATATTATGGATATATCTTAATCCCGAGGTGATCACGATCGATCGCTTGAATCGTATGAGGTTTGACTTGACGGTTAAGGATTACACCGAGTCCGTGATCCGAATTACCCCATCTTGGCATTGTACTTGGATTGAGTGAGTAGTCGTGTTATCACGGATACGGAATCCATTCCTTCCATTTATGGAAGTAGATAGACGATTCCCTTATGAGTTAATCCTAGACATTGATCGATCCATGGGATTCATATTACACCGATTAGCTACCGGTGAGTTATTTGAATTATTGATCACTAGGGGATTAACGGTAAGTAAGGACAAGATGTTACGAAAAGGGTTAACGGTAACTTCCCGATTTAGAATGAACGATCTATGGAGGATTAATCCATATGAAATGATTATATCGGTGGACGCTTATTACTTTCTCGTGAGGAGATAAATATAATCTTATAATCGGAGGAGTGCGATCACGGGATTATGGTGGCATATTCCCGTGATTGATTTATCGAATATATATAATTATTCGTTCGTCGATAATTATTTATTTGATTTATCGGAGCCGCCGATTATTAGTCCATGGTCCCCGACGTGCCTCCTAATATAGCATGTATATTCTCGGACGTCGAATCCTAATAATATTGATTTAGTTCATGTTGGACTTTATTAAAACGATATGTGAATTAATTGTTTAGTGGACTATTAAATTAGTTGGGCTAAATAATTAAATATGTGGAAAAGACATTTTCCATAATCTTGGCTCATCCTCCTGTTGTTCTCCAACTTGGATTTTGAGATATCAATTACTTTAGATGAGATTTAATGAACGTGTATTATAAGTGATCTCGATGCGAATATGAATGTAAGTGATCTCGCGAATATGACTTTACTAAAATTTATTCGATCATCAGCCACAGCAGGGGTCGGGTAATTTTTAGAGAGAAGGGTTGGCCACCACATTGTAATGTGTATTATCAAAGAGTTGACTGGTCAACAACCAAGAGTCACATAGTGATGTGATTGATGAAGTGTCACCTACTCATTGAATTATTTCAGTTCACCAGCCACAGCAGGGAATCTGTAGGATGTAATATCGCCGGATGGATCAAAGATCCACCCGATTACGCAGCGGAAAGTATAAGATCTAGATCTAAACAATCAAAATACATGAATAATAAATCTAAACCTACGAGGGGGTTTAGATTGCTTACCAGTTTATTGCGAATAAACACCAAGAAAAATCCGAGATCCAAGATCCAAGAATTAAGAAGCCACCGTCTTCCAACGTGTATCTCCAAGCAACACCAAGTGGATGGTGATTCAAACCGCTTGACCTCCTCGATATGCTACCTTAGAAAACCTGAAGTTTTTTGAAACTCGAAACCCTAGTATTTAGGCCGAAATATCAAAGCCTAATACTTCTCAATTATTTCGAAATTTGTGAGTGTGTCTAAAGGCTTGGGAGAACTCTCTTTATATAGGAGACTAATCATTGTCCTCCAAAGATTTAATAATTAAGAGATAATTATTATAATAATCCTTATTAAATAAAAGATACTCCTAGAATAATCTAGAATAAATCTAGATTATTTAAGGATCAATCTAATATTTTTTTCCTTAATTAATTATTCAACAAATAAATAATTAAATACTTGTACCATAATTATCCAAGAAAACAAATTTCTTGATAACCAAACAAGTAATACACGCCACTTTTATATTTGACCAATTAGGTCAAAAAGTCAACACAGTAATTTGGGCCGAGTCCACGAAAAATGTCTTTTCCGTGTATTTAATTATTTAGTCCAACTAAACAATTAATCTACATATCAATTAAATAGTCCAATCCAACTATTTAATTATAATTGAGGTGAAACGACGAGAAAACATATATGTTATATTAGGAGCCACATCGGGGACCATGGACCCATATTCAGTAGCTACAATAAATTAAATAAAATTATTCGTCAGACCGAACAATAATATTCAATCTATTAATTCCGGGATTACACCACCATAAGCCTGAAACTGAACTCTGCCGAATATAGATAACTTACACTCAACCATGAGTTGATAAGCGTCCACTGATGTAATCATTACATACGGATAAATCTTCCATAGACTGTTCGTTTCGATTCGGGATATCTCCGTAAACCATTCTCGAAACCTCTTATCCTTATTTACCATTAACCCCTAGTGATCAATTAGTTCATAACTAATATAATATGAACTCCGCGGATCGATCGGTTTTAGGATTAACAAATAAGGGAAGCTGTTCGTCTACTTCCCGAGGAAGGAATGGATTCTATATCCGTGATAGCACAGACTACTCACTCCTTCCAGAATAGAGCCAACGAGAAGTGTTGGACCACATACTGCGAAGTGATCCTTACTAACACATCAAAATCTACCCTAGTCTAAGCAGTTGTCTGTGATCACCTCGGGATTGAGATTAATCCATATATGATCATCTTGTGATTCGATAAGACTTCTCGATCACGGAATTATATCGAGAACTCAAATCAAATCGGTCCAAACCTTATATGATTATCATCATATATAAATGCCCCACTAGGTACCCTATTACCGACAGTCCAGGTTAAGATTGTCACACCGTAAAGTGTTCTGGGCGCATTATTAGCATATTAATCATGAGACCCGTACTCAGATTAATCAACGCTACGGACTAAGTTAATTTTAAGTACATCTCACTAACTCAATCCTCTTGCGTATAGCCATACACTGAGCTATGTGATTACATAAACGATGTACTTAGGGTTTTCAGTAGTGTCTTAATTATAAGCATACATGCATATAATAAGATGAATTATTAATTCTGTCCTAAAACAATTAGATAATTGTCTTTCAGACACTACACCTAACATAATCGACGTAACTAGGTGGGATCTTGGCCACTAAAGAATTTTGGAAATTAATTGAAAGTCAATTGGGAGTAGTTGACTAGTGGGAGCAAAATCTTAAACTAAAAGGACCATTTTTTATTTTGCATGTATAAACAACAACACTCTTTTATCTTTATTTTTATGTTGTATTTTTCTAGCGAACTTTTATTTCTATGTTTTATTCTCGATTTTTAAAACCAAATTATGACTGTTACCTTTTGAGAAACGTTCTCAAGTATGGTAAAGTAATTTTAATCATTTTAAAATAAGCAATGACACAAGCGACCTTGTTATAATAGTTAGAGATAAGGAGACTACATATTTGATGGAGTGCTCCAAGACTTTAATTATTAATGAAAAACGGAAGATCATGATATGATTAAATCACTTGAAATAAGTTTCAATGAATTAATCATATATTGGATACGATCCAATATGATCATTCTGTCATACGATGACAATTAATTCAAACTTTGGATACGAATGACCACATCGAATTTTGGAAAGGTTGTTTTCAAAATTGTAAGATTTAAGTATCGACTTATTTCTTTAATCATTGTTTGAAGATAATTAAATAGTTCGTGTTTTGAATATGATTCAAAAGGCTAAATAAACTATCTAATAAACATTGGATTTTCTTTATGAAAGGAAATTAATGACAAAGCTCTTGTGATTTTTCTTAAGACTTATGAAGACTACATTAAAAAATATTTACGAGTGTTTAAAGGATTAAAAGGAAAGTTAGGGCATATACTTGAATAAGAGAACTTATCAAAGTCTTTATTCTAAGCAAAAAAAAGTTGAGATAAATCTATCTAAACTAAAGTCAACTCTTAGATATATGATATCTTTGGAGAAAGGTTTAAATATAGAATATTTTAAGATATGGAAAGTGAAGCAAACGTTGCAGCATTTATTATATAATATTTTGAGTCTAGCAAACTGATAAATGAACTAAATAAATATTATTGTGTTCCGGTTCTTATGAAGAACACGAGCTCAGTTGTGGATTTAGTAGACATCTTCAATTGTAAGGAATAAATGTTATTCCGATAAAGTTGAACGGTCACTGAATCTAACATACTGGATCGGCGTCACTATATGGTTGATATAGGTGATGACATCTCAACCAAATATTTGTATGGATGTTATCCTTAATATTTTGTGGTTGTTCTAGACATAGTCACTGTGGAAGAGAAACGTGTATTCAAATGTCATTCTGATGATGTCTGAACCATATGATTATGAATCATATGGGTGATACGTATCTTATCCAAAGGTGACTAAAGTACCTTTTTATGAAAGAGGTTGTAAATTCTAGAAAATTGGCTAAAGACTGAACTTAATGATGTTTGTTGGCTTATGATAATTAATTCCACGAATGACATTATTGTTAATTACTCTCTTTTACTATTTTTGAAATAGTCAAGTGTACTTAATGAAGTGCGAAATTCGGAAAGCCTGAAAAGTTTGAGCTAGTACGAACATGAGATTGATGAACTGCTTAAGTATTAATATTCAATTGGATTGAAATAATTAATACCTGAAGGGTATTTCAGAAGTTGTCTGAAAGGGAATCAGATTCTCCCATGAAGGATGCCATATTTGGATACGCAATTAGATTGTGTTTCTAAATTGGAACAACATTTTATACGATAAAGGTGTGACGTAAGTCATGTAAAGTATCCCTTACATGTTTTGGTATAGTGCCCTTATTCAATACATATACTTAACCTAGTTCCAAGGAATAAAGGTTGAATAAATTCCATATTAGATACGGAATTGATGACATCAAATCCATCTTAACCGATGATTTAGGGTTGTCATGCTTCTAGCAAGCAGGCAGTGTCTGAAAGGCTTGGAGCCTAGTATGACATGTGAAACTTTGTGGATTATCTTAGCAATTACGCTAGATATTATTTACATACCCATGGAGAAAAAGTGTTTGTCTCCGAATATGCTGTCTTCTAGAGGAAGTGTTTTTTCCAAAAAGAAACAGTGGGAGTAAATTGAGATCTTAAAAGGGTTTTAGAACCACAAAGAGATATTCAATCATTAAACATGAGCAGGCGCCGCACAGTGATGAGGTGCAGGACACTGCTCAGTGCACACAAGTATTCTATGAGTCTGAAGATAACCAAATGCCTGAAAAGGCTACTGGTGTGTTCATCTTGAAGAATGAATATCTCACGACTTATATGCTTGAAAGGCAAGATTAAGAGATGTGGCTTGGAGCCATAATGTCTGAAGTAGATTCCATGAGTGACATAACAAGTTATGAACCTGGTCTGTCTTTCATAAAAGGAATGTCTCTAGAAGGTGTAGCATGTCTTTGTGAAATATTGACATGGATAGTAATACGATTATGGTTAAGCTGAGTTGATGGCTAAAGGCTATAGGGTGTAAACCTTGTAATCACTTTTATGCTGCCGGTTATGCTTAAGTCTATTCAGATAGTACTTGTGGTAGCTATGTATCATGGCTATATGATAGTGTTGAAAACGTTAGGCCAATGGCTTGATGTTCATCGACGGTAACGTGATGTGGGAGCTTATGAGATCCATTTATGGACTCAAACAAGTTTCTCTACATAAGTTCTTTACTTTAATAATCAAAAGAGTTTGATTTGATCAAAAGTGAAGACATGTCTAGTGTGCAAGAGGGTTAGTGGGAGTGTTATAATTTTTGAGTAAGGTGTTGCATATCCTTCTCGAGAGTTGTCACCCCAAGTTACAGTCAATTAATGTTTGGTAGTTCAAGGACTTTTCGAGAGCACTTAGAGGTTGCGGTTCTTATTTTAGAAATAAGAATCTATAGTGATAGATTTAGACACTGTGCGATTATAACAGTTTAGCCTTATAGATGAGATGCTAAAAGAGTTTAGCATAGATCATAGCAGAAGATACTGCTAGCCGGTATTTTCAGGATCTATCTATGACAGGACGTCAGTCTTGATGAAAAGGTGAGAGAAGATACTTATGGAAGGTTCCCTTTGCTTCTGCAATAGGATCCATCATAAGTGTTGTGAGTTAAACCAGATGTTCATACTACATGAGAAGTCATGAGCAAGCATGAAAGTGATTCTGGTAAATGTCGAGGATATCCTTAAAAGTGTTAAGGATGGGTTCCTAGTTTATTGAAACTTGGAATCGAGTAAACGTAGATATGCGGACATGCACCCTGAATCTTATGAAGATAGTAGGAGCTACGGTCTGGGTTTGCAGTCACTTTGATTAAGTGATACAGTGAGCTGGAAATGTTCTTAGCTAGAGATCACTGTAAATTCTACAACTGAGCCAAAACACGGTATTGCCTTAGAGGCACAATGGGAGCAGTATATGGATCTCGAAAGTTCATTCCGGAACCTTGTACAGTTCTTCCACCTTTATTATATAGCTGATATAATAGTGGATTCATTGCTTGAAGCAAAGACCAGGGTCTCATCAGAGATTCATGTGTGTTAAGGCGGTTCCTTTTGACTTGATCATTTGGAGTATGATATGAAGATAGTCCGAGTCCCCACGGATAGTGATCGTTTACGCTTAGGGTTGGCTGCGAGTATTGCATGAGATTCTTGTGTTTCAACTTGGTCTTGTGTGTACGAGTGATTGGCTTTAGGCCAAGTGGGAGATTGTTGAAATAGTGTCCTAAGCCCAATCGGGTTGGACCCGATCCGACCGGGACGGATCATTTTTACTATTTTTTTTTATGTTTATACATATGTTAAATGGATTTTATGTTATTATATATTCTATACCAATTTGTGATTGTATATATGATAACGTCCCTAGTGTCAAACTGTAAGTGGGAAATCATAATAGTGATTATGGTTGATGAGATCTCAACTCACTTTAAAAGGTTTGATAGTTAAATGTCTCTAGTCGTATGTGCTATTAAACGGGACTTAATAGTACGATTAGACTAGCACATATTGGATGTCTTCTATCTTATTGAAGGTAGGGATAGATCTCGTCTATCAAAGTGTAGAGACACTTGGACTGTACGTGGACGCGTATTAGAGAATGCGTACGTTAGACTGACCCACTTACTTTATTAAATGTCACACTATGTGGCGGTTGTGTAATTATCCTGAGACCAGAGTCTTCATGACATCACAGTGTGGATTGTCATACTTTGACACTATTGAGGTTCCCCAGCCATGGGGCGATCATACGGTAGTGATTGGGTGTGATACTGAAGCATGCGTAGGATTCATGTTGCTCGTCCGGAAATCGCGTATCCTATGATTAGGAGTAAATAGCCGAAATGGCCCTCTTATAAGGAAAGTCTTATTCTCAAAAGTCTTTGCAAAGCGGAAGTAATATGTTACTTTGAGAGAGTATGATATCCAGATTATAAGATACGGTCGTTGATGTTTGACACTCGACGTACGACCGTATGTATATTATTATAGCGATAGGATTCTGTTTACACGGTAACTGTTTCACATGAAAGGTAGTAGTCATCGCATTGACTCTTCCGATGATTGGGGGTCGTGGACGTGTTGCTAGACGCTATCCATGATCATTAGGTATGATGGGCATTTTCGTAATTGCACTTTGTGCCTACGGCCAACATATTCGGAAGCCTATCGCGTCACACACATAAGAACATCTAGCCGGATTAAAATGCGGTTATAGTGATAACCAAGTAAGGAATGTTTTATCTCGACTATAAAGTGTTATAGTGATAAATTAATATGATGGTATTTATTTATTATGAATAAATTAAATACAAGATATTAATTATGTTGATTAATTAAATAAACATATAATGTATATGTCTGTCGAAATTATTTGTGTATATTGATACACATGTATTTTGAAAATTAATTAATCATAGCATTATATTAATTAAGAATATTCCGGATGCCAATTTATGGCTATTTGGGGTGCCAATATTGTGTATTAAGATACACTTGGATTGTGTAATTTAATTAATGAAATTATCATATATTAATATTGGATATTAATTGATTTATGGAAAATAGATTTATGGTAATGAGATAAAGATAATAAATATTAGATATTGACAATATCTTGAAAATATTTAATATGAGATATTAAATTAAATGAGATAAATCAATCAAATATATTTTTTCTTATTTTATTAGGAAAATGTTTTCTTTCTCCTCAGTCTACTAGGAAGCTTCTTCCAATCAGATTGAGAGACATAGGGGCGCCACTCACTCTATTTAAGAGAGAGATTGGCTAGCTCTATCATCATAATTCCAAGAGAATAATAGTTGTTGTGAAAAATAAAAGAGCATCTTAGAGAGGTTTTGAGAGAGAGAAAATGTCGGTCTAGCAACCGAGTTTTTCTGGTAGCAATCTATAATGGGATTCCGGCGGGCTGTTCGTGTGGATCACTGGTAGAGGCCGAACACTTGGGCAGCTCGCGCACTACTACTCTCCGTAGACGGTCAAAGCGTCGATCTTTTAGATCAAGTAAGGTAATCACCGTCTACTAACTTTATATGTTTGTTGCTTAAATGAAGTCGATCTTGGGTTAGAAGGAAATAAAATTTTGAATTCTGCTGCGTTCCCGCGTAGATTTCCTAACATTATAGGCTTCAACTTGAACACTTCATCCCCATCTGAACATTATTCCTTTCCCAGGGCATCTTTTAAGGAAATGTAGAGACCCGTGAGCAGCAGCAGGATGAATCTTCTTAGGATTCTGCATGAACCTACTCACCATATTAACAAAAGCCATGTCAGGTCTGGTGTGAGTGTTAAGGGTGATTTTATACGTTTTATAAGGATATGTTTTATATCAATTCTCTCCATATTCGTACGTTTCTCATAAGAATCGAGCTTTATATTGAAATATTGAGCAAATGAGTTTTAGAAGTATTAAAGTGCAAAATCGGGTTAATTATGTGATTTTATTGGATAAATATCTTCAGATGTAAGATGTTACGTTTTGCATGTTTTTATCGTGATGTAGGTACGCTTGCATGAGGTGAAAGGAGCTTAAAAGATGTTCAAGTGATGATTTACATGGAAGGGAAGAGATAGAGATGAAGTTGGAATGAAGATCAAGATGAATTTGGAAGAAAAAGGGACCGGGCGGCGTCGCATCTGAACTGGCGTCCAGGAGAAGAAAGTTGAACAGAGAGTTTGGACGCTGAGTGAACGAGCGTCCACTTCCGTCCAAGAACTTTGGACGGGCGTCCACAATTCCGGACGGGCGTCCACGGCCGACATGCTGAAAACCGACTTACTTTCCCTATAAATAGCAGCGCGATTTCAACCCTAAAACATACATTATTGAGACCTATTGATACACAATCATTAGGAGAAAACCCTAGGCGGCCCCAGCCCCCTTTGGGGAGGCGGGGTTGCGGATTAGTTAGGTTTTTGTTTCCGTTTTTCGTTCTTGTTCGACGCCATGGTGCTGTCCTGAAGCTGTGAACTTGGAGCAGCCATGGGAGATTTTCCAGCAGCGTTTTTATTCTTTCTTTGGATGATTTTGTGAGTGTTTTAATTAAAGCTTGTTTCTTTCCTTTGTTTATTTGTTTATGCAATCGATATCGGAAGATGTATTGCTATTTGATGTTTACCGTATGATGGAAATCGGTGTAAACCTTAGATCACCATAGGAAAGATTAGACTTTTAACCTTGACATAACGGAAGTTGATAGGTTAGATTTCTAGGTTGTTAGATCTAATAAATCTTGCACCTTGTTTTGAGAGCGTTAATCTCTATAGATCGGAAGATGATGAGATTGATAGACGGATTACTTACGGAAGTAGGAATTCATACCTTTGATTAGGTGAACCACAACTTTGATTGAATCATCATAAGATAATCTAGGGAAGAATTAAGGGTGCGGGATGGTGGATCATGTTTGTTCTATGTTGATTTGCCTCAGTCATTATCATGATAGTTTTATTGTTTTCTTAGTTGTAGTTTTATTTTATTTGCTTTTGTTCGCAACGATATTCTCCTGGCTTTGGACTGACAATCCTCTGTCCAGTTTATTTTCCGTTTTAGTTTAGGTTTAGGAATAATTGTATCAACCTTAGGAGAATTAATTGAACTAGATACCCCGATTCCCTGTGACCGACTCCGGTATTAATCGCTATACTACGATCCCTACACTTGGGGAATACCGGATTTATAAATTTTTATTACTTGTTTGCTTTGTTAAATAAAATCCGTGACAGTGAGTGAGGTATATTAGCCTTCCAACTGGTTCTTCTTCCAAAGCATCTTAAATCCTATGATTAAAATCAGTAGTACTAGCCACTGGTTTGCACCCTAGTTTCCCTGTTTCTTCCAAACGATCTAGCATATATTTATTCTGAGAAATAAATAATCCTTCCTTTTGAGTGGGCCACCTCAATTCCGAGGAAATACTTTAGTCTTCCAATAAACTTGATGTCAAATTCCTTAAACATACTTTTCTGTAACCTCTGAATTTCTTTAGTATCATTATCGGTTATAATGATATCATCCACATAGACCAAAAGAATGGAAACACGGTTGCTGGATGAGTGTTTAATGAACAAAGTATGATTCCCTTGACTCTGACAATTCCCAAGCTTCTACATAATGCTTACATATTTTCCAAACCAAGCTCTGTTGATTGTTTAGGACCATACAAAGCCTTATTCATCTTGCATATTTTCCCTTTCTCTACTGAAAAACCCGGAGGAGGTTGCATACAAATGTCTTCCTTCAAATCTCCTTGCAAGAAAGCATTTTTCACATCAAACTGCTGTAGATTCCAGTTAAACATAGTTGCAAGGGATAGAAGGATCTTAACAATATGTATATGTTCAGGTGTAGAGTCTTATGTTTTGGCCAATATGTCCTTCAACAAATAGAAGTTCTTGAGCATCCAATCTTCAAGTTGTTATATATTTACCATTCGGGGCAAGGTCATAGCCAGTCATAGAGATGACATAGTATGTTTTCTACACAAATTTTATGTTGGTCCTGGTGCAAATCCTAGTTGGTGCACCAAAACCAATAAGAATCCAACATTCTAAAATGGGCCACTACCTGTAAAAACTTTCCACCAATGTATCCCTTTGAGAGTGCTGACTTGGTGGTCCAAAACTTGCACCTGGACCACCCTAAAATTTCACTGTTTTCTATAAGGACCACTAGAATGGCCTTTTGGGTAGCCATTGTAAATTTTCCTTGAATCCGGGATGGTCATGCCTTAGTCGGCCCAAGGAAAGTCTTAACATGGTTTTTAGTCATTACCTTCTATCGAACCTGGTTGTCAATAAGACCAACAGTGGCACAGGAACTTCGTGATTGCCTTGTAGTTTGAGACATTATTATTGCGTCAAAATAATATCAGTGCAATTCGTGGAATAGCTTGTTGGAAGAACTTTTTAGGGCCCTCACTCTGGTGTTGATTGATGGATATTGGCGTATCCTCAATGATAATCAAATTTCGCTGGGTTGATCTAAGATTCTTCGAGCCTTCATTTGCAATGCAAGGCTACCAACATGGGGAGATTTCCCCCTAGGAAACCTCTACATGCTTAAGTAAGTATAAGATCAGAAAGTTATCAATACTACTTTTGTTTTTAAAAAGATAATGTATCGAATAATGAATAATCACAGAGGTTTATAGTGGTGGGGTGGTATGATCATGTTGCAGTCATGAATGACTAATGTCAACAAGAGAATGTAAAGGGAACCTGCACCAGGATTACAGTCTTAGTGTAAATGACAATGGGTTGCTCCATAACTGTTGCATATGTAAAGCCAACGTGCAAGGTGTAATCATTGTGAGAAAATAACCATCTTCCTTGAGCCCTTGCTCGTGGTCTCAAGGCATTCAAAGATGCTATTAAGTATAAGGCAAGCCTAATATCTGTCCATGGTCTCGTGCGAGCCTCCAAATAAAAAACCGAGCCTAATCACGAGCATGAGGGAGCCTCCAAATCAATAATCGTGTGCATGCCGAGCCTAATACATGCTCAAGGTCTTAGATGCCTGGTTTGTATGATTGTGATGCTCTCCATCAATAACGAGCAAAGTCTCGACTATGGTTTAGGCATGTTATCCTTCGACGTGTTAACGAGCCAAGCCGAGCATAGTATCTATTGTTCAAGCTTGTGTTTGTTTAGGTTATGAGCTTGTTCGTGATCGTTCGATTTATAAACGAACAAAAAATATGTTCAAGCTTGGTTCGTTTAGATCACGAGTTTGTTCACGATCGTTTCTTTGATAAACGACAAAATATTATACTCAAGTTTGGCTCATTTGTAAAGAAAATTTATTTGAACTCGTGTTTGAGTGGCTCGATAAACATATTTTAGTCTTTCAGCTTGAACTCGGCTCAAGTTTGGCTCTTCATGGTGTAAATATCAAGTCCAAATGCATGAATAACTAAGTACAAAGTACTGTTTAAATATCATAGTACCAAAAGATTAGAAGAACTAAATAAATATTCTATAAAATTATTCTTGAGTATCTATTGGATTAATAAATGACTTTTCATCTTTTGTATTAGATAATACCACATATGTACATTGATTTCCTTATATAAGCATGTTCACGAACATAATCGAACATTAACGAGTAAGCTTGCGTTCGTTCGTTTAGAAAACAAGCTTATAATCTTATTCAAGCTTTGTTCATTAAGCTACACGACTGAGGAATCACGAACACTATCGAGACGAACACCGGTTTGTTCACGAGCGGCTATATTCGTTTAACAACACTTAGTTATCCGAACCCCTCAAGGTCTTTAGAGGGAAATACGGGCCAAATTTACCCTAGTGACAATACACAAGAAGAGAACCCTAAAATTCGAAGGGTGTTTGATTATTTTTAGACTGAGTTTGGAACAATGTATTCCAAGTTGCCTACGTATCATGAGCTTTTGTCAGGAATCACGTCTCTCGTAGTTCCTTGAGATTGTTTATATAAAGGACATCTCGTCTGGATTGCCTTGTGTCGTAATCAATGAGGATTACTTTGTGTTAATCCCTCTAAAAATTAGGAGATAATTATGAATAGGTTGAATATTTGGATAAGATAAGAGTCTCATGAGATAAATGATTCCATCATGTTTATCTTATATTTGAAACATGTATATACTTCAGATAAGGGAGGCTCTGGCCGACCTGCGTCGAGCCCCCTAGGCCAGTCCGGCTCGAACTGTGTTGGCCCAACCTCCGTAACGACCGATCCGACCTGCGGTGGTCTAAGGAGAGAACAAAACATATCTCCCACCTGGGGCTTAGATCTGCTATTAGGCACGAAGTGAGCTCGTGGCCCTCAACATTTTATTTCTCTATTTTCATTTAATATTCAGCCAATCAGAAGATAACATTGGCGAGCATAAGTCTGACCTCCGTCAATATTGTTAGCCAAATGTTGGTAACTTTTTTTATGACTTATATCATATGCCTATGAAAAGTGTAACTTGAAAGCATGATGAACATTCACCCATCAATCCAAATTTGCAACCCAACCACCCCACCAATTTTTTTTTTTTTTTTTTTTGAAAACACCCCACCAAATTTTGAGTCCTGCCATTTGCTGCCGTTTTACTGCAATGTCACCTACCAGTTTCGATGATTCAGACATTCTACCAGTTTCTTAAGGTAAATTGTTTTTGTGAGAATGAGTGCAAAAGAAGACAAATCAAATACCATGAGCAGTCTTTTCAAAGTATTAACTTTCAAGTTTCGGCCATTGCACATCTCAAAATAAGATAAGAAGACCATCAACAACAACACAACAGATAAAAGTCAAAAGAATCTCTATTCAGTATATGTCACCAAAATTGTATTTCATTTACAAAATGATTGCAGCCAGATGGCCATTTCTTCAATACTTCACCAACCCCCCTACAACCCCAAAAAAAACCCACCCACCCACACACACACTGACTCACACCAAAGAAAAGAAAACAAACCCACTATTACTACCATCAAAAGGGCATGATATGAGTAGTTTTGGTATCATAACTTGATAAACAAGAACTCTTTGAGCTAACCCTAAAAACCTTAAGCAAATCAGTACACATTTGCCTAACAGCTGGTGAAACATTACTTTGCAAAAGCAACAATATCTTTGCCATCCCATTACTCTTTGATACTGCTTCTTGAGCTCTTTTATCACTAAACAAACAACACAAACTCCACAATATTGTCACAGTATGCTCTGTTGCAAAATTTGATACCTTCAACATTTTCTTCAAAACTGCAAGCACACATATCTCATCTCCAGAGATTTCAATTCTCCCTTCTTTACAAGTCGACATTAATTCTATTAGCTTCAGTATTTTCTCTGTCAATACATGATTCACTTCACCTTCTAAGGCCTTGGCCAGCACGGGGACTGCCCCTGCGCGTACTAATTTGACTCTGTTCCTTTTAGGCATTGCAATTGAGATCAAACATTGCAAACAATGTTCAAGATCTTGGTCGCTTACTTCAGAATAGCTGATTAAACTCAACAATCCAGCATAAATGGCGTAGCTTTCGCCCATAAGAGCTTTTAGCTCGGCCCGGAAATCTGCAAGTGATTTCAATACTCTCATGGCTGTTATTCTCGACTCTAATGTTCCATCCATGAGATTTACTGTCAGGGACTTCACCAATTCATCGCCTTTAATAACAATTAATTCATTTTCGCCATTGAAACTCTTAAGCATCAAGAAGAGAAGCTGTAACAATTTGTCCGTTAGCTGAACGTTGTTTGAAAATAGACTAAATTTAGATAGAATCAACCTCAAAAGCTCCGAATCCATGGACAGAAAAGTAGAGTTCTCCTCGGAAAATTTGGCAAAGAGAATTAATTTACTGAAAATTTGAGATACGATAATAAGAGGGTAAGGTGGCGTTGCAGTGAAAATGGATTTGAGTTGCTGAACGAGGGATTTCGCTTCTGATTCTGTGACTGAGTTAGGAGTGGAATCGGTGGTGGCCGGCCTGGTCTTGACCGAGTCAGACCAGATCTGAATTAGCCGTTGGACGGTGTGATTCGGGACAAATTCTTTGCTGGAAAGGATTTGCATGGTGGCCGGACAAGTGTTGTTGCCGCAGTCCAGCCACCGTTGGATACTGGCGCGGTCGTAGGTGACTCCCGTCGACAAGCTCACCGGGGATTTCATAACGTCTAGTGAAATCGGGCACCTGAAAAAACTCGGGATTGTTATGCAGAGATCGTCCCTCCCCATTTTTGGATTGTTCTTTCCTTCCGCCGGAAATTTTGCTCAGCGAAGAGAAAGTATGGAGAGAGAAGATTGCAGATGAATTAAAGAACAGAAAAGATTGAAGGTGGGAGAATTAGGAGACTAGTGGAATTTAATGTTTGATTTGATGGGGTTGAGGAATAGTCAAAGAGTGACGCACTCGGGTGTTGAATACTTTTTCTTTCTTTCTTTTCCCTTTTGTGATTCTCTATGCTTAATGCTCTTTTGTTTTGGTATCTTATGGCATTGTGAAACCATCTATTGAATTTTGAACAAAATTAAAAAAAAAATTTTAAAACACAAACTACACCACACAAGATATTTTAAATTTTACGATGGTTAATTATCATCGTTTTACATAATTCATTCACTGAGTAGTGTTTATTGATCACGGTGATTATTATCAACTTTAAAAGAAATGTGTCGTTGGCACACCATACTCAATTTATTATTGAAATTTCATATGTTTTTAATAAGAGAATTTATAGTAGGTCATCCAAGTAGTCGGTAGCATTTGTTGCACCCTTGAGTGTTTGGCGGTGTTTGTATTATGTACGAATCGATAGGACAAGAACACAAGATATGCTACGCATGTGTGTAAGTAATTTAAGAAGCTTAACAAGAACGTGCATAGCAACTAGCAAGTAGTGGTAATGTACATGTTTCTATGTACTATTGAGAATATGTTTTTGAAGTAGTTTCTTTACGATTTAATCTTTATTCTTTAATTTCTTGCAAACCGGATAAAGTAACGTCTCTCGGATTATTAAAAACATGAATATTTCTTTTTTGTTTTTTTACTCCATACTGGAAAGTCCGGAATGCTCACTACTTTCTTTTTTGGTAGAGAAGGGTTTTTTTTTTTTAATTATATTTTTTCTTGAAGGAGTTGAGAAGGTATTTCAGGTTTTTAAGAATCGGGTTAATATCTAGGATCAACAGGAGTAAGATGTATTGTTTGCAGTTCCATTATGGTTTATGTAGTTGTCTAATTGCTTTCCTCGATTTTTGTAGTCGTGTGTGTCAAGTTCATGTCTATTAGTTCTTTCTTGTGGATATTTTGTAAATGTGGATTTTGTAGTTATGTTTGATTTTATAAGTTTGTGACAATATTGGTTCTCTTTTGATGTGTATTTATACTTTTGTGCTATTTCATTACGCGTACATTAAGCCATGTTTTGTTGCCGTGAAATGTGCCAGACCCTGAGAGTCTGTTTTCCGAGTATCAACATGTTTGTTGCTGCCAAATTTTTTCTGTTGTTAATCTTATTGGCTTACGTGAGTTTTACAATTCATTGTAAAAGTCATGTGTCGAGCACACCATTCTAAAAGTCATGTGTCAAGTACACCATATATAATATTTATTACTTTTTCATTCTACTTATCCTTAATTTATTATCAGGTCAACCGCTCTACATTACTTTACGATTATATTGTTAATGATAGTCAAGTCATGTTTTACATATTTTCATTCAAAATGTAAGACATTAATCCACTTTGTTAACCTGATCTGAAAGTGATTCATATCATAGTTATCAGAACCGGACCGGACATTCAATCGGAAAAGACACCGGGTCACCGGTTTAACCGGCGGGTCATTGGTTCTACCGTTCGGTCACTACATATAATTTAAAATATAATAATATATTAAAGACATAAGAAAAAATTATAATATTACATCCAAAATCATTTCCAAAATATTCCAACATCCAAATTACTTTCAAAACACAAATGAAATATGCAAATTATAAAGAAACACTACAATACCAGTGAAAACCCACAAAAGTTCTGAATTAGAAATCTAGTTTGTAAATTTTGCATATTATAAAATAACATAACCATACTAGTCCGTAATTTTCCAACTAGTAACAAATTCATAATAAAAAAATTGAAAGCCGGAAACTTATCGGTTTTCATAATTAATCCAATGAAAGTGAAGAAAAAGAACAAAGAAAAGAAAAGACTTTGATAAGGAATAATGAATTTCTACAGGATTTATTTCTAAATAGAGATAACCTGAAAGAATAAAAAGGCTAATAATTGATGAGTGAAGTAAGGTTTTTGCATTTGGTTGTGATTATGAAAAGAAAAAAACATTTTTTTTAAATTTTATTTTTTAAAGTTAATTCCCATCGAATTACTAAAAAAACTGGTTCGACCAGTAATCGGCCGGGTCACAGTTGAACGGTTCAAACGGCGGTTTTTAGCGGTCGAATGACTTAACCGGACCGGTCGATCATCGGTTTTACCGGTCCGACCGTCGGTCCGATGCAATTTTGATAATTATGATTTATATTTTTTGATCGAAGTAATTTTTGGAATACGTTTAAAATCATGTTTACTCCAACTTTTGATTAAATATGTTCATGTTCATATTTATTTTAGGGGGAATGAGGGAGAAGGACAGAAATATTTCATCAATTGAGTAGAAGGACAGTTTTTTGAAAATTTTGCATAAAGGACAAAACTATTTATTCACCGTCGAAATTCACTTGTGTTCGAAATTCACCGTTTAAATTCACCGACGAAATTCACCGTCGAAATTCACTAATTTACAAAATTCATCGTCGAAATTCACTAATTTTCGGGATTCATTGTCGAAATTCACGTCGAAATTCACCGATTTCGGGATTCAATTGAGGAGATTCACCGATTTTCGGGATTCACTGTTTGTCCTTCTCGCTATAAAAATTATGCGGTTGTCCTTCTCCCTATAAAAAATATGTAGTTGTCCGTTACTTAAAAATATTTCAGATTGTGTCCTTATCCCTAATTTTCCATTTATTTTATTGTAAAATGCCTAATGTGGAAATGGTTGATGCGTATATAACATATTTCAACTAGTACCTCCCCAAAATGCAAGTATAAACACTCATTTTTTCCTTACAAACACTCCTTTTTATACACAGTAATAAAATTTTTAAGTGTCATTAATTTTAATGTTAAAAGTCTATAATACCTTTTAACTCTCATTAATTAATATAATAGTTATAAAGTAGTTGAATATATAATAAATTAAGAGTAAAAAAAAAAAACGTATCATAAATGCGTCATTGATATTGTAAATATATTTATATCATAGGACAAATTGAAGAAGTTAAAATTTTGGGACCAGATTGTATTATCGATAAAATATTTTGTGAGAATCACTTTTGTGAGAGTTGAATATTGTGTATTCCTAATGACATTATTATATTTGACGGTAATCAATATTTTTTTAGCACTAGAAAAAAAAAAAAAAAAAAAAAAGAATGAATGAGAACAGAAACATAGTCAATATACCGCGTCATGTCCAACCACGTTCAATTATATCTATTCTTTTATTTATTAAACCCACTTTCGAGCTTGTCTATTTTTAATTCTTACTACATCCTTAAAAAATATAAGTCATTTTAAAAGTTTTCAGATTAAAAAGATGTTGAATGTCATCAATTTAAATGTTAAATTTCTAAAATACCCTTCAAAAAAATCTAAAATACCCCTTGACTATTGACAGAGGTCGGAATAGCCTCGACCATGTGTCATCCTATAAATAGCAAAGTAATAAACAATGACGGAGCCATAAATTTATTTTTTGGTGGGCTAGTGGACTATCTATATATAGTCGGGTGAGCTGTATTAAGATAACTGACTGTGTTGGATAATATTATATCAATTTTTTTGTGTACCAAAAATAACAACCGGGTGGGCTAAGCAACCCTAAGCCCACCATTTGGTTCCGTCCTTGGTAATAAATAAGGAGAAAGAAGAAGAACATACAGGGGCTAGGAACCCTAGCTAATACTTACTGAAAAGACCTTCACCCTATGAGGGAGGTCTACCTAGTCTGCCGAGCACCATTTATAGTCCACCGCAGGTCGGTCAGGGCACACTAGAGCCAGAGCAACGCGGCTCGGACCAAGGCATGGTTTGAAGCTCTCTGCAGGTCGGATAAAGCTGATCATGATCTTATCCCACGTGGGTAAGATATATTACATCCGGTCCAAAATATAAGTCATCCTAGAATTTTCACATTGATTAAGAAGTAGTTAAATGTAAATAATGTATAGATAAAATGTCTATTACACCCCTTGACTATCATAAATGCAACAATTGTGGAGTAAATAAAAGTGGTTGGATTGATATAAATTAGGGGTAAGATAAGGAAAAATGTTCATTAATGCTCTCTTGGTATTGTGAATGACTTATATTATGAGATTAAAGTAAAAAAGGTAGGAAGACTTATATTTTGGACCGGAGGTAGTATGATAAATATGAGAAGAATCCCCAATCATTACAACTCTGATCCTATTATTTATGATAGCGTAATTATCTCCTAAAATCACTGAGATTAACTCATACATATCCGCAATCAGTTACAAACTATAGTCCTTGAAGGACACGGCACAATCCTAATCTAGGGCACAAATGTTCCCTATATAAATATCTTTAGAACTACGGCAGACTTGATTCCTGAATCATCCCAGGATACGTAGGCAACTTGATAATAAGAATTCTCGGGCCCAGTCTAAATCACAAACCAACACCCCCCATTTCATATTGCTCACAAGCTTTTAGGATCTTGATCATTGTCTCTAGATAAAATCGGCCCGGATTAACATATTTGCTGAAAAAGAGAGACCAAGATAAATGAAAAAGTCCCCTCCCATATTTAGGCCTACGCCCAATTCGTTTAGGTTAAAAAACCGGATACCTTCTAGCCCGTGCTAGCTCTTAAAGGGAAGATGCTTCCCCGTCCCGATTCGTCATTGGCTCGGGCATTCTAAATTCCCGCTTCACTGAGTTGGGGTTCCATTGGAATGGTATGTGACAGCTGCTTAGCTTTAGCTATTTTTCCTAGAAAAACATATAGCAAAACAAATCAAAAGAAGAAAGAAAAAAACGGGATTAAAAGAGATCGGAGAAGCTTTGCCAACGGGTTTTAGGTTTTGGGGTAAAGGTGTTATATATTTCAAATATGGTATCAGAGCAGAAAGTCACAAGGTCAAATATTTTTACAAACATTGTCTTTCCAAAATATACATCGTTTTACATGTTGTATAATAAAGTATAACGAAACATCGAACGTTTTATGCTATGTTCCCGTGGTTTCTTGAGATAATTTGTTGTGTTCTTGTGATATTTCGTTATGACAATAGTTTTAATTAATCTCATGGTGCAGAGGCGGCAAAGCTGAATACAAGCGAGTGGTACTTCTTCAGCTTTCGTGATCACAAGTACGCCACAGGGTTCTAGGCCAATAGAGCGACGACAACCGACTATTGAAAGACCACCGGCAAAGACCCAATCATAGTGGACCCTATTACGAAAGCCATTGTTGGAATAAGAAAGATCTTGATTTTCTACAAGAATAGAGCTCCTAACGGCATCAAAATTTCTTGGATCATGCACAAGTTTGCCTTTAAAACCCACTTCTTCCTCCTCCTAAGGTAACACCTTGCATGTATATATGCTGATTTTTCTTTGGCTCTACGGTAATGTTATTGCCATAATAAATCGATCTGACACTAATAATATGAAATGAGAGTAGAATATTGATGGGAGTCAACTTTACGTGACTCCGGTGCATTGTTTATCCCCGTTTACCACATTTTCAGCACATTTTTGGGTGATTTAGACCGTTTTCGGGGTGTTATCGTGAGCTCATGGCACGAAGAGTGAATCCATTACTTTGATGGATTATTACCCCTTTTTGTTGATATTAACCCTATTCCCGAGCACTTTTACCCTCCGGAATTGTTTGGATGTTTTTGGTTGTTTATGATGTTGAAGGGTATTGGTGTCTCGAGGACCCGAGAGGTGATGATTTGTGGCAAAAGGCATGATCGAGGCAAGAGGATAGATCAAAGAGGAAGAGAAGTGAAGTTTTGGGGCAACAGGGGTTCAAACGCGCGTTTGAACCCCCCAAACGTGTGTTTCAGAAGTCATCCGTTGATTCAGAGTTGAACCCCTCCAAACGCACGCTTGAAACTATCTTAAACGCGCGTTCCAAGTTCTTCCAAACGCGCGTTTGAACCTTCTAAACGCGCGTTCCAGATGAAGATCAGTCAAGTCCCTGCCTAGAAATGAAGTGAAACGTGCGTTTGCACTACTCCAAACGTGCGTTTGAAGATGATAAACGCCAATCTCAGCCTCCCAAACGTGCGTTTGAGGCTATTTTCTGCAGATTTTTCCCCCACCTATAAATACCCCCCTTAGCCTATTTCTTGAGGTGTTAAGGCCATATTTATATGATTATTAAGGGTTTATTTCATTATTATTTTTAGCCTATTTCAAAATTGATGATTTTAAGTGTTAATTTAATGGCATTCGAGAGAGTTCGGACGGAGGATGAACGAGCGTTTACTCGCCGTCCAGCATTCCGGGACGGGCGTCCGGATATTCAGACGAGCGTCCGCCGCCGACCTAAGGCTAACCGACTTAGAGCTCTATAAATACAGCAGCACCCCCAACCCTAATTCAGACCACATAATTGAGATCGCAATTTTACACCAAAAAGCTGCGGCCACAAGCCTTTTTACACAGAGATGAATTTCTCCAATCCAGCAATCTTGTTCACCATGATTGTTGGCTAGAAACCTTGCGGTGAGTCGACGGAGGAAGCTTATCAACAACACAACCAACTAGAGAATTCGATGCTTACGTGTAGTGAGTTTATTTCGTAGTTTTTCATTACTTTGGATCTGTTTTGTATTGTTTAAGTTTTATTGAATTAAGATTTGATGAAACGATCTATGTTTAATTTATGCTTGAATAAATTTACGAAAGTCTGTTTATTTAAGTTCTCTTTTATTCAAAGTAATGCATCTAATTGTGTTTTAAGAGATTATGCATGATTAGTTGAGTAATAGTTTGGAAACAACCTCGTGATTTCGTTTTGATTGCATGTTTAGTTTATTTGAAAAGATAAACGGAACCCTAGAATTTGGTTGAAGAAATTTAATTGAATTCGTGAATAGATCACTACTAAAAACTACATCTTAGATCACCATCTAGTTGGGGATTGTTGGTTGATGGGTGGATTCGTTGCCTTGCTGTGTTTTCCTTTAATTGTTTTAATCGAATCGTTTAGATTAAGTTTAGTTTAAGTTCTAGTTTTATCTAAGTCCCTGCTGTTTTCCTGCACTTTTCTGTTTCAGTTCGTAATTAGACGCTCGTCCGCAATAGCAGACGCCCGTCCATTAGGTTTAGTTTTCAGACGCTCGTTCACTTTAGTGAACGCTCGTCCGTCTTTCTGTTTTCTTATTTTCTGCTTGTTTTTATTCCTGTTTTAGTTTCAATTCTTAGGTTTAGGTTTTAGTTAGTTTCAACCTTAGTTTAGTTAATAGTCGTGACATAATCGATAGAATAATTGTTCCTTGATCCGATAAACATTCCACTCCCTTAGGACGACCCGTTAACATCCTGTACTACGAACCTTATACTTGGGGTGTTTCGGTTTATAAATTATAAAACTAGTTTTTACCGAACATGAGGATAACTATTCTCTTAGCAAAACTCTACCCATTTCTTAGCTCGAATTTTGTAATAGCTTAGAATACATTCTCTTAGCTTAAATCAACACTATTTCAGCTTAGTCTTTCCATTTCTTAGCTCAGATTTCTATTCCAAACACTAAGAGACCATCTTTTAATTAGTTTTCTATTTTGTACTTTTTGGATCTAATCTCGAATTTTTGCAAATTAATGGTATATTTCTTCTTTCTTTTACTTGTTATGTCTTTAATTTACAGTTTCTTCTATGTTTTTACTAGTATAATGAGTAGCTAATCCCTTTTCATAGTCGAATCATGTGAAATTTAGTGAAATCACTCTTGGGTGATGAAATTGGGAGTGGGTAGTGCTTTTTATTGTTGTATCTTGCATGTTTCACGTCTTAGAACTTGTTATAACAGATTTGGGCTAGATTGATCACCTAGGTCAAAACCACACACTTCACTCTAAAGAGTTGTTCAGATAGAGGGATGTGGGAAAAGGGGTTCCAAGATCACGGCGTAGACTCGGCTTAGTTGTTAAGCCCGAGCCCAAAGTGAGGTTACTCGTTTTAACGTTTAAGTGGCTCTAGTGCATAAAATGTCATGTTAGTGAATTTTCTTTAGGGAAGGGCAGTTAACATTGCATAAGGTGTTAGTAGAGAGTTGTTCAGACCTTAGCACCGGAATTAGGAGCACTCACCCGTGAGATTGAATGTAAGAGTTCGTTTGTTTAATGCACACTCCCGGTTTTGTCTATCATTGGGGTTGAAACTAGCTATTTTGATAATGGATCGGCTATGTCCCTTAATCTATCTTTAGAACCTAGTAGTTTAATCTTCGTTCTTTCTTTCTTATCTTTAAACTCGTTAGTAGAAATCACTTTAGTGTCGTTGTAGTAAACAAGCACTTTAAAAATATTGATCACCTAGACTAAGTAACACGTTCACTTTGGTACTCACAAACACTTTTCCCTTGGGTGCGACCTCGTACTCCTGTAGCTATTCTAGCAATCGACCCGGTACACTGCCGGTTAGAGAGTTAGTTTACCCACGGTTTCGTCTTTACAAATTGTTTTTGAAGGGTGAATTTAAGCTTCAATCAAAATGGCGCCGTTGCCGGGGAATTGTGTACTATTTGTGATATCTTGCAAGTGAACCGAAGACTTGGGCCTAGGTTTTATTTTATTGTTTTCTTGTTGTTTGCTTTTTGTAGTGCATGACCCGGAGATCTCAAACACCACTAGAACCATACATAGACGGGATCGAGGCTTACGCAAGGCGTGGAAATAGTCAAAGAAGAAGAGGACTTCAAGTAGAGGGGTCGAATCCGGTCTTTGAAGACTATAGTTTGGGTGAGTTGGAAGAAGGATCCGGTATGGCACAAAACGGCGGACAAGGATTGGAAGGTAATTTGGAGGACAATAATGGAGGCCCGAATCAAAACCCGCCTCTTGTAAACAATAATGCACAAGGAGGTGGGAATGGACAAGGACATAACTAAGTGAATGCGAATGGGCCTATACCACAAAATGTTCAACATGAGGCCAGTGACGGACCCAGAAAAAAATCTCAGTGGGGGCACCGGAACAAATTTGAAAGGCGAGTGGGGGCATCAATAGTGTTTTTACATTTTTTACCTATAAAAACGTGTCGATTTTCGGATCTCAGTGGGGGCCGTGCACCCCCCGTCTAAAGGGCTGGGTCCGTCCCTGCATGAGGCCCAAGCGAATCAAATGGATCCCCATGCAACAGTTCAATGCATGGATGTTGAATCAATTTCAACAAAACCAAAATCAAGCTCACAATCAAGGTGCAAATGCGATGCCTAATTGGTTTAACGGTCAACAAGAGCAAAATCAAGGCGGATTGACTTGTAGAGACTTTGTGATGGCTCCCACGGAAATCATGGGGCATAGTCCAATTCAAATGCCACCGGTGGCCGCCAACAATTTGGAATTGAATAGGAATATCATACATTTGTTGGGAGATAACGCTATATTCAAGGGAACTGCTATGGAAAACCCTCATTTGTTCATTGATCACTTTCTTCAAATAGTCAACTCAACGAAGATCAATGGAGTGAGTGAGGAAGCGCTCAAACTTATGCTTTTTCCGTTCGCCTTGAAAGAGCAAGCTAAGCGGTGGTATGATTCGTTGCCCAATGATTCTTTACACACATGGGAGGAAGTGATTAAGCCTTTTCTACTCAAGTATTACCCCCCATCGAAGACCATGGATATGAAAGAGGCTATCATGTCATTCAATGCTTATGAAGGAGAAGAGCTACATGAGCATGGGATCGGTTTAAAGCTTTGTTGAGGGAGTGCCCGGGGCACGGTTGAGATCTTATGAGGTGGTTCATGCTTTCTTCCGGGGTTTGGATCAAGTTCATCAAAGTACCTTGCATGCTTCATGCAATGGAGATATTATGAGTATGGTTCCCGAAGTAGCAATGAACCAAATAGAGAAGATTTCCGAGACCTCGAGGCAATACATATCGTCTAGTAGAAAGGGCACAAGGAGTAAGAAGCCCGGTTTTGTTGAAGTGAAAGAAATTGAGGCAAGTGATCAATATCATGCCCAAGTACAAGCTATGGAACAACAATTGGGGAGATTGCAAAAGGAGAATGAGTGTGCTAGACTTTGCCAAATTTGTAGTGGATCACACTCGGCAAAGGATTGTAGGATGACTACCAAAGCTCAAAACATGGCTTATCCTCAATCCTCAACTCAAGGGCAACCTAGTACTCTATCTCAAGACAACATGAATGAGTTGGCTAAGCGGATGATGAGTATTTTTTCGATGGAGAATGGAATGCGGGGCTTCAATATCAAAATCAATTGCAAAGTGCCTATCAAGGCCAATACATGGGAGATCAACAAAGTGGGCAACCGTATGAAGAATCTCAAGATATAAACTTTGTGGGACAAGGTCAATGAGGGAATTATGGAAATCAAGGTGATGGCTCTTGGAGGAATAACAACAATCAAGGTTGGAACCGAAATCAAAACCAAGGCCAAACCAAGGTTATAGACAAGGTCAAAATCAAGGCCAATCTTCTCAAGGGCAATTCTATCAACCTCCACACCAAAGGCAACAACAAGGAGGGTACAATCAACAAGGCTCTAGCACTTATCAAATCCCTCCACCTTTGGCTCCTTGATGACGTGGTCAATCAGGTTATAATATACTTGACCACCATAAACCAATACTAGCAAGAGGACTAGGCCCATCGTAGTATAGCTATAGCGAATCAAGGTCGATCCCACAGGGAACCAATTGTGGATCATTTCATATATAAACAATTAATTAAACATGTCAAGGACATAGAGGCGGTCTACGACCAACATAAGACAAGAAAGGTAAAGACACGACTCGACACAATGTAATTAACCTCCCCAATTATAGTCTTTATCGTTTGGACCTAGATAATTTATATAACAAACTGAACTTATTAACTGTAAATCCGTTTGTATCTATCTTAGATTGGCTACGGGAGTCATCCCCTTAAACTTGACTTAGCACCGGTAGGTCGCTAGATCACTGTGATATTGTTACGTGACTTCGCCTTTTGGTGCCTCCATCTCATATAACTCACACGCTTACGACTCTAAGGATGCCGATATTAACCGTACACCTCGTCCAGGCAACATTCCTATGGTTAGGCGTACTTCCTAAACGATCACTCAAACTCTTGTCCAACTAGCAATTACCAAGTTATAGTCTCATGCTAATCTACGACGTACGTATAATCAGGTGCATGCAATTCCCAAATATAAACCTACCTAGATAACGCTGAACGTCCGAAGATCAATTCATAAGCCTACCTAAGAGTTTTATATCGGTATTTCCTTTTTACACGTTTTAATTAAACTAAGCGAGTAACGTAGCCATAGCCATACCTACCGAGATAATAAATTCTATTAAGTTAACCTAACCATAAAGACGTGGCTATTTAACGGATAAACGGGAGGCTCGGTCGACCGAATATAGACACTCGGTCGACCGAATGACACCATTCGGTCACCCAAACGATTTCAACTCCCAAATTACATCTACGAACGTATCTCTCGGCGTTTCATCATACACAACAATGATTAAACAAGAACTCGTAAAGAAATCATATAAACTACTTAGATACGCATTAATTAAACCAAGCGATTCATGAATAGACGTTAAACATATGACGTAGGTTATGGGATCCTCATAGACAAGGCTTCGCCACATCCCTAACGTCATAGCCTAGATCTACATCATCTAGCTATGAATTAACTAACTCAAACGATAAAGCATAATTGGGAGGGATTAATTACTTGAAAGAAAGAAACGAGAAAATAAAGGCTTACATATTGCAGCCCTTAAATTGCCGGAAACCTTCAATAAACTACATTGTATCAAAGCTATAAAATTGAAGAAAGAATGAAGGGATATGTTGGTGTATTTGGTGTGTATTACAATTCTCGTAGCCGCTTGCTTATATAGAGGTTTTTGCCGACTTAGGGTGGTTCTAGAAGATAAGCACGATTAAAGCCGAAAACCGACCCAAACCCGAGGCTCGGTCAACCGAGAGGTGACACTCGGTCGACCGAAGCATCGTGCTCGGTCGACCGAACCTAACTTTTCACGCGTCAATCGTTTTTCTCGTCTATCTTGTTCCCCATCGCACGCTTTCGTGTTGATCCGATTAATCTCTCATTTATCTCTTGATTAATGCTCCGATTTTCTTCCTTCTTTATCTTGATATAATTGATTGAATGACATTAATCCTCTCGATTTGTTGTGATCCGCAAAATCAATAATTTATCACACAATAAATCGGCTTTAAATAATAAAAATGACTAAATACCAATTTACATAATATAAATCACATAACATTAAATATTAAATATAAACATGTGATTTAATATGAAATATATATTATTAATCTCGATTTAAGGTCAATGTTGATGACTTTTACGGGTATAATTTGACCGTCATCAACTACCCCCCACTTAGACTTTGATCGTCCCGAACAAATCATCAATAAGTCATTCCCCAAGACAACATTTTCTATGGTCAAATCATACTTACACAAGAAACTCAAGTCAACTCATACTAGTCATGCTTATAAGATATCCATTATTCACTACTCACTATGAATCGCAGTGACGTGTGCATGTGCATTAGGTTTTATATATTCGTAGCAAGATTAGAGTTTATGCAGAATTCGTAATCTCAACCTACCAACCTCAACATTCATACTTCTCAAGCCTTTAAATTTTTGAAGCACTAGAGCAATAAGCAAGAGCGTATCTATAGGGTTTGTGGACTTGGAGACCGAGTACTACTCAAAGCCTCTTAAAGAGTTGAATATTCTTTTCATATCTTCGTATTTTTCAAATACTATAAATCTCAAGGAAGAAAACTTTTTAGAGTATCCCCTATCTTAGATCAAATATAGCATTGAATATTACCACAAGCGCGGGGCTACTTTGGTAATGTTACTACAAGCCCAGTGTTTTAACGCATTGTCAAACACAGGTACGTCTCAAGCTTATTACTCCGCTTTTGTTGGCAAGAATATCAGAATACATCAGCAGATAGATATTGACACTAAGTTTACATAACCAATCATCTATGCATTGTACACAATATTCGTCAGTTATTATGATTTGCGCGGTATACTCGATTCACAGGTTGAGTAATTGAATAATAAATAACTACTCGCAAAAACGGGCATGAATATCCTTAAATTTACTTAACATAAGTATAAAATGATCACGTACTCATGAAACTTGGTTCCTTTCCTATCAATTCTTAGCTAGGAACTCACAATTCTAAGGGTACGAGATACATAATATGGTATTTATTCAATTTTTTCAATCATGTGCCGTTTCATTCAAATTTCAATCATAACATAACATAGCTAAGTCTCCTACCCCCCACTTAAACATGGCATTGTCCTCAATGACATAAATAAATGAGAATTTAAGAAAAAGACTTAGCTCTGGAAACGGCTCTTAAGTAAAAGCAGAACATCGGAGTAAATTTCAGCACGTCGTGGAGAAGCAAGTGAAAACCTTGCCTCCAACATTGTACCACGAAGAATTTAAGCCTTTAAAAAAAATTCGGAGCCATCTTGGTGCTTTAAAGGTATTGCTTCCATTGCTTTTCCCATCTTAGATTCGTAGCTCCACATGTTTGCTGGGTTATTTTCTCAGCGCCCCTTGAAAAATTACTGACTTGGATTATTGTTTCTCTGGTTTCTGCAAGCAGAAGAAAAACAAAAACGAACAGACCGTAGACTGATTTTAACATGGTTTCCCATGCTGCTATCAGACCTACGGATTAAACATACGGGGATAAACAGACACGCGAAATTCCAGACTCGAAAAACACAAATCAGAAACCGTGTAAACAGAACAGAACAAGAACAAAACAAAAATTATAAATTCTCGGTCGACCGAATGAGGTCTCTCGGTCGACCGAATAATTTTTTTTTTTTTTTTTTTTTTAAATTAGAATCTGGAATTTTCAGACAGAGCAGACAACCAGAGGGACTCAAAAACATAAAAACAGACTCTAAAACAGAAAACTCGACATGAATAAAAAATTATTTATATATAAAATTGACCGTTGGTTCCCCGGCAACGGCGCCAAAAACTTGATGACGTGGTCAATCAGGTTATAATATACTTGACCACCATAAACCAATACTAGCAAGAGGACTAGGCCCATCGTAGTATAGCTATAGCGAATCAAGGTCGATCCCACACGGGGAACCAATTGTGGATCATTTCATATATAAACAATTAATTAAACATGTCAAGGACATAGAGGCGGTCTACGACCAACATAAGACAAGAAAGGTAAAGACACGACTCGACACAATGTAATTAACCTCCCCAATTATAGTCTTTATCGTTTGGACCTAGATAATTTATATAACAAACTGAACTTATTAACTGTAAATCCGTTTGTATCTATCTTAGATTGGCTACGGGAGTCATCCCCTTAAACTTGACTTAGCACCGGTAGGTCGCTAGATCACTGTGATATTGTTACGTGACTTCGCCTTTTGGTGCCTCCATCTCATATAACTCACACGCTTACGACTCTAAGGATGTCGATATTAACCGTACACCTCGTCCAGGCAACATTCCTATGGTTAGGCGTACTTCCTAAACGATCACTCAAACTCTCGTCCAACTAGCAATTACCAAGTTATAGTCTCATGCTAATCTACGACGTACGTATAATCAGGTGCATGCAATTCCCAAATATAAACCTACCTAGATAACGCTGAACGTCCGAAGATCAATTCATAAGCCTACCTAAGAGTTTTATATCGGTATTTCCTTTTTACACGTTTTAATTAAACTAAGCGAGTAACGTAGCCATAGCCATACCTACTGAGATAATAAATTCTATTAAGTTAACCTAACCATAAAGACGTGGCTATTTAACGGATAAACGGGAGGCTCGGTCGACCGAATATAGACACTCGGTCGACCGAATGACACCATTCGGTCACCCAAACGATTTCAACTCCCAAATTACATCTACGAACGTATCTCTCGGCGTTTCATCATACACAACAGATTAAACAAGTAACTCGTAAAGAAATCATATAAACTACTTAGATACGCATTAATTAAACCAAGCGATTCATGAATAGACGTTAAACATATGACGTAGGTTATGGGATCCTCATAGACAAGGCTTCGCCACATCCCTAACGTCATAGCCTAGATCTACATCATCTAGCTATGAATTAACTAACTCAAACGATAAAGCATAATTGGGAGGGATTAATTACTTGAAAGAAAGAAACGAGAAAATAAAGGCTTACATATTGCGGCCCTTAAATTGCCGGAAACCTTCAATAAACTACATTGTATCAAAGCTATAAAATTGAAGAAAGAATGAAGGGATATGTTGGTGTATTTGGTGTGTATTACAATTCTCGTATTTGCTTGCTTATATAGAGGTTTTTGCCGACTTAGGGTCTCTCTCTTGATTAATACCTCTTGAAAAGAGTGTAACCGATGTCATATTAGAGAAAATGAACAAAAATTTTGTTTAGATAAAGAAGGACATGGTTGAGATGAACTACAAACATGGGTCCGCCATAAAAAATCTTGAGACTCAATTTGGTCAAGTGGTGGAACATGTTCAGTTGAAAGGCGGCTTACCGAGTAACACCGAGAAGAATCCGAGAAATGTAAGCGCCATCTTAACTCGAAGTGGCAAAGTGTTAAGGACAAGTGGTGAGAAGAAAGTCCTATGGGAAGATAAAGCTAGAAAAGCTCCCATTGAGACCGAGGCGGGAGCCATGGATGGAGATATTTATGTGATTGAAGATGATGAAGATCATGGAGAGTATGTCAAGAAAAAGGAAGTGGAGAAGAAATAAGCGCAAGCTAGGGGAGATTATGTGGTGATTGATGTGAAAGAGGAGGAACTAACTAGAAGAGAAGGGAAAGAGCCAATGAAAGAGCCGTCTTCCCCACGCACCAAAGGTAAGAAATGTATGATCCCTCCTCCTCCAAAAGATTTTGATTTGAGTACTCTCCCTTATCCCCCTAAGAATCATAGACAAAGTTGCTTGAATAAAGCACAAACTCGATTTATTGAGATTTTGCGATAAATTGACTTGAACATTCCTTTTCTTAAAGCACTAGCAAACATACCCTCTTATTGTAAGTTCTTAAAAGGATTGCTAACTAACAAAAGTAAAATGCAAGAGGTTGTTTGTTTGAATGAAGAGTGCTCCGCTATTTTTGATGCTAAGTCTAGAATTCCCCCGAAGGTTAGAGACAAGGGTAGTTTTACTATTCCGGTTACTATTGGTACGACTCATTTTCCTAGCGTTTTATGTGATTTGAGAGCTAGCGTAAGCTTAATGCCCCGTGCTATATATGAAAGCCTTGACCTAGGAGAGTTGGATCCAACGGGGATGACCCTTCAAATGGTGGATAGGTCTATTAGGGAGCCTATGGGAGTGATAGAGGATGTCATTGTGAAAGTGGATAAGTTTGCCTTCCCGGTAGATTTCGTGGTATTAGATATGGAGATGGACTCCAAAACACCTTTGTTGTTAGGACGTCCACTTTTAAACACCGGAAGGACCTTGATAGATGTTGCGAGTGGTGAGATTATTTTGCGCGTTGGGAGGAAAGAGTCGCCGTCAATGTTTATAAGGCCATGAAACATCCTAAGGAAAGTATCGAGGACTGTTTTTCTGTTGATGCTATATATTCTTGTGTTTCGGAACATGTTGACATGCAGGAATATAATGATAAGCCCGATGAATGCATGGCAAGAGTGAGCACGGAGCTTGATGAAGAGGAAGAGTTGGAAGGTGAAGCGATGGAGCTAGAAGAGACGGCTTTCGTGGGTGAAAAATGGACCGAGAAGATTGATCTTGGTCTAGAAGGGGAACTAGAGAAGCCATCAATTGAAGACCCACCGAAAGACTTGAAAATGAAGCCGCTTCCACCTCATTTGAAGTATGTTTTTCTTGAGAATGATGATTTACTTCTGTTGGTCCCAGAGAAGGGTGAAACTATAGTCGAGGGGGGGGGGGGGGGGGGGTGAATGACTATAGTGGAGTTCCAAAAACTTTTCTTCTATTTAAAAGCTTTTAGGCGGCGGATAAGTCCCTTCTTACTATGTTGTTTTCAAATCGGTGTAGACAGTCACATATATAAGTTATGATGTAGGCTAAATAAATAAATGCTGTAAAGTAAATTGCAGAATTTAAATTGACACAAGGCTTATAGTGGTTCCGGGTGGTGTAATCCCTTAATCCACTCTTCTCCTGTGATGATTGGAGGAATTCACTATTGTTTTCACGGATACAATAGTATGATTGTCCTTGGCTTCCCAAGCTTCACAATCTACAAGGCTATCACTCCTTGATCGCGCAATGCTTCGGTGATTCGGTCTTCTTCCTTTTCTTGTTCCTTAAGATTAAGATCCTTCACGGCTATCACAGATTCAACTCCTTCTCATATTGCCTCGATTCGGTTGCTTCGGTTTGATGTGAATGTGATTCACACACTTGCTTGATCAATCTCAATTCTGAGTATGGCTTTGTAGTTCTGATACTTGAGTTGATCACTAGATATGTCTTTGTAAGTTCAGAGAGAAGACTTTTCAAATTGACAGAGTTTCTGCTTGATTTTTCTTTCTTGACCGTTATTTTCTTTTCCTGTCAATGCCTTCTATTTATAGCCTTGAATAACCTTGGTTTTTGAAATTCCGTCCGTTGGCTATATTAATGAGGGAATAACCCTTGATTTTATTCTTGATTTCCCCTTAATTGTATTCTCCTTGATTTCGGTGATCGATTCTTTCTTCAAACGTATAGCGAGAAATCCGTCCTTGATTGATCCTTTAATGATTTGTACATTTAATGCATGATCTTCGAATCTTCATCGTATATCAAATTTGATCTTGTAAATGTCTCTTCGCCGTTTTAGAACGGTCGAGTGAGCCTTCGACTTAGCCGTTAGTTCTTTCTTTCTTCGTTTTGTTTTCTCTTTGCCGAAAGTCGGTTTACTCACCGATTCATTTCGTTTCCTTCTTTGTTCTAGTTTTTGGAGAGTCTTTGTACTTCACCGATCCTTGATTTGGGTGAGACCAAAGTGTACACCATATTTGAACATTGAGTTTCATCACTTAAAACATAACTTAGACTTATCCAAGGTCATCACGGACTTCCTTGGTTATAGGTCGACCATAATGTCTTCATACTTCTCTGTCGGTGCTTTCTTGGCTTCACTTTGCCGAATATCTCGTTTTTGCTTTGCCGTCCTACCAACTAGTACAATACTTGTCCGACTCAACTTATAAAACATGTCAGACTCTAAGTAAAGACTTATACAGAGAGTTCTAACTTATTTCAGGCTTGCTATAACAGCTAGTATGGCCATCATCAAAACATACTAAAATGTTCCTAACAATTTCCCCCTTTTTGATGATGCCAAAACCCTCATAAGCCTGAACATAAGTAATCAAAATTTTCATAATGCACAACAGTTTAAAAAGTTCAACAATTTTATTCATCCGTCATAGGGTAATAAGTTCTAAGACTTTATTCAAGTGTTACAAACTACATTTTGCTCAACTCAGCCTTGTACCTCTTGAATTTTGTAGTCTGAACCTCTTCCATGTCTTTCCGGTCAATTTTCGGAAACTTCCACTTCCAAGTAAGCCAAAGCCGTGTATTCGATACACCCTGGAAAACTCTTTTGGCAAAGAGTCGTTGAAATCGAGCATGGTCTCATTTGCCTTAGGTTCTCCAAAATATTTTTCAAGTCTTTCCCCGGCCTCGCAATATGTGAATCCGCAAACTTGAGGCTTTTGTAGAGACTCCACCTTTCTTGTTTTTCCATTCTCCCCATAGGATTGAAGAATTTTGCCATATATTTGAATTCTTCTTGTTGTTCGATTGGTAAGTCTTCTGGTCCTTTTGCAGATAGTGGTATGGCTGAGCTTGGTTTGTTGTTGGCTTGTTTGAGAAGTGCAAATTCTCTTTTGACTTCATTGTAGAGTTTGGCCATATCAATTCTCATCCTTTCATCCTGATAGCTTAGCCAGTCAGCCCAGGCTTCATCTTGTGAGGAGTGAGGATAAAGTCCTTCCTGTACTCTAAAAAATTCTCTTACATGGTCCAAGTACATCCGCATCATATTCTCGCTTTGCTTTGGTGACCAAGTGTACGTCCCGTGCTCCTCGTATATCCGGAGCCGCCGCTACCTCTATTTGGTTTTTCCTCCGGTGCCGAGTCCGTGTTGACCGGTCGATCCTCTTTCTTCGACTAGATCCGTGCCTTTGCCGTCTGCCGGACCTGTCTCTATCATCATCTCTTTTTTGCATAGGGTGGGGAAATCCAATGCAGGGTTCCTTTAGGACCTTTTCCCTTTCTTCTCTGACCCTTCTTTGTCGTTCTTTCGCTTCATTTTCGATTCTTATTTCTCTGTCTCTTGCCCTCGGTTGTTCTTCGGTGAAGTTTGGGGGTCGATTGTTGATCCTTCGGGCTTATCCCGGTTTTCTCCCTTTTTGGCAGCATCATCCCTTTGCTGGAGGAGGATGCTATTGGTGGCTTCTGCCGTTCCAATCAGAGAGTCAAGTTTTGATTCAATGGAAGTGAACCTTTTGTTGTGATCATTCAATTTCTCATTGACATGCCGAAGTCTAGTCCTAAAAGCTACTGGCAGTTATTCGTTTTCTTGGGAAATATGTTGCCTGAGGCCTGCAAGACTGTTAGTGATATTGATGTTGAGTTGCTTCATCAGTTCTCCTTGTTGTTGAACAACAATATTTTGTGCATCAATGTATTCTCGCAATGGCTTGAAACTTGTTTTCAATGGAGGAGCTTTTGTCATTAAAAGTGAAGTCATGGATCCGAGATACATTGCTTGTCGTTCCAATTCTTCACCAAAGCAAGTCTACCGCCTTCTCAAAAGTTTCATGTGTAATGCCGGTGTTCGGTGAGAGAGTTTCGCCTTGTTTCGGCCGGTTCGGATCCGTTTTCTTTGTCCCTTGTCTTGATGTTGAGTGACATCCGCATGTACATCTAGATCTTCAAGTATTTGGGTAGATGTGTATCTTTGGTGTGGCTTGAGCCGCTTTGTTCCCCCTATCTCTATGCCGGGGGTTGTCTTGATCGGAGTGGCGGCGGTGAGCCGGTGTCCATAATGTTACTTCGTTGTTAGCCGTGGAACATTGACAGACAACGGTTGAGTGGATGTCTTTTGCCGGAGTTGTAGACTTGCCGGAGGCTTGTGGTTTCAAAAATGTACGAGAGAAGAGTAGTGTCATCAATTGCATCCGGTGCGGGGAGAGTTCTCTTCTTTATTTTGACCAAGATCATCATCATCATCTTGATCATGATCATTATCATCATTGTCATCATGATCATCACCATCATCCTGATCATGATCATCTCCATCATCTTCTGAGTCATCACTTTGTCTCCAGAGATCTAGGGCAGTTTTGCCTTGGCTGCATCAACCATTTCCCATAGAGGTGATTCATCAAGTACACCTACCAGAGTTGTGATTCCCAGAAAATCAAATAGCCATGCTTCTTCAGCAAGCATGTGATCTGAGTGAAGCTGTTGTTTGGAATCGCCTTCCTTCCACTCAAGATAATCTGCAATTCGATCATCTATATCGTTTGCAGATAATTGTACAGCTTCTTCTGGAGATGATTCCTCATCCTCTCCAGTGTTTTCGTTATTAAGGTGCTGTTCATCCCTACTGATTTCTTCTTCTTGCTGTTCTGCTTCAGTGTCAGAACCTTCTTCTTTTTCTTCTTCATCAATCAATTGTCCAAAGTCTGTCGTTTCCAGACTTCGCTGAATCTTTTGTTTCTTTCTTTGACCGGTGGTGTTGCGTGTGGATTTCTTCCTCTTCCCTTCTCCTACCTTCTGTTGTTGTTTAACATAAGTAAACATGACTTTGGATTCATGCGTTTGTGGAGTTGTCTTGTGGGGACTTTAAGACATTGCAACAAGTAGTGTAACCGAATGCCATATGACTTTTTCACCCGAATTGTCCTTTCTTAGTCTTTCCTTCTTTTGTCCCCTTGTTTGTCTTTGCTTTTACTTCACCTTGGATTTGCTCTTTGAGTCTTAGAAAGAAGTATTTTGCCCAATTGAATTGCGATTATTGTAGATGATTCCCATCGGCCTCATCCCGATTTCGGTCATTGCATTATTTGCTCCCAATTTTCCTAATGGTCTTGCCAATTAGGGCACCGAACTCATTGAATGGTTTCTTTAAAGCAGATCTCAAACAATTGACCTTTGTTGATTCTGGGTTTTCCGTTTTGGCAATGGTTGCCCATAAATCATCCAAGTTTTGTGATACAAGTGTCACTTTTGCTTGACCGTTATTTGAAAGTTTAAGATGGTTGTGTATTACCTTTTCTGTAATTGCCACTTCCTTTCCGTTGACAAATGCTACAATCTTGTCTTCTTCCCATTCGTCACCTTCTTCGGCGGGGAGCCCAGCACGTATTGAGCGAGTTTTCCAGAAGGAAATCAGACTTTCATAGCAAACTTCGGTTATAGGAGGATTGAGAAAGGTTGATAGTTTTAGGATTTTGCAACCTGCTGCTAATCGTTTGGCATCTTCGTCATTTCCACACAGTTTCAAGTAGTGTTCTTCTTGAAAGAAGGATCCTCCATGATCATAAGTTGATCGCCACGTCTGTATAGAATAATCCTCCATAATTTCCTTATTCTCCACGTGTAATCAGAATTGATTTTGTTCACACTTTTAATTTGTCCAAGTCTTTATTTCGGTGAAGTGCCTTCGCCGGTCACTTAGCCGTCCCAATAGGTTCTTCATTTAGCCGCGCCATTTGACTGTTCCTAACAATCGGTTAAGTTACCTTTCATTTGGATACCGGTGCCTTACTTGCAAAGCATCTCCCGTAACGGCAAAGGTCGTACCGTTAATGAAGTCACTTAGCCGATTACTCCGGTTAGCATTTGTTTGATGCTTATTCAATTTCAATCATTCCTAACTCAGTTCTTAGCTTACTGAATCTTTCATAACTGAGTGGTTTAGTGAAGATGTCAGCCAATTGATCTTCAGTGGGTATGTGTTTTAGGATGACATCTCCCTTTTCAACATGGTCTTTGATAAAATGATGTCTTACATCAATATGCTTTGTTCTTGAGTGCAATACTGGATTTTCTGTAATAGATATTGCACTTGTGTTATCACACATGATTGGAATTGTTTTCTCTTCTACTCCATAGTCCCTTAGCTGTTGTCTTATCCACAGTATTTGTGCACAACAGCTACCTGCTGCTATATATTCTGCTTCAACTGTTGATGTGGATATGGGGTTTTGCTTTTTACTGAACCAAGAGACTAGTCTGGTTCCTAGCATTTGGCAAGTTCCAGAGGTGCTTTTTCTATCTATTTTGCATCCAAGCATAGTCGAGTCTGAATATGATATCAATGTAAATCCTCCATCTTTTGGATACCAAATACCAACATTTATAGTGTTTTTCAAGTATTTGATTATCCTTTTATTTCGCTAGAAGATGTGATTCTTTTGGTTGAACTTGAAATCTTGCACACACTCCTACCGCAAATGCTATGTCGTCCGCTTGCGTTAAGTATAATAATGATCCAATAATTCCTCTATACATTTTTCGATCAACATCTTTTCCTCCATCATCTTTTCCAAGTATGACTCGGCACACATTGGTGTGTGTCCGTCGTGCCACTTGTATCCATCCCATACTTGTGTATCAAATCTCTTGTATACTTTGCTTGACTAATGAACATGCCATCCTTCATTTGCTTTACTTGAAGGCCAAGGAAGTAGTTTAATTCTCCCATCATGCTCATATGAAATTTGCTCTTCATCAGGTTTGCAAATTTCTCACACAGTTTTTCATCCTCTAATCCAAAGATTATATCATCAACATAGATTTGTACTAGCAATATGCTTGCTCCTTCCTCCAGTTTAAATAGAGTCTTGTCAATAGTTCCTTTGTTGAATCCATTCTTGATCAGAAACTGTGACAATGTTTCATACCAGGCTCTAGGTGCCTGTTTGAGGCCATAGAGGGCCTTCTTGAGTTTGTATACTTTGTCTTCTTTTCCTTTAATTTGAAATCCAGGAGGTTGTTCTACATAAACTTCTTCTTCCAAGAGTCCATTTAGGAATGCACTCTTTACATCCATTTGATAGACTTTGAAGTCTTTGTGTGCAGCAAATGCTAGAAAAAGTCTGATTGCTTCCAATCTTGCTACTAGAGCAAATGTTTCATCATAATCTATTCCTTCAGCTTGGGAATAGCCTTTTGCAACTAGCCTTGCTTTGTTTCTGACAACAGTTCCTTGCTCATCCATCTTGTTCCTGAATACCCATTTTGCACCAACGATGTTGGTCATTTCAGGTCTGTCAACTAGTTCCCAGACTTCATTTCTTTCAAATTCATTTAGTTCTTCTTGCATGGTCGTGATCCAATCTGCATCTTGGATTGCATCATCTATGGTCTTGGGTTCCACTTGTGATAGAAAGCAAGTTAGCATGTGCTCCAGTTGTCTTCTGGTTCTGACTCCTGTGTGAATATCTCCAATGACTTGTTCTTCAGGATGGTCTCTTAGCCAATTTAGGTCTGGTTGAAGTTGATCTTCACTTGGTGCTTCCATACCTTCATGCTGAGCAAGAACTTCAACTTCAGGTGTTTCATCTGGTGTATTGGTATGTGGCTCCTCTTGATCTTCAAAATGATGATTCGGGATAGTAGTTGGTATGGTTGCATTTGTATAGATTTCTCTCTCGTGGTGCTTTCTCTTCTTGATCTTGAAGATCTTCACCATTTGTGTTTGGTTCATCAAAAACCACATGTATTGATTCTTCAATCACCAAAGTTCTTTTATTTAGTACTCGAATGCTTTCTTTGGTGTCCGAGTATCCCATGAAGATTGCTTCATCACCTTCTCATCAAAGGTATGCGGTTGATTCTGTTTAAGACAAAACATTTTGATCCAAACATATGAAAATATGAGATATTGGGTTTTCTACCATTCCATATTTCATATGGAGTTTTTCCATGATGTTTGTTGATGATTGATCTATTTTGTGTATGGCGTCTTGTGTTTCTTTGCTTGACCCAAAATCTCTTTGGTAAACATGCTCGCTATCATTGTCCCGATTGCTTCCTTGATGGTTCTGTTTCTTCTTTCGCAACACCATTTTGTTGTGGAGTTCTCGCCGCGAGATAGTTGATGTAATACTCCATTTTCTTCACAATAGGTTCGATAATTTCATTTAGAAATTCGGTGCCTCTATACGATACGATCTTGATAATCTTTAGCTCTTTCTCATTCGGAGTCTTCTCAACAAATCCGACCTTCTTGAGTGTTTCTTTCTTCTTGTTCATGAAAATGGTCCATGTGTACTTTGAGAAGTCATCCACCATTACAAGAGTGTATTTCTTACCACTCACACTTCGGTGTGATTGGTCCAAACAAGTCCATGTGCGACGAGATGTAGAACTCTTGTTGTAGATTGATGAGGCTTTGACTTGAATGAACTTTTTATTTGTTTTCCTTTTTGACAAGCATCACATAGACTCTCTTTCTTGAATGTGATCTACGGCGGGCGTTCAACTAGCTTGCTCCTTGATAGTTTGTTGATGGTCTTGAAATTCGGGTGATTTAACCTTCGTGCCAAATCCGACTTGTTGATTGTTTATTCTTGACAAGTAGGCATGTTTCTCGCCTTGGCTGTTTTCCGATCCACCACATACATGTTGTCTTGTCTTCTACCCTGCAAGAACTACGTGTTGGTTTGACCGTGAATCACTTTGCATCCTTCTTTGTTGAAGTGCACATTGTAGCCTTTGTCACGTAATTGTGATGCTCATCGATTGAAGTTAAGTCCCTTGACATATGCCACATTTTGAATCTTTTGATTGTTCTTGAGTATTATGCCTTCCCCCTTAATCTTGCCAGGATTTTCTTTACCTCCAAATGTGACTTTGGGTCCATCAAAAGCTTTGAAGTCGGTGAGCCATTTCTTGTTTCTGTCGTCATGTGTCCGGAACATCCACTTGTCTATATACCGGACATCCTACAAAACATTAATTAAGTTTAGGTACCCAACACTTGTTTGGGTCCATGCTTGTTAGCAATCATGCCTCCCATACCAAGGGTGTATCCAAAAGGTCTTCTTTTTGGATAATTGAAGTCATCAACTTCATATGTATAAGGCATGGCAGAATAGCTTATGGTATTTTTACTGAAGGTATTCTGATACTTTTCTCCACCTTTTGGTGCATTTGCATCCTTCTTTACTTTCCAATATGCAGTAGGAAACCTTTCTTGCTTCATGTGTCTAGGAACAGTTTGGTTTTTCTTAAGCACATGATGCATTTTGTGGAATGGTTTCCTCTTGTATTTTGGAGGTGCAACATTCCAATCATCCTCTCGAAGGGTAAAGTCTGCCTTTTCCTTTCGGATGGCCGTGGTTCTTGATTGATTTGGAAGGAGGATTTAGTTTTCGTTTCACTACACCGGGTCTTGACTTCACCGGAACGGGATGATCCGTTGGAACCATGGTCCGTCCCTTTCGAATTTTGGTCCACTAGTGGTCCCGAATTTAGAATGGTGTTGATCATTGTTCCTACTTTCATCCCGATCGTTGTAGCCAAGACCGTATCCGGATCCAAACCTTTTTGAGGGTTTGTAAGCCGGTGCTTTTAGTGGTGCAGTGGATACCTTCACTGGTGAGGAGATTTTCTTAGCTGATCTTTTAGTAACAAATGTATGATCATCTGCTTTCTGTTGATCATTTAAGTAGGTCTCCTTACTAGTTTGCTTCATCCAGTTCTTTCTTTAACCTCTTATTCTCTTTTCTTAGATCCTTGCATTCCTTTTCCAGAATTTCATGATTCTTTTCAATTTCATCAAATTTAGTCATGAGATTTTAGACTAGGTCCGTCGTATCTAATGGGAGACTAGAGGATTGTGCGATGTTAGATGTGGATGCATTAGATGAAGAACATGAACTAGATGTTACCTCGGTTTCATCGATTCTTTAGCCATTAAACATAGGCTTGTTTCCTCGTTGTCCGAGCCATCACTTTTATCTTCATCCAATTCTTTGGTCATGAGGCATAGGCATGCTTTTTCATTTTTCGAAATTTGTCTTCTTCATCACTATTATCCGAGTCATTGTCGGATGATTCTTCATGCTTTTCACCGCCTTTGGATTCGCCTTAAGTGCCTTCTTGCTCTTTCTCTTTTCGGATGCTCGTATTTCTTCTTTTCATCATCTTTGTCATTTTCTTCGGGACAATCGGCCTTGAAGTGACCCTTCTTGTTGCGGTTGAAGCATCCGTATTCATCATCTTTCTTCTTCATGTCTCTGTTTGAGCTTGACTTTTTGTTTGATGACGAATTTCCTTTGAATGGCTTCTTTTTAAACTGTCAAAACGTTTAACTAATAAAGCTACCTGTTCTTTTAGTTCTTGTGTCTCTTTGCTGATGCATTCGGCAAAGTTACTTTGCTAGGGTGCAGCTAATGCAGTGATTTTGTGTGTCTCTGCCGGAGCACCATCTTCGCCGTTCAATTCGAATTAATGAGCTTTTAAGCGGGACATCGTGTGTCGAGTGTCGGTGCTTGCAAGATTTGTTGTTCCTCGATTCGATGTTATGATCTTCCATCTTTCAGGTAGTCCTCTCAAGATTTTCAAGCATACTTCTTTTTGGGGATATATGTGTCCAAGCTGTTGTAATTCACTGATGATGCTTGAGAATCTGTTGTCCATTTGATCAATGGATTCACCAGCCTTCATTTTAAAGTTCTCAAATTTCTGTTTTGCAACAGATAATTTGTTTTCTTTAACTGCTTCAGATCCTTCATTTATCAATGATAGCTTGTCCCACATCTCCTTTGCTGTTTTGCAGTCTTTAATTCTCATGAACATGTTGCTGTCTAGGGTCTTCAAGATCATGTCTTTTGCAACAAAGTCCAGATTTGCTCTTCTCCTATCATCCTTGGTCCAATCCTTTTTAGGTTTGTCAATTTCCTTTCCTTGATCTCGCTCCGTGCCTACCACCGTAGTGATTGTGATCGGTCCATCATTGATTACATCCAAGCATCTCTTCATGAGTTCTTTGCAAGATGAGACAACATTCTTATTTTATATTCATCAAAATTGTTAACATTAAAAACGGGTACTTTTGACAAGAAGTTTGAGGAATCCATCGGTATAATTGAATATATAAATGACGGTGAATGGAAAACTCGGATTTGAAAAGCTGCTTTGAAAATATGTGATCTCCTTGTTACAAATTAGATGCGAACGGGTTCGATACTAGGAACACCGCTCCGATACCAATTGTTGGTCCCGAGAAGGGTGAAACTATAGTCGAGGGGGGGGGGGGGGGGGTGAATGACTATAGTGGAGTTCCAAAAACTTTTCTTCTATTTAAAAGCTTTTAGGCGGCGGATAAGTCCCTTCTTACTATGTTGTTTTCAAATCGGTGTAGACGATCACGAGATATAAGTTATGATGTAGGCTAAATAAATAAATGATGTAAAGTAAATTGCGAATTTAAATTGACACAAGGCTTATAGTGGTTCGGGGTGGTGTAATCCCTTAATCCACTCTTCTCCGTGATGATTGGAGGAATTCACTATTGTTTTCACGGATACAATAGTATGATTGTCCTTGGTTTCCCAAGCTTCACAATCTACAAGACTATCACTCCTTGACCGCAATGACTTTAGTGATTCGGTCTTCCTTTTCTTGTTCCTTAAGATTAAGATCCTTCAACGGCTATCACAGATTCAACTCCTTCTCGATTGCCTCGATTCGGTTGCTTCGGTTTGATGTGAATGTGATTCACACACTTGCTTGATCAATCTCAATTCGAGTATGGCTTTGTAGTTCGATACTTGAGTTGATCACTAGATATGTCTTTGTAAGTTCGAGAGAAGGCTTTTCAAATTGTGAGTTTCGCTTGATTTTTCTTTCTTGATCGTTATTTTCTTTTCCTGTCAATGCCTTCTATTTATAGCCTTGAATAACCTTGGTTTTTGAAATTCCGTCCGTTGGCTATATTAATGAGGGAATAACCCTTGATTTTATTCTTGATTCCCCCTTAATTGTATTCTCCTTGATTTCAGTGATCGGATTCTTTCTTCAAACGTATAGCAAGAAAATCCGTCCTTGATTGATCCTTTAATGATTTGTGCATTTAATGATGATCTTCTGAATCTTCATCGTATATCAAATTTGATCTTGTAAATGTCTCTTCGCCGTTTTTAGAACGGTCGAGTGAGCCTTCGACTTAGCCGTTAGTTCTTTCTTTCTTTGTTTTGTTTTCTCTTTGCCGAAAGTCGGTTTACTCGGCCGATTCTTTGTTTCCTTCTTTGTTCTAGTTTTTGGAGAGTCTTTGTACTTCACGATCCTTGATTTGGGTGAGACCGGTGTACACCATATTTGAACATTGAGTTTCATCACTTAAAACATAACTTAGACGTATCCAAGGTCATCACGGACTTCCTTGGTTATAGGTCGGACCATAATGTCTTCATACTTCTCTGCTTTGGTGCTTTCTTTGGCTTCACTTTGCCGAATATCGTTTTTGCTTTGCCGTCCTACCAACTAGTACAATACTTGTCCGACTCAACTTATACAACATGTCAGACTCTAAGTAAAGACTTATACAGAGAGTTCTAACTTATTTCAGGCTTGCTATAACAGCTAGTATGGCCATCATCAAAACATAATAAAATGTTCCTAACAACTTCCATTGATTATTTCTGCTACACTAACGGCCTTGCAGGAGGAGGAATTGGTGAAAATGCTTAAGAAGCACAAACGTGCTTTTGGGTGGAAGATGTGTGACCTAAAGGGCATAAGTCCTACCATTTGTCAACACAAGATTATTCTAGAGGATGGAGCGAAGCCGGTGAGGCAACCTCAAAGAAGGCTCAATCCACACCTCCAAGAGGTTGTGAGGAAGGATGTGGTCACGATGTTAAAGCTTGGGATCATTTATGCCATCTTGGATAGCAAGTGAGTGAGCCCCACTCAAGTGGTACCAAAGAAGGGAGGCATGACCGTTGAAATCAATGACAAAGGTGAGGCGTTACCTATGCGTTTGGTAAGTGGTCATAGAATTTGTATTGATTATCATAAATTGAATAACCAAACCCGTAAAGATCATTCCCCCCTCCCTTTTATTGATCAAATGTTAGAAAGGTTGAGTGGTCATGCTTATTATTGTTTTCTTGATGGGTTTAGTGGGTATTACCAAATACATGTGGCCTTAGAGGACCAAGAAAAGACTGCCTACACTTGTCCTTATGGTACCTTTGCCTTCCGTAGAATGCCATTTGGGTTGTGTAATGCACCCGCGACATTCCAACGGTGCATGGTTTCCATATTTGCGGATATGATTGAGAGATTCTTAGAAGTCTTTATGGATGATTTTAGCGTTTTTGGTGACTCTTTTGAGGGTTGTCTAGATAATCTAGAAAAGGTGTTGAGTAGGTGTGAGGAGACGAATTTGGTGCTAAATTGGGAGAAGTGTCACTTGATGGTCACGGAAGGGATAGTCTTAGGGCATAAGATATCTAGTAAGGGTATAGAAGTTGATAAGGCTAAGGTTGAAGCGATAGCTAAGCTTTCTATGCCCACTAACCTAAAGACTCTTAGGGGTTTTCTAGGCCATGTGGGGTTCTATCGTAGGTTTATCAAGGATTTATCGAAAATAGCCCGTCCACTTACCCTTCTTCTTGGAAAAGACGTCCCGTTTGATTTCGACCAAGCTTGCATTGAGGCATTCTTGTTGCTCAAGCAATTGCTTGTATCCACTCATATCTTAGTTGCCCCGAAGTGGGATCAAGAATTTGAGCTAATGTGTGATGCGAGTGACACCGCGGTTGGTGCGGTCCTCGGTCAAAAGATCGATAAAATCTTCAAGCGTATCGCCTATGCTAGTCACACCTTGAATCCGGCCCAACAAAACTACACCACCACTGAAAAAGAGCTTCTAGCGGTCGTCTTTGCGTTTGATAAGTTTCGGTCTCATCTCGTAGGCTCTCGTGTAGTTGTGCACACTGATCATGCCGCTTTGTGTTATCTCTTTGCCAAGCAAGATGCCAAATCCCGCCTCTTGAGGTGGATTTTGCTCTTGCAAGAGTTTGATCTTGAAATCCGTGATAGAAAAGGGTGTGAGAACGTCGTAGCCGACCATTTGAGCCGCATGGAGCTTAGTGAGGAGTTGGTTAAGGCACAAAGGGAGATAAATGATTCTTTCCCGCATGAGCAACTTTGTGCAATAGACACCCTCCTTCCGGTTAAGAAAGGTAACTTTCTAAAAATCGGTAAGGAAGGTAGCCCTTGGTTCGCACCTTTTGTCAACTACCACGAGTGCGGTTTTATAGATCCCGACCTTGACTCAAATCAAAGGCGTAAATTCCTTAGTGAGGTTGGTAAGTATGTTTGGGAGGATCCTTGGTTATATAGGTTGTGCTCGGATGGCATATTGAGGAGATGCATCCCGGAGAGTGAGATTTTGAGTACGCTTTCGTTTTGCCACGATAAAGAGGCCGGGGTCCACTTTTCGGGGCAAAGGACCGCTTTGAAAGTGTTGCAAAGTGGGCTATATTGGCCCACTCTATTCCGAGACGCACATTCTTATGTGAAATCTTGTGACGCTTGTCAAAAGTCCGGGCGTATATCTAGGAGGAGTGAGATGCCTCAAAAGCCGATCATTATTTGTGAGATTTTTTACGTGTGGGGCATTGACTTTATGGGCCCCTATCCTTCTTCGTGTGGTAACAAGTATATCCTAGTCGCTTGTGATTATGTGTCCAAATAGGTTGAGGCCTTAGCCTCACCCACCAATGATAGGAATGTTGTTATCCGTTTTCTTAAAAGAAACATCTTTTGTCGGTTTGGGGTACCTCGGGCTATAATTAGTGATAATGGAAGCCATTTTGCTAATAAACCGTTTGACAAACTCCTAGTGAAGTATGGGGTGAAACACAAGCTAGGCACCGCTTATCATCCCCAAACGAGTGGTCAAGTTGAAGTCACGAATAAGGGTATTAAGCGTATCTTGGAGAGGACGGTAGACATGAACGTCAAGAGTTGGTCTTTAAAGTTAGATGATGCTCTATGGGCCCATAGGATAGCCTTTAAGACACCCCTAGGCATGTCACCTTATATAATAGTCTATGGTAAATCGTGTCATCTTCCCGTAGAAATCAAACATAAGGCTTATTGGGCTATTAAAATGCTAAACCTCGATGACACCTTTGTTGGTGAGAAGCGTATGGCCCAATTGAATGAATTAGATGAGTTTCGTCTTTGTACTTACGATCTTTCGATGAGGTATAAAGAAAAGACTAAGTTACTCCTTGATAAGTTGATCAAACCTCGTGTTTTCAATGAGGGTGACGAAGTCCTATTCTACAATACTCGTTTGCATCTTTTCCAAGGGAAGTTGAAGTCTAGGTGGTCCGGTCCCTACGTAGTGTCGAAAGTATATCCATCTGGTGCTATTGAAATCACCCATCCTAAGTTTGGTACGTTTACCACCAATGGCTTACGGTTGAAAAGGTATGAGAGGTTGCCTTACGACGAAGCACTAGAAATAGTGAGCCTTGAAGACCCCATACCATGTGATGAATCTTGTAAGTCTTGTCATGGACTCTAAATCTTGACCCGTATAATCTTCAATCATCCTTTCATCTCTCTTTCTACCCTTTCTCGCCTTGTGCCAACGGTATAACTTGAAAAAGTTGGCACCGTATAATCCATCTTGTCGAGCCAACGACGTAAAACAAAGGCGCTTGAGGGAGGCAACCCACCATTTCGTAGTTTTTGCTAAGTGAGTTGGTGTTTCTAGTGGTCTCGGGGTGGTAAGAATCAAGTGTGGGGTGACAATCTTGAGTTAGCTTTGTTCCAGCTTTTCAAACGCCCGTTTAGCCCAGTTCAAACGTGCGTTTAGGCTTGCCCCTTTCCAAACACGCGTTTGGAACCATTTCAAACGCGCATTTCAGGCCTCAACTCTCTGTTCTTAAATTTCATTTCCAAACGCACGTTTCATTCTTCAAACGCGCGTTTGAGCATGCGAAACGCGCGTTTCACCCTTACCAAACGTGCGTTTAGGATCATCTCCTTCATATAACCCCTGCTTTTCAAACCGGCGTTTCAGATTTCTTCTTCAAACCCTATAAACACCGGCGGCCTCTTCACCCCTTTTCACTCGAAATTGCTCGTTTCTACTCCGTTTTCAGCGATTTAAACACCAAACAACACCTCTCAATCCCCTCTCTTGATTCTATCAATCCATTCCAACAACAAATCACCCGTTTTCTCGATTCGATCTTCACTTTTGGCAACTTTTTGCCTAGGTCGAATTTGACCTCCTTTGACGTTTCGGGACTCGTGCTTCGCTCCAAATCGTTCATCTCATCTCGTTTAAGCATAGTACAGGAACATTTTGGTTTTACGTCTAAGTTTCGGTTAGGGTTAGTTTATAGCCTTTTTGGTTTAACGCCCCTATCCCGTTTATTGACTGTTATTGATTATGTATCCTGTGTTTGCTTTGTTTTGCTTGTCTTATTGTTGATGATGAATGGTGTGGCTTTCATGGGGTGATTCGTTGTTTGGGTTGGTTTGTTTTGAAATCCCGGTTGGACGATAACCAGGTTGGTTTTGATTGTTTGAATTGGTTGATTGGTGGTGTTTTGGTGAGTGTAGAGGTAATGAGAGAAACCAAGAGGAAAGAAACCGAGGGTAAGGGGAAAGGAAAACAGCCGGTAACAAAACACATGCCCAAGAAGCAGAAAACCCTAGTTATCCCCAGATGCCTAAGGGTGGCATCCGGATTGGTGATACGGGCCGTGCCGAGAGTAGGAATCTTAGAGCCCTTAAGCCTTTTGGATAGTTGAGAGATGAGACTTCGGACGAGGACTTCGAGCCGGACACTGAGGGGAGGAATTCTAGTAGTGAGAGTGAGGATGCAACAGACCTTGAGAGTGAGAATGTGCCCTTAGCACGGAAGCGTGCCAAAACTGTGCAAACACCTGTTTCACTTCCTCCACAAAATACCCCTCCACAAAGTGCCCCCGGGCAAGATCCTCCACTAGCTCCTCCTCCTAACGACCCTTTACCTTTCGACCAGCGTTTTAACTCACCAGTGGCCATGACCAACTTTAATGAGTATATCGCCACGAAGAACATGTGTTACGAGAGGGGGTTAGATCTTAAGGTGGTTCCTCAAACCTTCATCGACAACTTGAGAAAGAGAGGATGGAACAACTTGATTTATGAGCCGGAAGGGAACCTCAACCTCACACTAGTTCGGGAATGGTATGCGAATTTTAGTGTCGCCAATCTAGAGTCATGTTTCATAAAGGTAAGAGGAGTCAATGTCCCGTGGTCCGTCAAAGCAATTAATGATTACTACCGGATACTAGCTTTTGAGGGCCAGGATTATATCAGTTGGTTTGCGGAGAGACAACATTGGGGGAATACTGAGTCTAAGGATCCATTAGAAAATATGAGGAAGGACATCAATCCAGATTTACAGTGGATATCTAAGGGAAGTAGTGCACGGAATCAGTTGGTGACGACAACTTGGCCTGATGAGTGGAAGGTTAAAGCTAGGTTCTCCCAGAATCGCCTACTACCGAAGGACAACATTACGCATTTCCACATAAAGGACTTGCAATTGTTGTATGCCTTACATTATGATCTCAAGGTAGATGTCGGGAAGACTATTTTCGAGGAGTTTAGAGAAAATCAGAAGGTCAAGCGTCGTATGCTCATGTGCCTTTACCTCATTTATGGCTTATGCAAGAGAGCACCGGTTGAGGAATATCCCGATGATCAGATCTTGAGAAAGAAGAACCAGCCCGTGGTACATAAGCCGTTCAATGCCCGCACCGCTCCAAGACCTCCTAGGTCCACCCCACGACCTATTCACACCGTCCTTCGCCCCACCACCTCGACTACATCCACCACACTCCCTATACTTCCACCTGTCACAACCACCATAATACCCCCACCTCCTCCATTCACTACTAGACCTTCCACCACACCTACACCTCCACCTCCACCTTTCACACCGACAACCGGGAGGCCGTGGCTTAGTGAGCGTCAGGGGATTTTGATCGCTCATAAACAGCGGGATTAGATGGATAGTCTACGGCTGACTCTGAATGGAATTGTTGAGAATAAGAGGATATTCGCTCGGGCCAGACAGATAGACCTTCCTCAGTTGGACTTAGATGATTCACCATTCCAGTATACCCCAGAGATTGAGGCGGACTTGCAGAGGGTCTCAGAGGAGTTGATTGTTGATGAGCCGGAGGAGGGGTTTGATGACATTGCTTTGGATGATCTGATTGGCACAGATGGGGCTGAGACAGAGAGGCGAGATAGGACGGAGTCTTTGCGGGACCTACACAGACTGAGAGTGCAGCTACTGTGGTTGCACCATCATCGAGCACACCTGACTCCACCACTGATGTACAGGGACATGGAGCAGACTAGCATGTTTTTCATGCAATTTTGTACTCTTATCTTATTTTGCTAGTCTGTCTCTTATATACTATGATGTTTCAGTTACTTTTGACATTCTTTCATCATTCTTTGGATACACTTCACTTTGCATGCACGTGCACTTATTTTTGAGCCCCTGAGGCCTGTTTGACCGTGTATGTTTTCCTTTTCTTGGATTGTTACTCTGGGATGACGGGGATTTTATTTCTATTGGTTTTATCTGATGAATGGATGACCTGTTCTTATTGATTCTTTTCTATCCTTCCATTGCATATCCCGTATCCCCCCTCGTTCTACTTTGATTTCGTTACTGTGGCATGGACTCGTTATTTTACGCACCCGCTTACCCTATTGCTTGCTTTATAGCACGTGGATTCAGTCCCGTGCATGCGCTCTCTTTGTTTCTGTTGATCTCGCTTTAGGTTTCGGGATGGATTTATACGAGGGTGTCACACGTTTCGAGTCACGATTGCGCCTTTCTGCCGGGTTTTTGGTCAAACAGCTAAGTCTTTTACTCTTTTTATCTCTCACACACTGAGGACAGTGTTTCGTTTAAGTGTGGGGTGGGAGACTTAGCTGTTTTCTTGGTTTTGTTGTTAAATGTACTTGACTTGTGGTATGCTTAGCCTATGACCGGGCTCGAGTCGATTTTTGGGTAATTTTTAAAATTTTTCAAGGGTTTTCAACACCGTGTTGTATGTGTTATTTTCATATACGAGTGGTGGCCACCTTAGTAGGGCCCCTGTACGTGTACACTGCGGTTTGATATTATCTTAAGCATGGAGTTTATTAATCTCACATAAGCTACACTTTGTGCACAATTTGATTGCTACCACTTCACATACCACTAGTCTCGAGGCGAAATAGAAAGGTTCACCTAAGTAGGATACGGGATGACGGTCCTGGCGTCTCTTTGACCAGCCTAAGCCAAATAAGCCTTATCCCGAAATGTTAGACCTTCGTAGCCCCTCTCAGCCTTGATAGAATGGTCTGACCACCATTCATTTTATAGCCGTTTTGTTACTCAGTCAGAAACCTACCTTGAGCCTTAATTATGGTCACATTTCCTTCATTTATACCCTACGAGTGGACTTAGTCTTTTGTTGGGACACACTTGCTAAGGCAAGTGTGGGGTGGGGGAAATGATGTTTTGATGGGTTGGCGTTTTCTTGGTTTTGAGCTATAAGGAGAAGATGAGCTCATGTGGGCCTAGTGTTTGGGTTTGGCCTAGGAAGAAAAGAAAAATCTGTGAAATTTCTTCTCCAAAAAAATAAAAAAAAAATAAAAAAATAAAAAATCAACCTAGTTCAAAATAAATTAGAAAGTTTTCAATGAATAAAGGCTTGGAGTATATAGAAATAAAGGGTTGGAATCAAAGTGATGAGCTCAAAGTTATCTTTATGACGTGGGAGTCGGGATAGTTAGATAGGTGCTAATGTATTCGATCTCGCCTTATGACACTTGAAACATAGTTGAGTTAGGCAATGAGTTCGGGTATGTTAGTATCCAATAGTTCCCTAAGTGCTTTAATTAATCAAAGAGGAGTTTGGATGGTTTGTATGGTAGAAATGAGGTGGTACACTTGTTGATTAGGTTAACTCGTACTTCTTTTTCTCCAGTTCCCAAATTACCCTTTTCGATTAACCGGAATTACCCTAGCCTAACGTTATAACCTTTCAAATCCTACCCGATCGTGTCCAAACTTAGTAACCTTGAATAATGGAGAGACTAGTGAGTATGAAACGGTTCCTAGACTTTTGGTCGGGATTCAAGCCCCGACAATCATTTTGAGCAATTGGTTTTAGCTTGGCACCACACACACCCCATTTTCTTGATAATGTTATAACCGGTGTGTATATGTTCGCGTTTACTACTTTGTGGTTACCTCGAGGGTGTGAGTAGTAGCACCTACGTCACAACGTTGAATCCCTTGGTTTATTTTAAAACGCCTAGTTTACTCGAGGGCGAGCAAAGGCTAAGTGTGGGGTGGTTGATGGGAGTCAACTTTACGTGACTCCGGTGCATTGTTTATCCCCGTTTACCACATTTTCAGTACATTTTTGGGTGATTTAGACCGTTTTCGGGGTGTTATCGTGAGCTCATGGCACGGGGAGTGAATCCATTACTTTGATGGATTATTACCCCTTTTTGTTGATATTAACCCTATTCCCGAGCACTTTTACCCTCCGGAATTGTTTGGATGTTTTTGGTTGTTTATGATGTTGAAGGGTATTGGTGTCTCGAGGACCTGAGAGGTGATGATTTGTGGCAAAAGGCATGATCGAGGCAAGAGGAGAGATCAAAGAGGAAGAGAAGTGAAGTTTTGGGGCAACAGAGGTTCAAACGGGCGTTTGAACCCCCCAAACGTGCGTTTCAGAAGTCATCAGTTGATTCAGAGTTGAACCCCTCCAAAAGCGCGTTTGAAACTACCTTAAACGTGCGTTCCAAGTTCTCCAAACGTGCGTTTGAACCTTCTAAACGCGCGTTCCAGATGAAGATCAGTCAAGTCCCTGCCTAGAAATGAAGCGAAACGCGCGTTTGCACTACTCCAAACGTGCGTTTGAAGATGATAAACGCCAGTCTCAGCCTCCCAAACGTGCGTTTGAGGCTATTTTCTGCAGATTTTTCCCCCACCTATAAATACCCCCCTTAGACTATTTCTTGAGGATAACTATTCTCTTAGCAAAACTCTACCCATTTCTTAGCTCGAATTTTGTAATAGCTTAGAATACATTCTCTTAGCTTAAATCAACACTATTTCAGCTTAGTCTTTCCATTTCTTAGCTCAGATTTCTATTCCAAACACTAAGAGACCATCTTTTAATTAGTTTTCTATTTTGTACTTTTTGGATCTAATCTCGAATTTCTGCAAATTAATGGTATATTTCTTCTTTCTTTTACTTGTTATGTCTTTAATTTACAGTTTCTTCTATGTTTTAACTAGTATAATGAGTAGCTAATCCCTTTTCATAGTCGAATCATGTGAAATTTAGTGAAATCACCCTTTGGGTGATGAAATTGGGAGTGAGTAGTGCTTTTTATTGTTGTATCTTGCATGTTTCACGTCTTAGAACTTGTTATAACAGATTTGGGCTAGATTGATCACCTAGGTCAAAACCACACACTTCACTCTAAAGAGTTGTTCAGATAGAGGGATGTGGGAAAAGGGGTTCCAAGATCACGGCGTAGACTCGGATTAGTTGTTAAGCCCGAGCCCAAAGTGAGGTTACTCGTTTTAACATTTAAGCGGCTCTAGTGCATAAAATGTCTTGTTAGTGAATCTTCTTTAGGGAAGGGCAGTTAACATGGCATAAGGTGTTAGTAGAGAGTTGTTCAGACGTTAGCACCGGAATTAGGAGCACGCACCCGTGAGATTGAATGTAAGAGTTTTTTTGTTTAATGCACACTCCCGGTTTTGTCTATCCTTGGGGTTGAAACTAGCTATTTTGATCATGGTTCGGCTATGTCCCTTAATCTATCTTTAGAACCTAGTAGTTTAATCTTCGTTCTTTCTTTCTTATCTTTAAACTCGTTAGTAGAAATCACTTTAGTGTCATTGTAGTAAACAAGCACTTTAAAAATATTGATCACCTAGACTAAGTAACACGTTCGCTTTGGTACTCACAAACACTTTTCCCTTGGGTTCGACCTCGTACTCTGTAGCTATTCTAGCAATCGACCCGGTACACTGCCGGTTAGAGAGTTAGTTTACCCACGGTTTCGAGTCTTTACAAATTGTTTTTGAAGGGTGAATTTAAGCTTCAATCAAATATCCCGACATTTATTTAGTAAAAAAGCTAGTGGCATAACAAAATTACTAAGACACAACTAAATAAGGAACAAAATTACTAAGCTAGGGCCAAATAATGAACATTTTCACTTTACACAACTTTATTTATTTTCATCAATATATTTGACAATATCAATATATTAATACTTGAAATATAATATATCGCTTCTTTATATTTTTAATCATACATATTAAATCAACCTTATATGTAACCTTATATTTTGCATACGCTTAATCAGATTACTGGTGTGAATTGTGTATCTCTAATTAATTGAAAAACTTTTATTGATACTTATTTTAGTGATGCATGTTTATATTTTACAATTATAGTATTCAAAATAGTACTCTATAGCAACATTATTATCATTATCTCTTATGAATATCATTGCATATCATTATCCTTAGACGTATGAATGAATCTTCTTTGTACTTTCGATGCCAATTTTCGTGAGCATCTTAGTTCATTTTAGAACTATAAATATTACAAATGCACCAACAAAAGATGATTGAAGATATTTCTCTACGCCGAAGCGTAGAAGACCGATCGGTGTTAAAAATAAAAATCCGCGGAAGAATGATCAATTTATTATTGATATTCAAATACTCATGAAATCTCTTAAAGAGATTCGTCTTGTAGACGAAAACCCCAAAACAAAAATTGCACGTGCATCAAATGATTAAATATTGGGGTTGCGGAACAACCAATCCATACATTGATAAGGAATTGGTTTATGCTAATATCGAATTAGCAATGAATTTTATGGGAGAAATTATAATAAAATATAATAGTCGTCGACGACATATTTGCCTCTTTAATTGCTATTATTATATCCGGATCCGATTAAGACTAAGTCATTCGCAGAGTGCCATAAACACTCGACTAGGTAAAAATGAAATAAGCAATTGAGGTTGAGTTTGAATTGGAAATATTTGTTTGTTAATGATCAAATATATTCTCCCATTATAGATAATATAATATTCCGCTAACTAATATATCCGCGTAACTTTATGTCATGACGGTATATTTACGGGTCGTTAGACATTAATATTGATATGAAAATCCTTGGTGGATTTCAGAAATGAATTAATATGACAATCGCAACATGCATATGGTTAAGGTCGTTATCATTCATGTTGAATGTAGTATGACCGATTGAGTAGATTCCTATTGAGAAAGGAATATGTAAGTAATGCATGGTTAATGTCATAAATTTTAAGGAATTACGATGCATGATAGTGGAAATATATGCATGCAAATTTCGATTATATTACTTCCCCCATTATTTAGTGATTACATGTTGTTGATTGTGTTGCATGTGTTGCACAAGTTAGTAGTGGGAATGACGCTTATTAGCCCCTACATTCGACGATCCAATAAACTCTAAAAAGAGTGATATGCAAAAGTACGCTCAAGTGACAATCTCATAGATTTGTTAGTTATTCTTTACTCATGATTTGCAAAAGAATGAGAAGATTGATGCATCCGGTCAACCGATAATTATTTATATCGATCGCAACATTTACAGCATTGGGATAGCAATTGAAATATCGAAAAATAGTACTCTATAGCAACATTATTATCATTATCTCTATATCATTGCATATCATTATCCTTAGACGTATGAATGAATCTTCTTTGTACTTTTTAGAACTATAAATATTTGACAGCTGCTTCTTAGCTTTAGCTATTTTCCCACAAAACATAAAGCAATTCAAAAAAAGAAAGAAAAAATGGGCTTAAAAGAGATCCGCGAAGCGGGAGGACGGGCGGGCCGGAATACTTGCATACAACGTACGGTCGGGCAAGTATTGTGCGTGCGTTCGTCGTGCGTACTTGTGTGTGAATGTTTTAAAGAAGATGTACATACATACATACATACATACATAACATGCTATGTTCCCGTGGTTTCTTGAGATAAATTGTTATGTTCTTGTGACATTTCGTTATAACAATAGTTTTAATTAATCTCATGGTGCAGAGGTGGCGAAGCTGAATACAAGCGAGTGGATCTTCTTCAGCTTTCGCGATCACAAGTACGCCACTAGGTTCTAGGCCAATAGAGCGACGACAACCGGCTATTGGAAGGCCACCGGCAAAGACCGAATCATAGTGGACCCTATTACGAAAGCCATTGTTGGAATGAGAAAGATCTTGGTTTTCTACAAGAATAGAGCTCCTAACGGCATCAAAATATCTAGGATCATGCACGAGTTCGCCTTTAAAACCCATTTTTTCCTCCTCCTAAGGTACCGCCTTGCATGTATATATGCTTATTTTTCTTTGGCTTTACATTAATGTTATTGTCATAATCAATCAATCTGACACAACAATTGTCATAATACGATATGAGAGTAGGACATCCCGACATTTATTTTGTAAAATAGCTGGTGGCATAATAAAATTACTAAGACGAGTGAAACAACACACATTTATATCATGACCAAAGATGGAGCCAAAATTTTGTATTCGGTGGGTTAATATATAGACCTTGTTAGGATGATCAGGTGGGTTGGATAAATATATCTTGATATATGATAGGTCAAATTATATAAAATATTTTGGCTTATTTTTTTCCCGGTAAGATATCTTGAAAAAGAGTGTTTTCATTTCTGTTTGACTTAACGTCGAATTTGAAAATGTGTGTTTGTTGTAAAATATACACAAGATAGGTGGCAAAATTGTCAAATCTAAAAATAAGCGCCAACACTCAAACATGACCTAAATATATGAGTGATTTGCACTGATCACTCTATCAATTATGTAAAAGCATGTTGTGACGACATAAGAATAATAAGTTACTTAAGTTGAATTTTATAAGTTACTCTAGCATCTTAGCTGACCCTCTCTTTGTGACAGATGGTTAAGAAGACTACGAGAAGTACTATTGCTGGGGCTTCGACTGAGGGGCCGACGAGTCAGGGTGTTAAATACATACGGGCGGGCAAGTATCGTGTGTGTTGTGTGCGCTGTGCGTGCGGTCATCGTGCATACTCTTGTGTGAGTGTTTTAATGAAGATATAAAAACGAGTAATAGGTTTTACCGAGGCATATTTTAGAAAACCTAAACTAGGATTCACTACTGCTACGTTGATCGGCAGTAATAATTAAAACGAGTAATAGGTCTGGCCAATCTAGTATTCGTAATTCGTAAATTAACATGAAGGACCGCAAGTGAAGTGTTAATTAGGACATAGTCTTGATGGACCCTAGGAACGTGCTGGTCAGTGTCGACAGCTGTCTAGGCGGGTTAGCGGTATGAGGTAACGCTCAATATCGGCAGTTCTAGTTTTTTATGCGTATGGGCTATTACGGACCAATCAAGGAGGGTAGCTTGCGTATAGATTGTCTACTGCCATTGTCGGAGTAGATAGGAGTAGGAATTGCACCCGTAGCTTATAAATATGATAAAATGCTCACAATTAATCTAAGGAAATTATGTGGGGAAGTAAACATAACGATTAACTAAACCAAATTAGTAGATCGGTGAGGAGAGGGAGAGGTATACCATGTTTGTTTTCTTTTTATGTTATTGTTGGTCAATGACCGCCCTTATGTTGCTTCTTAATTAGGTTAGAATCATTCATATGTATAAGTTGCATTGTCTCTGTGGGATCGACCTTGACTCGCATTTACTATACTGTGATGTACCTAGTATTCTTGCTAGTAATATCGACGTTAGTGACTTACACGAGATCAAGATTTTTGGCGCCGTTGCCGGGGACAATGGCCAATTTCTATATATAAACGTTTTAATTCTAATTAAGAAGTCGTTCTTTATTTTATTTTATTTTATTTTGAGTCTTGAGTCGTTTGGTATCAATCCTGCACATGTTAAACTGCCAGACTTAGAAAATTCAGGGCCGGTATCCCGAAGGTAACCTCCGAGTTACCGAGGCCTGGAAAATCGATTTCTGAACAGTTTCTGTTATTCTGTGTTATTCCCTGTTGATTTTAGTTAGTAGGTCCACAACGGTTGGGATCACTCCCAGCTGAAGCGGAAGTTGCTAACCTTTTCTTTGTTTTATTTTGTCTTTTTGCAGATTGATCAGAACACTTCAGAAATTTGATCGATTCAGAGTTGAAAAAGCACACACAAGCCAAACAATATGCCTAGAACAATCTTGAATATCGCACCAATTTCCATGTATCCTGGAACTGAAGCACGGGAGCACTATGAGACTATAAAGAAACGGTTGGAGAAAGGAGAGAAAGCAATCAAGCAAGAGCCTTAAGATGACCTGAAGGAGTACAACACGTATCGTCCGGGTGAGTTTCCTTGTGAATTAATAGATATATCATCTTCAGATTACGATTCTGACGATCCTGAAGAGGATCCCGACACGATGTTTTCTGAGCCTGAGGATTACCCAGACTCAGACACTGTGGTGAAGTTAGGAGACCCTGGCACGTTCAGACTCCCAATTTCTGTTAATGGAATATCCGTAGGATTAGGTCTCTGCGACTCTGGCTTGAGTTGCAATATTCTTCCTTTTTCCCTATGTCAAAAGATCAAACTTCCGGTCGTGATGAATCAAACCAGGACCATGACCTTCGTAGATAGAACCAGAGATATGCCTGCTAGTCTGCTTAGAAAGTGTACAATTAAGACAGGAGGATTCACGTATCCTATCGACTTTACGGTCATAGATGTACCTGAAGATCCTAGTGCCCTAGTTCTCTTAGGACGACCTTTCTTAGAGACGAGTTGGGCGGTTATGGATTTTGAAAAGGTGGAGATCACTCTTAGGATAAATAATGACGCTGTATCTTTTAAGATCCTATAATCCCTAGAAAACCGACCGGAGAGTTGTAAGATGACATATGCTGAGGGGCATGAGAATAGAGAGGTTGTCATCAAAACCGTTGAGCAAGAGTTTATGAGATTAATGCTGAGGGAGAAAGAAGATAAGAACCACGACAGGATGCTCACGGAAGCTAGTCCTTCCGTGTTGCGTAGTGAACGAGTCGAGCTGAAAATGGAAAACGTGGAGTCCTTGAGTTTAAGGTCTAAATCTCGATGCAGAGGCAGACCTAGCACGCAAGCTAAAAGGGAGAGACGTGCTAGGAAGAGAGCTCAAAAAGGTTCTTTGAAAGTGCAAACCTCTGGAGCGAAAGTTTGGCGAGAAAAGGCTCCAACCCTTGATTGATCAGAGATCTGAAGAAAGTCGAGCTGGCGACTATAAACTCAGAACTATCTCTTCAAACCCTTAGGTAGTTTAGGATTGAATAAAAGTAGCCAGATAAAGGGACGAGCCTTTTTTTCATCCTGCCACAAACTTAGGCTTGAAACCGAATGGTTGTGGAAAGGTTTTTTTTACCTCGTTGCGTTGCGGATTCTAGTGAAGTTGGTTAGGTTTTGAGTCAGAAATAACAATTGAAGAGTGGAGGGTAGTCAATTTGAGGTCAGAATTGAGCAGAAAGGTTGAGTAAGAATTGCAGCAAAGGCAAATCAAAAAATATGGGGAAAAGATACTCCCGGTTCTCGAGGGTAACCTCCGGGTTACCGATGCTTGGTTTTCAGATTTCTGAACGTCAGTGCATAAAGCTGAATTTTTAGAGGCACGTGGAGGACACACGTTGCTCCAGATACAATCAGTCAGCAGAAACCGAACCATTTTCCCCTCTTTTCAAAATTTTCATCCTTTCCCACACTCCACAATAACTCCACCTCAATCCCATCAATCACCTCCTCAAATTCCTCACCCTAATAACTTCTCTACCCACAATCCCACTAAACCATCCACATTCATTCCATTCTTCCTATTTAAACCACCCCCTTCATCACCATTATCATCATTCTTACCATTCTTATCATTTCCACTCACCAAACCTCTCCTATTTCTTCCTTCTTCATAAATTCCGACCACCATCACCACCACATCACCACCAAAAATCCACCATAACCAAACCAATTTCCTTTCATTTTTACAAACCCCAAACCCCACCTCCTTCAACCCTGTTGCCGTTCTGAAGCGCTGCTGCAACGGTGAAACGCCCAAAATTCTTCTTCTATCATCATAGGCACATTCCTGAAAGAAAATCAGAAAAATTTAGGCCAGTAAACCGAAGCAAACCTCCGGTCAACCGAGGGTTATTTTCCAGAAAAAAGCTTCTGTATCAGTTTCTATACTCGTTCAGGATGGGTCCTAAGCGTCAACGTTCATCTGTTCGGCCTAGTGGTTATCAGAGTGTGTATGGAGATGCTAATCCCTTAATCGACAGGGTTCAGCAATTCCATTCTTTATAGATTTACGAGTCGTTCCGAGGCCATTGGAATGCAAGGTGGTTAGCTCGAGAACGAGGGGTAGATTTAGCCGACTGCAGGTCGATATTGCCGGAGGCCCTACAAGCACAAGATTTACTGGACATGGTTGAGGCACCGGCAAGGTTCAATGCCACTGTGGTAAGGGAATTCTATGCCTATGTTTTGCATAACCCCGGAGCCATATTTGCTATGGTTCACGGCGTTAAGGTTTATTTTTCGATTGAGCGGATCAACGCTCATTTTGGGGTTAGAAATCCACCGGTGGGCCCGGATGAGTACACATCCTCGAGCAACATTGCCGATTTCGAGAGGATGGATATGGTTGCTGATTTCTTAGGGGTGCAATGGAAGCGTAATCCTGCTGGAGCCCCCACCATCTTCCTAGAGAACGATTTATCTTGGGACCGGAAGATGGTCAATCGATTTGTTTGTGCTCGCCTTCTTCCGACAAAGCACACGGTCTCTGTCACCCCTTCGAGGGTAGAGTTGATGTTCTATCTAGAGACGGGTGCCCCAATCAACATCGGTCTGTTGATGTATAGCCGTATTCATGAGCTTGCCGCCACTTCTGAGTGAGAGCGTCTACCGTACGGGCAAATGATTGATATGTTTGCTCTAAAGGCCGAGGTGAAGATGCTTGTCAGTGATGAGCGGGAAGATCCTGAGCCACAGCTCAGTTCAAAGTCAGTTTCGAGAGTACAAAGACGGGTTAGAGCAGAGAGGGAGCGTACTCCGGTGCATAGTGCACCGAAGACTCAGAGAGCCTTGCTTGAGGAGCACTTGCGAGAAATTGCGAGTCTACATAGCAAGATGGATAGGATCATTGACTTCTTTGTCATTCCTTCCTCTACCCCGCCTCCTAGGACTGCCCCACATCATAGAGCATCATCTTCCGCCTCCACCGCCTCAAGTTCTGCACCACCTCCCGGTTTTGAGCATGGAGTCGACTGGGAGGGCGATTCTGATGAAGACTAGCTTTTTTTTTTTTTTTTTGTTGTTTTCCATTTTTGTTGTTTTTATTTTATTTTTCTTTTCCTTTTTAGTTAATGTAGCAGAATAAGATTAATATAATGATTTTGTCGGCTTAATTTGTTTTGGAGTTATTTATTTTCTCTTTTACTGCCGCACTTTTATTATACAGTTTCTTGTCACCACTATTCTTCTTGGTTTTTCTTGAGATATTTAGTGCAGATTCTTCATGTAATACTTACATTTGCCTGATGATTTATCCGATGATCCGTTTCTTCTTTGGTTCCACGCTTAACCGAAGCTAAGTTCCTTTTTGTTTTTATTTCTCATCTTGCACATTGGGGACAATGTTTTGATTAAGTGGGGGGTAGAGGAACGTCACTTAGATTTTTAGCATGATATTCCATGAATTGCGTGATTCTCTTTGATGCATGATTCACCACTTAGACTTTGATTCATTTCGATAGAATTTCGAAAAATTATGATATCTTTTGATCTTTTCGAGTTAATTGACTTCATCTTTGTTTTACTTTGTACAAGTAAGAGAAAGTGTCCACTTCTGAAGTAGTGGCGTATTAAGCGCATATTCTGTTATGAGCCACCATTTTAAGCACGTATAACTCACTTCCCTTGGTGTGTAGTCGATAGCATATTGCTTTGACTAGAGTTGACCCTGGATTTATCACGAATCATGTTCCACTTACGTTAGAAAGGCAAAGGAATTTCGGATTCGGTAGTTTATCATGAGTTGGGCCGTGAGGATAGTTAAATCAATGAGAGTTCACCCGCCAAGAAAGAGAAGTGCATTGAAATATATACATCTATATTCTCTTTGGCAATATCTTAGTCGATGGAGCGTAAGACGCACGACTATTGCATAGACTGATAAACGTGAGCCTAAGAGTAATATATGCTCGGTTCTCGATCGGCCTTGCCATCTCAATTAATTAACAAATACATGTTCGAGACTGGTTAGTTCGACTATGGGTTGACGTAATGTGGAATTGTTTGCATTTCTAAGCGGTTGTGATAGTTATTGCACACACACATTGGCTCATGATGTGAATAGTGTTTAATATGTTACTGATGGATACGAGTGGCATGATTTTGATCCTGACCTTGTAAGGCATATTTGTTTTTAATTAACTTGTGTATTGATCAGAGTGTTATTTTCTTTTCGCCTTTTTGCTCGGAACGATCAAAAGCTAAGTGGGGGGTAGTTGATGACACTCTAAATGGTAACAATAGTTATACCTATATTCACCCCGAATTCTGCTCAAGAGAGGATAGATAGGCTCGTTATTGCTTAGAATATGTGTTAAATGCTATGTGAGTGTTTCCAGGATCGTAATTCTGCATCTATGCTATTTTCCCGATGTTTTGGTACTGTTTTGTCTCGTTTTGTGTAATTTATAGGATGTACCGAATCAGGATCATTGGAGAATGGATCTGGACCAAAAGGAATGCATTGGGCTGAGTGATTGAAGTCTAAGAAGAAGCCTGCTGAAGAAAAAGAAGAATAGAAGGCCCGGTAACCCGAGGGCGAGGCCCGGTAAACCGGTGACTTATGCAACACAAAATTAATTTTGCCGTATTGTCTAAGTCGGCTAGGGTTTTAGAGAGTCTTAAGTCGGTCATTGTATCTATATAAGGCCGCATTAACAGAGTTCTTCATATGATTCATTAGTATTACAAATACATTATATATTTTGATGAAATAAAGTTTTCTTGAGCTTTGGAGAGTTGTATTTGGTTTCCTCCCTTCTTCCATCATCTCTAGCTTGAGCAGATCGAGCTAGATCTCCATTGTTGAAGGTATGAAGCTTTGAACGTTCCTTTATTGTCTTCAATATGGTAGATCTGTTCGTATTTATGTGTTTTAGTTAATCTACATGTTTAACAACCCCATAATTTACTTATTTTAATCGTATTGAGCAATATAGATCCAGAAATTAGAAAAATCCGCCCTCGGTAACCCGGCGGTCTATACCGGTTTACCGAGGCATAGCTTAGAAAACCTAAACTAGGATTCACTACAGCTACGTTGATCGGCAGTAATAATTAAAATGAGTAATAGGTCTGGCCAATCTAGTGTTCGTAATTCGTAAATTAACATGAAGGACCGCAAGTGAAGTGTTAATTAGGACATAGTCTTGATGGAACCTAGGAACGTGTTGGTCAGTGTCGATAGCTGTCTAGGTGGGTTAGCGGTATGAGGTAACGCTCAATATCGGCAGTTCTAGTTCTTTATGCGTATGGGCTATTACGGACCAATTAAGGAGGGTAGCTTGCGTATAGATTGTCTACTGCCATTGTCGGAGTAGATAGGAGTAGGAATTGCACCCGTCGCTGATAAATATGATAAAACGCTCACGATTAATCTAAGGAAATTATGTGGGGAAGTAAACATAACGATTAACTAAACCAAGTTAGTAGATCGGTGAGGAGAGGGAGAGGTATACCATGTTTGTTTTCTTTTTATGTTATTGTTGGTCAATGACCGCCCTTACGTTGCTTCTTAATTAGGTTAAAATCGTTCATATGTATAAGTTGCATTGTCTCTGTGGGATCGACCTTGACTCGCATTTACTATACTGCGATGTACCTAGTAATCTTGCTAGTAATATCGATGTTAGTGACTTACACGTGATCAATGCACGAGTTCGCCTTTAAAACCCACTTCTTCCTCCTCTTAAGGTACCACCTTGCATGTATATATGCTTATTTTTCTTTGGATTTACATTAATGTTATTGTCATAATCAATCAATCTGACAAAACAATTGTCATATTGCGATATGAGAGTAGGACATCCCGACATTTATTTAGTAAAACACCAGTGGCATAACAAAATTACTAAGACGAGTGAGACAACACACATTTATATCATGACCAAAGATGGAGCCAAAATTTTGTATTCGGTGGGTTAATATATAGACATTGTTAGGATGATCAAGTGGGCTGGATAAAGATATCTTAATATATGATAGGTCAAATTATATAAAATATTTTGGCTTGATTTTTTCCCGGTAAGATATCTTGAAAAAGGGTGTTTGCATTTCTGTTTAACTTAACGTCAAATTTGAAAATGGGTATTTGTTGCAAAATATTACACAAGATAGATGGCAATTGTCAAATCTAAAAATAAGCGGCAAGTCTCAAACTTGACCTAAATATATGAGTGATTTGCACTTATCACTCTTATCAATTATGTAAAAGCATGTTGTGACGACATAAGAATAATAAGTTACTTAAGTTGAATTTTATAAGTTACGCTATACTCTTAGCTGACCCTCTCTTTGTGACAGATGGTTAAGAAGACTACGAGAAGTACCAGTGATGGGGCTTCGACTGAGGGGCCGATGAGTCAGGGTGTTAAATACATATGGGAGGGCAAGTATCGTACGTGTTGTGTGCGCTGTGCGTGCGGTCGTCGTGCATACTTGTGTGTGAGTGTTTTAATGAAGATATAAATACTACATACATACATACATACATACATACATACATACATACATAACGTACATAGATACGTATATTCATGTCGAACGACAACCCAAATGTTAACGATAAGAATATATGAAAACATATCTAAAATCAATGAATTTGAATTTTATATCTACAGATTTTAGAAACGCGATGTTGAAGTAATGTTTTGTAAGCATGTTTTTGAGAGAAAAATGCTTAATTCGACGACTTCGCCGAAGTCCCAAAAATTTCCAGGGCCGGACCTATTCAAAATAGTACTCTATAGCAACATTATTATCATTATATCTATATCATTGCATATCATTATCCTTAGACGTAGGAAGGAATCTTCTTTGTACTTTTCAAAACTATAAATACTTTGTCCACAAGCCGGTCTCTGCCGTACCGTATCCACGTGAAGCGTGATTTGGCCTTATATAGTGCATTTTATGGCGACTCATGCTCATTGCTGAAGCTAGAATCATCATTAACTATGCTTTTTTAGTTTAACTTCTCCCTACATCCATATCGGACATATCATTTACTGAAAAAGAAAGACCAAGATATATCAAAATGTCCCCTCCCATATTCAAGCCTACACCCCATTCGTTTATGTCAAAAAGCTGGATACCTTCTAGCCCGTGCTAGCTCTTGGAAGATGCTTCCCCGTCCCGATTCACCATTGGCCCGGGCATTCAAAATTCTCGCTTCACTAAGTTGGGGTTCCATTGAAATGGTATTATTACCTAATAATTAAATAATAATTTATATAATATATCATTTGATACTCGTTTTTTCAAATACAGTACCCCTAATCATTTACACCATTTAATACTCATATTCCTTTAAGATAAAAAGGTTTCAAACTTTCATTATGTAAATATCCGTTTCAATTAGGATGTATTGGGGTGTTTTTGCTTGAGCCGTATGAGATGAAAGTTTCATATTGTAATATCCTGAATATTTAAGAAGGGTAAAAGAGTAAAATGGGAAATTATGTATTATTTTCCTATTTTATTCCTAAACTAGAATAATAATTAAAATGTTTAATTAGAAGGATTTTACTTAATGTTTTAATTAATGAGTATGAAAGGTTATTATTACCTAATTTACTCATTAATCATTCACGTTGCTTTTTCTGAAAATTGAAGAAGAGGACGGCGGTTTTGATCAAGGAAAAGGGAGAACGAAACTTCGATTCGCAAGGCTAATCGGTTGATTTTCGGTGCAGACGATAGTAGAAGAAATTGATCACCGTGAAGAGGCGATCGTTTCTATACTAGCCGTTTTCTATTCGGTAAGATTCTCTTTTCAGCCCTAAATCTAGATTCATACGTTCTTGAGTTAAAGACTGAGTCTTTATGGAATAGAAAGGTTGCCTAATCGTAGTGTAATGGTTTATGATCGTATGATTGTTCGTAGAAGTGAAGGAGTTGCGTTTACTTTCAAATTCTGATTTCAAATTTGCTTTCGAAATATCAAAGGTAATGGGGTGTTCTAAAACGGTGTTTGTGTGTGTGTTGATGCTGTGTAATGCTGATAAAATTGAAGGTTTTGAGGTGGAATAAGGTTTGAAACGTTTGGTTGGAGATACGGGGTGAATCGAGGTCGAAATAGGGCTAATCGCAAATTTTAGGCCGTTAATGCGTGCACTATGTGTACAATGCGCACGCATTAACAACCCAGAAACTTGGGACCTACTGTTGTTCATCATATACGCGCACATTAGGGCACGAAGCGCGTGCATTCAGGCTCTGATAGGGAACCAGATGATACAGGATGTTTTGTGCATGCGCATTAGAGTGCAAGCGTGCACACTAGGGGGAGTTGGAGGTAATACATGCGTGTTGAAGGTGTAAAGCATGCGCATTGCCCCTGTATTGTGTGTTTTGATGATTTTGTGTGTACGTTCTGATTCTGAATGTCGTGCATGCCTTTGAGGGAATTAATTGATACTTGACAATGTCTAACATCGACTTATGGTAGCCTTAGCTCAGCACCACAACTGAGACCTTCTACGGGGAGAAGGTGGGAGCACCTAAAGGAGTTGTTTAGGCCTTATGGGACATTTATTTAGCAGTCATTGATCCTTTTACAATGTGATAGGTAACAAAAAGAGTTGTCTAGGACTAGAAGTCCCTAAGAAGCCTTTATGTGAATGAATCAGGTGGTTAGATCTAAACTCGTTAATACATAAGGCACATTTTAGGATCGAAGCATGGGACACCTACTGCCCCTTTGAAGCTGTGTGTCAAGGGCCAACGTGTAACTTCCACAAGGAACATGAGTCCATGCCCCTAGAGAGGTGCTTAATATGTCTCGGTGCATTCTCACAATGCACAGTGTCCTTTGGTATTGATGTAACAAACGTATGTGAGTGAGGATATACTATGTGATCTAGTAGAGGGAGAGAGTGGTCTCAATTACAACATATGTGGTAGCGAATGTAGACTTTACCTTGATGTATGATATGTTGCATATTGTATGTAACCGTTTCTTCTACCCTTTACTAAGTACGTAAGTACTTACTCATTCTCTCTCTTTTGTCCCCACCCCGAGAAGGTGATTGTCAGGACGATGATGATTATGGTGATGACGATGGAGTTGATGGAGCTGAGGTTTAAGCTCAAGAGTTATGATGATGGACTTTATTATTATGCATTTTATTTTCAGTTTGAGAGATATACTTTAGTATCTTTTCCATTCAATTTGGGATGTAATAATTAAACAACATTTATTTTATTGTTTTGTCTTTTGAGTCTTTTAGACGTAGATTTTGGGACTTGGTGATCCGTTGTTTGTCGCTGGACATCCTTTTTCCGAGTTATATTTAATTTTTAATTTATTCCTCTTTTACTCTGATTAATTATTATGAGGCTTATGTATATATTACTTTTGACGATTTAAAATGTTAATATATGCTTGCCGGGCGTTCTTTCCGCAGAAAGACTCAGTATCCGGGAGGGGGCGTCACAGTTGGTGTGAGAGTGAAAGTTCCTATCTTATGTCTATGTTCGTAGCTTAAGTTGAATTTTATAAGTTAATCTAGCAATTTAGATGGCCCTCTCTTTGTGACAGATGGTTAAGAAGACTATGAGGAGTATCAGAGCTGGGGCTTCGACTGAGGGGCCAAGGATTGACTCAAGTGGACACATGTTTGTTGGAGGTTAATGATGGTCATGGGTTACCAGAGCAGACTTCAGGGGAGGAGATCCTTTTGGTTGATGCTACCACTACTTCGAAAGGTACGATCACGTTACCCTCATCAGCAGTCACCACTATTACCATCACCATAGGTGAGATTTCTGTATCCTTACCACCTCGACCTCCTATATCCCTTAACGCATCTACAGTGTCTGTGTGTTTGGCGAAGTTCCTCCGTACTTAGGGTCATAGTAACCTACAGAATTATTCACTTTATCTGACCACACCACACATCGCGATATTGTCTTGTGCGTGACCAAAAAACTTGATGTTTATGCTTTTAACTACACAAGTATGTATGTTATTAATCGTTACCTAAGTGCTTTCAAGGCAAAAGCTCATTTACAAATCTACTCCCTCACTTCGACAGCTAGACATTAACAAAGCCTATCACATGCACAACCATTGATGGATACTAGTCTGGGTCTTAGAAACCCAAAAGCACAAGGCCATTCATACTCTTCCGACGGTCCCGAACTTCAACTCATAGGAAGAATCCATTCGGTGCTGGAACCGAACTTCAACTCTTATTTAAGGTTATCGTATCAAGAGTTATCAATCAAAACTCAATTATGGGTCTTAGAAACCCAAAAATGCACAACAGCCCCCTTTGGTGGGCGCTGAAGCACATCAGGAACCTTGCAGATCAATCTGCTCAGTGTTGGCGCGCGGCAAGTTCTTTAGTCGTGCGCCAAAACAGACAGAACAATTTGTTTTGCTTCTGCTTCACCTTCAGCATGCGCTAAAACCCTCGGCGTGTGCTAAACCCCCTAAAACCATTCTACCTGCTCACCGCTCCCTCTTGGCGCGCGCTAAAGCCATTTGGCGTGTGCCAAAATGTTGAAACTGCTCTAAACATCAAATTTCTTGCACTTATCGATTCCATACCAATTCTAAAATGTATGACAGCAAAATAACACCAAAAGTAGGAGCAAAACTTCACTTATTTGATACCAAACAACAACAACTTAACATTATAAAACAATAATCATTCAATTGGAAGACCCTATTACTTGGAATCCAAAGCAATACCAATAAATTCTTCAAGCAAACTTCAAGGCAAACATCAACTATTCCTAATCTTCGACCCAAAACTATTTGATCAACGATTAACCCAAAATTAACTGTGATCAAATATTTCTAGACAAACAATTCTACGAATTGAAGAAAATCGTTCAGAACTTAAAGATTCCAAACTAGGGCAAATCTATCTCCTTTATAAAACTCCAACTTGTTGGTACCAAAACGTGGCCCTTCTCCCGCTGATTCCGTTTCTCTTTGTGATTCTGTAAACCGATGAACGATTAAGAAGATCCTTTGAAGATTCGGCTTTTCTTTTCTGTTTCCCTTCTTTTCATAGACACAAGAAAGTTCGATCTATTTTCTGCTTTTCTGACTACTCCCTTATATAATGGGAAGTTTTATGTTACAAATAAAACTTCTCATTATAACCCCTTTTTTAAACATAAATCCTTTAAATATGCAAACATAATATTACGACTTTGTGTAACATATCTCTCATTTTTCAAAAAATCAAAATATTACATATTATTTATACCATAAATCGAAATATATATTACATATTACACATCTTAGTCCTACAATCCGAGCATATGAGTACTCACGCCATGTACAAAGAAAACTTATACTTGGCCGGATGATCACTCATGAATTTTCGGTTACTTTTAAGTACATTATAACTACGAAATCAAAACAATACGTGCACAACTGCATCATACATGAATATGCGATTATATCATACGTATAATAAATGACATGGGTCCATAATGATTTTTACATTGCCAACTCACGATATACTAATTCTGCTTTTTTGACAAAATCCACACGTTATGGTTTTCATCATCCTCTTGTAAATGATGAAAAGTCGCTCATGGGTATGATGATGTATGTAAGGCACTTGAATTTTTGCACTAGGTAGAAATTAATCATTCAAACTCTGACAAAAAAAAATTATGATCTTACTGTGAGATGATAATTCTTTGTAAAAGAAAGAAATTGATAATTGCCCACGTAAAACTATATTCATGACATGAAAAAAAAGTTTGTTTTCCACTAGTTGTGAATTTACTGTAATTTGAACTCAAACATGTAATGCTGATAAAATGGATTTCAGTTACAGTAATTTATTTTTTATTTTTTATTTTGGCTGAGTTACAGTATTTCATCCGTCCAAGCTAATGAGTTAATTCAGTTTTTCTGTAGAAATATTTAGCTTCAATTTTGTATCGATAAGAAGAATGAATTCTCAAAAGCTAATAATTAAGCTCACATTTTATTACTACATCTATTATGACATATTTTATTAAAAACCCATCTCTAATGAAATATATATATGATTTGATCTCGACTCTATGAAATCGTAGCTTTGAATTATTCATTTAAAACATTTGATTTGATGTTCAAACTATTTTTGAAGTGAAAACCTCCAGCCATCTTTTCAACTTTTACGGAACTATATATATGAACAATTCGACTCTCGAGGACATGCTTAGAGCTTGTGTTTTAGACGCCGGATGATCATGGATAGATTACCTCAACTTGGTCGAGTTTGCTTACAACAATAGTTACCATGCAAGTTTGGGAATGCCACCTTTTGAGGCCTTGTACGGTAGGAAGCGTAGAACTCCACTTTATCGGGATGAAGTGGGAGAGAAACATATCACAGGTAATGGAGATGGTTCAGCAAGCCAAGGAGAAAATTGAGTTGATAAGGAAAAATCCGGAAGTCGCTCAAGATCGTCGAAAGAGTTGGGCCGATGTTGCAGAAGAAGACCGCTAGAGTTTGAGGTCGGGATAGAGCTTACCTTCGAGCGTCTCCGATGAAGGGTATCAAGATTATGACATATTTTATTAAAAACCCATCTCTAATGAAATATATATATGATTTGATCTCGACTCTATGAAATCGTAGCTTTGAATTATTCATTTAAAACATTTGATTTGATGTTCGAACTATTTTTGAAGTGAAAACCTCCAGCCATCTTTTCAACTTTTACGGAACTAGGTTTCATATATATATATACACACACACGGCTGTATTCGGATATATAATACTTTTCTATATATATATATATATATATATATATATATATATATATATATATACTCACACACACGAGAGTAGGAGATGTAATGCTTCTTGATCTTAACATGATATCGGAGTAGAAAATCCTGAGTTCGAACCCCGCTTCTAGCATAATTAAAAAAAAAAAACCAAGTGTTGAACCTCTCTCTTCTAAAAAAATCAAGTGTTAGTCTCTATCTCCCTTCTTATAAGCCCACACTTGAGGGGCGTATAAGAAAATATAGTAGCACATTTACTAACACGTATAAGAAAATATAGTAGCACATTTACTAACACCAATTGGTTTTAGTACAACGATAAGCGCTTGATCTTAACACGGCCCATGTATCCGCATGCGGATCCTCTCGGATCCATAAATATTACTGGAACGGCGGCCGGAAAGCCCACAGGTGGAAAGGACCACACACAAGGCACGTTCCCATTCCCACAATGGGCCTCCTAAACGAGTCCGCAACAAGAGCCAGCAAAGTGGACGCTCAAACACAAGATTCTTGGATCTGCTGGGGATCTCCTTCTCTACGCTTGGAGATAGAGACCGACGACATGGTTAGCCGATTAAGGACGTACATCACAAGCTTCTGGGTCCGCGCCGCCTCTGATTCCTCGCGATTCGACAATCGATCTTAGGCTTAGTCGTACTATATGTCCTTAATTGTAATTATGCTGAACTTAGTCGGTTCTCACCCTATAAATTCATAGATATGGTTTGATAATTAATAAAAGCTCTGCCCAATTGACTACTCTCTCTACTTATCTTGCACCGCCACATTCACCACCACAAATCCCATGGCACCACCATGTGCCACAACCTTTACATCACTTTTATAGCTAGATATCCACCACGAATCCACCGCTGAACACCCTAGATAATTTCAGCATTATCAGTTGGCTCCGTTACCGGGAAAATCAAAGACTTCCAGCTCGTTTCCGGTGTACGGCTCCACCACGGTGGCCTAGATTTTACGACGGTCCCAGGAAGAACTCCATCTTCTCCAGGCCGTTCCCACGGTATTTTCGACAAAAGCTCTCAGCTCACGCTTGCTCACGTCCGAATCTTCAACTCAATGCCAAAACAATCTCGAAATAAGATAACCTCCATGATTCCTTGTTCAGAATCACGAGTCTGCGTTTGAATCATCACCTTTCTCGTGAATTTTTGCACAAAGGAAATCGTCGGAGAGTTGGCATCACACGTTTCCTGGCCGGAAACTTCATTTCAAGGTTTTTTTGATTCATTGTTAGAGCTGCTCACCCCTGAAAAGAACCAAGAACTTGTGATTTTGTTGAGTTTGCTCTTGAGAAATCGACACTCTCAACATTTTTACATTAAGAAAAGAGCTTTGGTCATTTCCGTTGTTTTGGTTGCTATCGTCCCGTTGTTTTGGTTGCTATCGTTGTTTTCATTCAAATTTTCTGGGTGCTACATCAAAGTAGAGTTTTGTATTTGGGATATACTGTTTTCCCCTTTGGATTTGGGACAAGACCACGTCGAAATCGGTAGGGTGTTGGCATTTTTGGGGCTTCACGCTTGAGAAATCACAATTGCTCCCCAAATTCGGTATCCGTACATCGTCATCGCCGTTAGACCTGCCGGATAAGTCACTTTCGGCAACACTCCTAAAATGCCGTCTGGACGTTCAGACAGTGCAAGGTTGGTAACTGTCAGAATAGTTGGGAAAAATCAGAGTACTTTTGTCATTTTACGCAGACAGCGTATCAGCGTTTGACACATGGCAGGAACAAAAGACATTGCACTCGTACCACACACCACAGGAAAGGGGTCCACACGAGATCCTCTCCACCAAGATAACTTGGAGATCACGCATGAAAACCCCACCGCAGGGTGGGATAATGCCGGAAGACAGACCGAGGCTTAATGTCGATGTTAGGACTATCTTGAATCAAAGAAGATCCATGTTTAGAGAATACGCTGCGAACTCAGAGCTAGCCCGCACTGGTCATGCCCGCGGGAAAGTAATCGAAGGGGCCTCGAAACAGTATGAAAACTGAAAGACGGCCCCATAGAGGATTCCAGTGGACAGAAGAGATTCTTGAGGCTAAGACCCCTGAAGCAAAAGCAGCAATAGCCTATGTAGAATATGTTAAGCAGATGTATACAGCTAACTTGCGCATAGCCGCATGTAATCGGCTCTCATGCCGATTGATGAGCAGCTCCCCACTCCTTCCGAGCTTGAGGCTACGGCTCCGCCTAAGGGCCTGCCAGCACTCATGCACGATCAGACAAGAATCAAAAAAGAAGGGAGTGAGTACTCATTAGCGGGACAAAGGATAAAGCACCTCCCTAAGAAAAGTTTAGAAAGGAGATCGGCCCTAGAACGGCTGGGCCACCCCGAAAAGAGAACTCTTCAACATAGCGCGTGGCCCCTGTCCATTCTGAGAGGAACGTCACTCCGTGCCGCGAGGGCAAAGACCTTCATGACGCGCGTCAGTTTTTGAATGAGAAAAAAACTGAGCAAGATGTCGAGTCAGTGTATTATGCGGACTCAGAGGACGTCATCCAGAAAAAGATGGTTCCTGTTAAGAATGCTGAGCCCGTAAAGGATGATAGTTTGGTGAAAATGGAATGGGAAATTCTAGAACTGAAAAAAGCAACAAGATGGGAAGCCTGAGCCGACTCAGGGAATTGACGTCCTTTCGGACGAGATACTTGATTCACTACCATCAAAAGGTGTTCAATACTCACAGTATGTCTACTATAAAGGAACCTCCTGGCCCATTGAGTGGATAGTTGCATTTCAAAGCCGTACGCTCCTGGCCACCAAAAACAAATCTGCTTGCTGCGTTACTTTTGTGGGAAGCATGCAAGAGCGGGCCGCAGCCTAGCTCCGCATTCTGCCGCGCGGGTCGATTAAAAGTTGGGAAGAACTGATAAACCAGTTTTTTGAAATAATTTGAGATAGCTAAGCGGCCAAAGAAGTCCATCGAAGATCTGTATGAGGCCTGCTAAGGTGAAGGGGAATCGTGCAAAAGTTATTTCGATAGATTTATGAGAGTATGCGAACAGACAAAAAACCTACCTGAGAATGAGGTTCAAAGATGTTTTCTGAACGGAATCACCAAGGGAGCGATGAAAACACACTTCGCCATGCACTCTCCTGCAAATCCGCATGACCTTTTCAATCAAGCTCATATAATCGGCCTGACTGAGGCGGCTTCTTCACCCTCAGGAAAAGAAAAGAGTCGAAGCGAATCTCGAACCTCAAAAAAAGAAAAAAAAATGGGAAGATTGGAAAGACGATCGACGAAAAGAAAATGATCGCGACAGGGAGGTCAGGAAACCAATCAAGTTTGATGAATTAGAGTTCATCCCGATTAACGCCAGTCTGTCCGAAATACTCTATGAGATCCGTGATCGGATCGTAAGACCGAGACCCCTGAGGTGTGATTCCAAGGCACGTGATGAGACAAAATAATGCGACTTCCATGAGGACCACGACGAATATATCACTCTGAGACGAATCATTGATAGGATGATTAAGGATGGAGAGCTAGACAAATACAGAAAACACGGAGGAGGAATTAGAAATGACAGGGGTCCTTGCAAATATCCAAATGAGATCAAAGTGATCTTAGAGGAATTCCCCAGCAACCATCAACTTAAGAGTCAGATAAATGCAATCAACATCAGAGGAAGAGAGAAGCAGTTATACTAGCTCTGAATGATCAAGCCATAACGTTCACTCGAAGCGAATTAGCCCGACCACCCGGGGCAATGGAGCTACCGATTGTGGTGCAAGTCAGAATTAACAATTTCGGCGTCAATCGTGTCTTTTTGGATATGGTGCCGCCCGAGATATCATCTACTCGGAGACTCTTAGACAGTTGAAGATTGGAGCTTCAAGGCTAAAGCCATATCTTGGAATGCTAGAAGGATTTTCGAATGATAAAATGACCGTTATAGGGGTCATTGATCTGGATGTTGAAATCAAAGACCACCCGCCATAACGAAAAGAAAATGTCGATTTCATGGTTGTTGATTTGCATTCTCATTACACGGCTATCCTGGGGATCCCGTCTCAAAGGAAGTTCCAGATGGTTGTTTCCACGCCCCACCAGAGGGCTAAATTTTACACCGACGAAGGAATTGAAACTATTGTTAGTCGTCCCAAGCTCCTGCTCGATCATGCCTGTAAATCGAGGTGATCACCTAGTGAGAAGAGCATACAAGAGGCCTCAGATGCAAGCACTCGAGTCGTCTTCCCGACGAGCGCGTGTAGACGCTGTCGGGGAGGTTCAGTGTGACGAAGGGGATGGAAAAAATCACCCAAATTGGAAGCGTCGGACCTAAGAAGGTCGTCTGTGACACCCTCCAAGTGGGAGACGAACCGGACTTCACCGCCCAAAACGAGCTCATCGAGCTAGTCATCAATAAGCTCACCCCGAATAGAAAAAAATCAAAATAAGGGGTCAATTAGATGAGAAAGAAAAAGAAGAGCTGGTAGCATTACTGAGGGATAACCTGGACGCGTTCTCGTGGGTGGTAACAGACATGAGAGGGTCGAGTCCGAGGTGGCGCTGCATTATCTGAACGTTGACCCCAACTACAGGCCTATCCAACAAAAGGCTCGACAATTTTCCAAAGAAAATGAAGTGGCTATTAAGATTGAAGTGGAGACGTTAGTCCAGGCCGGGATCATCAGAGAATTGTAATACCCCACCTGGTTGGCTAACGTCGTTATGGTAAAGAAGCAGAATGGCAAGTGGCGCATGTGCATTGACTTCACAGATCTCAACAAGGCCTGCCCGACAGACCCATATGAGCTACCAAGGATAAATAACATGGTCGATCGAATTGATGGTTTTCAAAGACTGAGTTTCCTGGATGCCTATTCGGGCAACCACCAAGTGAAGATGGCTAACGAAGAAAAGGAGATGACGGCCTTCAGGGCCGCAGGAGGGATGTACTATTATGAAATGATGCCGTTCGGATTAAAGAATGCTGGATCAACTTATCACAGGATGGTGAATAAGGTTTTTAGCTCACAAATTGGAAAAAAAACATGGAGGCTTACATCGATGAAATGGTCGTAAAGTCTAGCGCCGACGGCCATCTTGCAGACTTGGAAGAAACCTTTGAAAACGTAATAAGGCACTCCATGAAGCTGAATCCGGCAAAATATACGTTCGGGGTCCAGGCTGGGAAATTTCTAGGGTTTATGGTCACCCAGCGGGGCATAGAGGCGAACCCCGAGAAGATTCAAGCTCTCTTCAACATGGAAGAGCTGAAAACCATCAAAGAAGTGCAAAGGTTGAATGGTAGAACCATCACCCTCGGAAGATTCATTTCCAAATCTGCTGACAAATGCCTACCCTTCTTCAAGGTGTTGAAAAGAAACAAAGGGTTCGAGTGGACTGAAGAGTGCTCTAAGGCTTTCAATGCTTTGAAAACATATCTAGAAACTCCACCACTTCTGGTTAGTCCTTCAATATGAGATGAGCTTTATCTGTATTTGGCGGCATCAGACCGGGTTGTAGCCGCAGTTCTTGTCAAGGAGGACGGTTCCCTCCAAAATCCCGTTTTTTATGTTTCCAAGGCTATCAGTCCCGTTGCGAGCCGCTACTTCAATGCAGAAAAGTTAGATTACTCGCTCGTTGTTGCCGCCCGAAAACTAAAGGCTTATTTTTCTTCGCATACGATCATCGTGCTGACTAATAGTCCGCTTCGGCAACTGCTGCACAAACTGGACCTTTCAGGCCGTTTGTTACGATGGGTTATCAAGCTGACCGAATTCGACGTTCGATACCATCCCAGAAAAGTAATCAAAGCACAATCTCTGGTATTCTTTATAGTCGAGACAAGCTCCAATGAGGAAGAACCCGCCGGGCAGCCTAGCTCGCCGAACATCGACAAATCGAACACCCCGACAGTGATGACGCCGCAAAGACCGAGTCACTGTTGGCAGATGTGTGTTGATGGAGCAGCGAGCCGAAATGTTTGTGGAGCCGTAATAACACTCTTGGAGCCAGGCTCGTCTGAAGAGATTGAAAAGGCGTTGAGATTCAACTTCACTGCCTCTAACAACCAAGCTGAATATGAAGCAGTCATAGCAGGCTTGGAGCTCGCCAAGTCTATGAATGTGGAAAATTCGGAAGTTTGTTGCGATTCGAAGGTCGTAGTATGCCAAGTCAACGACATGTTCGAGGCGAGGGATGAGGTGTTAAAAAGATACTTACACCTTGTGAAATCGCTAAGGGGAAATTTCAAATATTGCGAGTTCCGAAACATACCACGCGATCAATACTAACGAGCGGATTATTTATCCATGCTGATCACTAAAGATGAGTTCAGTGATCTCTCAATCATGTTCGAGTATCTTGAAGAGCCCGCTGTATGTCGAGCATAAATTATGGATATCCAGCCTTCGGCTCCATGTTGGATAAGAGAAATTAAAGCATACATTGAGAACGGAACACTACTAGTGGACCGTAAGAAAGTTCAAGCTTTAAGAAAGATAGCAGCACGTTACACTGTCATAAACAGAATTTTGTATCGGAAATCTTTTTCGAAGCCACTGCGGCGGTGTGTACGACCCGATGAGGTCTAAGGAATACTGACAGAGCTGGATGAGGGAGTATGTGGGGGCCATCCCTCCAGCTGCACCTTATTAGCCCAAAAGGCCTTATTAGCAGGATACTATTGGCCTAAAACTAAGGACTCCGAAAGGCACGCCAAGAGCTGTGACAAATGTCAACTCTTTGCCGACATACCCAGGCTGCCCTCAGTAGAGCAAAGTATCGTTGTCACCGTATGGCCTTTCGACATGTGGGAGATCGATCTCATCGGACCACTTAAAAAAGAGCGACCGGATGCAAATACGTTGTAGTCGCAGTAGATTACTTTACGAAATGTATTGAGGCAAAAGCACTGGTGAATATTTTCGCCAAAGACATAATCTACTTTTTGCTGGATCAGGTTTGGACTCGGTTCGGGGTCCTTCGGGTGATAGTATCCGATCACGGGCCACAATTTAGAGATGAGTTTGACGCATTCTGCAAGGATCACAATGTTAAACACTGGCAAACCTCAGTCTGCTACCCAGCAGGGAACGACCAAGCAGAAAATGCCAACAAACAGGTCTAAAGGTGTTGAAGAAAAGCTTAGATAAGAAGGCTGGGAAATGGGTTAATTATCTCCCCAAGGCCCTATGGTCGCTCCGGACAACCCGGAAAGTAACAATGGGGGAGCGCCATTCGCCCTAACCTATAGCTAGAGGCCATGGCACATGTCGAAATGGAGCAGCCAAGCATAAGGGTGTCTTATTTTAATGAGCCAGCAACATAATCAATCGGTAGATCGAGCTGGACCTCGCAGACGAAAGGCGTTTGAAAGCCCGTGCCCGGTTGGTTAATTATAGCAAACCACAAAAGGACACCACGATAAGCAAATCCGTGATCACTCCTTTGTAGTGAGAGATTTCGTTTTGCGCAAAAGACAGACAACAGACTAGCAAACTGACAAAGGAAAACTGGCAGAGAATTTGGAAGCCCCTGGCAAGTGTCGAGAATAGTCAAGAAAGGGACATATGTTTTGAAAGACAAGGAGGGCCGCGAGCTTAATCGACCCTAGCATGTAGACAACTTAAAGAGATATTACATGTAAAAGCGATTCCCCATAGAGGTCTTTGTAAAAGGCCTCGAGCCACTTATATGAAATCATCGAATGAAATATTTGTTTTTGAGCGTTCAGAGGAGTTGTGCAAATGATATGCCCGGCCACTATTTTTGGTGAGCCCGCATATATATAAGGGGCGGGCAAACAACTCAGAGGATTCATAGAAAAAAATTCCCCATAAACGTCTTCGAGGGTGATTAAGATTCGAATAAAATAAGGCCAAGCCGAAAGTCATTACAAAATATATCCGTAAAACGCAAAAGAAGGTAAGACATCAGATACAAAATCAATCAAAGTTATAATACACATCACTAGGGGTGAAAGGCATTCCAGACATGCTGCTACAGAGATTGGAGATCATTCAAGCAAAAGGCATCGTGCGACCAGCCTCAATCGAGGTCGCAAAGTCAACGGCCTCGTGATGGATTATTTTCGCCAATTGACATTCGAGTCGCAGGATGACGATAGCGTGAAGGATAATAGCCTCGTCATCAGTGAACCTTTAAAAGTTGTTAGATGGAAGGGCGCGGTAATTAATGAACCGTTTCCACGCTCGATCCCCCCGAGACAGTGCCGAAGCGGCATTCTCAAGAGCAGGGACATGTCCACCACGGAAAAAATGCCTATGTGCCTTATCCAAACGGGAATAAAAGGACTACTCATCATCAAGCTCCCAAGCCAACTCAAAGTTGACGGCTGGATCAAACACTTGGAGGTGGTAGAACTCGTTAATGACTTCCGGCGTAAAAGCAACAATGACTCCCCAGACGGAAACAAGGGTGGTGCTGGCGATAGAGGCTGTCTTTGATAAGACCGAGTAAAACTCACTCACCATCGTAAGATTATACCTCCCTCTGGGTGCTGCGTTAAAACCCCCGGCACCAAATTCCACCCGAAATATGGAAAAATGCTCGTGGATCTTCTTCAAATTCAAGCCTCTCTCCGTCAAATGTTGATGCGTAATGAAGTTTGCCCAATAATTGGCCTTGGCAACCGGAGAGGCTGTTTGAAATAAATGAGACATGCCCGAGTCGACATTTGATCCAGTGGGGAGTTAGAAGACATGATTGAAAGAGAAAAGAGAGAAAAGAGAGGAAAGTGGGAGATGAAGAGAAAAGAGAAGAAAGTTCCATTTTTATAAAGGGGAAGGGACTGTCCAAGAGTAGCATTGATTACCCCATGATTATCAATGCAATACGGGTTACACGGTCACCGAGGGGTCAACAGAGCGCTATCGAGATGAACACGCTTTGACCAAATAAAGCCTCAGACCATGAGGCAAACGCGGTGAAGCCAGAAACTCCGTCTCACGGTTAATTCACCAACGGGAAACAGGGCCACCTATAAGAGTTTCGAGCCGCAAGAGGATAATTACGAATTATCCAACAACAAAAAAGAGCCTCTCAGGCGGCTACGATGCATTTGTGGTTCAGGGCGAAACCGGAAGGAAGCAAACACACTTTCAATCAAAAACAAAGAAGCAAATACAAAATGTCATTCATAAAAGAGAAGGTTACAAGTGCAGAATAGAAAAACATTAAAACTACAGTGCACACGATCAGCACAAAGACCCCTAAAGGTGGTACCGATCCTAAGAATGAACCGGCACCCTAGAAATATCAGTACAGAGTCGGGAAATCGCCCAACCAAATGGAATGCGGCAGCTAAGGTCCATAGCAGCAGCAAACTTCACGGCCTCACGGTGGATCAAAATTCCCCAATCAATGTTCACCCGCAAGTCAAGAACGGCACAAAGGAGGAGAGCCTCATCCTCCGTGACCTCTTCGAAATTTACAGAAGGAAGAGCTGATAACGCTCTAAATGGTACCAATAATTTTACTTATATTCACCCCGAATTCTGCTCAAGAGAGGATAAATAGGCTCATTATTATACGGAATATATGTTAAATGCTATGCGAGTGTTTCCAGGATCGTAATTCTGCATCTATGCTATTTTCTCGAAGATTTGGTACTGTTTTGTCTCGTTTTACATGTTTTATAGGATGTACCAGATCTGGAGCATTTGAGAATGGATCTGAACCGAAAGAAATATATTGGGCCAAGTGATTTAAGTCCAAGAAGAAGCCTGCTGAAGAAAGAGAGGAAAAGTAGGCCCGGTAACCCGAAGGCTAGGCCCGGTAAACCGAAGGCTAAGGCCTTGTAACCCGAAGGCTAGGCCCGGTAACCCGAAGGCTAGGCCCGGTCATTCACATCATTGGCTTCTCAGATGCAGCTCGGGGATGTTCACCACATGACATGAAGTGTGTTGCAAGGTAATGTGTTTATTTGGGAGAATCTCTTGTGTCCTACAACATTACAGCTCAAAGAAACATGTAGTACCAAGATCAAGTACATGGGTAGAGTATATGGCTCTATCAAATTTATCAGTTGAGATACAATGTATCAAGCATTTGTTTTCAGAGCTAGGGATACAATTTTCCAAAACACCAACAACTTGGTGTGACAACACAAGTGCAACCGTGCTAGCTTAGAATCGTGTCTATCATGTCAGAAATAAACATATAGAGATAGATGTCCATTATATAAGGATTCAGGTCCTAGGGAAAAAAGCTACATGCTAACTACATTCCTTCTTCGGATCAAATTGCAAATTGTCTTACAAAGGCCACATTTTCACATCAGTTCAATATGTTTAGAGGCAAACTCAATGTTTCCCAACACCATTTAGTTTGAGTGGTGTTGTTAAGATATAACTAGCTCTATACAATGTTTTAATTGGTAGTTAAGTTTCTTGATTATTTGTCTTGTCAGCGACACGTGAAGGAATTATCATGCCAAAATTCAAATATAGCCTCAAATTCAACTTCCTCCTCTGACATAGGACTAAAATTCAGGAAAAAAAAAATTCAAGTTACGAGATTAAAATTGTAACCGGAACAGAAATAAAACTAAAACACTTATGAGGTCAAGGGGAGTGGATCCCTACGGTACACATGATAAAGTGCAAAGAGTTGTGCACCGTTTTCGTCGGAATTTTCGACGGATCCGTTGAATTTTCGACGAATCCGATGAAATTTCGACGGGAAGAGAGTGAAGCAAATTATTAAAAAAAATATATATATATATATATATATATATATATATATATATATATGGTACTTCCGTAAAAATTTCGACGGATCCGTCGAAAACGGTGCACAACACCTTACACCTACCATGTGTACCGTAGGGGATCCGCTCCCTGAGGTCAAGATACAAAGATAAATTTTACAATTTCACTTGGGGTTGCTTTAAGAGAAATAAAAATGATGATAACATTTGTACTAGAGAGTATTTAATTCAGTGACATAGATGCAGCAAATTAACCAATATTAGTTTACTAATGTGCATTGAGAAAATGCTGTAACACCCCATAATAACAGTATCATTGTGGTAATTAAAGAAAATTAGACATTTCTTGTGACGACCCTCTCCGGATACTGAATCATTATCAGTATAAGGATTCGGTGTCGGGAAAGAGGACATCATATTTCTCCATTTCTCCTACTCGAACCATGCCGTCTTGAGACGATCCCTCAAACATAATGTATGAGGACAGAGTAGTGGTAGAGTGGGAGACAAATGGAAATGGAGATGTGGATTAACCAACAAACAAAAAGCTAAATTAAACAAGTATAATTAATTTAACAAGCCCCATGTGCAATCTCTATCAAAAGCAAAAACAAGTTGAGAGATGTCAGCAAAAATAGATATACTTTTTCTTGATTATGTATGGGTCATGAATGATCAGGGCAGTCGCCAACTACTTTGCAACCCGATTTGATTGTGTTTTCTTGAAGGGGCAGAAGCAGGGATATGAAATCTTTTAGGCATGAAGTTGAAGAAGTAGTGAGATGGCTGAGAATTCGGGTCGAATTTGAACACTTGAGTGCTGCTGCTTCTTGAGCCATGGCAATGGCGGCCGCCTGTGATAACGATGAAGATCATCACCAACCTGACAAGTAGATTTGAACATCTTTTGTAATAAAGAAACATCCTTTTTTTCAACAAATCAACTAAGACAGAAACACGGGGCTCTACACAAATTGGAAAAGTTTATTTAGTTAATTTCTTGATTTTTTTATGAAGATTGAGAAGAGCTACAGCTACAGTCAGCAGAATGTCTCTGATAGAGTGAAAGGTGGGTGTGTGTGTTTGTGCGTGTTGGGTAAGACAGATAGTTGAAAAGAGATTGGTTCAAAGCTTAATAGACCCAAAGAAAGCATTTTTATTTTTATTTTTATTTAATAATGCCGACACCCAAACTGCATTGCTGCTGATTTCAATTTATATTGTAGTGATGTGATTTTTTTTAATAATATTTATTAGTTAATGTATATATATATATATATATATATATATATATATATATATATATATATATATATATATATAAAAGAGATTCAGACTCTTGTTAAAAGAAATCGGGACTGTGCAACTACGATTTAGGCCAAATTCCGAATTAATCGGGTCAGTTGATCCAAATACCGAAGGTTTTAAGAAAAAAACATATTTGTTGTATGCCTTTGGTTAATTACCAAAATGTTTAAATCAAAAATAACAAATTACACAAGATGATTAATGCATCGCTATATGCTATAAAAGATCTCATGACATTAAATATATATAGAAATATGTCCACATAGAATTTCAGATTAGGTAATTTTCAAAAGAAGAATTTCAGATTAGGTTTCCTATTTAATGTTCTTTTTATGTTTCTTTTTAATGTTAGTAATAGCGATGGCTCCATCTACTCTAGGGGATTCGAGGGAGGCTTTGACGTTATTATTGGTGAAGTTTTTGTTATTTATCATGCTATGATTTTTGCGTTAATTTGGAGCTTTTTCAAAGAAGATTCACCAACGATTATTCAAAAGCTCAAATTAATCGAAGGAAGATGATTTTTTTTTACCGATGAGATGAGAGGCATTATAGAGGACTGACGTGTTTTGATCCCTGATTTCTCCGTTATAGATTTTTCTTTTGTTAGAAAGCTCGCATCATATCCTTTGGCTCTGTTTGGTTTGAAGGAAACAAAAAGAAAATAAAAGAAATGAGATGGATGAATTTATGTATAATGTTTGGTATTCTGTGTTGGAAAAGAAAAGAAAAGGAAAAGATAGAAACCAGTGGAAATGATACAACGTAATTAATTAAAAAAATAATGAGACTTTGATATTTCTTTTCTTTTCTTTTGTTCAATCCAAACACTTTAAAGAGATTTTAAAATCACTCATTCCCCCTCGTTTCTCTTCATTCACAATCCTCTCTTTTCTTTTCCTTTTATTTCATTCAAACCAAACAGAGCATTAGTGAATTCTCTATTTTACTGTTTTAAATACATATTTTTCTAGTTTACAAAATCTCTATCTAAGATGAAACGCATCATATTCTCTATTTTACACGGTGGGTAGATATTAATAGGAGTTATAATATTTATTATAATTATTCTTGTATTATTGTAAAATATCCTTTCATTGATTGTAATCCCATGATGATATCCCTTGATTGTATCCCATAATTGTAGATTATTCCGGAATCTCTGTATAGCTAATATATATATATACTCTTCACAAAAAGTGTGAATAATAAACAAATTATTTTCCCTAAATCTGTTATGGTATCAGAGCCATTGTGCTCTCTCTTGCATTGATTCTCCCAAATCTTCGTCCAATTTCCGCCGAGCAACCCTCCTCCTTCTCCTTCACCGTTCTTGCAGCTTCTCTTTACCGGAATCCATGGCCTCTCATGCAAACACCAGCCTCGTCTCCGCTTCCTCCTCTTCCTCCACATTCGGTTCACCTTCACCTCATCAACCTTATCAGCTGATCGCCTCTTAACTGGTGGTCAATCTTACCGGCAGTGTACCGGGTCAAATTGTAGTTTAGTCTGGTGAATCAAGGTCGTATCCCTCAGGGAAATGAAAATATAATTCAAAATGTGGTTAAACACCAATTAGCTGTTATTATCTCAATCTAAGTCGCAATCCGTACCATATAAGGTTATGATACTAATGCTATAAATAATTAAATACATATATAGATATATAGATACCAATATAATCAATATAGATAGTTATATAATAAGAACCAACCAAGACAATATTATTGAACCATGATCTCTTTTAGTTTAATAGATGTGATCTAACTTCTTGTTAAAGGTGTAATCGATTATGTGAAACGGTATACTCCTCAGCTAACAAATTCCCCTCATACGAGTGCACGAATTTGTTCTATGCCTCCTCCTTGGTAAAACCTCGATTAAACCTAATGATTTGACATGATAATCTCTCGAGTATAAATATTCTGTCCCTGGATAAGAAAGAGGGCTCCGTTTGTCAGACGGCCAATTTTACCTTCCAGTCTTTCTACTCTTTTCACATATCCTAACGTCTCTGGTCAGTTCATGATTAGGTTATGTCTCTGTCCATACTAGTTAATTACGTAAATACGGACTGTCAATTAGTTCAAGTAGAAAAAGATTCATCATATTCAATTTTTGATCAGATTTTAATATAGTCATCATCCATTTCCCTAAAATATCAAAATAGCTCAATTACATGTCTTGGCTAGTTGTATAATTAGCTTATAATCATTATTAAACTAATATATAGATAATTATATAAACAACAAAAATAATAACATTAGGAGTTTACCGAATACAATTGTTGAAGTGGGCTTTTTCCTCTGAATGTAACAACAGCTATGAAATCAACAATCTTCGATAATTACTCTAAATATTACAACGATACTAATACTACTTTTATGGCGAGAATGCCTACCGAAATAATATTTAGAGAGAGTAGATAAGATTATATATATATATATATATATATATATATATATATATATATATATATATATATACGAATTTTTCTTCTCATAAATGAGGGCTATTTATAGGCCGAGTATTCGTCCGGCGTGCGCCGAGACCGACCCCGGCGTGCGCCGGATTAACCGAATTTGAGTGCTTCTTGTCAGACGCATGTGAAGTAACATGATTTAATCATCACATAATCCGGCGTGCACCGGCTCCTTCCGGCCTGCGCCGGATTTGACAAATTTCAGCCACTTGATCAGATTTTTATATTTTCCGATTCTGATTCTTCTTCTTTGTATCACATAATACCTGCATAATTCAAAAACAACAAAACCACAGGTAAATCTGATAACAAAAGTTATAAATTGTATCACGATATTTATTTGTAAGTATTAGATTTTTATAAGTTATTTTAATATTCTTTTAGGATATTTAGATAAAATTAATAATAATATGTATAAAATGTTTATAAATTTTTGTTATAAAGTTGACATATATCATCAGCACACCGAAAATCAAGATCCTGATTTGTGTGCTCCTCGCCTCACTATTGGTTTATCAACCTAAACCCGATTCAGAAAACAGTACCTTGGTAAGTGCCGACTTTGTGCTTCACAAGGGAATTCTGCAAAATTTTGTCCCATGTTTCAGGTACGATCTTTCTCTCTGGCAGTCCCACGTCCCCGACCCTAGGTTCACCACAGTTCTCCTCAGGTTCGGCCCATTCTCATTCTCTCACCACACCTTGGTTACTCGAAAGTGGAGCTACGCACCATGTCACTCCAGATTTGCAAAACTTGTCTCTCTACACTCCGTATTCAGGCACTGATGATATTATGGTCGGTAATGGTACCGGTCTGTCCATCATGAAGGATGCAAGAGCTCAGATCTAAACGAGTTAGATCTACGCGCAGCGGACGGATCACGATTCATATATCACAATACATAAATAAAGGATTTAACAACTACAAGGGGGTTAAGATCATGTTACCAATAGTAGGAAGAGAAGCCAAGATCTTCCGATGTGTTCTCCAAACGGCGGTTGGTGGACACCCTTCTTGTTACACGAACCTCCTTGATATGCAACACCAAGAAAAACTTAGAGTTTTTCTTCTTCTAAAACCCTAGACAAGAGAAAACTAATTTTTCCTCTCCTTCTTTATGTGGTGGTCGAAATTTTGCCAATCTTTTAAGGCTTGGGAGAACTCTCTTTATATAGGAGAGTAATCATTGTCCTCCAAGGATTAAATAATTAAGAGATAATTATTACATTAATCCTTTATTCCAAATAAAAGATAAATAAAATGATTATCCCAAACAAATTAGGATAAATCATATTATTATCTAATATTCCATGAATTATCATTTAACAAATAAATGATAAATCACATGTCAAATAATTATCCAAGAAAACTAATTTCTCTCTAATTATCATCAATATTGGCGCCACTTGTAGGGTCACTAAGCCCACATAAAATGTCTTTTATGTGTATTATATTATTTAGCCCAACTAAATAATATCCATGCATATCAATTAATTAGTCCAGCCAATTAATTATCACTGAGGCCCAAATAACAAGATTATTAGTCCGAATTACAGAAGCCACATCGGGGACCATGGACCTATAACCAGTAGCTCCAATAATTAATTATTCATCGAACAGAATAAGTACATTAATGATTAATTCCGGGATTACGCCACCATAAACCCGAAACTGAACTCTACCGATTATAGATGTATATTTATACTCAACCCATAGAGTGAATAAGCGTCCATTGATATAATCACTACGTACGGATTAACCCTCCATAGACTGTCCATTCTGAGTGGGAAATCTCCGTGAACCCGACTCAGAATATCTTATCCTTATTTACCATTAACCCCCTAGTGATCAATTAGTTCACATATCGACTAGTAGCTAATTAGTCTAACATGAACTCGGGCCCATCGATCATTTTTTTAGGGCTAACAAATAAGGGGACTATCTCTCTACTTCCCGCGCAGAAGGAATGGATTCCATGTACGTGAAAATCGAACTACTCACTCATCCGGAGATAGTTCCAATGAGAAGTGGCTTGGAACACATATTTAAGTGAACCGTAACTAACACATCAAACACTACCCCGGGACAAGCAACACCATGTGATCACCTCGGGATTAAGGTTGATCCATATATGATCATGTAATGATTTAATAAGATTCCTCGATTACGGAATTATACCGAGAAATACGATTAAATCGGTCCAAATTCTATATGAATGCCATCATATATAAATGCCCCACGTAGGTACCCTTTACCGACGGTCCGGATAAGACTATCACACCCTAAGGTGTTCGGGCGCATTATTGGTGTTTTAATCAAGAGACCCTAAACTCGATTAAGTTCACCACGGACTAACAAGCTTAAACATATCTCCACTAACTCAATCCTCACGTGTAATCCATACACCGAGTTAAGTGGTTACATACGATATACTTATGGTTTGCGTAGCAGGTGTATTACTTTACAAGCACAAAGCAAGTAACTAAGGTGAGATAAATTCTGTCATCCATTATTAAAAATAATTACACAAATTGTCTTTCGGGCACTACACCTAACACATCACTCATACCGCTCCACTTCTCTCCTTGTCTCACCTTCTAAATTGTTTAATTTACGTGATGTATTATATGTTCCTAGCATGTCCCGCAATTTATTATCCTTCTCTAAATTATGCCATTCGAATAATATTTATGTTTAATTTTTACCCACAGAATTTCACGTAAAAGACCTCCTAACCAACAACATCCTGCTCTATGGTCCAGTTAGGAATGATCTCTATGAATGGCCCCCTCAACCTTTGCTTGCTCTTGCTTCCACTAAAGCCACTACTGATGTGTGGCATCATCGCTTGGGTCACCCTGCCAGCAATATTTTATATAATATTCTCAGCACTCATAAACTTGATTCTGTTTCTTCCACTTTATTTCATTGTTCTGCCTGTTTGGAAAGCAAAAGTCACAAATTGCCGTTTCATGCATCCACTTTACATTCCTCCCGCCCCATGAAAATATTAATTATTGATGTTTGGACCTCTCCTGTTATTTCTCATGATGGTTTTAAATATTTTCATATTTTTGTTGACCATTTTACTAGATATGTGTGGTTTTATCCTCTTACTCGTAAATCTGATGTGGCTGCTACATTTATCCATTTTTGCTTAATTTTTGAAAAATTCTTTGAGCATCCTATTAAAATCTTATATTCAGACAATGGTGGTGAGTTTATAGCACTTCGTGATTACTTGTCTAACAATGGAATTTCATTATACACAACACCTCAACACACCTCTGAACACAATGGTCTATCTGAGTGTCGCCATATCATATTGTTGAAACGGGACTTGCCTTCCTTTCTCATGCATTTGACACTGCAGTCTATCTTATCAATCGTATGCCTACCCCGGTGCTCCAACTACGCTCTTCTTATGAAGCTATCATTCACACATCCCTTAATTATAAAAAAACTGTGCATCTTTAGGTGCCTCTGTGTTAGGTGTAGTGCCCGAAAGACAATTTGTGTAATTGTTTTTTATGACAGAATTTATCTTACCTTATTACTTGCTTTGTGCTTGTAAGTAATACATTGCTGCAAACCCTAAGTGTATCAGTATGTAACCGCTTAACTCAGTGTATGGCATGCACGTGAGAATTGAGTTAGTGGTGATATACTTAAAGCGTTAGTCCGTGGTGAACTTAATCGAGTTTAGGGTCTCTTGATTAAAACACCAATAATGCGCCCGTAACACCTTAGGGTGTGATAGTCTTATCCGGTTTGTCGGTAGAGGTACCTACGTGGGGCATTTATATATGATGGCATTCATATAGGATTTGGACCGATTTAATATGAATTTCTCGGTATAATTCCGTAATCGAGGAATCTTATTAAATCATTAGATGATCATATATGGATCAACCTTAATCGAGGTGATCACGGGATGCCGCTTGTCCCGGGGTAGTGTTTGATGTGTTAGTTACGGTTCACTTTAATATGTGTTCCAAGCCACTTCTCATTGGCACTATCTCAGGATGAGTGAGTAGTTCGATTTTCACGGACATGGAATCCATTCCTTCTGCGCGGGAAGTAGAGAGACGATCCCCTTGTTTGTTAGCCCTAAGAAAGTGATCGATCCCGGGAGTTCACATTTGACTAATTAGCTACTAGTCGGATATGTGTGCTAATTGATCATCGGGGATTAATGGTAAATAAGGATAAGATATTCGAGTCGGGTTCACGGAGACTTCCCACTCGAATGGACGATCTATGGAGGGTTAATCCGTATGTAGTGATTATATCAATGGACGCTTATTCACTCTATGGGTTGAGTATAAGTATACATCTATAATCGGTAGAGTTCGGTTTCGGGTTTATGGTGGCGTAATCCCGGAATTAATAATTAATGTACTTATTCGTTCAACGAATAATTAATTATTGGAGCTACCGGTTATAGGTCCATGGTTTCCCGATGTGGCTTCTGTAATTCGGACTAGTAATCTTGTTACTTGGGCCTCAGTGATAATTAATTGGCTGGACTAATTAATTGATATGCATAGATATTATTTAGCTGGGCTAAATAATATTATACACATAAAAGACATTTTATGTGGGCTAAATTGACCTAAAAGTGGCGCCATTATGTGATGAAAATAATTAGAGAGAAATTAGTTTTCTTGGATAATTATTTGACATATGATTTATCTTTTATTTGTTAAAAGATAATTCATGTAATATTGGATAATAATATGATTTATCCTAATTTGTTTGAGATAATTATATTATTTATCTTTTATTTGAATTAAGGATTAATTTGAGAATTATCTCTTAAATTATTAAATCCTTGGAGGACAAGGATTACTCTCCTATATAAAGAGAGTTTCCCAAGCCTTATTTGAATGGCAAAAATTTCGACCACTATGCAAAAGGGGAGAGAAAAATTAGTTTTTTCTTGCCTAGGGTTTTTAGTAGAAGAAAAACTTTGAGTTTTTCTTGGTGTTGCATATCAAGGAGGCTCGTGTATCAAGAAGGGTGTCCACCAACCGCCGTTTGGAGAACACATCGGAAGATCAAGGCGACTCTTCCCGTTATTGGTAACATAATCTTAAACCCCCTTGTAGTACTTAAGTCCTTTAATTATGAATTGTGTCATATAAATCGTGATCCATCCATTGCGCATAGATCTAACTTGTTTAGATCTAAGAACCTGCATCCTTCATGTGGTATCAGAGACAGGTTCCACGATTTATATAGTCATAGTCATAGTTAAACGATTTAAAGGAGTGGAATTGCATGTAGGTAATTTTTACTTATAATTATGCATTGATTATGATTAAAATTGTTATGGTTGAAGAGATGGATTGGGGTTGGCATTGTTTACCCGTTAGATCTATTGTAAACTCATATAAACGATGAAAATTCGTTCATATGAGTATAGGAAATTATGTAATTTTTTTTTTATTGCAAGTTTAATTTCCAGAAAATAGATCTGTACAGTAGCTGTTTAGTCTTTTCGTTTTTCCCGTTTTTTGAACCGTTAAAAAGAAGATCCCTCCGGTCAGAATCAAGATTGAAAGTTGGTGAACAATCCCACAAAATTTGGCGTCGATCAGAGTCCGTTTGGATGTCCGTTCGTTGATGCGAAGAGGCAGCTGTAACAGAAAAACGCAGGATTCACAAAAACCCTAACTGTGACTTCCTCGATTTTCTGGAAAGAATTGGACCGTTGAAACGAAAATCTGACCGGTCAGATCGGTAATAATGGGGTTTTGGACGTGATATAAAATTTTCAGGACGATCGGGATTCATCTTGATCCCCGATCGGCCTCGGGAAGTGAATGATGCGCTGCTGTAAGAGTCTGTTTCAGCAGCAAGTTGGGCGGCTCACTGGAGAAAATTGACAAGTCAAAGCTCCGATCCAACCGTCAATATTGAAGCCCGAGGAGTAAAGATCAGATCTGGAAAGTTTCGTCTCGATCCGAGTTTGTTTTATATGCCGATCGTCGAAGATTCTAAACAGCTGCAGATTAGGGTTTTAATTTATTTTCGAATAGATTAGTTACGGGGGTGCCAACGGTCCATCTCGGTGTTTATTTTCCGCACTAGTATACATGTGTAGATTGTATGAGTAGAACCGGAAAATTGCCATGACATGCATCATATCATGAATTCCACTCCATATGCATACATGTAGAAATTAATTCGAGGAATTAGTTAGGCATGTATAAAACACACGATTAGTTTTAATTAATTGTTTGATATTAATTAGAAACTAATTAGGGTAAAAAACGAGGAACACGGGTTTTTTCAATCGTCGAGGTTGGGTGATGGATTCTCGGTGAATCCCACTGCAAAAGCATAAGGAGTAAAATCCCGAAACCTCGTGTAGTTAAGGTGTTGGATTCTCGGTGAATTCCACCTTACCTAAGACGAGATTACGTTTTTGTTCCGTAGTGTCTACGTGAAAGTTTGATGTTTAAGGATTGGATAATCACGGGCAAACAGGTTCGAAAGTGGTTTAACCACGGTTGGGTGGTCAACAATAGCTACGGCTCAATCGACTTCACCCTCCACGTGTGGCGTTTGCACGGGGGTCCGGCAATGCTGAGCCATCCGAAGAGCCACTACGGCTCAACGGACCTCTCCTAGCCTTGACCCGTCCGACGGCCACATATGTTCTAACGAATAGGTCGGGTGGGCTACCCCACATAACCGACAACATTCGGGCCTATGATTTATTGTTCCTTAATGTAACATCAAGTCCAAAAACGTGATCAGTAAACCCACCACTTTTTCAAAATATTGAGTGGGAGCGGGAGAGGCGACAACCGACCCCACGGACTCTACTGTTGACACAAGCAACGTGAGAGAATGGTGACGCCTCGTGCCGGCCTGGGACCGGCCTACCTAAGGAAGGCCTTCACCGCTATCAAAATTCAAGGCTTGGTCTCCGAAAGGATAGGATTTTGGGTACTCGTCGGGTCACCGACCGACCCTAAGGCGGCACACTCGGGGTCTACCTAAAAATGCGAGACAAGTAGGTCACACTCATAAAGGGTATTTTTGGTAGTACCTTGGCTGAAAAAGAAAAGGTGATTGACGATCACAAATGAGATGTTCGATTTTCAATCTGATCTTCAATATTAATCGAAACCTCTTTGACCTACCCTAAGGCGGCACCGAGGCATTAGATTAAATCCTTGGAACGGTAGGATAGACTATAAGTACTTAGTTTATGTTCCTAAAATTTTAGTAGTGTATGATTTGGATTTATTTTCGTCAATTTTATTTACAATCGTTATATATATCTCTCTAAGGTGCTAGACTCGCTAGTGTAAAATTGACTAGTAATGACTTCGTTAAAAAGTGGTAAGTAACTAGAACGTTGTATTTATTAATCTCACATGCGATTAATTTTTCGGAAGAGATATTTCTCTTGAAGCCTTCAAAACTTAAGTGACGTAAATAGACATGTCACTCTTGTCACTCGTGCGAACGAGAGACAACCGTAGTTAGTTTGAAAGATGATTGGGACGATAAAATTCTCTAGTGAATTGTGTAGTGTCTACACGAGAAATTTTCGATAGAAAAATTGGAGAATCATAAATTAAAGTGTCGCTAGTTAGACGGTATTTGGAACCGATAAACTAGTGGGAGCTTTTATATTATGTTTTTCTAATTTATTAGAAAATCGGTCCCGCCGGGTAACACTTTCATTAGACATCCCCAGTTCACGAGTAGTGTCTATTCAAACGAGCTGCTAGTTCAAGACTATTTCCTTTTAAGGAAAGTTAAGAATGGGAAAGAATGTCTATAAGTGTTAATCATCTTAACTAAAGTTTTGAGGCTAAACCGAAACATTAATTAAAGAAAGTATAGGATAAGGAAAGTGATTTCGGATCACTAACCAATGAATCCTTAGCGACTTTCTTAACCGAGTAACTTGACTCGGTGGCTTAGTTCTTTGGAAGAACAATGAAGGCCGTGCATTAATAAAGTAACAACGGGCGTAATTTCGGCTAAAATAGTGGGAGTGATATAAGGAAATGAATTTCGGATTCTATCCTTGAATATCACGAAAAATTTATTTTTTACGTTTACGGATTCGTTGAAACAATTGGATTCACTTTCAACTCGATATATTGTTGCCTCATAGAAAGTGAATATGACATTTGTAGTACGAATCCGAGACTCGGACTTTTGTTTGATAAAGTCGAACCACTTAGAAAATTTGAATAAGTATGTGTAACACATCTAAAACTATTAAAGGTAAAATGTTTCCGTATTAAGATAAACGACCTTTCAATATCTATTAATTAGTGCATATATCCTAGAGACAAGACCGACGATCGGCTAAGGGTGATTCCTATTTCCCGAGTCTTGGAACACTATCTCAAAGGAACAATGACTAAGTTTCCTTTCAAATCGGGAAAGGGTAATAGTTTTGAAGGGGTAACATAGCTTGTTCACCATGACCTTCGGGGTCTAGTGAGAGATACAAGCTAGTGGGAGATTTTGAGTGGTGACATTTCGTCGATAACTACTCAAAACACTCGGTTGGTTTATCTAAAGAATACGAGGAGGTGTCTCTCGATTTTAGCGAGAGAATAGAGTATTCCATGCTCGAAATAGGCTATCGCATAGTCTTGGGACCGATGCTCGGCCCGCCTCAAAGTGGAATGTTTCTCACCGAGGAAGAAACCATAGACTTGCCCTATATAGTTATTGATATGCTACAATACACTGCTAAACTCGATTAAGATAATTCGTTGCAAAATAACGGTTAACATTATTATATAAACCGAGAAGTCTACTTAGAAGATGCTAGTGAGTTTATGGATAAAGAGTGAATTCGGTTCACACCACATCCGTAAATGTAGGCATTTAGCATTTAATGCTTGAAGGTAGGACGGGGATTTTGCGCATACGTTCGATTGTGATTTGTTCGTAAAATATATTAATGAGACGAGTGAAGGTTGATTATAAGATTCTTGAGATCGAAAGTGACGGTTGAACTCGTCACAAGCCTTCGATAGAATCTATAAGAAACGACCTTAAACCTTGGAGTACGGTTACCCAAAGGTAGTTACTATCGATTTAATCGGACCACGTCCAACATTAGTTGTTGGTGATTACACTGATAAATACTACTAGATCAGAATGTCAATCCACCCAAGACACAGTGGGAGTATGGTTTAACCGTTGACCCATTGTGATTTTGTGGACTTTATAATCTGCCGGGGTGATTGATAACCTATGGCTCTTGGTGGGGCTGTATAGGATTCGATTATAGAGGTTGGTTTGAAAACCTTAACCCCTGTGAATGGAGTTTTGGTACTCCGAGCCTGTTCAGCCTCTTGTAGAACCACCCGAGTGTCTCGGGCCCGGTGGGAGCAATTGGATCTACACGAAAAAGAGTCGAATGAATAGGAAAGTTTAAACTTTCGGCGCAAAGTTGAGTGGTATAAGGGTGATTCCACGACAAGTAGAGAGTTAACCGGACCTTGAACTCTCTCACCACTCGTCTTGCTAGATTTCGTTAGAAAGCGAGAAAATAGGGGTGATTCCCCGAGACTTTCTTGCCGAACAACGGAATCGAATTCATTCGGAACGAAGGGTTTTAGCTAAGAATGAATAACGGATTCGTTACAAAGCGAGAAGATAGGGGTGATTCCCTAAGACCTTTTTTGCGAGACTAACGATATCTTAATTCATTCGAAAGAACCTTTGGTAGGAGGCTCGCCATGGCTTATATCCTTTGTGGATTTAAGAGAACCTCTCGGTCATTTAAAAGTCACATGTTTTAAAATATGTGGACTTGACCAAAATATTGATAAGTTTTTCGTAGTATTTGGATATCAATATTGGTAATGTAGTAGTAGTATTAGTGTTCATAAATGATAACACTAAAACGGTTGGAAACAACATGGGTGTGCTATCTGAAGTCGGAAACTGACACGCCAAGATTCTCTGGATGAGAGAATTGGACTATATTCTAAGAATTTGATTCGGTCAAATTCACAAGAATGAGTCATTGGCTATCCCATCCGTCTTATTGGTTAAGATGATCATGCATATACGTATGCAACATTCAACGAGAGTAGTCCTACCTTACATCTCAGGAATGATTCTCTAAATCTCCGGATAAAGAGAAAATGGGATAGAGTCTCTCTTGGATAACGGCAAGTCAGGTTATCACAAGTCAATAGTAGTCGAATCTCGGATTCGTGCATTGAAAAGCATTTTAGTACGTCCTCAAGTATCTTTGAAGAACGAGGAATAATATGCTTGTATATTTAGGTGCAAACTTGAATATGGTTGACCACACTGATTCTGACTTATAGTCAGATTAAGGATGATTGTTGGGACGATCTCGGGAACAAGTGTTTACTCATTGTGATGGGGCTATAGTCTGGAGAAATCCAGAACCGCCAATTCGATTTTAGTTAATCGAATACGTAGCAGCTTTCGGAGCAGCTAAAGTGGCGATATGGCTTAAGAATTTCCTTTCCGATCTGGGAGTAATTCCAGGTCTAGTGAGCCGATATCACTTTGTTGTGAAAACAATGAAGAGATAGCTTAGAAGGATTTTCTCAGTCACTAGAGGTCAAAAGCATATTGAGAGAGAGTACCGCCTGATTGGATGGACCGGCAACGTTTCGATCCTAAAGATCGTCTCGGGCCGACAACCAAACTGATCAGTGTACCAAGTCTAGTGCTTGGAGGGTACGGCATTGAGGAATATATCTCATCTGCTTTTAGAGCAAGTGGGAGAGTGTTGTGAATAAGATAAGAAAGGGTGTGCTCTAAAAACAATCATTACTTGTCATTTCGTGCAAGTGGGAGATTGTTAGGTGTAGTGCCCGAAAGACATTTGTGTAATTGTTTTTTATGACAGAATTTATCTTACCTTATTACTTGCTTTGTGCTTGTAAGTAATACACTGCTGCAAACCCTAAGTGTATCAGTATGTAACCGCTTAACTCAGTGTATGGCATGCACGTGAGGATTGAGTTAGTGGTGATATACTTAAAGCTGTTAGTCCGTGGTGAACTTAATCGAGTTTAGGGTCTCTTGATTAAAACACCAATAATGCGCCCGTAACACCTTAGGGTGTGATAGTCTTATCCGGATTTGTCGGTAGAGGGTACCTACGTGGGGCATTTATATATGATGGCATTCATATAGATTTGGACCGATTTAATCCGAATTTCTCGGTATAATTCCGTAATCGAGGAATCTTATTAAATCATTAGATAATCATATATGGATCAACCTTAATCCCGAGGTGATCACGGGATGTCGCTTGTCCCGGGGTAGTGTTTGATATGTTAGTTACGGTTCACTTTAATATGTGTTCCAAGCCACTTCTTACCGGCACTATCTCCAAATGAGTGAGTAGTTCGATTTTCACGGACATGGAATCCATTCCTTCTTCTGCGGGAAGTAGAGAGACGAGTCCCCTTGTTTGTTAGCCCTAAGAAAGTGATCGATCCCGGGAGTTCACATTTGACTAATTAGCTACTAGTCGGATATGTGTGCTAATTGATCATCGGGGGTTAATGGTAAATAAGGATAAGATATTCGAGTCGGGTTCACGGAGACTTCCCACTCGAATGGACGGTCTATGGAGGGTTAATCCGTATGTAGTGATTATATCAATGGACGCTTATTCACTCTATGGGTTGAGTATAAGTATACATCTATAATCGGTAGAGTTCAGTTTCGGGTTTATGGTGGCGTAATCCCGGAATTAATAATTAATATACTTATTACGTTCAACGAATAATTAATTATTGGAGCTACGGTTATAGGTCCATGGTCCCCGATGTGGCTTCTGTAATTCGGACTAGTAATCTTGTTACTTGGGCCTCAGTGATAATTAATTGGCTGGGCTAATTAATTTATATGCATAGATATTATTTAGCTGGGCTAAATAATATTATACACATAAAAGACATTTTATGTGGGCTAAATTGACCTAAAAGTGGCGCCATTATGTGATGAAAATAATTAGAGAGAAATTAGTTTTCTTGGATAATTATTTGACATATGATTTATCTTTTATTTGTTAAAAGATAATTCATGGAATATTGGATAATAATATGATTTATCCTAATTTGTTTGGGATAATTATATTATTTATCTTTTATTTGAATTAAGGATTAATTTGAGAATTATCTCTTAAATTATTAAATCCTTGGAGGACAAGGATTACTCTCCTATATAAAGAGAGTTCTCCCAAGCCTTATTTGAATGGCAAAAATTTCGACCACTATGCAAAAGGGGAGAGAAAAATTAGTTTTTTTCTCGCCTAGGGTTTTTAGTAGAAGAAAAACTTTGAGTTTTTCTTGGTGTTGCATATCAAGGAGGCTCGTGTATCAAGAAGGGTGTCCACCAACCGCCGTTTGGAGAACACATCGGAAGATCAAGGCGACTCTTCCCGTTATTGGTAACATAATCTTAAACCCCCTTGTAGTACTTAAGTCCTTTAATTATGAATTGTGTCATATAAATCGTGATCCATCCGCTGCGCATAGATCTAACTCGTTTAGATCTAAGAACCTGCATCCTTCACTCTGTTATCCATGGCTACGTCCTTATACCGATTACAAACTCCAACCTCGCTCTAAGCCATGTATCTTCCTAGGCTATGCCCTTAACCAACATGCATATTATTGTTTTTGACCCTAGTGACTCCCGTATGTATGTCTCACATCATGTCAAATTTGTAAAGTCAGTATTTCCCTTTCTCTCATCTACTCCATCTTCCCCGCCTCCTTCTCTTCCTCTCTCTGACTAGATCTCTGCCCCACCTCCTGTTCTCACACCTCCTCATGCTTCTTCACCCCCACATCCTTCCCTATCGTTTCCCCTTCCCCTCGCCTTCCCCTTCCCCACCACCTCCACCGCCGCCCCCTTCTCTATCTCCTAGTCATTTCATGCGCACTCAATCTTCAAACAATATCCATAACTCTATTCAAAAATCGAACCTTCACACCTCTCTTTCTTGTACACTCATTACTGAACCTACCACCGTCCCTCAGGCGCTTAAACTCCCTCAGTTGAGAAATGCAATGCAAGATGAGTATGATGCCTTGATGCGTAATAATACTTGGGACCTTGTTCCTCTTGATCCTTCCTACAATGTTATTGGGCCTAAGTGGATTTTTCAGTTAAAGTACAAGCCTGATGGCTCCATTGATCGTCACAAAGCTCGACTTGTTGCTAAGGGGTTTGCCCAACGACCCGGAATCCACTACCATGAACTTTCAACCCAGTTGTCAAACCTCCCACTATGTGCTTTCCATTGCGCTTACGTAGGGGTGGTCACTACGACAACTTGACATCAACAATGCGCTTTTACAGGGTCATTTGCAGGAAGCAATCTATTTATCGCACCCAGCTGGCTTTGTGAATTCTGACTATCCTCAACATATTTGTCGGCTGTGTAAAGCTATCTATGGTTTAAAACAAGCCTCACTGGATTGATATGACGAACTTAAGAGATTTATGCTCTTCTGTCATTTTAAAAATTCTCAAGCTGACACTTCTCTTTTTATTTATAATTCTGGTGGCACTGTATTGTATGTACTAGTCTATGTGGATGATTTGATTGTTACAGGCAATAATTCTTCTACAGCGGACTCCTTCATTACTACACTTGGAGCTCATTTTGCTCTCAAGGATCTTGGCACTCTCACTTGTTTTCTTGGTATTGAAGTTGTCCCTAACTCGGCTGGGTTTATTCTCTCTCAACGTCGTTATGCTTCTGAGTTTCTTGCCAAACTCCAAATGGATCGTGCCAATGCAGTTTCCACACCCTTACCTGCTGGCATCTCTACTTTGATAGCTAAGTCCGGCCATCTTTTGGATAATCCCACACAATATCGAATGGTTGTTGGCAGTCTGCAGTATCTAATTTTCACTCGGTCTGATCTTGCCTTTGCTGTCAGTAAGTTGTCCCAATTCATGCATTGTCCGACAGATGTTCACTGGGCCCATGTCAAACGCTTATTACGTTATCTTGCTGGCACAGTTGAGTACGGTATTCAGTTACATCGTCATTCTCCTCTCACATTACATGCCTTCTCTTACGCGGGACTGGGGTGGCAATAAGGATGATTATGCTTCCACTAGTGCCTATGTCGTCTACCTTGGTCGCAATGCTATCTCCTGGAGCTCTAAGAAACAAACTACCATTGCTCGGTCCACCACTGAAGCAGAATATAGATCGGTTGATGCGAATACTGCTGAACTTAACTGGATCACTTTTCTCTTCACTGATCTTGGTTTACCCACTTCCCAATATCCGGTTATATATTGTGACAATCTTGGAACGACTCAATTCTGCTCCAACCCAGTGTTCCACTCTCATATGAAACATGTTGCTATCGATTATCACTTCATTCGTGACCAAGTACAACGTGGTACTCTTCGTAGTGCTCATGTGAATGCCCAGGACCAGCTTGTTGATTGCCTCACTAAGTCTCTTCATCGCCCGGCTTTTCAACATCAACGTACCAAGTTAGGTCTCCTCCCTCGACCAACTTGAAGGGTGGTAATAAGAGTTATAATATTTATTATAATTATTCTTGTATTTATCGTAAAATATTATTTCGTTGATTGTAATCCCGTGATTGTATCCCCTTGATTGTATCCCCATAATTATAGATTAATCCGGAATCTCGGTATAGTTACTATACATACTCTTGTGTATACTCTTGACAAAAATTGTGAATAATATTCAAATTATTTTCCCTAAATCTGTTAGATATAAAGAAAAATTTACAGAATTTAGATGAATGGGGTAGATGTATAAGAAAATTGACAGAATCTGTATTTTACTGGTAAAAAATAGAGTATCTGTTGCAGTGTTATTTTTCCTATATCCGAATTTGAAATATTTAGAATATAGTTTTTAATTAAGGGATTTACAATATCTACTGCAAGTACTCTTATAGCAGATGAGAAATGATCTTGCGCATTTTCTTAACAAAAGCAGGTGAAAAATTGGTACAACGAGTGCAATCGGATACCTCCCCACCTCATGTCTTTACCTCATGTTTCAGTTGAGAAACGTTGTAGTCACAATTGTTGTATTACAACGAGTGACAACGATATATATTTTCACATTTGTTTATAATGTATGTCTTTTGATTATCAAATAGGCCAACAATAATCAAAGTTATAAAAATATGTTTTGTCCGCAACCTCATTCCCGTTAAATACTAAATAAATGTTTAAGAAATGAAAATGAAAAATTGAAAATAGAAACTTAGAATATAAGATTGAATAGTTATTTAGCAACCCACGACTATTTGTCACTTATTATTGTAAAAGGAAACCGCAACCCACACTATCCATACTCATTATAATACAGGAAAACCGCTTTTTATGGGAAAATGATCAGTGCACTATCCATATTGAGCGGTGAGTCGGTGGAAAATCCTAGTATATTAATAATATTTTTTTTATGAAGTATTAATATTAATATATACTGAGTGAATCATTTTAAGGTTTTCATACGATTGATATAAATTTCAGAATATACACAATTAGACTATAATAGAGGCAATAATTATAAAATAATAATTGGCTGGAGAGATAATTATGGGTAAATGATGAAAAAGGAAATAAATGTTATATCGTTATTATACAACGACATAAAATAAAAGACAAATAAAATGTATTAAAATGACTTATGTTAAAATCGGTATTTACTAAAGAAGGATGTTTTTGTCTTAATAAAATAGTACAAGAAGTCTTAATTGTTAACTTTCATTATGAAGGTTGTAAAAGCTTTATCATTTACAAACGGAGATAGTATTATATTCCCCGTCCCATTATATAATGCTCTCATTATATAAGTTTGTTTTTTAGTTTTTACCCACGGTATGATAATAAACATTATAAACATATATATTTTTCATTATTTCAAAATAAATTATTGCATTTTTGTTTAAAGTGTCTTATAACACGTTATTATTTTATGTAAAAGTGTAAATAAAACATTAAATATTTGATTTTTTTGGGAGAAAAACTAATAGGGTGCCTTTAAAGGACAGAAAAAACTATCATATTCGTTCCATAAAAAAATGTTCAATTTTTGTTTGGTAAACAAATTAAAAAAAATAATTAATATATTGTATTTTAACTACTAATAGATGTATATACTCCTATTGTATAATAAATATTTTTATTCGTATATGAAATTAACATACAAACATTAAATGTTAAGATATAATATGTTTTGAAAAAAAAATTATATTAAATAATAAATTTGTTATCTAAGCTGACACTATTTGTAGGACAAATTTTATTTTTAAAATAATAGGCAAATATTTGTATGATGGAGGTAGTAAACATTGCATTTTGGGATGAAAATAATATGTTTTCTTTCGGAAAATGTTAAAGATTATTATACTACTTGTAATTTTTTAATTTTTAAAAAAGGTTAGAGATTATTATTATACTATATGTGCATTTATCGTTTGTTTTAAGAGGAGGCAGCGACCACTGTTCCTGGATCGAATACCTACAGTGGAAAGCCTACCTACGGCATGGCTCCCAATTTTAGGGTGATGATTTTGAGGAAAGTAGTGGTTGACTCACATTTATTTACCAGTCGTCTCTAGCTTTATATAATATCTCTAGTTTAAAATATAAATTATTAATTTTTTTTATTTTGGTCTCATAATATAAGTTATTTATAATACAAATTGAGTGTTAATGAATATTTTTCTTAATCTTATCCTTAATTTATATCAATCCAACCACTTTTATTTACTTTACAATTGTTGTATTTATGATAGTCAAGAGGTGTATTAGATATTTTATTCATACATTAATTACATTTAACTACTTAAAAATTTTAAAATGACTTATATTTTGGATCGGATATAATATTAGACAAGTCATGCATATTTTAATTTTGATGATATGAAAAACTCTTTTACGCAAGGAAATCAATAAATCCAATGGTGAAAAAATTGGAGCTGCCGGCTGATCTTTTCTTGTTATAACCCGTGTATAATTAAAATAAACAATTCGAATAAAATCAACAATTTTATTGATCCAAAGAAAAGATTACAAAAAGAAGTACGGAAAGAAATGATAAAGGATATGCAACGATCTGAGCCGAGACGAACTCTTTCCTTAAGACAAATTTACCCCGGTATGTACCCCGGTTTGCAGCAATTGTCTCCCAGGAATTCTCAGATTACCTTTCAGAATAGTGGTACTACAAATTTTGAACTCCGGCGAACTCTAACAGTGCTTCAGCTTTCTCTTCACTTAATGCAAGAACAGAATTATGCAGAAGAATGATATGTATGCTATTTGCTGGTGTTGTAATTCAGTGTGTATTCCACTCTTCCAAAGGGACGTTTATATAGGCTGCTGATTAAGCCTGAATTGATGACATTAATTGAAGATGAGGTTCCTTCATCTTCATCAGTTCAGCAATTGGAGAGCCAGCCTTGAAGAGGCTTCTAGAACGCTGTTTCAACTTCAACTGAGCTCGTAGCCCATCAGCTGATTGTTGCACGAATCGAGCTGATACTCAGATCAGAGCCCATCAGGATGTGTATTGGGCCAATTAAACTTTGTATAAAAATTTAATATTGTCCTGGGCCTAGGGCCCCCAGGCCCATTCCCCAAAGCCAAAGCCAAAGCCCAATGTCAAGGTCAACGGTCACGGGACCGGGACCGGGCGGGCGGCGGCGCGAGCGCGTGTGGCCATTTTAGCGAACGTCTGACCGCTAAAACCAACCCGATATCTCTCCTTCTTCTAGGAGCTTATACCACATACAACATTCTTCCCACATAAATACTAGGAACTGTTTCTCTCAACTCCCAATGTGGTTTACAAGTTGAAACTTTTCAACTTCCACTTCCAACATTAGCTCTTTCAACCACCCGACTTTAAGCGTTAATTTCTCATTCACTCGTTATCCGAATTGAATGATTCCAAATCCTGAATTCATCTACGACTCACGTAGTTTTCAGAATTAACTAAACATTATATATATTCTATACAAGAATATATTCGAGTTACGCTTACAAAGTCACTGAATAAAATGATTATAAACTCATTTTTAATTCACTTTTAATTCAATTCCTCATTTTCTCCAACAATCCCCCACATGAATGGAAATTAATGCAAATGCAGACTCTGAAGAGATTCTGACAGAAAAATATTGCATCAGAAGAGGTAGCTTCTGGCTTTGAACCTGCCTTAGTGAAATACTATCAGATTTACTCGGCTAATCAGTGAACTTAAGTCTTGAACTGTTCAGCCTTTAGTGTAAAACCTGACAATAGTACTCACACAATATTTCCCTTAGCACTGTACTTGGTTCTCATGACTGGATTCGTTTTGGCCCTGAACCACACCTGGTTTCAGAAAGTGTGTTAGAGAATTCTAGCCTATGAATTCTCATTTTGAAGCGGCCCCACTTCGCACTTACATAGGTGACCTCCTATCAAGAGTATTCTGCCATACCCCACTCGAATTTAATCAAGGTATATGAATCATTAAAAGTTTTCACTGAACCTCAACACTTCTAGCAGACAACACTTTTATTCATAGAATGTGTAAGTGTTCATCGACAGCTTCATAACTTAGTTGACCCTTTGAACCAAGATCTTGGGATCTCCAGTCAACATGGTAGGGTTACCATTACAAAGCTTATCTTTCAATAGGCTTAAGTCCCATTCCAAGTGTCAAAATTGACATTTGATCTCTAGGTAAACCTTTTGTAAGTGGATCCGCAAGATTTTCCTTCGATTTTGTATACTCGATGGAAATCACACCGGTAGAGATCAATTGTTTAACGGTGTTATGTCGTCGACATATGTGTCTAGACTTACCATTATACATACTATTTTGTGCTTGGTGTATAGCCGATTGACTATCACTATGGATGCTGATAGGAGCAATCGGCTTAGTCCAACATGGAATGTCCTCTAGGAAGTTTCGAAGCCATTCTGCTTCTTCACCAGCTTTATCCAATGCAATAAACTCAGCTTCCATTATGGAACGAGATATGTATGTATGCTTTGTGGACTTCCATGACACCGCAGCACCACCGATCATGAATATATATCCAGTTGTGGATTTTGATTCTTTTGTATCAGAAATCCAATTTGCATCACAATATCCATCTAATACTGCTGGATATCTTGTGTAGCATAATCCCAGGTTCATTGTATATTTCAAGTACTTTAGTACTCTAATAAGAGCTTTCCAATGATCCTCACTAGGATTACTTGTAAACCTGCTCAGTTTATTCACAGCACATGCAATATCCGGTCTAGTACAATTCGTTATGTACATTAAACAACCGATAATCTGAGAATATTTTAACTGAGACACATGGTCACCTTTATTTTTGACTAAGTGAAGACTTAAGTCAATAGGTGTTTTCACAGGACTTTCATCATAAACACTGAATCTCCTCAGGACGGATTCAATGTAGCGAGACTGTGACAACACTAGTCCCTCAGATATTCTGGAGATTTTAATCCCCAAGATTACATCGCGCGTCCCATATCTTTCATATCAAAGTTACGTGTCAGCATCTTTTTGGTATTCATGATAATATCATGAGTACTCCCCATAATCAGCATATCATCAACATATAAACACACTAACACATAAGCATTAGGTGTATGTTTGATGTAGACACATTTGTCGCACTCGTTGATCTTAAACCCATTAGATAGCATAGTTTGATCAGACTTATGATGCCATTGCTTGGGTGCTTGTTTCAGTCCGTACAACGACTTAACGAGTCGGCACACTTTGTTTTCCTGACCTGGAACCATAAACCCCTCGGGTTGTTCCATATAAATTTCTTCGTCTAATTCACCATTCAGAAATGCAGTTTTAACATCCATATGATGGATTTCCAAGTTATACACTGCAGCAAGAGAAATTAGAACCCTTATAGAAGTGATTCTAGTTACTGGTGAGTAAGTATCAAAGAAATCAAGACCCTCTTTTTACCGATAACCCTTAGCTACCAACCTGGCCTTATACTTATCAATAGATCCATCAGCTTTAAGCTTCTTCTTGAAAATCCACTTACACCCGAGAGCTTTATGTCCCGGTGGAATATCAACCAATTCCCAAGTGTGATTTTGCATAATGGAATCTATCTCACTATTAATTGCCTCTTTCCAGAAAGGTGCTTCTGGATTAGACATAGCCTCGGCATATGTCCTTGGAGTATTTTCTACCATGTAGATGAGAAAATCTGGCCCAAAAGACGTTGAAGTCCTAGCCCGTTTACTCCTTCAAGGTTCCACTTCCTCGTGTTCTGGAGCATTATCCTGCATATTTTTGTGTGCCCTCTTAGTCGAATTTGAGTCTTCATTATGTCTTTCTTTGTTTGGAAAGACATCCTCAAAAAACACCGCATTTCTTGACTCCATGATTGTGTTTACATGCACATCAGGGTTGTCAGATTTGTGCACAAGAAATCTATATGCACTACTGTTATGTGCATACCCAATGAATATGCAATATATCGTTTTAGGCCCAATCTTGATTTGTTTAGGTTTGGGCACTTCCACCTTTGCTAAACACCCCCACACTTTCAAGTATTTATAACTTGGTTTGTGGCCTTTCCACAACTCATATGGGGTCTTATCCATCTTTTTAGATGGAATTCTGTTGAGAATTACATTGGCGGAGAGAAGGGCCTCCCCTCACAAGTTCTGAGGTAAACAAGAACTGATCAACATAGCATTCATCATCTCTTTCAGAGTACAGTTTTTGCGTTCAGCAATTCCGTTAGATTGAGGAGCATATGGAGCAGTAGTTTGATGAATAATGCCCAAATCTAGACATAATCCTTCAAATGGCGATTCATACTCTCCACCTCTATCACTACGAACCTTCTTGATTCGTCTGCTAAGTTGATTCTCAACTTTATTTTTATAATTTTTGAATGCCTCGATAGCCTCATCTTTGCTACTTAGAAAATATACATAACAGTATCTTGTACAATCATCGATAAAAGTTACAAAATACTTTTTACCGCCTCTCGATTGCACAAACTTTAAATCACACAAATCTGTGTGAATTAATTCTAATGGTTCTGTATTTCTTTCCACGGATGGAAATGGCGCTTTAGTCATTTTTGCTTCAACACATACTTGGCATTTACCGGTTTGATTAAATTTTAGTTTAGGTAATAAATCCAAATTCATCATTCTTTGAATTGATTTATTATTAACGTGTCCTAAACGATTATGCCATAAAGTGCAAGACTCAATCAAGTAAGCAGAAGTAGAAACACTTTTATTAGCCTCAGTGGGCACGGCGCTAGTCTTAAGCATTATAGCCATTACATTCAGTTTAAATTAACCTTCGGTAAAATAACCTCTACCAACATACATCTCATTTTTGGTCAAAATGACCTTGTCATTACCAAAAGAAAGTTTAAAACCATTCTTATTCAGCATACCACCAGAAATCAAGTTTCTACGTATATCAGGAACATGGAGAACATTCGTGAGGGTCAGCTTCTTCCCAGAAGTCATCTTCAGAATCACGTTTCCAGTTCCCTGAATGGTTGATTGGGAAGAGTTTCCCATCCACAGCTTCTCACCATTGCCAGTTGTTAAGGGTGATTTTATACGTTTTATAAGGATATATTTTATGTCAATTTCCCCCATATCTGGATGTTTTCATAGAAATCGAGCTTTATAATTGAAATATTGAGCAAGTGGTGTTTTCAATAGTTAAATTGCAAAACGTAACGAATTATGTGCTTAAATTGTGATTTTATATTATTTTGGAATATCGTCACGCTTTGGTATGTTTTTCCTACATTGTAGATACACATTGTTGATGGAAAAGATGATTTTTAAAGAGATAAATTCGAGTGGAAAAGAATCAATCAGATTTATGGAAGAATAAAGGATATAAGGAAAGAAATCAAGTTGTTGATCCAGCTGAACTGGCGTTCATGTCCCGTCCACTATGGACGGGCGTCCATTAAATCAAACTGGCGTCCAAGGAAGAAAATTGATACAGAGAGTTTGGACGTTGCATGGACGAGCATCTGCCCTAGCGTCCAAAGCAGTTGGACGGGCGTCCAGGTGTTTCGGACGGGCGTCCGTCCGCCGACTTAGCCCCGGCCGACTTAAAACTCTAATAAAAGCAGCTGCGCCCCAACCCTAAAAGATATCAAAAATTCTTCATACACCAAATACTACTCGGCGGCCGCACTTTCCGAGGGTTCCAAGGCCGGTCACCCGAGCCTTGTGCTCGGGTGATCCGGGTTAGATTAGGATGTTTATTTTCGTTTGTTGAATCATGGAGATCATCCATTGTACCAAACTATGTGAGTTTAATCCTTTTTAATTTATTCAATCCTTGTTTTATTTTCATGAGCTTTAATTTGTTTTGTATTTTTCTATGCGCTTTATGATGTCATGTGAATTAGATCGAGCGATTAGTTTGCTATTGATGTTTTACAATACGAGAGTTGCGTGAACGCTAGATCACCATAGAAAGATAGGATCTTTAATCGTTAATTCGTGACAAATTAATTGGTTAATTATCTAGGTTGCTAGATTCTAAAATACGAGAGTTAACTTGAATCTACACCTTCGTTTTGTATGGAAATTGGTCTCAACATTCGAGAGAGGAGAGATCGATAATTGAATTCACTAAGAGATTAGGAATTCATAGCTTGAGAAACGGATTCACTAAGTAATTAGGAGTTCGTATCTCGTGTAAAGGTGAAACCACAATATTGAATTAAAATCATGAGATGAACTTGGATTGAAATCACTTGGTTTGTATATTGTTCGATTCCATGTATCTTTATTTTATGTTTTTCTTAGTTTTTATAGCTTAGATCTATTTTATCTGTTCTATGTGTTTATATGTTTGTTCTTTCATTTATTTGTTTTCTTGAGTAACAATTGAAAGGAATTAATAAAACTAGATTCAACAACCCAATTCCCTGTGGATCGACCCCTTACTTATCCCGCTTTACTAGCAATTACCCGGTATTCGGCCGGTTAGGAGTTAGTTTTGCATATAGGTTAGGGTTTATAAATTGTTTTTGTTTAATGATGCAAAATCCTCCGAACAAAATGGCGCCGTTGCCGGGGAATCAGTAACGGTTGTCGGATTCTTCGTAGTGCAGTTTTTTGTGTCGGCAGTATTTTGGCCATAACTTTCGGCTCGAGTGTCCGTTTGGCGCGCAGGACCCCAATTCGGAAAGCTCGTTCCGACGCCGACGACGAGCTTTATTGCTAGTAAAGCGGGATAAGTTAGGGGTCGATCCACAGGGAATTGGGTTGTTAAATCTAGTTTTATTAATTCCTTTCAATTGTTACTCAAGAAAACAAATAAACGAAAGAACAAACATATAAACACATAGAACAGATAAAATAGATCTAAGCTATAAAAACTAAGAAAAACATAAAATAAAGATACATGGAATCGAACAATATACAAACCAAGTGATTTCAATCCAAGTTCATCTCATGATTTTAATTCAATATTGTGGTTTCACCTTTACACGAGATACGAACTCCTAATTCCTTAGTGAATCCGTTTCTCAAGCTATGAATTCCTAATCTCTTAGTGAATTCAATTATCGATCTCTCCTCTCTCGAATGTTGAGACCAATTTCCATACAAAACGAAGGTGTAGATTCAAGTTAACTCTCGTATTTTGGTGAATGCCTACGGCCATTCAACACCGTTTTCGAGGTCAAAATCTGCTGTTTTCCCTTCCATTTTAGCCCTAGAAGATTTCAACATGTTTTTTTTCACCGTCTTAGTGTTTTTCCTGTTTTAAGTTTTTTGTAGGTAGGTTTCCTTTCCTGTTTCTGTTTCTATATCTTTTTTTAAATTAATATTAAAAAAAAACAAATTCCTCATTTGTCTTCTGAACGCTAGTTCAGTGACCTGAACGGGCGTCCATTCTAAAATTGTGTATCCTGCATTAGTTTAGCAGATCAGACGAGCGTCTGGAGTATCAAACGCCCGTCCGGTTATCTCTTCAGGAGGACCTCCGTCCAAGACCTCGGACGCCCGTCTGCTTACTCTTTCTTATTCTATTTTATTCTAATTCATTCTAATTCATTCTTTCCTCTTCTTTCCTTCTCTTAACCTTGGCTTACAAGGTTAAAACTCTTTCGTCAACCTGACCTATTGTCAGTATTGACTTTTCTGTTTTGCTCCCCTGGTTTATGCAAACCAGGAGCAAAAAGGGACCGTTATTATACCGTCCTAAACCTGAACGGGACATTGTCAAGAGAAGACTTTTCCCAAATACTGACAACATGAGCGAACACGGTTCTAGCGATAACGAACCGGAGGACCAAGGGAATAATAACCAAAATCCTCCTGGCATGGATCCCGCTCAATTAAACATAATTCTGATGCAAATGTTGCAGAACCAGCAACAGCAGCAAGCCTGGATAAACCAGCAGATGCAACACCAGCCTTGTAGGTTGAGAAGACATCATGGTCCGCACACACATGTTTAGTGGCTCCTGTGTCCACAAACCACTGCCTCGGATTCCCCACGGTGTTGCACTCAGTCACCATGGCGCAGAGATTGTCATCATCTCCCTTAGTTTCAGCCATATGAGCCGTAGGTTTGTAAGGCTTCTTTGACCGGCAGTCCGCAGCACGGTGTCCAAACTTGCCACAGTTGCGGCAATCACCATTGAATTTATATGGTGTCGGCTTCTTGGAAGATTCCCCAGTCTTCTTAAGAAATTTCTCCGGCTTCTTTCTCTTCTGGTTTTTCACCTCAGCCACATTAGCCTTTGCTTGTCCAACAGGCACAGAACGTTTCTTTTCAGATGCTCTATTGTCTTCCTCAATACGAAGTCGGACAATCAAATCATCCATCGTTACTTGCTTCCTCTTATGCATGAGATAGCTCTTATATTCCTTCCACGAGTCGGGAAGCTTCTCAATCACACATGCCACTTGAAAATTCTCATTAATTTTCAGATCTTCTGCTATCATCTCGGATATCGAATTTGCAGTTCCTCCACCTGTTTAACAATAGATTTAGTATCATTCATTTCATACTTCAAAACCTACTGACAAGAAACTTCTTGGCACCAGCATCTTCGGTTGTATATTTCTTCTCTAATGCTTGCCACAATGATTTAGCTATTTCATAAGTACAGTACACACCATACAACATGTTATCTAAACCATTAAGAATATAATTCTTGCACAGAAAATCACTGTGATTCCAGCTTTCTACAGCAAGAAAAGCCGTCTTTTCAGGAGTTTCAGGTGGCGCCACCGGTGGGTCATCGATTAGCATTCTTGCTGGCCCAAGTGTTGTGATGTAAAACAACATCTTCTGTTGCCAACGTTTAAAGTTGGAACCGTTGAACTTCTCCGGTCACTCATGGTTTGCACCAGTAACCGTGGTCGTCTGTGTCACAATTCCCGTAGTCTGGGAAGTCTGTTCTCCGTTTGGCGCACCATCCGGAGTAAGAGTCACTTGACCGTCAGATGGCATTTCTGTTTGAAACAGAAGATAAACTTTAATCAGAATTCAACTCGTTTCCCCAACAGTTTTTCAAACCATAACAAGATCAATCTTGTGAAAACGAGTTAGAGCTTGTGTTAACTTGTTTATCCAAAACAGCCACGAATCCAAATAAATTCGTTTTTCCTTTTTTTTTAATATATTATATTTTTTTTCAATTAAACGAGCTGAACTCGTTTAAAAAGCAGAAAATATTCAGATCGTTTTTTTTTATAATTTTTTTTAATTTTACCTTAAACGAAAGCAAAAAGACGAACTGTTTACAGACTACAACAGACTAGACAACCAATAAAAAAGATGAAAAATTCGTCAAGATATTTCGATTACACACAGGTTTGATTTAGAACTATGGTTCTAAAAATTTGTCTTAAGATGTTATAACCCGTGTATAATTAAAATACACAATTCGAATAAAATCAACAATTTTATTGATCCAAAGAAAAGATTACAAAAAGAAGTACGGAAAGAAATGATAAAGGATATGCAACGATCTGAGCCGAGACGAACTCTTTCCTTAAGACAAATTTGCCCCGGTATACAAAGTCACTGAATAAAATGATTATAAAATCATTTTTAATTCACTTTTAATTCAATTCCTCATTTTCTCCAACATTTCTTTCAACAGCTCCCCGACGAGGTAATTAATTACCAAGTTGTCAGCAGCTTCCACAAGTAATGAAATGGGTATTGCTCTTAAACAAATGCCAAGAAATCGCCGAGTCCGAACGGGATGCACATGATATTTTTATAAAAAATTTGACGTGTTGCACACCCGTTCCTGGATATAGGCTAAGAAGACGATGGTCTAGGGCCTCTGAAAAATGATAAAATTTTAGGGCCTTAATTTTTTCTTTTGAATCAATGAGTTTATTAGTTTAACCCATGACATATCGTTTAAAACCGTTCGTTTTTTTCGAAAGACCCCGTTTTAATAAATTGGCTTAGAGCCTCTAAACAATCAGGGGCGGCTTAGTTGTTGGTGAACAAATTATCAATATGATATTGAGCTGCTTGAATGAAGGCCGTGATTTTGCTTACATGAATAAATCCTTCATTGTCTTGACCCTGAAAGTGAAGAATCCAACTAGAATGACAGATTTTTGTCCTTTTAGCTTGTGCAATATTATATATATAAGCTTCATACTAGAACCTTGGTTAACCGGTTGAAGCCCATTATGAAGAATGTTACATCCCCAAACCAAGCTGCATTCCTTAAAGGGTGGCTAATAACAGACAATGTCATTACAACTTTTGAAACCTTCTATAACATGAGGATTGGCAGTAGAGGCTGCAACTCTTATATGGCCCTTAAGTTAGACATGATAAAGTCCTTTTATAGGGTAGAGTGTGGGTTCTTGGAGAAGGTTGTGCGAGCTATGGACTTCCCACAATCGATCATTGATATAGTCTTAAGGTGCATATCCACAACTACTTATCATGTTTTGATAAATGGGCATCAAACGTCAATTATACCTCATAGTATAGGGATTCGGCAATGTGACCCTCTTTCCCCATTTTTGTTCCTCATTTGTGCCAAAGGTTTTTAGCCCTTTTGCGTCAAACAATTGATATGGGAGCCCGGAAGGGTATCAAGATAGACGGTCAGTTTGAGATCTATCACCTTCTGTTCACGGATTACACTCTAATTTTTTTGGAAGCTACTCCTGAAGCTTGTCACTCTATATTGTCTCTCTTAGAGTCCTATGAAAAGCGCTTAGGCCAGAAAATAAATTTACACAAATCAGGTTGGATAGTGATCTTCGTGTAGAGCTCTCCTCAATCCTAAATATCCCGTTGGTAGAGGATTCTGGGAAATACCTCGATCTTACTTTTGTCCTCGGGCGTAAAAAGAGCGAGATATTCTCCTATGTAAAGGAAAGAGTCAAGAAAAAATTGACAGGATGGAAAGGAAAATTTCTTTCCCCGGTTGAAAGGAGATTCTTATAAAATCAGTCATTCAAGCCCTCTCATTGTATATAATACAATATTTTCGCCTCCATAGAAAAATTATCAATGAATTGGAAAGTATGACAATGTGCTTTGCCTGGGGTAACTCGGATGGAGATAAAAAAAATCCCTTTGAAATCTTGGCCTCGTTGCTGTAAACCGAAATCCGAGGGTGGATTGGGCTTCAGAGACTTGTAATGTTTTAACTTGGCCTTACATGAAAAACAAGCATGACGAATTCTCAACGACCCAAGTTCTCTCTCTTTACAAGTCCTCAAAGCCAAATATTTTGCAAAAAAGGATTTCGATAAAGCTTCAAATACTTTCAGACTTTCAGCAATATGGAGGAGCATTTTGCATGGCCGATACCTTCTTTTCTGGGGCCTCAGATGGCGCATCACTAATATTACAAAAGTTGACGCGGAATTGGACCCTTGGCTCTCCCATGGTCCGAGTTTCAAGCCCCACCTCTTGGCGACACAAAGCCAAATCAAAAAGATCAGTAATTTAATTAACTCTTTCACTTCGACAATGGAATCAGACGATGATTAGATCAATCTCTTGCCCTTATGATGCGGACATCATTTTGTCGATTCCTTTGTCTTCAAGGAATGTGGAGGATAAATTAATTTGGCATTACAGAAATAATGGTATTTACTCAATTAAGTCCGGTTATTACATTGCCCTTCAACATAAGACACATGAAAAGGAAAGGGGCATGGCTTCCTCTTCTCAAATTTATAAAAAAAAAATGACGTTCTGTCTAGGGATTGAAAGTGACACTACAAATTGCTCGCTTTTGTTGGAACTTTTACTAATTCACTGCCAACTGCTATGAGGTTGTTTTCTAGAGGTATTGGTGATGGTATTTGCCTTGTTTGCTAAAAATCTTAAGAAACGACGCAACATTGATTCTTTAATTATTCTATAGCTAAATCGGTTTGGTCTTATATGTCCACTCTAACCTTGATCTCTTTGAATTATTGCTGGAAAAGGAACATAAGGAATCCGCAACCAAAGTTATCACAATACCCTTTGATGGATTTGGAAAAATAGGTGCAGTTTGATCTATATGAGAAACATGAGCCTCATCTAGATAAGATTCTAATGCAGTCATATATAGAAGCACAAAGGTATCTTCAAGCTCACTTAATGAGGGCATACATTCCTAAACCTCCGAGTGTTAAGAATTAATAGGAGCCACCAAGGGAAACCTTAGTAAAATTTAATGTGGATGCAGCAGTGAAAGGGTCTGAGGTGACAGTTGGAGGCCTGGTCAGAAATAGTCTGGGTAACATCCTTCATAACTTCTCTCTAAATCTTGTTGGAGGCTTTGTTGTTGTCATAGTTGAAGCCTTAACTATTCACCAAGCTATGGTCTTTGCAATCACATGGGGCTACTTTAATGTCATATTCAAAGACAAATCGTAGACGGTCCACAAAAAGCTTTTGTCGCATGAGGAGGATTTATCCCACTTAGGCTTTATTATCGATGATTGTAAAGTCTTATTCGTGTTTTTGTCAATTATCGTTCCTCGTTTGTCAATAGAGAGGGCAACTTCCAGACCAACTTCTGGTAAATAAATGCTTATCTCTTGTCGGTCACAAACAATGGAGTACGAGACCGCCTTTTAATATACTTTTGGCATGTTTTGCTGATTTGAATCAATAAATTTTTTTTTGCCCCACGAAAAAAGAGCTAGAACATACTACTAGCCTAAAACTTATAAAAAAAACATCTTTGCAACATAATAACCCTTTTTTATCTCACAAAACATAAGGTCTATTTTGTAAAGGAATTTTTTTTTTACATGAGAACTACTTTTTTTTTACCAATGAAAAAACCAATACAATACTAATCGGTTTCACTAATCTAACAGGGATAAGATGAAATTGTATCAAGCTTCGTCTTAAGAATAACAATCGAGAAAATTAAATTCATAAGGGAAATATAAACTCCGGATAGTAGAACAAGTGTGTTCTCGAAAATTAAAATAGGGCTTTACTCTTGAATAAAAGTCAGACCGCATGCATGATTATGGCCGAACTCCGGATTAGTCGGATCAGTTGGCTCCGGATACCGGGAGCTTTAAGCAAAAAAATTATAATAGACCCGGCTCACATTTGAAACGGCGTGTTGAAATATATCAAATGTTAATTATCTACCTCATAATCAACTTGAGTTTTCCGGAGAGATGATAGTTATACAGGCAGCATACCAACATCCCTTAGTGGGAATCCGACTAAGGATGTGCATACGATGCAGCCTCAAGGTTTCACCTCTGATAATGCGCATAAGGTTTGTAAGACGTAGAGGTCCATTTATGGGCTCAAGCGAGCTTCATTTGTCTACTGTTATTTATTGTGACCAGACTATCTAAGAAAATGCCTGCAAACACTTAAAGTATGACGGTAAAGTTTTATACGTCTACTTTCGTGTATTTTGATCCGACAATCCAAAAAACATATAAACACTTTAAAGAAAAGGACAAAGTTAGGAATTTAGATTGAGATAAACTAGTGAATTATATTAGGATTATAAGGTGGGCTAGGTTAAGATGTCTTGATAAGTTAAACCGTGCGAATTATATCAGATATTAAAATGTAAAGGGCTTAGCCTCCTAACTAATACCTATAGCTACGAGACGAAGAAATAGTATTATACAATTATTGGATTAACTCTCTGGCAAGAGGATTTCATAAAATCAAATGTCCCCCACTCAAGCAACCTTGTGACTTATTTAAAGAGAAAAAGAGAGCGAAAAGGGGAAAAGGAAGAAACAGTAAATAAAGGGTTGAACAGAAGAAGCAGATAACGTCGAAGGTTGCTTTCATGTTTCTTGGGGTTTGACAAATAGTATTAACAAAAAGAAAGAAAACGAAAGGAGTACAAAAAGAAGAAGAAAAAAAAAAAAAAAAAAAAAAAACAAGTAAATGGCTGGCGGGGTTATGTCAAGCTTTATGATCTGTATGGTTAGGTGAGATATTGGTCACAATTTATATTATAACTGCCAAAATAAGGTTTGGCATTTTGGATACTTTTATTAATACCATAGTCGATCAATTTCACAATGATATTCGATTTCTTAAATTCGAATTTTGTTAAAGGAAAATAAAAACAAAAAACTTTGATTCTGGTATAGTTGAATGTTTTTAAAATATGGTGTTCGAATAGATTGACTATGTTATCATTAATAATACACTTTGATTTTTTTTAGTGTTTGTTCCTCCCTCCGTGCACACGGATGTACTTAATAGAAATGATATTTATCAAGTTTGTAACATTGAGTTTGCGATGCAAAATATATACGTACAAATGAAAATGCAACATAAATTTTGTATTCCGTAGATGTCTTTAGTAAAATACGAAAGAATAGTTTGGTTTGCACTTATCACATACTAGTGTGTAAAAGATTAACAAATTTTGTAGGCTCAAATATCAATTCTAATGCGGATATAAAGAAGAAAAAATAAATGAAGAGACCCAACACGGCCACTTCCATTTCCAAACATTAAATTGGCATATTCATTTTCTAATCAATATACGTTAGAACCAAGATTTATTATTAAGGTCAATTTTGCTATAACCCAACACCGCCACTTCCATTCCAAACCTTAAATTGACATATTCATTTTCTAATCAATATGTGAAACCAAGATATTTTATATTAAAGTCAATTTTGCTATTTATGATATGTTTAGCATGATTTGAGGAAATATTTGTTGAGTTATGATAGATTTTCATCGTGGCACACACTACGATTTAATCTGAATATCTCATTATTATAGGTGAGTTAATGCATATTTTGTTGTTCATCTTATCTTCCGGGAATTATACACAACATTGGTGTTCATATTTGTACGATATATGTTGATTATGATCCTATGAGGAGTTACGTTGTTGATGACCAGTCGATTTTGAAAGATAGATGCATATGTCTGGGGTTGAAGAGTTAAAGCGAATCAATTTCTTTTGATGTTTTCACCCTACTATCACTTCATCTGCAGCTCGATCCACCTGGGAGGCATTTCCTGGATTGGACATATACATGAATGTCGTAGACAATAGAATGTTCTTTGCAACGGAACTTAAATCACTCGAATCAGAGCTTGACACGCAAACATATCGCCAAATTATGGAAGATGTATCAGTGTTGTTACGTATCTAGTAGACTACTCTCCCGGATATAGCCACACTCCATTCCCTCACAGACCCTTTGTTAAGGTCTAAATGTCTTGGTAGGAGTTATGCTTTATGGGACACCTAGCTAACACCGCCGAATCTCAATCGGTACACGTCGTCCACTAGTAAAACCCAATTTAAGTAATCAAATTCTATTTCTAGTCGGTTAGACGGCATGTCCCATCGCCATTTTTTTGCACTAACATCTTAGAAAGTGATACACCTAAGCCGTAAATCAGCCCGCGGATCCTTATTCGGGTTCGTCCAATGGCCTCAACAGTGGGTAGAACCCCCGGCCGGTGGAGTCCGCATTTATATAAGACGGATCGAGGGCGCCGGGCATGATTGAACCCACCATATAGCCTTCGGATTGCCTTTCACGGCTCGGAGCGAAGCCAGGGGGCCAACCTACATGGCCCTCAGACCGCCAAGTCCGACACCGACCCGAGCCCACAATATCTGGTGAGCGAGCTACTACAAGAGGATGACAAGACGAGGACTTAGCAATGGTGTTGAGACACTCTTAATGTATAAGAAATATAGTAGCGCCTTTACTGGCACCAATTGGTTTTAGTCGAATGATAAGCGCTTGATCTTAACATGGTATGAGAGTCGGATGTCATGTGATCGAACCCTGGTTGGTACATTTAAAAACAAATGTGTGCAAGTGTTGGGACGGATTGTCCACACTTAAAGGGGGTGTTGGGACAAATGGCCAAGTGTATTGGGTCCACCATACTCCGAACGACCAAGCGACCGGCTAGTTTAATTAACGTCGAATTGTACTTAATTATGTCTCATTTTCATTAGCTTAACTCTAATTAGTAGCTCGCCTATATATATAAATGTTCCATATAATTTATATACAGGGTCAAAAAGAGAAAACACAGGCACCACCATACTCCGGACAGCCAAGCAGCCAGCTAGCTTAATTAACGTCGAATTGTACTTAATTATGTCTCATTTTCATTAGCTTAACCCTAATTAGTAGCTCGCCTATATATAGAGGTTCCATGTAATTTATATACAGGGTCAAAAAGAGAAAACACAGGCAAACTCTGCCAAATTCTCCACTCTTGCATTCTTTATTTCCGTCCACTGCAAATACCATATCACCGCCGTGCACCACTGACAAACACTCACTTTAATAGCCAGATATCCACCATAAACTACCGCTATTTACACTGTGATAACGTACCTTCGAGCAAGGTTATGAGACTGAAAGGAGAGGAGCTTTGGCCCGCATTGAATGCTGGTCCACTTGTTGAAGATAAAAGTACATCGAACCCATATGAAGTATTTCGAAATCATCAGAAGATTCGCTTATATTGAGCAGTTTTTGTAATCATGTGTCAATTGATCGATTTAACACATGAATTAAGAACAAGAGAATCAAACTCACAAAGTGCTTGAAATACAGATCGACCCGTAACTCTCGTTCTACCATAAAACATAGCACTCTAGCTAAACTTTACATATTCTTAACTTGACAATGATTCAACATTTCATGACTATAGAACCCGAGATACAGGTAATGGGTTCCATAGCTACACAAGCTAAAACAGAACTACAAATAAAAGAAATACCAAACAATTAATAAATAAAACACCTCAAAGACTGGAGCTTGCACTAACTTCAATGGAATCCACACACCAAGAAGATGAGAATTTCTTCAACCGAAGATTAATTAAAGACGAATACAAGCATCACTCTTAATTTGTTTAAGTCTACTTAATTTGTAATGCCCAAACATGTCTACAAGCATCACTCTTTGTTTAAGTCTTTTGAAGCAAGTGTCAGTAAATTGTGTACTACTTTGCGTGTATACATTCGATTTGAGTGATTCATAGTGCGTTGTAAATCTTATTCAAAGGCATACAACTCTCGTGAAAATGTCTGGTCCAAAATGTGCCATTAATGTGGATCACTTGAAGTTAGGTTGTGATATCACATCTAAGACTCTTGATCCGTTTTAACTCGTTTGCTTCAAAGATATGCTTCTAGCAGTCAAAAGACACGCTCACACTGTCCACATGTCACATCTTGATGGCTTGGTCAACATGTAATCCTGCAATGACCTACCAAATATACCAATCGTTAACCCGAACAAATTGACTTGGTTTAACCAAAAAGACAATCAATTCACTAGATGCATGAAAATTTAACAGTTGCAAATGCTCTGATATTAATATTCTTAATTGTTAGGGGATGTTTAATATTTCTAATATTAATTAAACAAAAATTTTGCTAGGAAATCAAAATAAATAGCTTGCAAACAGTGTGGTTGTTGGTTTTTGACAAACCGTGTATGATAGGAGTAGAGTAGAGGGTGTATGGGGATAGACTCGACATATATAATATAATATATAATATATATAATTGTGAAGGAAGCAAAGTCATGGGATCCTCGGTAGTCCCTCCGTAAGGTATGAAAAAAAAAGGACGATTTTAGATATCTCATTTACTGTAGGTTGCTTGACAACTTCCTTTATTTATTTATTTATTTTATTTTATTTTTTCCCACATCAAGAGAATTTTATGGCATGTATTAAGTTATTATATTTTTAAGGAGTGTATTTTGCGTGTATACTTAATCATAATTCCTAAAATACCGGCAAATTACACGGATGTTGTATTGTGCAGTACCCCCCGCCGAAAGCCTATTTTGCCTTTTATGATTTTATTTATGTACGATGATCACCGCAAAAAATAGTAATGAAAAAAGAAAAGAAAAGAAAAAGAGTTAATTATACATGATGATCAGAAAACTTAATTATATCTCATGATTTTTTATTGCACTTAGAATAGTATTGTCATAATGTATAACAGTGTGGTAATTATACTCTTTATGTTACCTTTCTTTTAGTTATGAACTACTTTCATTATGTCCCCATTGGATAATTTTATTTTTTTTAAATTTATTTATTCAATCTGTGTTTTAATTTATAATTATCATACAAGAATTTCAGGAATCATTGGAAGCAAAGTAAGAAACAACAATTTAACCTGCCTCCATGCCCTTAAGGATTGCGGGTTTTCAAAGCAGGTTTGGAAATCTCTTGTACCCAAGCAAGAATGGACCGACTTCTTCTCCCCGACAACCCTCCAAGAATGGCTTCTGGCTTTCTTGACTGTCAAAGGAAGTCATAAAAAGTGGTCATATCAGTTTAAAGATATGCTTTATAGTATTTGACACTGACGTAATTCGATCCACCACGGAACTCACGAATCTCATCCTCCCCTCTATGTGATGATTTCAAAGTCAGAGTCTCGCGTTCGAAATCTTATATTAGCTTGGAATTTAGATAATTTACATTAGGCTTGTATTTTTTGACTCTGTAATTTCGTGGATTTCCACTCGCTTGTCTAATAATAAAGAATCGTTTTTTTAAGGGAAAAAAAAAAAAGAAACAACAATTTACAAAAAAAAAAAAAAAAAAAAAAAAAAAAAAACGGATGAAAAATAGTTTGAGGCATGAAGGGAAAAAAAAATTGATTCAGGCCGGATTTTCAAAACCTTAGCTACATGCATGCTTATGAATTTAGGGCAATTGTGGTACAACTTTTGTCTTGTGTATCTAATAATTCTAAACACACCATTAATATTTTTTTTACATCGTTTTTTTTAACAGCAACAAATAAATTTATATTAAAGCCATTTATAACTAGCAAGATAAAAAGAAAAGAAGGAAGGTGATACAAGGAAACAAAAAGCATCGTCTACAATTGCCAAACAACTTAAAAAAAATAAGTAGTAGAAAAAGACCCTTCAAAAAAAAAAAAAAACAGAAGAACCAAAGACAATTCATCCAATTCGCATCAAGGTTGAAGCCCAATCCATAAAATGAAGTACGCATATCAAGCTAAAGTTTGTAACAACAAGCACCCGATGATCACCATTCCGAAATTATATCGATCCAAACTTAGAAAATCTTTATAGCGCAGCTTTAAGAGGACTTGTCTTCCATTCTTCCCATCTCATCTTCTTCATTTTTTTTTAATGAGATAACCACATGTATGATAGCGAATGAACCTCGAGAAAAATAGCTTCTGCATCCAAAACGAATGAAGACCACTTTGTTCCTAAAGAGCTAAATAGACCATGTTGTGACACCAATAATTGCCCTCCAAAGTTGAGCCACAAGCTTACTAGAATATATCATAGGCCTATATCTACATAACCATCAAAGGAAGAAGCGAGAGGGAACTGGATTTTACACCAGTTGAACACATGGCTCCAAATCAAGTATGAAACATCACAAGCGAATAGGAGGTGATTAACTGATTCCTCAAAATTATAACAAAGTGTGTTGGAAAAATTAGTTGTCTGATTTCGTTTATAGTAATCTGTTTTTATCGTTTATAGAAACTTTCCAAATAGAAAAAGCAACGTTGAACAACATAGATGAAGCAATTTTCTGAACTTGAATTTAACATTTATACACACAACAACACAACAATATGCACAGCAAATTGAACGATACAAAGCATAAATAAATACGAAAACTTATTGTTTAGATTGATGCGCATAGAACGCTTTCCTTAAGACTTTATTGCCCCGATTAAATGCCCACGGTTATGGCAAGAAGTCTCCCAAGATACAATAGTCTTTTCCTTGTTCTGGTTGCGGCACTTCTGTAATATTCCGATTCTCGGGGAAGGACAGACGTGTCATTTTGCGAGAACGAAATATTATGTTTATCTTTTTATGGAATTAAAGTTTATAATTGAATATATATATATATATATATATATATATATATATATTCTTCCTTGGGGCATGAATTGTAAATAAGGGGAGGTTTAATTTTATTTGGGAAATAACCTCCCCACTAATCAGAAAATTAATTATCAGAAAACTTAAACGCTCTAATTCTGAGTTTGAGATAAAAGGAAGAAGAAAAAGAGACTTCTTCAAATTCATTGCTCATTACTACTCCGTTTTCAGATTCATCTATAGCAGGAGCATCGTGAGAAGGCAATGATCGTTTTGATACTAAGATTTCCATATTTCATCAAGGTATGAAAATAGCCCTAATCTTGGATTCATCACGTTTTGATCATGTTTGGTTGAAGAAAGTTGTGTATTTCGTAGTTTTGAGTAGTTAGAAACCTTAATCCTAACTAGTTCTTGGAGTGGTTGTGGATTAAATAGGTTTTTGTTGGAGTTTGAGAAGTGCCTGCAAAGTGTCTGGAGTTTTTCTTGGAGTAGTGCTTTGATCAAGTAAGGAAATCTTCTCTATTGTGTTAGTTATGATTTGGTGAAGTTAGGGCCTTGTTTTGGGGTGTTTTGATGTTAAAATCATGCTTAAATGTTATCATGCAATTGCTTGATGATATGAGATGTTAAAGTAAAGATTTTCTATTTTTATGAGGTTTAGAATGATGTTAAACTTGGTTGGGTTTGAGTAGAAATCGATAGAGTGCAGAAAATTGATTTTTGTGCAGTCTGGACCATTTTGGCGCGCCCCAAACCTGTTCAAGAGAGTTCTGTGAGCTTTCTGGTGCATTTGGCGCACGCCAAGACTTTGGCGCCCCCCAGACCTGAACAGAGAGTTTAATGAAGTCTTTGAAGCGGTTTTGGCGCATGCTAAAGGTGTTGGCCCCCCCCCCCCCCCCCCCCCCACAACACTGTTTAAGTGTTATTTTGTGTGTTTTAAGCTACGAGATGAGTTCTAAATGTTACCCCTTGATCTAATAACACTAAATGAACATGAACAAGCCTTGATTAAGCTTCTGATGCGTTTAGTTCCGGCACCGAATGTACTCTTCCATATAGTTGAAGTTCAGGACCGTCGGAAGGGTATGAATGGCTTGTGCTTTGATGAATTAGTATTCATCAATGTCTGTGTACGTGTTTAGGGTGTTGTGTCTAGAGTCTAAGAGAGGGAGTAGAGTTATTAAGTGAGCTTTTACCTTGAAAACACCTAGGTGGCTAGTTAATGATTAATAATTTACGTAAGTGTGTAGTAAAAGACTAAACATCGTAACATTCTTGGTAAGGCACTTGTCTATATCGCGATGTGTGGGCGGTCAGATAAAGTGAATAACTCTATTCGCCTATAAACGGCTAAATGGTAGAGTGACTTCGCCGAACGTGTATACTATCGGGTCTTAACCCGTGGCTATTGGTGTGATCCACTAATAGGTTGCAAACGATACCTCGTGGCGGGTAGCACCACACGTAGTGCCTTTGAATGCCGGTGTAACAAACTTGAGTTAAGCTAGAAACGTTTAGTCACAACATGTTGATGAGCATGAAGTGAACCCTAGAATTGAGTCGGTCAAATAAATATAACATAATAACTATGTAAACCTTTCTTTGTGAAATCTAGTTAATGCAATAGCTTCTGTTTCTTGCTAAGTACCTTTGTACTTACCTCAAATGCATGTTTGTTGTGTTTGGGGTTGAGAAGATGAACATGTTGAACAAGAGTTTGACGAGGACTTTGAAGATGATCTTTGATGCTTCTAAAATACTATGTTTTTATCATATTTCTTTTTATTAGACTATGTTGCTTCCCCTTCAAGTTTTATGTTGTAATTTCATTTCAAGACATGTGACATTTTATGACATTTTCTTGTAAGACAATTGTTGTATTTCTTTCCTTTCTTTAAACATCGTATGGTTGTAAGATTTGAAGTTTGTGGTTGTAAGATATCTTTCTATCTTTAGTATGGTTGAGTTTCTATCCTTATCTTGTACAAAAAATACACCCGAGTCTTTTAGCTTCCGTAAATGCGAAACTCGATACGACGTAGTAGAGACTTACGTATAATATAGAATTTATTTTATATTATTCGTGCCGAACGTTCTATTTCCGGGTAAGGACTCGGTATTCGGGAACGGGGCGTTACAACTTCAATGCGAACAAGCGGCGAACTGATCCGGCCTTGAATATCTCTGACTATGCAAAACGAGTTTTTGCAGAAATGTTTGTTTGCCTTATTCAGAAGTTAAGAATGCAGAAAATTGTTTGTGCAGATTTTCTAGAAGTATGCAAATGAATTTTTTGTCTAAGTTTTCATTCAGAACAATGGGATTATATAGGCATTCCGACAACCTTTGGTAGAGGAAGCAACTGTTCAGGAGTGGAAGTTACTAGTTGGAAATAACCGAATTTTGAACGGATGTCATTCTGTTCATAAGCATAATTCGAACAGATGCATTGATTCAACAAGTTCGATCTGAACTGATGTCTGCTTCGGCTCACACATATCACTCTACCTTTAGGCATTAATTTCTCATTCACCCCAATATCGGAATCAAGTGATTTAAAAGCCTAACATCAACTACTATCTTAGTAGTTTCCAAAACCATTTTTAGCTCCCTGAAATTCATTCCACAACTCATTCAAATCCGGGCCTGAAGTTGACTGTTCGTCACTTACACTTAAACCCATTTCAGGGCTAAAATACCATAAAGTTCCAACAAAGTGGACACACATCATCCTGTAAAACGACCTCTCTTTAGGCAAGATTTAGCTTTGTAGGAATTCGTTTGAGACCCACTTTCCACATGTAGATATTGACTTTCGACGGAAGCAATGAATTCCAATCAATTGTAAAGTCTGAATCCGAAAAAGTATCATTGAAAATACCCAATTCCAACAATTTTCTGAGGCAAACTGATGAGAAGATATCATTATGACCGAGCTTCCATGATGTTTTGTCAGAGGTACTACAATCAAATGAATATCGGGGATAAAAGACTCCAACCTCACCAGAACTACATCGTTGATGCATGAACTGACTTACTAGACACACAACATATGCCTTGTCTAATATGAGATAAGTATATAAGTTTTCCAACAATTCTCTGATACCTTCTGATCCAAGGAACGCATAGCTTGTTCGTTTAATCTAGGATGCAATCTCACCGGCCGAGTATCAGATCAATTGTAGTATAGAATGACAGCAAGATTGTATCGAGCGATGATGCCGATTAAGTACCGAAATCACTAGCTAGCTCGTTTGGTTTAGGTAAACCAAAAGGAAAAGAGGTTTAACCTAAGAGTGAATCATGGTGTCACTACACAGCTCACTATCAAATTACACTTAAAAAAAATAAAAAGAGGCTAGCCAAGACAATGATCAAAATAATAAAGTATTATTGTGGTCTCGTGATAGTTTATATTGGTACAACTCCTAATCTAGCCGGATCACTATTCGTGACAATGCTATCGACCTCTCTCACCAGTCCGGACATCTTACCGAATTTGAATGTCTTGGTAGGTTGAAGCTTTATGAGTTTCCTACTCCAAGTGGATCTCACACCCGTTGTGGATACCCTTTTGAACAAAAACACGATCCTAATTCTACTCGGTTATACCGGTGCTCCCACCGTCCATTTTCCCACAGTCCCCCTCAGTTTGATAACATATTAGGTTCGTGTGTGTGTGTGTGTGTGTTCATATAATGGTTAATTACTCCACTTCAAGGATTAAGTATAAGTGGGACAAAATAAACCGATAAGTGTAATAAGTGAATTGATCTAGTCATTCTTACTAACCACAACTTCTACAATATCACTTATCACATTCTTGGTTGAGGTTTCTACTTCTTCATCTTCATATTCCCCAAATAGGTTTCGCACAAACGAAGAAGATAAAGAATATGGGTTTTGATCTAAATAGACTAACAAAAATAAAAATATAAGCTAAATAAGAGATTACAAAGCGTAAACACATTTCTTTGACTTCATCTTCTCCAAAGTATAGTTTGTCAAGTTACACTCATAGAGCAAAGTTAAACCTCAGAGTGAATATATCTCCATGAGATTTGAACTATCTAGCTAATATACACGTTAATATACATCATATTTATGTAAGAGGGACTTCTCCGAAGGTTCTCTAATGGTGTGTGGAAGCATGTACGATGAGGCTAGGGTTTGGAGAAGGGGGAGATGGTGTTTTGCAGCTGAAAATCCTTCTTATATGGTAAATTTGTGCATCTGGTGGCTGCCGCATCTTGGCGGCAAACTGCATGAACTGATAGCAATTCTCTATCCAGACGTGGTGGGCATTAAGGCTTTTATGGTAACTATCTGAACTTTTATCTACATTACAGAAAACCCCTCAACGCATAAAATAAATAAGAAAGGCGACAAAGGATCCCCTTCACGAATCCCACGGCTAGATTGTATAATAGGTGAAGGGTGACCATTTATAAGTATCTGAAAGGTCGTGGAAGAAACGCAAGCCATCACCACGTCAATAATAGAAAGGGGAAATACATAAATACATCTTCCTCACAACCTTGCCGCCATTGCACCACCCTCAACCTCCATCGTCAACCACAATCCTGCCTCTTTTTAAAAAAAAAAAAAAAAAAAATTATAAAAAATAAAAACCGCCAATATTTTCCGCAGTTTCCTGGTGAAAATTCGCTGGGTGGTATAAAGTGATCATTGGAGAAGCACTCCCCATTGTTTTCGAAATCACACAGAGCTTTCTTAATGACATTTTCGATGGAGATTCTAAATACAATAAGCTGTCAAAGGCGGTATAAATGATTGTCCTGCGCTTTTACCATGTTTTTCTAGTGGTAAAAAAAAAAATTACAGAAAAGCAAGTGGCATTCTCTACCTACATGAAGAATGTGAAACACAGATCATCCCCAGAAGGTATTCAGTGCAATTTAATGGGTTTATATTATATAGGTTCAAAAACCTGCCCAACGACATTACTTTATCCGTTCCCAATATCATCGCCACATCTGCAGTTTTTTTTTTTCCAGGCAACATCTACAGTCGTTTAAACAAGCAAAGATTTTACTACTGCATTAAGGGTGAAAATGGCGTGAATAAACCATTTTTACTGGCTCTTCTGCGCTCTATCCAGCGCATCAAATACACTTTGTGAAGTTACTTCCTCCACAATTACAACCTTGTCCCTTGATTTGCTACCCGAACCAATAGATACTTGCCTTCTTTTGACACCGATTACCTGTTTATAAAGAATAAAAAACAAATCGAGTACTTAGATGAACTGAACTTTCCTTTCCGAAAGTGATTGTCAATCAACTAGACAACAAATAGAAAACTGTATCAAAGGAATTAAGAATACTTCATAGACATTGGAGGACAAAATTCGAAAACTTCATGCTCTTTTTATGAAGCATTCTTCATTGTAAGAATACCAAATAAGACTTGTTCCTTGAATAGAAAAACAGAGAGCACAGAGCTCTGTCTTAAAAAAAATGTTAACTTAATTATTACCTAGTTATGACTTCAAAATATGGAGATAATCGAATACCATTTATTTGGGGTTTCAGTCACCTAGTGAATGGATTTAACCAGAGACGCTTTTCTCTAGAATGGAGTTTCGAAGAACATAAATAAAGGGCAAAAACTATAGAGTTTTGACAAAAGTACAGCCAATCCCCTGAGGCATGATGTAGAAAGAGAGGAAGTCTTTAACATAATCTTTAGCAGCAATACAAATCAAGGCATTTACGAAATGGTTAAATGTAAAAAATTGAACATCTCACAAAACAGCTACAGTCTTTTTATTCAAGTACTTGTTATCCCTTTTCTTCCTCAATTCCTTCTGTTTCTAGTTCATGTGCACCTTTTCCAAGGATCTACACAAATATAAAATGTAATGCAATGCCAAGCCCGAGTGTCTAGTACTAGAAGTAGCAAGTAGAACATGATTTCGAATTACAATTCCCAGCCAAACATGCTAATGTGTTCATCCGCTATCTTGGGACAGGCAAGCCAGATAGACGAGGACAAGAAAATCCCAAATCATTTCAATCCAAGAAATGGAAGAACAAGATGATTGTCATCTTGAACAACACAGACGGCTTTCACTTAGCCTAAGTAATATAATGACGTTGGAGTCATATGAGGAAATGAAATGCATGGTGAGGATACCTCTGGACCACATTCAAAAGCATCTAGTATTCGAACTATCTAATTAAGTCCTCGTAATTACATCTACATCTCATCAATGCTATCTGGAGAGTTTCTATTAAGATTCAAGCCACTTCAGCCGATTTAATCAACTACTCTGGACAGCACATCACTTTCAAAATATAACGAGATGAAAGAGTTTACAGAATCCAAAAGACACCCATCTGCTAACCTACGAAAACATTTTTTCCTTGAAACACATGCCTTTATAATTCAAAATATTATGTAAACACATCCCAACAAAGAAAATAAAACAAAATTTTGATTTAAGCAACAATAATAACAGCAGCAGCAACAACATAATATAAGGGTTGGACCCCATCACTCCGTCCCAACGATTGGTGAATGATATAAATCGAATGTTAAGTGCATCCCTCAATGGTTCAGTATACTCACACTACCTTTAAACCTCTCTTTTTTTTGCGTCGCTCCGCCTCCATACATAATTCGAAACCCCAAACTCCAGTACCTTTAAACCTCTTTTTTTGTTGCTCTATACATGATTCAAAAACCCATACTCCAGTACCTTTAAAACTCTTTTTTTGTTCTAGTTAGCTCTAGTTAGCCTAAACTGTCACCACGACTCTTTACCGATTGAGTAATGCCCTTGGGACCACAACAAATAATAAAAAACCAAAATTAAGATTTCAGACTTTCTGACATATTGTTTATAGAAGAGATATTTAAAATTAAAAAAAAAAATCAGAAAAACATACGGAGCTATTGTTTATAGAAGAGATATTTAAAATTAAAAAAAAAAAATCAGAAAAACATACGGAGCTATAAAAAGAGAACAACATACGGAGCTGATGTAATCGAGAAGTGCAGCATTAGCTTCACCGTCTTTTGCTGGTGCATCAATTTGGACTCCTAATGCTACGTCGCTTATATCTGCTTTATTTGTTTTCATCAATTAAGGTCCGATTCTCAACAACAACAAAAATAAAAAAAAATAAAAAAAAGATGGCGGCAAATAATTGAAATAAAGGATGTCCTGACATACCTGTGATGGCGGCAAGCTTGGAGCCAGGCTTGGCGTGAATGGTGATGGCGACGGAGGAGGGCGGAACGGGTCGAATGCAAGCTGGCAAATCTTGCGACGAGGATGTGGCAGTCGACTCTCCCGAGTTGTTTCCGTTCTTTTTCCCCTTTTTGCCCATTTTCCCACTCCGACTATACAGTAAAAACCGGGTTGATCCGTGGATGTTTTTGTGCCCAAGTACGATTTTCCTTTATTATTTTCTTTGGATATTTGTTTATAAGGGCTTAATTAGTTTAAGACAATAGGACACATTTAAATCTTATTTGTTTATAAGAACACATTTCATTTGTTTTTCCATTATTACCTATTACATCATTTAACTGATTTAACATATCTTTATGATTTTTGTGAATAGTAACGATGAAGCGGTGAGTGTTGATAGTCCGTCTCCGGTGGCTCATCACCATAGCCATCCTCCAATACTTTCTCCTCTCCGCCTTCTTCTCCCACCGACCGCCGCCGCCGTCCACCCACCCACTCCGGCAGCCGCAGCAGCAATGCAAAAGTGGCAAGGTCTTCGTGTACGATCTTCCACCAATGTTCAACACAGAGTTATTGGAGATTTGGAATCTACTCGATCCTTGGGGTACTAAATGTGATGGAGTTGCTAATAATGGTTTTGGGCTTAAAGCCACCGGTCTTGAAATGGCGGTTCCGAAGAATCTATTGCCGGATTGGTATTGGACTGATATGTATATCGCAGAAGTGATTTATCACAATAGAATGCTTAATTACACTTGCAGAACAAAGAATCCGTAGAAGAAGGACTGGTTTTTATATACCCTTTTATGCGGGGCTTTTTGTGGGAAGATATTTATATAATCATACGGCTAAAGAACGTGATCGAGATGCGTAAATTGTTCTTGATTGGTTAAAAAATCAATCTTCATGGAAGAAACGAAACGGGTCGGATCATTTTGTGGTGATAGGAAGATTGACTTGGACTTTTCGAAGATTGACCGAGAATGATTCTGATTGGGGATCCAAATTTTTATTGATGCCATTGATGAAAAACGTGTTGAAGCTTTCAGTTGAAATTTTTTTTGCAGATGAATTAGAGATTAGTATTCCTTACCCAACCTCATTTCATCCACGATCAAGTTCAGGTAGTACTATATACATAGTATAATCACAAACCACAAAGTCTCAACATTTTAAACCTTGGTCCTGGAAAAGGTCAACAATGCAAGATTGGGAATCAAATCACTTTAGGGGCAAATTTATTGGGTTTAAGTGAAGGTTTGATTTTTGTTGAAAAATCCGGTATTGACAAGTCGAAGTTCGTGGAGGCGGTGAAAGGCGGTGCAATTGGATCCATGGTTATTTATTTGGAGAGACGATGATTAATAGGGACCTTAATCCAGGTGGATTTGCAGAGTATATGGTGAAAGATTTAGGGATGGGATTAGATGGTGGTGGGAAGATAAAGACAGTGATATTATGGTGTTGCCTGGTGCTGTTGCCTGGTGCTGCATTGTCTAAACAGTTGTTTGTATCAATGGTGGCTAATGGAAATGGTAAACTTGGTAGCCAAGGGCTTATTACTGGTATAGAGAATATGAACAATACCAAATAAAACAAAATCTACTTTATCATTACCGCCTCGAGCTTCTAGCCAGGGCCCGTTATCTCGTTGTTATTCAGAGTCAGTTTCGTTTATAGGGTGTAATGATAAGGTGTTTGTAAGGTTTTCTGGTAATGTTATAAGGGACAGTTGCTATTGTTGTATGGAATATGGTGTTTGGCAAACTCTGAAGAAAGACCAAATCACTAGAAAATCTGTCTTCCATACAGTTGATACTGAGTCTTTTAGCTGCTGTAGTAAGGGTGATACTTCATATTGTTGTTGTATCTTTGCTACATCTTTTTTAATTATGTAAAAGCCAAATTATGAAGATTTGGTGTTGTGATTGTACAAATACTGTTTGTGTCAATAAAAGATCGTTAGTTAGAAATCTTCAAGACTATATGAATTTCATGTGTACTTGAGAGCATATAAATCTGGTGACAATGGGTTAAAAGAATCAATTGATAATAAACTTTGTGTTAGAGACTACTGCCATCTTCAGTTGTAAATAAAGTGGAAAACATATATGGAAGATTGTGCCAAAACACACCATAGACCATTTCGTTATGGTGTAATCTATTGATTAATACGAGTCTTATTCATTGATGAATTGTTACAAATGTTGATGTCACTAAATATTTGATTGCCGATGTTATTGGATAAATTGTTGATGTTACACATATATGATTGTCGATGTCAATGCATCGCGGTGTCACTTCATCGAGGCGTCTCTGCATCAGGGGTGTCACTTCATTGAGGCGTCTCTGCATCAGGGGTGTCACTGCACCGCGGTGTCTCTGCATCGGGGGTGGTCACTGCTCCGTGTTGTCTCTACATCGGGGGTGGTCACTGCATCGGGGGGTGGTCACTGCATTGAGGTGTCTCTACATCGCTGTGTCACTTCATCGCGGTGTCTCTGCATTACGCTGTCACTTCATCGGTGTCACTTCATTGCGGTGTCTCTGCATCGGGGGTGGTCATTACATCGCGGTGTCTCTGCATCGAGGGTGGTCATTACATCGCGGTGCCATTTCATCGCGGTGTCTCTGCATCACGGTGTCTCTTCATCGCGGTGTCTCTGCATAAATTGGTGATGTCACACATATATGATTACCGATGTCACTGCATAAAATGTTGATGTCATTGCATATTTGATTGCCGATGTCACGCATATATGATTGCTAATGTCACTGTATAAAATGTTGATATCACGGGTCTCTTTTGCTTTTGCTTAAAAGGATGCTTGAGTTTTTTGATTTTATGAAGAAAATTTTGATTTTTCAGAAATAAGGTTGTATGCGCAAAAAATCAAATGTCACTGCATCGGGATGGTCACTGCATCGCGATTGTTAGTGCATCGCGGTGTCTCTGCATCGCGGCGTCTATGCATCATGGTGTCTCTGCACCGCGGTGTCTCTACAATTGGGGTGGTGGTCACTGCATCGCGGTGGTGAATGCATCGCGGCGTCTCTGCATCGCGATGTCACTTCATCGCGGTGTCTCTGCATCGGGGGTGTCTCTACATCGGGGGTGGTCACTTCATCGCGGTGTCTCTGCATCGGGGGTGGTCACTTCATCGCGGTGTCTCTGCAATGCGGTGTCACTTCATCGCGGTGTCTCTGCATCGCGGTGTCTCTGCATCGGGGGTGGTCATTGCATCACGGTGTCTCTGCATTGGGGGTGGTCACTGCATCACGGTTGTCAGTACATCGCGGTGTCACTTCATCGAGGTGTCTCTGCATCGCGGCGTCTCTGCATCGCCGTGTCACTTCATCGCCGTGTCTCTTCATCTCGGTGTCTCTGCAATACGGTGTCATTTCATCGCGGTAGTCAATGTATCGCGGTGTCTCTGCATCGCGGTGGTCAATGCGGTGTCTCTGCATCGCGGTGTCACTTCATCGAGGTGTCTCTGCATCGCGGCGTCTCTGCATCGCCGTGTCTCTTCATCTCGGTGTCTCTGCAATACGGTGTCATTTCATCGTAGTGGTCAATGCATCGCGGTGGTCAATGCGGTGTCTCTGCATCGCGGTGTCACTTCATCGCGATGTCACTTCATCACGATGTCTCTGCATCGCGGTGTCTTTACATCGTCAAATGTCAGAATATCGTGATGCCTCGTAAAATGTCATACGATCCCGATGTCTCTGCAATGCGGTGTCACTTAATCGCGGTGTCTTTGCGTCGCGGTGTCAATTTATCTCGGTGTCTCTACATCGAGGTGGTCATTGCATCGGGGTGGTCAATGCAGTCGTCACCAGAAAGAAAAAGAAAAAAAAAAAAAAAAAAAAAAAAAAAAAAAAACACGTTTCAGCGCCCAGAAAAAGGAAAAAAAAAAAAAAAACATTCAGGTTGCAACCTCCAGGAAAAAATAATTAAATAGTACAACAATAGCTTGTTTTTCATAAAATAAATAATAATAAAAAAAAAAAAACACACACATTCAGCCTCAGGTACGCGTCTCTTTCCCTTTTTTTTTTTAATTTTTTTTTCTTCATTAAGGGTATTTGAGTCTATCTATCTTATTTGTGTCCTTATAACCAAATAAGATTCCTTAGTGTCCTATTTGCTTAATTAAGTCTATTATGTCCTTTTGAACCCTTACCCCTATTTTCTTTTCTTAATTAAACAATTTCTTTCTTTTATTTTATTTTATTTTTTTATTTTGTGTTATAAGGAATAAACAATCTCTTTTTCTATAAAGTATTTTCGTGTTTTAAAACTATTATGACATGTTTGCTACGCAAGAATAATCATTCTATTACAATGCTTGTGTGTGATTATAAGGTAATTGAATATAATGAAATTTTATTCTCATGAAATGAAAAATGATCATTTTCATTACCTCTAAAATTAGATATAATTGAATAAAAATAGACAAACCGTATAGTAATGTGAGGTTGGGTGGTTGGTGAAGTCGGGTGGTGTGAAGTTGGGTAGGTGGTGGGGTAAAAATGGTATGGTAGAAGAGGTGTTGGATATGGTAGGGTAGGATGAGTGTTGTGTAGGGTAGGAAAAGGTGATGTGAGATAGGGTAGGAGTGTGAAGAGGTAGGTTGGGGGTAGGTGTGGTAATATAGGGTGAGGCGAGGTGGTGGATGATAGAGTAAGATGAATGGGGTGGGGTGAGGTGGGTTTGGTTAGGTAGAGTATGGTTGGGTAAGATGGTAAGGTAAAATGGGGTAGGGTAGGGTGAGGTAGGGTTGGTAGGTGGGTGGTAGGGTAGGTTGAGGTGGTGACATAGGGTAGGGTGGGTAACGAGGTAGGGTGCGATAGGGTGATTAGTAAGGTGAGTAGTAGGTGAAGATGGGTGGGTAGAGTATGGTAGAGTGGTATGGTGGGGTGTAGTGTGATAAAGTGGGTGGTGGGGTAGGGCTACCCCACCCCATCCTACCTAACCCTACCATTTCCACCCTATCCTACCTTATGCACCGAACCCTACCCTACCCCACCACACCCTACACATGCTTAATCCACTACAATACCCTACTCATCACTCCACGTATTACCAATTATTTAATTTTTACATTCCAAACGCAGTAATGAAATTAGTTTATTCAATTTCATTCATATGATTTTATTTTTCTATTTTATTAATGCATAACAAACGTGACATTAAATATAAAACGTAAAGATACAAGGGAAGAGAGAGAGAGAAAATAGAAAGACAAAAAGATGAAGGAGAAAAAACAGTAGGAAAAGTTTGAGATTCATTTGAGCATTCTAGACATAGATAAAAGTTGAGTTTTATAAGGACAAAATTATTCTTTAGTGCCCAAAATAACTCTGTTTAAAAAATATATATATATCCCGCCATTGAATCTCAGTTCCCTTTTCCTTCTGCCAAAGCCCTAGTATCCATTGCCACCCATAATAAACTCTCGCTGGCACGTAAAGGATATGTCACAAATCTGCTTTCCGCTACAATCTTCGGTTTCATTGTAACGCCAATCTTCTATTTTAAGTAACTAGCGACAGAATTTATGTATTCATATTAAATAGGATGCAAATCATGGTATTTAAACGTCAATTTTGTCAACAATTCATCAAAATGTAAGGAAGTTTGGGCGGGAGATTAGAGCTTGAATGGAACCTTCATATTGAATGTGTTCACTGCTACATTAAGCTACAACTAAATTTCAAGAACACACAGATTGGACCTGCAATTAGATGGAAACTTTATAAGGTTTGAGCTATATATTGGTTGACATTGTGACATCATTATACAACTGCAAATCAGTGATAAATGGAGCTGTAAATTGATGGGAACAAAAGCTGGTTTTGGAACGATTTTTCAGCGCCCTAGATGTGCAATTTCACTTAAGTGCAGTAACACTGCATACACAATAACAACTAATTTGGTTATATAAAATGTCGAGGAAGATGTGGCGACACATGATTTGTGCTTCAAAGGTGTAATAGAAGGTGATGTGACAATTGATTTAATCTTCATAAAATGTAAATAAAGCTGCTATAACACTTGATTTGATCTTTATAAAGTGTGAATGAAGATGTAGTGACATATGATTTGGTATTCAAATTCATCTTCATATGCCACTGCATCTTCATCTTCTCTGTTATTGCATTTTCAACATCATTGTTATTGCATCTTCTGTTACTGCATTTTCTGATTTGGTCTTCATAAAGTGTCAATGAAGATGTCGTGACAATTGATTTGATATTTATAAAGTGTGAATGAAAATGTAATGACATATGATTTGGTATTCAAGTGCATCTTCACATGTCACTGGATCTTTAACTTCACTGTTACTGCATCTTCTATTATCGCGGCTTCAACTTCATTGTTACTACATCTTCTCATTTAGTCTTCATAAACTATCGTCAATGAATATTCAGTGAGACTTGATTTGGTTTTATAAAGTCTGAATGAAGATGTAGTGACATATGATTTTGTCTACAAGTTTTTGATCGCTCAAAAATCACTACTACCAAGCCGACTAGGTCTTCCGTAGTATAGCTCAATCAAGGACAATGTCGATCCTCATGAGACTCGACACAATCAAGAATACCAAGTAAAATTAAGATTAAGAACGAGTAGTGGTCGTGGACCAAATAAAATTCAAGAAAAAAAGGAAAATATGAAAATCAACAAACTAACCATTTTTTATTAGTTTTCTTTGAGATATCAATCTTAGCTATGAGCTGTTAAACTTCCCCCAATTATGAATTGATCTTCCCCGTTTATAATTTATTAACTCTAATTATGATCAGCTATAAGTGCGATCCTCTAATTTAGCTATATTTCCTTGCAAGACTGTAAGATCGGAAGCTTTGAGTCAGAAGAAGAAATAATATTGTTATTTCATTAATAGAAAAGCTTAAGTTACAAGAAGAGGAGTTGTTTGTTTATATACACACAAACAGTCCAAAAGCAGAAAAGCAACTAGCCGTTGGGCTGTCATGTCCAACGGCTAGTAGGACTTTCAGTCCATTATTCTAACCCGATAGAAACAAAGATCTTGAGGAATTAATTAGCTAACATAATTAACTTAATTAAGACCACTAAACACACCTAAGGAGGAGCATTAGATTTAACATATTCTAGCACTCCTCCTCAAGCTGGTTGGTGTATGTCAAACATTCCCAGCTTGCCAACATTATCTTGAAACATCTTTCCAAAAAGCCCTTTAGTAAGCAGACCTGCAACTTGATTTTGAGAGGTCACGAACTGAGTGCAGATAAGACCACTCTCCAGCTTTTCTTTGATGAAGTGTCTATCAACTTCAATGTGCTTAGTTCTGTCATGTTGCACAGGGTTGTGAGCTATTTCGATGGCAGATTTGTTGTCACTTAACAATTTCATTGGAGAGATCCATTGAACCTGTAGGTCATTTAGGATTATTTTGAGCCATAAGAGTTCACATATTTCTATTGCCATAGATTTGAACTCTGCTTCTGCACTTGAAAGTGAGACAACGGATTGTTTTTTTACTTCTCCAGATCATAAGATTTCCAGCTAAGAATAGGCAGTGACCTGAAGTAGATCTTCTATCATCAATAGAGCTTGCATAATCAGAGTATGTGTAAGCCTTGAGCTCTATTTTTCCTTCCTTCTTGAACAAGATTCGATTACCTGGACATCCCTTCAGATATTCTAGTATCCTTTCAGCTGCCTTTTGATGACAAACCTTTGGATTTTGCATGAACCTGCTGACCATGTTGACAGCAAGGGCAATATCTGGCCTTGTGTGTGCCAGATATATGAGTTTTCCCATAAGCCTTTGATAGGCATATCTGTCAACAGATTCATCTTCTGGTGACTCATTTAACCCATGATTATTTTCCACAGGAGTGCTGGCTGGTTTGCATTCCAGCTTCCAAGTCTCATATAGGAGATCAAGAACATACTTCTGTTGTGATATGAATATCCCCTGACTTGAGAGAGCAACATCAATACCTAGGAAGTATTTGAGTCTTCCTAGGTTCTTAATATCAAATTCTCTTGCCATAGAAGCTTTGAGATGTTCATTGGTGATCACATCATCCCCTGTGACAATAATGTCATCAACATAAACAAGAAGTATAGACTTCTTCCCTATTTTTGATATCTTAACAAACAGTGTGTGGTCTCCTTGGCTCTGTCTATACCCCTTCTGTATCATAAATTGAGCAAACCTCCCAAACCAGGCCCTTGGTGACTGCTTCAGACCATATAGGGCTCTGTGCAAGCTTGTGCAGCTTGCACACCTTGCCTTCTGAGTTTTTGAACCCTAGAGGAACATCCATGTAAATGACCTCTTCAGCTTGCCTTGTAAAAAGGCATTCTTGACATCAAATTGCTTTGTCAGGACCAGTCTAGGTTCACAGCCAGGGAAAGTTAAATTCTGACAGTATTCATTTTTGCCATTGGGGCAAAAGTTTCAAAGTAGTCTAGGCCATGGGTTTGAGTATACCCCTTTGCCACAAGTCTAGCATTGTGTCTTTCAATTGTTCCATAAGATTTGTATTTGGTGGTAAACACCCATTTGCACCCCACAGTTTTCTCCCCCTTAGGCAGATCAACTAGGGTCCAAGTTTTGTTTCTTTCCACAGCTTTCATCTCTTCTTTCATGGCACTTGCCCATTTTTCATCAGCAAGTGACTCATTAGAATCCTTGGGAATTCCTTCATTGTGAAGAATTTTCTATGATTTTTCGAACACTTCTTGTAAGACAATAAGGTTCTCATAGGATGTTTGGTGTATTCCCTTTTCTTTTTTCTAAGAGCAATAGAAAGTTCATTCAAAGCAGTGTTGCTATATGTATCAAGTTCATCAGAACTTCCAGGATTGTATTCATCAAGTGTGGACACTGATTCACTACTATTTTCAGTAGTCTACTCAAGATCATGACTTTCTTGAGGTACATCAGTATCCTCTTCATTAGGCCCTTTTTGAGTAGTCTTAGTACCCTTTTTCATTCTAGTGTACACAATGGGAGTTTTTTCCTTCTGCACAGATGGTTGGTCCCCTTCAAGATTCCCATAATCATCATTATTAGTTTCTACTTCATGATTCATTTCAGGATTTCCAGAATCAGTGTTGTTTCTGAAGGACCCTGAGTGTCAAAACTTCTCAGATCCACAAGAAACTCAGTATTAGTATTAAGATTCTGGAGAACAGGCTCCCCCTGAATCTTGAAGTAAGATACTTCCTCATGGAAAGTTACATCTTTAGAGATGAACACTTTCCTAGATATAGGATGATAGCATTTGTGACCCTTTTGGGTGTTAGAGTATCCTATGAACACACATCTTTGTGCTCTAGGATCCAGCTTTCCTCTATTTGGTTGATGAATGTGAACAAATACTTCACAACCAAACACTTTTGGTGGTAGATGTTCATGTTGGGGCATCCTTGGAAACCCTAGGTGTAACATTGCAAGAGGTGTCCTATTATCAAGAACTTTAGTAGGGAGTCTATTTATCAAATGTGCTCCTGTTAGCACAGCTTCTCCCCAATAGTTCTTAGGAACATAAATCTGAAACATTATAGCCCTAGACATTTCCATGAGATGTCTGTTTTTTCTCTCTGCCAGTCCATTCTGTTGAGGAGTGCAGGGACATGAAGCCTCATGTATTATACCCTTCTCCACAAAGAATGGATCAAGGAGCTGATTGAAGTATTCTCTGGCATTGTCTGATCTCATCCTTTTGAACTTGGTGTCAAACTGGGTCAGAATTTGATTATAGAATCTGGGAAACACAGTTAACAAGTCAGATTTTTGTTTCATTAAGTAAATCCAAGTGACTCTAGTGCAATCATCAATAAATGAAACAAACCAGAAAGAGCCATTTATATTATGAATAGGAGCAGGCCCCCAAATATCACTATGAATAATGGTGAAAGGGTCTTTGCATATAATGTTTTGAACTGGAAAAGAAGCTCTTTTATGTTTAGCCAGTTCACAAACATTACAACAAAGCTTAACACAATCATGATATGTGAACATATTAGGAAGCATTTGCTTTATTATACTAAAAGGAGGTCGTCCTAATCTATAATGATACATCCACAACTTGTCTAGATTAGCCTTAGATACAAAAATAGAACCAGACTTGTCTTTCTTTAACTCTTGGCCTTCCCAGTAGTATAGACCCTCTTTAGCCTTAGCAACCCCAATCTTCTCCTTCCTTAGTTGGTCCTGAGTCAAACACATGTCAGAAGAGAAAACAACAAGGCATTTGGAGTCTCTAGTTAACTTCTGAAAAGAAATCAGATTACTAGACAAGTTAGGAACATGTAACACATCTCTTAGAGTAATATTTTCACAGAGATTGACATCTCATATCCCAGTCACTTGGATAGGAGAGCCATCAGCCACAATAATTGATTTGTACTGAGTACAGGGTTTGTAAGACATCAGTTGCTCTTTGGAGAAAGCCATATGATCTGTAGCACCAGAATCAATGACCCATAAGTGGGAACCCCCATTTACCATATTAGTTTTAGAAATACCTGAAAAAGCTAAGGAGGTTGATGAGTTGTCCAAAGACTCAATGAACTTCCTTAGTTTCTCTATTTCTGATGATCCAAGGTTGGGATATTGATTCTGATCTACAGCTCTATGGACAGACTCCCCAACTTTCTGATTTGCCTCATGTCCTGCTGCAGTGTTAGCAGCCTTTTTATTATGTTTCTCACTTCCTGGTTTCCCAAGAAGTTTCCAGCAGTTTTCCCTAGTATGCCTGCTGTTGGGGAGATTTTGCATTATTAAAACAAAAGAAAAATTTATAAAACCTATACTACCATGCAAAACTACCTCCTAACCGGCCGAATACCGGGTAGTTGCTAGTAAAGTTGGATAAGTACGGGTATCGATCCTCAGGGAAAAGGGATGTTGAATCTAATCTTATTAATCCTTAAATTGTTACTTATTCAAAACGGAACCGAAAACGAAAAACGAAAAGTAACCGGACAGAGGATTGTTAATCCAAAGCCGGGAAGGATAAAAGCGATAAAAACTAAATCTAAACTACTAACTATAAAAGGAAATAAACAAGAAGATGAACATGGAGATTAACAATGAACAAACAAAATCATCCAATCCTTCAAACCCTCTATCTCTATCTAAGGTTATCTTGTGATGATTAACTAAAGATGTGGTTCACCTAATCAAAAGTATGAATCCTACTTCCGTAGATAATTCGTCTATCAATCAAAACAAGGTGTAAGATTTATTCAAATCTAGCAACCTAGATAATCAACCTATCAACTTCCGTTATGTCAAGGTTAAAAATCCAATCTTTCCTATGGTGATCTAAGTCTAACATGACTTCCATCAAAATCAAACATCGATAAGCAACCATCTTCCGATATACGTTGCATAACAAATAATCGCATAGGAAAAGATACAACTTTGAGATAAAATCATAAAACAAACTTAAATAAAAGTAGATAAAACCCGAAGAAGAAGATTCAAATCGTTTGAACAATTGCGCCCCAAGCATTAAGCTTCGAAAAAGACAAAATAAAACGGCGGAAAAGAAACACCCTCGGCCGGCCAAGCACCAAGGCTCGGCCGGCCGAGGTGACTTGCTCTCGAATTTAGGGTTTTCTAAAGTAATGTGTGGTAAAAGTTATGATCCTAGGGTTTACATAATGCGGCTATTTATAGATAAAGTAAGTCGGTTCTGCTCGTAGTCGGTCGTGGACGCCCGTTCGAAGGTCGGACGCTCGTCCGTTTGTTCCGGACGCCGGGCCGAACGCCGGTCCGAGTGGCGTCTCGAACTCTCTCGTATTAAATTTTCCTTACGGACGCCCGTTCACTTTTATGGACGCCCGTCCACTCCTGGACGGGACATGGACGCTCGTCCGGTATGTCTGGACTAGATATCATCATCTTTATCTCATTCTTCTCATCTCTTCTTCATATAACTCTTCCTTATCTCTTGTATGTCATAATAAATCCAACTTGTATCATCTTTTGATCCCCTTTTCAGCTCGAAATATGCACATCTACAAACATCAAAACCATTGCAAAGTGTAACATCATCCAAATAATCATAAAACCACCAATTAAACACATAATTTAATCACTTTTGCAATTAGACCCTTAAAACATCACTTGCTTAATATTTCAATATAAAGGCCAATTCTTATGCAAATAATATAAATAGGGGAAAATCATCGTAAAATATATCGTTATAAAACGTACAAAATCACCCTTAACACCTGCTCTTCTTACAGAAGGAGCAAACTAGAGAATCTTTATCATTTCCCTTAGAGCAAAAGGTTTGACTCTGAATGGTATTCTTTTGAGGAATCATGTTGTTCTGTGAGATCAAGGCAGATCCCTCAATAGGAGTAGAATCGATCATGACACTCATTCTACTTTCTTCATTTCTGACAATAGCCATAGTTTCATTTAGAGAGGGAAGGTCTTCTTTTCCCAGAATTTGCACTCTGACAGGATCATATTCCACATTTAGCCCAGCTTAAAAACAATAGATCCTATCATTTTCCAAAATTCTTTTGAGAATTTTCACATCTTCATTATTGTGCATTTTAATGCACTGGTAGTGGTCTAGTTCTTGCCACATGCTCTGCATAAGACTTGAGTATTCAGTAATGGATCTCACACCTTGTTTGGTGTTTGAGATCCTATTCCTGATCTCATAGATCTGTGCAGCATCATTGACTTTGGAATAATTTTCTTTCACATCATCCCATATTTCATTTGCATTTGCTGAGAACATATAAGTGTCACTAATTTTAGGACACATAGAGTTCCACAGCCAAGACATTACCATAGAGTCGGCCTCATCCCAAGCATTAAACTTAGGGTCGGTTGGAGATGGTCTAAGTGCCTAGCACGGTGGTGGCTGAGTTTGCCCCTTCCCTTCAAGAAGGTCTTGACGAACTGAGATCACTTCAAATAGTTTTTCCCATTGAGTTTATATGCAGCTTGGATTTGCTGAAGATCTCCAATAGAGGTAATAGATTGCTCAGAAGAGAGAGGAACTCTAGTAGAATCACTAGTAGCTGAAGATTCTGTAGCCATAAGGATTCAAGAAAAAAGAAGGATTTGAATTTTTTGAACCAACGGCTCTAATACCATGTAAGAGCAGAAGCTTTGAGAGAGAAGAAGAAATAAAATTGTTATTTTGGGTTAGCCGTCTATGTGCAATTAAACTACCATTATTAACCCGTTAGAAACAAAGATCTTGGAATTAATTGGCTAACGTATTAATATCACATAAGGAGGATACGTTAAGAATTAAAGATTCCGGGATTACCATTGTGGGTTGGTTTGCCGTATTAATATCACATGCGTTAAGAATTAAGGATGCCGGGCGTGAACCTCATCTAGGCATAGACACATTCGGCGGTACTTAAACGATCCGATTGACTATGTCCTAATTAACACTTCAACGGAGTTCCATCGCGTTAATTTATGAGAACATGCGGTAAGATGATCAGGCTTATGACACATAGATTAAATCTGAAAATCGACATGTAACCAGAACCGACTGCACATAAAGCAGATCTACTAATCGACCCGCCATTGCGGTAAAGGCCACCGTCATGGCTGGAGCGGCGTAGATCTGTTTCCTGTGATTTATTCGTTAGACACGATGGACTCAATCATAATCAGGGATATATGAATTAAATTTAATTCATCCTAGAAACAAACAAGATCTAGATTTAATTCGATTTGTTCCCACTCTTGTATCCGCTCTCTAACCGGCGAATATGTTGGATCAGTGATGATTATGTATTAAACTCGAATAAAATTGAAAAGAAAACTTTTATTGAATGGAAATAGTTTTGTGACTTGAGTACATTCTAAAATTTGAACACCTATGGACTTCTTATGGTGTTCTGGCCTACTTAACTATGTTCTAGAACCCCAAACTCTACTCCTTCATGCAAGCAAACGTGTATCCCCGTAAGTCTGAAGTCAGCTGCGGCCCACCTTGTTTTGATCCATTCCACACAGTTCATCTTCTGGAACTTTTCTAGGCTTCATCTTGGTCTGATTCTTTACAATGACGCTTCTGATCTCCTTTCCTTAACGCATGGAATACTTCGCAAACTACAAAGAACCAAAAACATGACAAAGTAATACCAATTTCGGAGGAAATAACCGTAAATACCAACTTTACAAACCACAAGATATGAAATGTTCAATTAACTCAATTAGCTAGTGATTTAAGGCTAAAGTAACTCGCTCATAATAGAGGAAATGTGGATGCTTAAAATGGTATAAATTTGACCGTCATTATGTATCTTCAAATGTCACAGCATATTCCGCTTCATTGTTGTTGCATCTTATGTTAATGGTCTTCATAAAGTGTCAATGAAGATGCAGTGACTTTGATTTCTTCTTTATAAAGTGTGAATGAAGATGCAGTGACACATAATTTGGTCTTCAATTGCACTTTCACATGTCACTGCATCTTCAATTTCACTGTTAATGTATCTTCAATTTCATTATTATTGCTTCTTCTATACTGCATCTTCAGTTATTGCATCTTAAGTTACAACATGGCGAGAAATCTATGAAGTAAATTTCCATTTCCAGAAATTACATCGGTAAAATATCAAATGATATGATTGTGGTGAAAGATTTACGATGATCCGAAATCTAGATCAAAAGATATAGTCGTTTGAAATATTGAGTTGAGGAGAGAAATAACGTTCATTTTTTGCTGTAAAAAGGGTATTTTGGTACACTTATATTAATTTTGTCTTTTTAAAGCATTTAAGTTTGAAGCTATATTGATTGCTCTTCTTAGACTTATTTTGTCCTTTTGAATCCGTCTCTAAAAACAATTGTTCGTATTTCATTTTTTTTTTAGAGGAAAAAAATGGTTTTATTGCATCGCGTTAGAATGACAAGCCATAAGAAGGCAGCCCAGAGCCCCATTCTTTAAGTCCTACCAGAGACAGACCTTCTTTTGCCAAGAGGTGAGCTGGATTGTTTCATTCTCTCTTGACAAAAGAAAACTTACAAGTAGAGAAAACTGGAAGTAGAGTCTTACAATCTTCAATAACACATCCAAAGTGGGATAAATCCGTCTCTTCAGAGTTCAACTTATGGATGACTGTCGGAGAGTCCTCTTCGAAGACCACATTGAAGAAGCCCCAAGTTATAACAAAACTGATAGCTTGGTGAATGGCAAGAGCCTACCAAGTTGCTATCTCGTAACGGCCATCAAGTTTCAAAGAAAAACTGTTTAAAATATCTCTATTATGGTTATGTAAGACTCCTCCAACAACCATTGAGTCTTTAGTTGCGACATCCACATTAAACTTAGTTAGGAGGTTGGAGGTGGTACCCATTCTTTCCTTGGACTTTGCGGTATCTGCTTAGTAACAACATTTTGGAGCGCGTCCATATATGCATAAACTTCAGTCCTAGCCCTTGCTAAAATCAAATCCGGGCGGGTGGGTTGTTTCTCGTATATCATTTTGCAATGACTTTTCCATATCCACCAAAGAACACTAATAATTTTAGCTACCTTCTCTTCACTCTCTTGTTCACCACAAGCTCAAAAAAATCAAGAATTATATCCCCGTGGTAGTAATCTCCAAGCTAATTTTGCCAAAATGCAATCAACCATAGATGCGTAGATTATACTAGGATTTATGTTGTAAACATAATAAGTGATTGAAATCATCATATACAAAAATCAATCAACCATTCATAGACAGTTTATCAAATGTATGATTATATTAACTCCTTCTTGGATGTCTATTGAACTGTTGAGTAATTTACTCTCTCAAAGGGCTCAAGATGTTGCAAACACTCCACTTGGTACAACACAGTACACATGTCTTGTCACAAGTTCTTTTGCATCTTCTCACCATCCTCTCTCAACGAGTCTTTAGTTCTTTAGCTACTTCACATGCTAAATTTTTGCTGAGAATGGAGGAGGCAGTTTCCTTGGTCATTGCAAGCTGATTTCACAAGTGATCAAAACAAACACAACGACTAATTTCATTATAACATGGATAATTTGTATTTGCCTACATAAGAGGCTTAACTGAGTTCTTGGGGATACTACTACTTTTTGATATACTTTGTAGGAGAAGCTTCTATGGGCAAGGTTGGTTCATAACCATTCAACCCTATTCTTATGATTATCTAATTTCTTAATAGATCCTACATGTGTTACTTGGATTCCTCAAGGGTTTAGCGGCTATTTCATATTATTTGGCAGAGCATCGAAGGCTCAAGGTATCGTGACCTTTACGAGAACCCACCATGGTCAAGGGCTCATTGTCTTATTCTTGTTATCCACTAAAAGCCTAAGGGCTTTAAGTGCAGTAAGGTTGCATCCTAGAGACACTATTACCATCATGTGACGGTCATCTACATGTCAAGATCTTGTAAATGCTCGTTATTATTATTGTCCAAAGCCTTTAAAGCAGCCATGTGTTAAAACTTATAATCATACAGAACTCATTGTTGCACCAAAGTCACTGACAGGTGGTCCTTATATTTTTGGAAAGAAATATGTGTATCATACCGATTCTCTCATTAAACTCATATTCATCCAACAACCTCAATGACATGGCATGAGTTCAGGTATTTTTACGTCGCGCTTATGTAATCCGGGCCAGTGGATAATCATAAAAAAGTTCTTTTGTCTTATGAAATTCATTTTAGAAACAACCGAAGGCTTAAGCATTTTTAAAACAGAAATAGTCTCAAAGATAGGCAACAATTAAACCAAATGGTTTAACCAAATATAAGACATTCAAAGATTGCAAATGCTCATATCAGTTAGGAACCTGATTTGAAAGTCATCACAGTCTAAGAAGACTCGGTCTATCAAACCAAAACCGAGACGACTTGGTTTTATCTGTTCAAATCAAGAATCATCCACTAATTAATAAGAACTGATATAATCAAGGTACCACCTATGTACCAGAGTATATTCACAAACCGAAGGGACGACCGGATAAATCTGGGAGGTAGGGTCCATGAAACAGTCTCAGTACCTTGTACTACCTCATAGATAATCTCTCAACCGTTGAGGGTATCATAGAGATAAATAAAAAAAAAAGATGAGATGAGAGAAGGATATGTTGACAACATCTCTAAGAGAATTAACATCAAACACCCTACACCTTATTTTATCTCGACAATAGGGATAAAATGCGCAAAAAAAACACACTCCATCAGCCTCCCTATACTTTCCCTACAATAGGGACCGTGAACAGTGCTACCTCAAATGTAGGGTGGTACTGTAGCTCTCCCTACATATTTTTTATTCATTATTTCTCTACTTTTCTAACAAAAATTAATTTTGAAAAAATTGTTTATAGATAAAGAATGAATATTTTAATGGTGTAAGGACAGAGATAAGGAAGCTGATATAGAATACTCTGAATGTAGTTGCTGTAAAGTATGGATATGTATTTTTTAATAGTATTTTTAGGGATAGATATAAGGAGACTGATAATAATGCTCTAAAAACAAGTGGGGTACATGTAAGAAAAATTAGGAAAATGTCGTAGAGGACGGGTTTACATCTTATTTGTGTAAAAAGGACAAGAAAATAACACAATGGTTGTAAAGGACAAAAAATAATGTATATCCAAAAATACCCTTTATTACTATTTTCCTAATTATTTCCCACGATTGAAAATCATTTAATTATCAAAATATTGGCTGCTAATTCATTATGTTCCTCATTTCCCTCACACCCTAATTTCAGCAAACCCTAATCGCCTCATCTCCTCTGCCAACTCATTCCTCAACTTCTCGTATTGGTTGGTGATACTCGAAATCCCGCATAGCCTGTAACAGCGCTCCATCTACTTGCCTATTCCGTTTGATATCGAGCAATGAATTCTCGATTTGGTGATGATTTGCAACACGAAAAACTTGAAGGCTCAATCTTTCCATCTTTCCAGTAATATCGAGCATTGATTGTTTGTTTACTGGGCTGTTCGGTCAAGTTTATCATACAGAGACGTGAAAGCCGATGTCTTTCTTCTTTCCCCTCTCGATTCGAAGTGTAAATGGTGAAATTGCTCTATTTAGTGCTTCAATTCACTTCCATTTTCTGTGTTGATTTGAAGTGTAAACGATGAATATTAATTGTTTTCATCTTTATCGGTTCTGTTTTTATCGGTTCTGTTTTCATCTTTATCGGTTCTGTTCTGTTTTCTCTATTGGCTACAATTCATTGTTTTCATCTTTATCGGTTCTGTTTTTTGGATATGAATATTAATTCTCCATTGTTTCTGTTTTCTGAATATGGTTTTCGCAAAAAGATTGAACTCCAAGATTGAATTTGATTTGGACTCCTGTTTTCTCCATCGTTTCTGTTTTCTCCAATATGGTTTTCATCATACAATGGTTTTTTGGTATTTGGACTCCAAGATTGAATTCGATTCACCAGATCATTGTTTTCTCAAAAAGATGTAGTAACAATAAAAAAAACCTGTTGCATTGTTGTGGATCGTCACTACAATTTTTGGTACTATGTGATATGGTGTCTTTTGTCTATGTGGTACTACGTGATATGGTGTGCAAATTCTTGGATCTTTTATCCATGTCATTTGAATTACGTGAGCGATCAAAAAGCGATCAACGAGTTCAACATAATGTAGTTACACTTCAAAAAGATGTAGTAACAAAAAAACAAACATGTAGCACTGGTTCAAAATAATGTAGTAACATTTCGGGAAAATGTAGTAACAATGCAACAAAGCTGTAGTGACAAACTAATGCAACAATAAAATAATGTAGTAACATTTCAGGAAAATGTAGTAACAATGCAACAAACCGTAGTGACAGTCCAAAAATTGTAGTGACGAATCCACAAAAATGTAGACACAATTGACAAAAAAGGTGTAACATGTGCAAAAAATTGTAGTACCTATTTTTTATTTTATTTTATTTTTCTGATTTCGGCTTTGATAGAGTCAAATGCAGTTAGAGTCCATTCCAATCATCCTCCCTTGATTTCAGTGTATTTATTTGTCCGAATTTAATGTTAAAAAAAACAAATAACTATTTTATTATCATTAAGGGTTTTTTTGTACATGTCTATTATTTTTGTCCTTTTCAACCATTTTTTATTTTTTTTATCCTATTTCATCATTTAGCATCTTATATTGTCCTTTAGGCCCACCACCCGGAGAAAAATTACGTCGGTCATTAATTGCGCCCGTGTAATTTTCTTCCCCATAATAGTGGTTTTATAGAAAATTTGTTTTTCCTAGGAAATATGATATTTATTATTTATTGGTTATTTAAAATGAGTTTTATTCCGATTAAAACTCGGCTTTGATGGACGGCCGAGATTAAAGCTAAAACCTAGATCATTCGGATTTCGGCCCTCTCTCCGCCTATAAAAGCAATGCTTTACTCCATCATAAAGCATACGAAATAAACCAACACATAACGGTTGTAAGTAAGGAGAGAGATATCGGAATCCTCATCAAGGCGTGAACGACATCATGGCAAAACGGAGACGTGGTCGAGTAATAATGGATGTAGGGAAACGATCCTGATGATTTCTTCCGTTATTCAGGTACTCTGAATCTATTGTTTAACTTACATGTGGTATCGAAGCGACCTTACAATTCATGTTATTCTATCTAATGTTGGTATTATTTTTGTAAACCGGATATATTGTTTGTATCAATTTTGAGGGAAAAATTGCTGCCTTCGTTATATTAATTCCGGCTATCCAGATTCCAAACCCATACTGTATGCTTTGATCACGTAATTTTTTATCACATAATTGGTTCCTTTCCGTATGCTTTTTACTATGATTTTGTGGAAATTTAACGGCGTATGCTTTTTACTGTTTGTGGTATTAATTGGTTCCTCCGTATGCTTTTTACTGATGCATGATATTTACCGTCAAAAAAAAAAAAAAAAAAATTACATAACGGACGTTAAATGGTACTCAATGCAATCACTTCTTTTGGGCCATTTTATTTCAGTTGATGATTGTTTTATGTTAATCTTGCATTAATTGATTTTAGTGCATTATTCGGCACAATTTTTATTTTTATTTTTTATTATAGTGCATTAGGATTAACGTTTGAGCCCAATGAATTAAATGTGCCCGATGAACATCATTTAATTGTTTGATTAATTAAAGATAGTCTTCCAAATTCATGTTAGCACAATTTAGCTATACTAATGAAATCGTGAAGAATTGATTATATTATAAGTCTGCATGTATAGTTATGTTTGAGTATACATTATTTAGTTCTTATGTGCACATTAAGTGAAGACCATTAAATCAAACTATATTATACGTATCACATATAGAATAACTTATTACAATTAGAAAATGACATATGTTGTGATACATAAATGTTTTGTCACATGAAGTCAAATGATTCAATAAAGGTATTAGTCTTTCCTATGTGTTAACATTAATTCGTTACAATATGCAATTTTATTGTTTGGAAAGACTACTGTTTAACCAAGCATCTTGTGTCATATATCAAGTGATTTATCACATTATGTGGGTAATAAACAATGACACATAATAAGGTAGTCACATAAAACTAATTGATTAGTATATTAGTCCCGCTTTATATAAATGATGATTTAGCATATTAAATGATAAATAATATGTGACTAATGATATTGATCCTTTTATAATGGCAGTTTATTTCTGCTTTTACTTTCTATTTGTGTACTTAGTGTGTCCATGCTTTTGTGATGAATTGGAAGGACTATAATTTTGAATATTAGTTGTCACGTATTATGCGTTTAATCATTTATTGTTAATGATTAAGTTATGACATCCGAAGCAACAAAATCACATATTGATAAAGTGACTGAATATCATTAAAGTGCAAATTACATATGTTTGTTGATATTTGGTTCATATAAAAGTTTTGACATATCATAAAGTTCTGGACTTTAAATTATTGATTTTGCAAAGATTGTAAATATGTCTTATAGTTCTGTCAAGTTTAGAGTATTGCCACATCAGCTTAAATTCTTGACATATGAAGACTATTCACATTATATTTAGTGATTAGATCGTGACATATTTATTTTGTAAGTCCAGTAAGGCATTATACATGTATACTTGAACCATATTTAAGTATTACATTGCACGTGTATACGTCAACATAAGGTTTAGTTGACCTCCGTATGATTGTCAATGTTTTGAGTGTCAATGGCGTCAAATGTTGGGTGTAGCCACAGCAGCCTGACATTATGATGAATTAATGTTTTGATCACATTATGTGAAGTGGTTGAAATTTATTGATATTCAGTTGAATTGACAAATGGTTCAAATTAAGGGGTATGTCAATTTTAGGAATACATTGGTTTTTGATCCTAGTTATGTTGTATTATGTTGTTAGGTTTTAAAGTGTAGCCTTTTTATAAAATTTATCTTAATGCTCTCTTTGCTGAAAATCATCTTACCATCACAACATAGAAAGAATTATGGAGTGTATATTATGAAGGTCAAGGATATCTACAGATACCTTATTCGTCTTCTTTACAAAAATATCACTCAATTATGTGTGAGTATCACGACATTATGTGAAGAATTTATGGTGACTACCCACAGGAGCACCTTATTTTCTTGTCTATACTCTACTCTTGTGTAAGTGTTGTTTAAATTAGCCTCATTAAATATTTTGTATCTCAATTTAGCCACAAGAAGTACCCAGCTTCTTGAAATAATACATACAGACATTTGTGGACCTTTTGATGCTCCCACTTTTGGAGGCGAAAGGTATTTTATCACCTTTATCGATGATTATTCACGTTATTGTTATCTATACTTGTTGCATGACAAATCTCAATCCATGGACACTTTACAAATGTTCATAACTGAAGTCGAGAGGCAACAAGATAAAAAGGTGAAAATCATAATGATGGATAGAGGTGGTGAATTTTATAGAAGGTATGACGAAACAGGACAACATCCTGGACCTTTTGCAAAAATTCTCCAAAAGATGGAATTATTGCTCAAAACACAACGCATGGATCTCCATGGCGGAATGGTGTAGCAGAAAGGCAGAATCATACGTATATGGAAATGGTTAGATCTATGATGAGTCATACTGATGCCTATATCATTGTGGATGGATGCTTTACGCACAGCTGTTTACATTTCTAATAGGATTCTCAGTAAGGCAGTTCCAAAGACACCTTTTGAACTGTGGAAATGGTGGAAACCTAATATGAAGCATCTCCAAATATGGGGATGTCCAGCTGAGGCTAGAATTTACAATCCACAAGTAAAGAAATTGGATTTAGAACAGTTAGTGGTTACTTCAAGATTACCCAGATAAATCCAAAGGATATAGGTTTTATTGTCCTAACCCTTTTAACCCTTATTCCGAAAAGTATTGGGAATCTCTCCATTGTTGAACCGTTGAACAATGAAGAAAATCCAATAAATGATCAACAACTCCATGATGAGATCATCACCAATGAAAATAGTAATGAAACACCACAGGAACCAGCATTAAGAAGATCTCAAAGACAAAGGAGATATGCTATTCCTGATGATTCTATGTTTTATCAAGTAGAATATGAAGGAGGGACAAGTAAAGATCCGGTTTCGTTTTCACAAGCCATAAGGATGTTAATTCTAGTTAGTGGATTGATGCCATGAAAGATGAATTGAAATATATGGATGAAAATCAAGTATGGGAAGTCGTTCAATTACCTTCAGGACACAAATTAGTTGGCTGTAAATGGGTCATCAAGACTAAGCACGACTGTAATGGTAAAATTGAACGATATAAAGCCCGACTTGTTGCCTAAAGTTTCAATCAGAAAGAAGGCGTTGATTATAATGAGACTTTTTCCCCTGTGTCCAGGGAAGACTCCTTTAAAATTATCATGGCACTAGTAGCTCATTATGATCCAGAGTTACACCAGATGGATGTGAAAACAGTCTTTCTGAGTAAAGACTTGAAAGAAGAAGTCTACATGCGTCAACCTAAATGCTTCATTATTGAAGGTCAGGAAGACATGGTCTGCAAGCTTAAGAAATCAATATATGGACTGAAACATGCTTCGAGGTAACGGTACTTAAAGTTTCATGAAACCATTATTGTTTTCGGTTTCATTGAGAACACAATTGACCCTTGCATATACCTCAAGATCAGTGGGAGGAAGTTCATAATTTTTATTATGTATGTTGGTGATATATTATTGGCCAGAACTGATATTGGTTTATTACATGAAACCAAGGCCTATCTCTTCAAGAACTTTGAAATGAAAGACTAAGGTGAGACTTCCTATGTGTCAGGGATAGAAATATTCCGTGACAGGGCACTTAATATATTAGGATTGTCTCAAACAACCTATGTTGATAAAGTTTTGGAAAGATTTGGCATGATGAGATGTTCTTCCAGTATTGTTCCAAAGGATGAGTTGGAACGTAAAGAAAAAAAAAGCATCCTTATGCTTCTATTGTAGAAACTTTACAGTATGTACAGGTTTGTATAAGACCGACATTAGTTATGTTGTTGGCATGCTGGGTAGATTTCAAAGCAATCCATGAATGTCTCACTGGAAAGCTGCTAAGAAAGTACTGAGATACTTAAAGGAACAGGAATTACATGCTCACATACTGAAAATCAGGACACCCATAGTGTTAGTAATACCATTCGCAACGGAAGCGATTTTAAAGATCTAGATCTATATAATACACGTAATAAAATACTTTGTACTCTTGGCTACGTGTAGCTTTAGACGGAGGTGCCGTATCATGGAAAAGCCGAGTTCGAGTTGACTTATTCATCCACCATGAAAGTAGAGTACGTGGCATGTTATGAGGGTGCAATCTAGGGGACATGGATCCTCTAAGCTTGACATGATATCTAAGGGACCAAAACACATTGACCTTAAATATCAATTACTGAAGCAAGATGTTAGAAGATAATTGTTTGTCATTAAACACAAATTGACAAATCTTATGGTTGCGAAATATTTACGAAAGGACTACCCCAAGACATAACAGAGAGATGCTGAAAGAATGAGTCTTGAGGATAGCTCCTAATTATCATGTTCTGCCATTTATTTATACTTACGTTTGACATTTGTTGAGCTCTTAGTGTCACTCTTCTACATCATTATTGTTTTCTGTTTTCTATTGTGTACACACCTTATGAATGGATATATTAAAACAGAAATTGTCTCTTGCAAAGACATAATGGGACCGTTTATGTAATCTCCGCTTATGGTCTAGTTAAGACGGTTGTAAATGTTGTGGTGCATAGAAGGAAGCATGTTGCAGAATGATGTGTAACCGCTATGACTCGCATTGACAGCTAGATTAATGATAACACTTACGCTAACCGACTAAAGGAAGTGTTTAGCATATAACGCGCGCCTTATGATCCTTGAAAGGAAAACATTAATGAATATTCCTATCGACCAAGTGGGAGAATGTAAGAAAAATTATGTCGGTCATTAATTGCGCGCGTGTAATTTTCTTCCCCATAATAGTGGTCTTATAGAAAATTTGTTTTTCCTAGGAAATATGCTATTATTATTTATTGGTTATTTAAAAGGAGTTTTATTCCGATTAAAACTCGGCTTTGATGGACGGCCGAGATTAAAGCTAAAACCTAGATCATTCGGATTTCGGCCCTCTCTCCGCCTATAAAAGCAATGCTTTACTCTATCATAAAGCATACGAAATAAACCAACACACAACGGTTGTAGGTAAGGAGAGAGATATCGGAATCCTCATCAAGGCGTGAACGACATCATGGCAAAACGGAGACGTAGTCGAGTAACAATGGATGTAGGGAAACGATCCTGATGATTTCTTCCGCTATTCAGGTACTCTAAATTTATTGTTTAATTTACATAAATCTTGGTGGATCTTAACCATCCATCCGACAAATCTCCGGTAGGTAACATGAGTGTTTTTGGGTATGAGTCATGTCAGAGCTTTTCTGAGCTTTGAAACGAATGGGATTATATAAGAGATACCCGCATGGGTAGCTCAGTTGGTTCTCATGTGGTAGCTCAGTTGATTCGCATGTCAGAGCTCCTTGTGGGCACTGGGTCATGGTCCTCTCACATAAGGAGCCGTTGAGTCACTATGATTAACCTCCTCACTATTCTGTCGGGTCGGGATGGAGGGGCCTTATAAGCGAGGAATATCGCCTTTTGCATCGAGGGAATACATAAAAGCACTCGCAGTAGAATCTGTAAATGATATTAAATCTGTATTTTTGGGATAAAATGAATCCAAATCTATTAAAATACAAACACAGTAGAATCTGTTGGAAAGATATGTAAACAACATATTCTTATCACATTGCTGGAGATATACCACAAAATGTAAAAAGCTCCAGATCTATATATACTCTCTCCCCCTTTTTTCTGGTGATTTTTGTGTCACTTTCCCCTTCTTTCACTTAATTTTTACTCATTTTTCTTCTTCAATATTTATTCCACTCTTCCGTCCATTCTACTTCTCATTTTTTTTCCTCACGTTTTCCTTCTCTCATTTCTTGTCCACTACTGAATTTAGCTACAAAATAACTTTTGGGAGATAAAATGAATGTCTTTTTTCTTTTTTTCTGATAAAAAAAATTGGAATGATAGTACTCTTGTAATAAAAAAATTAGAAAGTGAGAGAATTACAAAGTTTTACTCTATCAAATATTATAAATAATTACTATAAATATTCCACTAAATTAATGATAATAGTTGAAAAAATTAATAAAGAATCAGTAAATAGAGATTCTGATGCAATTGTCCGGAATATAGAATCTGTAAGTAGAGATGTTGATGCAGTTGACTATTAGTAGAGATTCTGTAAAACGAAAAAAAAATAGTGTTTGAATCTGTAAAATAGAGATTATATTAAGAGAAGTGTTCTAAGAGGTTCGTTGGGTAGGGGAGATTATTGTGTGGTGTCTCCACACGGTGCGGAGACACCGTGTGGCACACCACACAACTTCATTCTGTATTAAAACTGCGTGGTTCTGATCGTTTCACTCGTCACTTCACTTCAAATTCCCTCAACACATAATAACTTTCCGTTAGGTAGTGGTTGGACAAAGCATTAAATTCCAAAGCTGAAATGATGTATCAGGTACGGTTTCTATGAGGCCATTTCAAGAACCCAGGTAGACAATTCAAAAATTGCACGGTGCACTAGGGCTTTTAGGCCTTTTAAGTGATTTTTTTTTATAAAAAACATGTAAATATTAGAGATAAATTAGGGGGTAATTATTCTATAGTCGTTTCATTTGCACCGTAGTCTATGTATTTTATTGTAATATTCTGGCATTTATTCTGTAGATATTGTAGAATATATTTTATAGATATTTCTAGAATCTTCTTGTAGCCTCCAACTCTATGTATTAATATCGTACCATACTCATTCAATCATATACAAAAGGAAAAAAAAAAAAATCAATATCTCACCCTTGTGATTAAAAACATGTAATTGCATTGCACTACGACTTTTATGCTTTACATAGATGACTGCATAGAATGGAGCCCTCTCCCCACTCCCCCTCCCCCTCCCCCTCCCCGAATTTTCCTCTTTGCGGTTAAAGGTGGTAAATTGGAGAATCATGTAATGTTGGGGGTGGGAAATTGGAGAATCATGTCATGTTGGTGGTGCCACTTATAAAAAATATTTACTTTTTCAAAAACTCGATTTTAGGTAACACGTCGATAATACTCTCTACGTGAATGATATCGAAGTTAAACAGCCCTCTACGTTAATAACCGATTAAGCATATTTTACGTAAGTAATATCAACAAAATAATTTTAAGTCGATAATATTGACGTAAAATTCCACCGTGTAGAAGCAATCTTATCCAAAGAGAATTTGCTAGTTAAGGACCTAATCACCTTGATTTTCTTTGGCCTCTATGCTTGAATCTTTTTCAAGCGGGATTTCGAAATAGATGGGATTTATTCAGAGAGGAGGATTACTTTTCCATAGAAAACGATGTTTTCTTGTGGAAAATTAGGTGAGGCGGCGGAGGTGAAGCTCCATTCATGGTTGTAGATCTCGAAATCTTAATAAAAAATGGAGTTGAGGGTTTGTGAATTCAGTGAGAAGAGATCATTATCATCATGTAGTAATGCATCATCGGCAATGGTGTTGATTGAAAAATCAGACAGAGATAGAATTTCTTCTCTGTTAATTTTAGAGAGTGGAAAATTACACGGTGGAATTTTACGTCATTAATATCGACGACAAATTAATTTTACGTCAATAATGACGGAAAATATGCTTAATCCCCGACCCAGGGATGTGGGTTCACAACAACAATGGGAAGCGTATCTCCGCTATGTTAGTAGCCAGGCTTTTAAGGTAAAGCTTTTATTCCATTACATATGTTACGTAAATTCGATTATTATTACTTGTTACTGCTTATATATAATACAAAAGTACCATTTTTTTGCCAGAAAAGATCTGATCAGAATAAGAAGAATCGCGCCGGGAGTAAATATGTAGGCTGCCAAGGACGAACGCCTATGGCCGTAGTTCGATGGGAAAGGTTAAGAAGGGTAAGTATTAGGAAAAAAATCCCTATCACTTCATTTTTTGAATTTTCATAACTAATACTTTTGTTTTTTCAAGGAACATATGAGTCTGAGTGAAGATCCTTTGGGGCATGATCATATCCATGTATGGGCGAGCAAGCATAAGAATGATGACGGCTCGTTTCTCAACAGTGATGCGGAGGCTGCTTACGTAAGTGATATACGTTGTATATATTTCAATTCAATACGTTCACATTTTCCTTTTCCTTATCATAATTGCCAACAATATATGTTGTGTTTAAAGGAGGCTGGAGGAATGGCGTGCTATGATTGCACCAGGTCGACCGATGACTTTTGAAGAAGAGGAGACAATCTTTCGGGACGCCTTAGGAACTAGGCGAGATTATTTGATTGGCCTTGGCCCTACGCAAACTTCCGTATCCAATTCATCACAATCGTCCCAGTCTTCATCATCGTCATCTTCTTACCACCAAGAATATGCAGATTGAACAACTTAGAAAGTCTCATGATCGGTTGGTAAAGTTAACCAAAAAATAGAACAAGAGAAACAAAAAAACAAGGGGCTCTTCTCAAATTTTTGCTGACTAATCTTAAGGATAAGGAACCGGATATGCAAATAGAGATTAGCTCAGAGTCTTCCGATGAAGATGAGGACGATTCTGAAGTAGATCTTGACGATGATGCGTAGACATTCTAGAGGAGACTATTGTTACTTTTGGAAACATTGCACAACTTCGTATTTTGCGTAAAAAAATTCACTAAGCTTTTGTATTTCTTTTTGTTATGAATCCCCATACATTTCTATTTTGTGAGCTTCTGTTATGGATTTTGGAAAAAAACAGGATTGGTTTGATGTAAATAGCATGGGAGGCCATGCGAAAACAAAATAAATATTAAAATAGAAAAACATTTAAAGGGACGACATGTCGTCCTTATATATGCATTTCTGGAAATTTTCTCTGTTTAAAGGGACGACATATCGTCCCAACAAATATTTTATATCTTTTTTCCCAAATATCTTTGAAGGAACGACAAAGTCGTCCCAACAAATATTTCTATAAAAAATATTGTTTTTTCGTATTGAATTTTATTATTTAATTTTTATAAATTTTTCCTCATAATAAATTTTTTAGGTAACATGAAATGAGTCATGTATATAGGGACGACATTGTCGTCCATTCAAAAAAAGCTATGTCAGCACATTGAAATTTCTTGTGCCACGTCAGCATACATTTAAAGGGACGATTTTTTCATCCATTTAAAAGACTCAGTTATTTAAAGAGACAGCGCAGAAGGGAAGGCTTTATAGGAACGACTTGTCGTCCTTTTAAACCTTTTCTGGGACGACAATGGTTTTAAAGGGACGATAAAATGTCGTCCCAAAAAACAAGTTTTGTTGTAGTGCCAATTTATATTTCTACTGTCCTAATTCTCATTTCCCCCCTCTTTTTTGTCCTTTTAAACAACTCCCCCGATTTTTAGGTGGTGTGGCCACACAATATACAGTATAAAAAAAAAAGATTAGTGTCATGTTTGTTACACATTAATAGAATGGTATTGAATAAAATCATAGGAATGGAAAGGAATTGACTCGTTCAATTACTGCGTTTGAAATTTGAAAGAATGGAATGCAACAAATTATATAAAAGATGACACATTGAATGATAAATGAGGCACGGTAGTAAATTAAGGTTCAGTGGAGTATGGTAGAGTAGGATGAGGTGCTTAAGGTAGAATGGAGTGAAAAGGGTAGGGTGGAGGGGTGGGGTAGCTCTACCCCACCACACCACTATACCCACCTTTCCTTACCAATCACTCCACTGCACCCTACATCGTTACCTATTCTACCCTACCTAACTACCTAAATCTACTCTATTACCCACCTACCCAACCCTACATCACCCTACCCTACCCTCCTTATCTTACCACGCTACCCTACCTTACATACCTTACTCTACCTAACCAAACCCTACCTAACCTACGTTGCCTCACCTCACCGCATCCACCACTCCACATGTTGGATCGCAAACGCGCAAAACAATACTCTATAGAGGGGTGAATAGAGTATTACTACTTTTTTGAAATTCTTTAACCACTTTCAAAAACTTTTACAGACTTAGTAAAATCAATGTGGTTTTTTATAAAATCAGAGTATACTTAACTTAGTTCAGTTAACGATCCTAGGCAGAAGATTTGTTTTGATTAACTATACGAACCTAAGTTAAGTTCACTTGATACGTTTTTAGATCATTTTCAGTTTGTTATAAATGAATACGTTGCAAGCAAAACTGAAACAGATGCCAATAGATGAAACATTTTTTACCACAACTGCAGACTGGACAATTTGAAATGCAAATTCAGATTGTTAACATGTTCAACTATAACATGAAGGACATAAGTGTCAAACATATAAACATAAAAATGGTAGATAGTTTGTTTTTATCTTGTTTAAGCCTAAACATGCAATTCTAATGTGTGTATAGCAAGATATAGACTATCTAAAACACATATACGTGATCTACTCAAGATCACACCCACACATACAGTTTTCACTAGATATTTTGAGTTTTTACAAGTTACAACAAATAACAAATTGATATGAATAATACAACATTGTACAGTTAAAGTGTTACTAACGGGATACCCAAATCAGTGTTAGTCTTGGGTGAGACCACAGGCTACCATTATTTCTAGGGCATTATTTAGTAATGCCAAAGCAATTGTGTAATAGGACAAAATTTTCATACACATAATTGCCCTGGCAATACTAATAAATGCCTTGGCAATACCAGGCGCCGAGACCACACCCCTACCATCATTGAGATGCTATAAATCCTTAACAACTCTTAACCGATTTCTACAAGATACTCACTAATGGAACACTTACCAAGAATTACGACCGAGATTCTTGAACACGGATTCAGCTCCTTAAATCAGTATAGCAAGAGCTTCAACCCGAACTATTAAACCACAGCCAGATCCAAACTATTGGAGAGCAAAGGACAAGACAAGATTAAAGAAAACTTTTAATTGAATAAAAATAGTCATCTAAAAGAATCTATTTGAGAGGGAAAGGAAAACCTTTATCTAAAACATTTTGCTTTTAATTAAGCGTAGGAAAAGGGTTAAGAAAATTTTAGCTAATGAAAACTTTATTTTATATATATATATATATATATATATATATATAAAGAAGGCACCCGATTATGATTGTTTTAAGTGAAATATTTAATTGAATTTCACTTAAACTATTTTTGAAGCTTTAGCTTTGCAGCAACCTTCCAAACGGCTATAATTAGATCAGTATAACGTGAAAAACCTGCACACAGATCCTCCTACATCTATATATAAAGGCTGGTTTATCAAGAATACGCAAGAAAGCACTTCGAATTATTGATTAATCATCAGAGATGGCTTAGAACCAAAAGTTCATCATCTAATCGATCTTTCCGTTCGAATACTCTATCCGAGAGTTATCAGTATTTATCCAATTTGTTCCTATCTAACAGAACGCTAAAACAAAATTAGGTACAGTTTTACAACATCAGAGCAAAAATAACTGAAAGAAATAGAACCAGGAAACTAAATCAAACGTTGAAAAACTTCTACTAAAAGCTACAATGAGAGTACCTTTTTTTTTTTTTTTTTTTTTTTTTTTTCTACTTTTACTCATACAATTACTCAAAGAAATAGAACCAGGAAACTAAATCAAACATTGAAAAACTTCTACTAAAAGCTACAATGAGAGTACTCTTTTTTTTTTTTTTTTTTTTTTTTTTTTTTTTTTGAGGAAAAGAGACTACTTTTACTCAACAATTACTCAAAGAAATAGAACCAGGAAACTAAATCAAACGTTGAAAAACTTCTACTAAAAGCTAAACTACTCTTAACTCGCAGGATCTTGCAATAGCTTTCGAAAGGAACACTTGTGTAGTTGTGTGTAAATGTTGAACGGCAGTTTTGGGCATTGAATGGTGATGTTGCTCAAAATTGTGATCGGGTAATTGGATGATTCAAGTTAGGAAAACAATACAAAATATATATGGATTTGGACTGAACTCTTTGAGAGGGTTGCCTACATATCCAATTCAGGTGTCAAATTGGAATCAAGTCCCCCTCGTAGTTCAGATTCTTTCTTTTATCTCTGTAGATCGTGGTCTTCCTCCCTTATGTCATGGGAGGTTATCGTCAGTTATCTTTAGACATTACCAGACGTGGGGCCTACCCACGTCTGCAAGCAGTTGAGCCGTTACTGACTTGGTCTTCGTCATACACAGCCGATTGTTCTATCTGGATATTCTTCTGTCTAGAACGTGGTGGAGTCTTGCTCCTCTGACTATTCTGTCCAGAAGTATAATCTGGTCAGCGCTTGGTGCAGTCTTGCTTTGTTGGCTTGTTTATCTTCGTGGTCTGACTTTTGTACGGGGCCCGGCCCAATTATAAATAACCCGACCCAATTGGCCTATATATCGTCATAAGTCCCCCCAGACTGGGGTGGCCTGCTTCACAGCTGCCCTAGTCTGAAATGCTTTAACTTCCATCATCAATATATCGTGAAACGAGGCCAAGTCACACCCGGTTATTATTATAACTGTGAACTGAACCGTCACATCGCTTCCATTTCCTATCACATAATTATCTCTCCTTTCAAACGCCTCTTCTATTTCAAACTTTTGGGATCGCACCTCTGCAGTTACAAGTAAGTCTTTGTTTCTATGTTATTCCTCTACTTCTTTTGAATCTTTATTTCATTCATGAGTTTGAGAGCCGATACTGCTTCTAGCGATTCTGTAGAAAAATTGTTTCAATCTCCGGAGAAGATTTCGATCGCAATAGAGAGTGAAGAAGTAAGTTCCTCTAACCCCATTTCTTATCCTGAATTTGTACTAAACACCGATCATCCATCCTCTTCGATTGATCTAAGAAATACCTCCACTTTTGGGGATAATCCCTTATGTCTTCTGCCTTCTCACCTTCTTCCCCCCGGGATTTTCACTCTTACTTCGATTGTCCATCAATATCCAGAAGACCATTCTGCCTTTTTGAATACTCAAAAAAGGAAATCAATCGATTTGACAAAACTAAAGCTATAATGGCTTTCCATGGTGTTGCTAGCAAAATGACCAAAACTGAAATGGCTGGTTTACTGAAAACCTATCAGATTCGTACTGACCTTTTCGCGGTTGCCCTTCCCAAACCTACTGAGTATGCTTATAATCCCCCAGCAGGTTTCTGTACAGTGTACGCTAATCAGCTCTATAGCGGTTTAAGGTTCCCTCTTCCTCCTAGGTATATCGAGGTGATGAAGTATTATAAATTGGGAGTTGGTCAAATCCATCCGAATAGCATCAAGTTCCTCGTTGGGTTCATGATTTGGTGTCGTCTGAACACCACCCCTTTTTCTTGTAAAGTTATTTAGGAATTTCTACCAGTGCAAGTTAACACAGGGTAGCGGGGGTTGGTATCATTTATGTCGTAGATCCGGTAAGTTAAGCCAAATTATTCCTCTATCCAGTAAAGATAAGACCAAGAAGAAGTGGCAAGAGGGCTTCTTCTTTGTGAAGCACAATACTGAGGTGAACCTTGGTCGCTGGAATACTTCTTCCATGAAGGATAAATTGGAAGATCATATAGATGTAACTCTGGTTAACTATCTTATCAGCAACAAAATTTCTTTGGCTTTGAACACTATAAGCTCTGCGTTGGTGGATGCTGCCCAGCTTCTTACTGCAGTCATACCGGATATGTAGAATTCACCAAGGAAGAATACCGAAATTGTATGTCTAAATTTATTTTTTGCTCTTGTTTTTGAATGTCTTGATTATCCTTTATCTTTGTAGTGGTCAATGTGGACGATTTGATCAACATTGATGTTGACGAGGAGGAGAGAGGCGAACAAATGCCGAAGATTACGAACGGACTTTGTCTCGTTATTCCCGAGGGTGGTGAGGCTTCGGCCGCAAGAAGCGCGGATATAAGCCTTGATTCCGGTGATCTTTCGCTCGAACTCCACTTTCGGTGCGGACCCTTACGCCCGAATACTCGAGCACAATTAATCCGTGGAATTTCCTGTTGAAGGGGATCTCCCTGGTGGTCAGTCTACTGGCTTGGATGATGTGCCTTTAAGGACCATTTCCCAGAGACAGAAGAAAAGGCATAGGTCAACCCCCTCTGGTAGTTCTGCGAGTGACTCCTCCTTTAACTTTGAGGATATGTCTGCTGAAGACTTTGCCGATTCTGTAATTAGCTTTTTGCAAGATTCTTTATTTTTTCTTTAATTTCTATCTTCTAAGATTTGGCCTTTTGCAGTGCTACCGCCTGGGAAAGTCACTACATAAGAAGACCTCTAGCATGGCTAGGGATATTGCTGCTCTGCAACAGAAGGTGGTTCACCTGGAAGAGGCTAATGTCAATGTGGCTAGTTTGGAAGAAACCAACCTTGCCCTGGTATCTTCAGAGGCTGCTGCTCGCCAGGAGATTGAGCAACTGAAAGCCAATCCTCCCAAAATTGAGGGTTTGTTATTCACCCAGGAGGAGCAGATAAAGTTTAGAGACCAGCAGCTAAAGAAAATGAACGTGGAGAATCAACAACATCTTGCCACGGTGAAGAAGATGAAAAGCGACTTTGATGAGACTGTGAGTCAAATGGAAGAGACTCCTGCTCAGAATATCATTCAGAAAGTTGTTGCAGGATATAAAGCTTCCTCTAAAACTTATGAAGAAATCCAGAATATCTTGGCCCCCGCTCTGCACAGGGGATATACCCTTGGTGTCGATGAAGCCAACCTGCTGACTTAGTGATTAGCACTCTGCCTAATCACAAGTTATATGATAAGAAAGCTGGCGAAATCTTCACAAAACGGTATGACGAATACAAGAGTGGGTAAGATATTATTCGTAGGTATGTGAAGAAGAAATCTAGCCGCACAGCCTTTTGCTCCACAATCTTCTGCTCCTTTTTCTTCTTGATTTCATTTTTGAAACTTTGATACATAACTTCTGGTCTTGCTGCAATTTCTGGATAGCTTTTATGTAACTATGTCTTCGATGTATGATATACTTTGATTAGCCTTTTGAATCGGCTTTTTATTTTCTTATTTTTCAACTTATAGCTTATTCTTATTGCGCTGCAAAGAAGTTAGGATTATTTATCCTTAGCTTCTTTATATTGTTGTATGTGCCCAGAGTGTCCTTGCGCTGCAAGTTTGACACGTGTGTTTTTTAATTGGGTCTTCTGCCCAGAGTGTCCTTGCGCTGCAAGTTTGACACTTGTATTTTTTAATTGGGTCTTCTGCCCAGAAGGTTCTTGCACTGCAAGCTTGTTTTTTAATTGGGTCCCCTGCCCAGGAGTGTCCTTGCGCTGCAAGTTTGACACTTGTGTTTTTTAATTGGGTCTTATGCCCAGAAGGTTCTTGCACTGCAAGCTTGTTTTTTAATTGGGTCCTCTGCCCAGAGTGTCCTTGCGCTGCAGGTTTAATGCTCGATTTTCAGGTATCCTGTCTTTATTTCCGTGTTTTAGCACAAGTTAAAATATTCACATATATAATCACAAAATTAAAAAAGATATATATTCAAGGTAACATTACTCAAGAGAATAAAACTACTTAAGGAAAAATTTTCCTTAGATGGATAGCATTCCAGCTTCTAGGAATGGTTTTACCGGAGGCATTAGCTAGTTGATAAGATCCCTTTCCATGTACTTTGATAATTTTATAAGGACCTTCCCAATTTGGGTCTAGCTTTCCAGTGGGACATTGCTTGCTGGCATCATTTCGCCTCAGAACTAAATCGCCTTCTTTAAAATACGTACCACTAACCTTGGAGTTGTAATACTGAGCAATCCTTTGCTTGTATTTGGCCATCTGTATCAATGCTATGTCCCTTTTGTGCTCCAACTCATCCTTGGTGTGCAGCATCTCTACCTCTTGTGTTTCTGGACATTACAATTCCGTCCTGGGAGATTTGTGTCCAATCTCTCTCCTGGTATCACTGCTTCGCAACCGTATGCCAAGGAATATGGGGTTTCCTGTGTAGCAGCATTCGGGATAGTTCTGTATGCCCATAAGATGTTTGGAAGATGATCCACCCAATGAGATCCTTCCTGCTCCAACCTTTTCTTCAATCCCTGCTTTATTTGCCTGTTGGTCTGCTCTACCTGCCCATTGGCTTGAGGATAGGCCACTGATGTAAAGTGTTGGGAGATCCCTAGGTTTGTGCACCAGGTCTGCACTCCTTGATCCTCAAACTGTGAGCCATTATCAGAGATGAGGGCTTTAGGAATTCCATATCCGCACAGAATATTTCTCCATAGGAATTTCTGTATTTGGTTGGCTGTGATGGTGGTTAAAGGTTCAGCTTCCACCCATTTGGTGAAGTAATCTACTGCCACCACCAGAAACTTGAAATTTCCCGGTGCTCTAGGTAGTGGACCCACTAAGTCTACTCCCCACTGATCAAAAGGCCATGGAGATACAATTGGTGTCATCTCTTGTACAGGATTAAGTGATAAATTGCTATGCACCTGGCATGTCTTGCAAATTCTGACCAACTTCTCTGCGTCTTCTTGTATTTCTGGCCAGTAATATCCAAAAAGCTTACATTTTCTGGCCAGAGCTCTTGCTCCCCGGTGATTTCCATAAATTCCGAGATGGATTTCTCTCAGGACATAATCTCCTTCATCTGGAGTGACGCATTCCAACCAGGGTGCTGCATAAGATTTTCTGTATAGAACATTGTTGAACAGAGCATACCTGGCCGAGAGCCTTATCAGTTTTCTTGCGCGTACTTTATCTTCAGGGAGTTTTCCATCTCTCAGATATATTATGATTGGATCCATCCAAGTTTCTGCCTGTGTTATCGGTTGCACTTCAATCTCATCACAGCTTTTCTGTTTTAATTGCTCGACCAATACTTTCTTGTTGGACAAAAAATTTGACCCTAGCTTAGATAAAGCATCTGCTCTTGTGTTTTGGGCCCTAGTTATTTGCTCCACTTCCACCATCAAGAAGTTTTGCAGTTTTCTTTGTGCAACCGCAAGATATTTCTTCATAGGGCCTTCTTTAGCTTCGTATTCTCCCTTGATATGATTGGTTACAAGCTGCGAATCAGTGTACACTTTCAGATTCTGTACACCTAGCTTCTATGCTAGGTTTAATTATGTTATCGAAGCTTCATACTCCGCTTCATTATTAGTGGCTTGAAATTCGAAGTGAAGAGCATATGGGAATTCTTCCCTCTTTGGGCTAATGAGTAGGAGACCTGCTCCTGCTCCCTCTTTGTTTGAAGCTCCATCTACATATAGTTGCCACTGTTTAGCCTTTTTCTGCTCTGCCTTTTGCTCTACAGCCAAAGCTTTTTCTTCTGCTAAGAAATCGGCTAATGCTTGAGCTTTGATCGTTGTTCTTGGTTTGTATTCGATATCAAACCCTGCTAATTCGACTACCCACTTTGCCAATCTCCCAGACTTGTCTGGTTTATCCAAAATTTTCTTTAAGGGTTGATTTGTCAACACAATCACCGGATGACTTTGGAAGTATGGCCTTAGTTTCCTTGTGGCATGTACCAGGGCTAGAACCAATTTTTCCACCTCAGAATATCTGATCTCAGGCCCTTGTAGGGCTTTGCTTACAAAATATACAGGCCTCTGCAACATACCGTGTTGTTTTACCAACACGGCACTTACTGCTTATTGGCAAAAAGACAAGTATAAGAATAATACCTCACCTTCCTGAGGAGGGGTCAGGGTTGGCAAGTGACTGATATGATCCTTTAACTCCTGAAAAGCTTTTTGACATTCTACATTCCACTCGAATGGGCTGGCCTTCCTGAGAATTTTGAAGAATGGCAATGACTTCTGTGCAGATTTTGATAGGAAACGATTAAGCGCTGCAAGTCTCCATGTTAACCGCTGGACTTCTTTGATATTCTTTGGTTCTGGCATAGTTTTCAGGGCTTCCAATTTATCAGGGTTGGCCCTGATACCTTCTTTAGATATCATATAACCAAGGAATTTGCCTGATCTCACTCCAAAGGTACACTTTTTTGGGTTCAACTTCATCCTTGTTTGTCTTAACACTTGACACACTTCTGATACATCTTTCAAATATTGGTCAAGAGCCCTGCTCTTGATTAATAAATCATCCACATATACTTCCATGGATTTTCCAATTTGCTGGCTGAAAATGGTGTTGACTGCCATTTGGTAGGTAGCCCCTGCATTCTTTAATCCAAAAGGCATAGACACTTAGTAGTAGGAACCAAATTCATTAATAAAAGCATTTTTTACAGCATCCACAGGGTCCATCATAATCTGATGATATCCCTTATAAGCATCTAAGAAAGCAAAAATTTCATATCCAACTGTGGAATTGATGTATGAAAAATATATGATCAAATTATAAGACTTTTTATTATTATTTTATGATATTTTAGTATAATTTCATATAAATGCATCGAAAACTTATAAAAATCATAGTTAGTTATAATTAGATGCATAAGTTATAAAAACGATAAAAATGATGTTTTTTTGTCAGATTTACGTTTGGTGTTTCATTGATATTATTGCAGGATCAGATGTTTACCGAGATCCCAAAATATGACATACTTTGAAGTATAAATCATGAGTTTTTGTGGGATAAAAGATTATGCCAAAATCTAACAACTTTGAACAGATCAACTGTCCTTAATGTTTCTACCGTAACTCATCTTCAACGGACATTTGATCTAACTTAGAGGCATTTTCAGAGAAAAAGTCCTTGATGAAAGTTGTAGGCCTTCAAGAAAGCTTTCCAACGACTATCAAATCATGTCAATCTGAGGTCTACAGCTCGAGATAGGTTTTTACGAACATCAGATATGTTGTATGTCCGGCACGCGCCGGAGAAGGCCGAATATTGCGAGAAAAATCTCGGCGGGCCCACAAATCTCTGACAAGGGAATATATACTGTGTAGCCGGCACGCGCCGGTTGGTGTCCGGCACGCGCCGGCCTTGTGGTACACTCTATAAATACCCCTCAATTGCAACCATTTTGAAGTGTACCAATGCATATATCTCTCTTCTATATATCTCTATAGTTTCGTTTTGTTGTTTTTAGTTAAATAAAAGCTGTAAACGGCACTCTGCCGGAATAATGCTGTAGTATAAAGTCTCGTTATAATGCTTAGAGGATGTATCAAGGCTCATTGATGTCAAGGAGTTGCTATTTCCGGATGATACAACTCTGAATGCTTCAATTGTAACCTGGTAACTTTTCTAATGTATTTATGTTTATGTATTAATTATAGTATCTATATTTTAGTTATTATGTTGTTAGGCTAAACTTAGTATCTAGCCAAGATATGAAATTGGATTAGTATTATCTTTTTAGGGAAATGGATGATGACTATACTAAAATTGGATAAAATCGGTTATAATGAATCTCTTTCTATATTCGTATTGAATTAGCTACTTGATATGAAAGAATTCATAATCTAATTATGAATTGACGCCTCGTAGTTAGGTTATGAACTCGTTAATAGAAAGACCGGAGGGTAAAATTGGCCGAGTGAAAACGTGACAACGGAATCCGATTTCTAAACCGGGGGTAGATTTGTTTCGGGAGAAACAAACTCTTATTGACATATGTACTCAAGAGATTATTACGTTTAATTCGTTTGTTTAATTGACATACCTTAAAATTGGCCGAATGACAAAACGGGAGTGACCCATGCTTGAGGATGACCTTGGACAAATGATTGGACATATGACAATTTCAGATGCTCGTGTGAGGATGAATTGTTTAGTTTAGGAGTGCACCGTTCCGTATAATTGATTTAACTTAAAATAATGATCGAGCACATCTAATTTCCACTAGAAAGATATAATCATTCAATAACATATTCTTGGCTAGTCTCTAATTATAATATCTATCTCCCTCCCTAGATATTGTTTTGGTACCTATATATATTTATATCTATATATATATGTATTGATATATATATATATATATTTATATACTTATATATATCTCTGTTTTAGTTTTATGCTTTGTTAGTTTAGAGTTTGGTTGGATGATAAAATTGCGACTTAGATTGAGATAATAATAGTTTCTCGGTGTTTAATCACACGGTGAATTACCAAGTTTTCCACGAGGATCGACACACGACTCACCATACTATCACTACAATTTGACCCGGTACACGCCGGTAAGGATCGTAACACCTAGAAAAGGTCCGTCGCTTTTCGGCGCCGTTTCCAAGGTTAGGTTTAGGTCTGTCAGTATTTTGGCGCCGTTGCCGGGGAACGACGCTAATTCATTGTGTTCGAATGATTTCTACTTATATTAACTCAAAAGTCTCGAGGATAAGTCAACACTCTTCTTACCCCATTTCTATTTTCTTTTTCGTTGGTACTTACCTAATAAGTAAGTTACCAATCTTTACTTTTATCGATTTCAACTATTTTCGGTTTTCGTTAGTTGATGACCAGAAAGAGTAAGGCCCCACTTACTCCTTATAAGCCTGACATAGATACTTACGAAAGGCAGTTAAGAGCAGAAAGAAAACAAGGTCATACTAGTCAGGGAAATCCTGACGGAGAATCATCATCAAATCAAAATACGAAAATGGCTGAAAACAGTGATGAAACACCTGAACAAGGGCTAGATCATGCTCAAGGGCATGGCCAAAATCTTAATCGGGATCTACCAATACCAAATAACCGAATAGAAATAATCAAAATCGGAACCGAACAATCGTAATAATAACCCACCAAATCCGAGACCTATTTGTGATCGGACCTTAAGAATAAACCGGACTAATAATCCGGTTCGTTTACCCAATGAAGGAGCAAATAATTTTGAAATAAAATCTCATCTTTTTGGTCTAATTGACGCAAGAGCCCAATTTCTAGGAGAGGATGATGAGGATCCACATCACCATCTCTATCTTTTCGAAGAATTGTGCAATACGACCAAAAGTCAAGGTGCTCATCGTGAATTAACAAGGATGTCTATGTTTCCTTTTTCTTTAAAAGGAAGAGCACGAGATTGGTTTATGTCACTCCCACATCATTCATTGACTAGTTGGGAGGAGATTCAAACCGAGTTTTTAAAGCGATATTTTACTCCGGGTAGAAATTTGGAATTAAAGGTCGAAATTGCCAACTTTAGACAAGGATCTGAAGAAACGCTTGGGAATGCGTGGGAGAGATTTAAAAAGTTGTTAAGATCTTGTCCCGATCATGGTTATTCCTTAGATATGCAAATCCAATTTTTCTGTCGTAAGTTAAGGAAAGATTCACGTTCAGATGTAGATCATGCATGTGGTGGTTCATTAATGATGAGTGAAGCCCAAATAGTTTACGATGCTATAGAAAAGATTTCCAAAAATAACAGAATGTGGGAAACCGGTTCTAGCACGGGAAAGTAGCATTTGCGGGAGAATGCACATCGAATACGGAAGTTCTAGCACACTTGGAGAATTTGAGTAGAAAGTTTGACAACCTACGGGCTAGTAGGATCAGTAAAACCGAAACTATCATACCAAATGACTACTCAAGTCATGATAATGTGTCATTAGGGATAGAAGAAAGAACCGAAGGATACTCAAGGGAAGAGGTGAGTTTTTTACAACAAAGATAGGAATTTGAACAACGCGTATTCAAACTCCTTTAATGCTATTAGAAGAGAGCACCCAACTTTTAGATGGTCCGAAAACCCTAATAAGCCGGGACAACCGCCATATCCAGTTCGGTATAAGAATCCATATAGTAATCAAGTTCATCAAGGAAATACATCAAATCGAACCTACAATCGTTACCTAAATCTTATCCACAACATACTACTCAAACTATACCGGTCACCCAAAGTTCAACCCAACTTTGAAGGAGTTGATAAATGGGATAAATTAATGGAAAATATGATGGGTGTAGTATCTACTCAAGCTCGAATATGGAAACTATGATAACTTCTATAGGTTCAGTCTCTAAGGATATGACTATGTTGAAAACGTCTATGGGTGGACATGATACGAGAATGAGAACTATAGAAGCATCATTAAGGAATATGGAAGATCATTTGAGTAGAGAAGGAGAACGTAACAACGGTAGACCTCCAGGGAGGATTACCAAGTAATGCGAAAGAAACCCGAGAGAGGTAAATGCTGTGATTACAAGAAGTAGGAAATATTGTGAAGATACTAGAGCAGAAAACGCAGGAAACAATGAGGTAGAAAATGATTTTGATAATATCGTAAAGGAAAAGGACGAACTTGAATTTACTGATGAAGAGGAAGAAATTATCGAAGAATTCTTAAAACAGAATGATGTTGAACCTGAAATTGAAGGTGAAGAATGGGTAAAAGCCCCTAGAATTCTGAAAGATCCTATGGATAAGGACACGAGAACCCTATTTAAGGAACATGTCGAGAAAATCGGGAGAAAAACGGGGAAGATTTAAAAGTAAGCGAGAAGGATAAAGTTGATACGGGGAATGTTTTAAAGGAAAATTCTCAAGATAATGAAACTTGGCGATCAAGTAATTCTCAAAGATTCAAGGAAAAAGGAAAAGAGAAAATGACTTCGAACCAAAGGTTATAGATTTAGAATCTTTGCCTTATCCACCGAAAGATCAAATTAAAAAGATAAAAGCGATAAGAAATATGCTCGTTTCCTTGACACTTTTCGTCATATTCATGTCAATATCCCCTGTTATAGAAGCTTTAGTCAACATGCCCGCCTATGGAAAGTTTCTTAAAGATATCCTATCTAACAAAAAACGATTAGAAGAATATGAGAATATATGCCTTAATGAAGAATGCTCGCAATACTTCGAAGATCGGCTACCTCCTAAACTTAAAGATCCTGGTAGTTTCACTATCCCATGTGAAATTGGAGGATTTTGTTTAAGAAAGTATTGTGTGATCTAGGAGCAAGTATCAATCTCATGTCTTATGAGGATTATAAGAAACTAGGAATAGGAGAGCTTACGAATACCGAAATGACCCTTCGGATGGCGAGATAGATCAATTAAACATCCTAAGGGAATAATCGAGGACGTGTTGGTTAAAATTGATAAATTTTACTTCCCGATAGACTTTGTAATAATGGAAATGGAAGAAGGATATTCGGCGCCAATTATTCTAGGTCGACCATTTCTAGCTACGGGAAGAACTTTGATAGATGTTCAAAAAGGTGAACTAATACTGAGAGTTAATGAGGATAAAGTTTCATTCAATATCTTCAAAGCTATAAACCATCCATACAAAGAACCTGAATCATGTTCTTTTATAGATGAATATTCTACTATGTGGGATGCCAAATTTAAAGATTATGAAAATACATTAGAAGAATGTTTGGCATTTTCTATCTATAAAGAAGATGAAGATGATACTGAAATGAAAGAAGTAATCCTTTATTTAGATAAAGGAGGGTTTCTTAAACATCCATGGCATCAAAATTTGAAATTGGAAATGGAAGGACCAGTTTTAAAACCATCAGTAGAAGATCCACCAAGGAATCTGGAGTTGAAACCACTTCCTTCGAATTTGAAATATGCTTTTCTTGAAAATAATAATCTGTTACCAATTATTATTTCATCAACCTTAACAAATGAACAAGAGGATCAATTACTAAGAATGTTAAGACAACATAAGAAAGCTTTTGGATGGACAGTGGCAGATATCAAAGGTATTAGCCCTGAGATTTGTGTTCACAAGATTATTTTGAATGAAGAAGCTAAACCTTGTATTCAGCCACAACGCCGCCTCAACCCGAATTTGCAAACAATCGTTAAGAAAGAGGTCATTAAGCTATTAGAAATGGGAATAATCTTTCCCATATCGATAGTGAATGGGTAAGTCCGACTCAAGTAGTTCCAAAGAAAGGAGGTTTCACAATAAAAGAAAATGATAAAAATGAATGGATTCCGACAAGGGAAATTACGGGATATCGAATGTGTATTGACTTTCGAAACCGAATGATCATACTAAAAAGGATCATCATCCACTTCCATTCATCGTGAAGATGTTGGAAAGATTGAGTGGACATAAGTATTACGCTTTTTAGATGGTTATTCAAAGTTATTTACGATATTCATTGCGGCGGGAGATAGAGAAAAAACTACTTTCACTTGTCCCTATGGAACTTTTGTTTATAAAAGAATGCCGTTTGGATTATGTAATGCACCCGCTACATTTCGGCGATGTATGATGGCAATATTTTTCGATATGATCGAGAAATTCTTAGAAATCTTTATGGATGACTTTAGTGTTTATGGAGATTCTTTTGATAAATGCTTATCACACTTAGAACGTGTTTTACAACGCCGTGAAGATACCAACTTGGTTCTAAAGCGGGAAAAATGTCATTTGATGGTATCGAAGGAATTGTACTAGGTCATAGAATCTCGAAGCGAGGAATTGAAGTTGATAAAGCTAAAGTCGAAGTAATTGAAAAATTACCCCCACCAATTAATTTGAAAACGTTAAGAGGATTTCTTGGACATGCAGGATTTTATAGAAGGTTTATTGCGATTTCTCAAAAATAGCAAAGCCCCCGAGTCATTTGCTAGAAAAAGAAGTACCTTTTAACTTTGATGATAAATGTATGGAAGCCTTTAAGACCCTAAAAGCGAAATTAACTACTGCACCAGTACTAGTAGCACCAGATTGGGAATTGCCGTTTGAAATTATGTGTGATGCAAGTGATTTAGCTGTAGGAGCTGTTTTAGGTCAACGGTATAACAAAATTCTCAAAGCTATCTACTATGCTTCTCACACATTAAACGCAGCTCAGCTTAATTATGCAACTACCGAGAAAGAAGCGTTGGTTGTAATATTTGCCTTAGATAAGTTTCGATCATATATTGTTGGTTCTAAGGTAATAATCTACACGGATCATTCACTACGAAGTATCTTTTAAGTAAGAAAGATGCCAAACCGCGTCTTTTTAGGTGGATTCGTTACTTCGGGAATTCGATATTGAAATTAAGGATAAAAAAGGAAGTGAAAATGTAGTAGCAGATCATCTAAGCGGGATGGATAATGATGAAGGAAAAGGAAAAGAAATTCGGGATTCGTTTCCGGATGAGAAACTCGTTTAAGATAGATACTCCCTCAACCATGCGATTATTAAAAACTAGAATACCATCAAAGGAAGATTCGCCATGGTTTGGGGATATTGTTAACTACATTACTCGTAAGTACATCCCACCTCATTGGACTTGGCAACGAAAAAAGAAGTTCTTTTACGACTTAAAGTTTTATTATTGGGATAAACCGGATCTTTTCCGAAGATGCTCAGATGGAATAATTAGGAAATGTATTCCTGATAATGAAATTTTAAGTGTATTATCATTTTGTCATGATCGTGAGGCAGGAGGTCATCATGGAGGATGGAAAACTGCTTTCAAAGTTTTACAATGTGGTTTCTATTGGCCTACACTATATAAAGATGCATATAAATATGCAAAATCTTGTGAATCATGTCAAAAATGGGGAAATATATCGAAAAAACATGAAATGCCTATGCAACCAATTTTAGAATGTGAGCTATTTGATGTATGGGGCATAGATTTCATGGGACCTTTCCCTATATCTTTCGGAAAAAGATTTATTCTAGTGATGGTTGATTATGTTTCTAAATGGGTAGAAAGTGAAGCTCTCCCTACTAATGATACCGAGTAGTGCTAAGGTTTCTTAAAAAGAATATATTCACACGATATGGCATTCCGAGGGCTATCATTAGTGATAGAGGTTCACATTTTTGTAACCGACCATTTACTAAGGTAATTGAGAAATATGGTGTAACTCATAAACTTGGAACACCCTATCATCCACAAACTAGTGGACGGGTAGAGGTGTCTAATAGAGAAATTAAAAGAATCGTGGAGAAGACGGTGGACTCGAATCGTAAAACAAGGCGAGAAAGACTTGATGATGCATTATGGGCATACAGAACAGCCTTTAAAACACCGATTGGATGTTCTCCTTACAAATTAGTATTTGGAAAATCTTGTCATCTCCCCGTTGAATTAGAACACCGAGCTTTATGGGCTATTAAATTTCTAAACTTTGATCCTAAAGTCTGTCGGTGATCATAGATTACTTCGTTAACGAACTAGAAGAATTTCGACTCGATTCTTATGAAAATGCTCGAATCTACAAGGAACGCACGAAAGCTTTTCATGATAAGAGAATCTATAGTCGTGAGTTCCATATAGGTGATCGAGTACTTTTATATAATTCACGTTTGAAGTTGTTTCCGGGAAAGCTTAAATCTAGATGGACAGTCCATATGACGTAACAAAAATCTATAAGTCCGGAGTTGTTGAACTAAGCGATGGAAAGACAACTTTTATAGCCAATGGACACGGGGTGAAATTGTTCGTGGAAAGCGAAGGGATACCTCAACCGAAGAAGTATTATTACTTATCGACCCTCCAACGAATTAAGAAAGCAGAATTTTAAACTTAGCCGATTACAGGTACTATCTTTCTAATTCACCTTTTAATATGCATTTTAAAGTAGTTTTGTCTTTTACCGGATAGACGTAAAAGAACTGGATGCCTTTCATAGATAGAATAAGAGTTTTTATTTTACTTTTAAGATTAGGTCTGAATAAGGATGTCGCGTTTAAGATAGAAGCCTTAGTTTCTAAATTAAATAAGGAATTGCTAATCGAAGTCAGAGAAAGAGAACTTTGTAATGGAAATTCAAGGAGTGCAATAAAAAGAAGAGCAAGGTTTTTAATGAAGTATCTGTGGAAAAATGGAACATGATGGACAATGTGGAAGAAATACAACCATATCCCAGGATGAGTGTTTGAATGTTATTAAGAAGGGAACGATTAGGTGGTTATCCGAAAATCCCGAGGGAATACAAAGAGATAATTCAAACGCATCACTCCTAGGAGAAAGGTTAAGGGACCGTTATGATAACAATCTTGAGGATCTGAGATTGAGGGAGTTAGCAAAAAATCCTAAGAATTTCAGTGTGTGTTTTAATTTTTCAAATTTTAATTAAATTTCGTATTTTTAAAGTTATTTTTCTAAACTTAAAAAGAAAAATATTTTTATGAAAAATTTATAATAAACCTATTTTATCATGTAAAGTAGGTATATTATATCAAAAATATGTGATTTCAATATTATATTAGTTTTTATATTTTATCAAGTTTTATATAGAAAAATCGTATTAAACTTAGATTATATAACATAAATCATAGGATTAACATCAAATGATTTTTATGTGATATAATTAGAGCTTATTACACAAAAAATGACAAAAATTCGTTTTGTGGGGACTATGTGACCGGCACGCGCCGGTACACTACCGGCACGCGCCGGTGTGTACACACTTAACCCTAAAAAATGCGCCCTTTCCTCATTGCTCACACCCTCATTTCGAATTGAAGAACAAACCCGAATTCTCCCTCTCTTCTCCTCAAAAATCAACAATTTTCCATCAATTTTCTTCACTCAAACATCACATAAGTGTTAATCTCTCTTCCTCTCTTCAACTTAATCATAAAGGAAGATACCCATTGGAAAAAGTTGAAGCTTGGCAAGCTCAAGGCTCTCTTTTCTCTCATTCCGGCGACCCCCATTAATTCCGGCGACCTAGCTTTTCTTTCTAGCATATTAAGGTAATAATATATATATATTTCAATTTTTAGTTAAATTTCGAAATTATTTTGAATTTATTTTGATTTTATAGCCTAAGTAATTATTGGTTCTTGTTGTTGGTGTTGTTTGTTTGTGTTGTTGTATTGTCATACCACTATCGTAGATGGCCTCATCATCTAGAAGTAATCCTAAGAGGAAAAAGACTGAAGTACCCATCGTAGTACCGGTAGTTCAAACTATAGGCCTTTAACCAAAAGGGAGAAAACTTTAACCTTTGAAAAAACCGCTAGTGCAGAAGCTAAGCGGGCATATGATGAGTACTTTAGTAAAAGTAAGGTTTGGTTAGAACGAGGGATTGATTTTTCAAAGATTGGTAGAGAAGTGAAAGAAATTTTCAAAGATAGAGGATGGTTGGATGTAGCTATGGATAGGAAAGATAAGATTAACGTTTCTATGGTATCAGAGTTTTATTCAGTATTATCTACTTATGATGCTGATACGGTTGAGGAGATGACCTATATCCCTCTAAGAAGTGTTAATGTTACTTTTTACCCTGCTATGATTAATGTATTCTATGGCTTGACTGATATACCAGAAGAGGAGGATTATCACAATGTATGGGGTTTAGAACATCCTATGGCTCTACAAACCAAAGCTTATGAAGCCCAACAAGCCTTTGACCCCACTGCTGAATGGATAGAAAATAGGTTTGCTTATGGGAATTGTATTAGGGACATAAGGGCAATAAAACAGTTCTTAGGCCATAATGTATGTCCTTCCACACATGTTTGTGCATTTGGTCGAGAGGAAGTGGTTATTGCTTGGGCCATGGTTAATGATATTCCTATAAATGCGGGGAAATTGATCTTTTCTAAGGCATGTGAGTTTGCAAGCACTCGTTATCGAGGGGGACGTCTCCCGTTCCCTAGTCTCATTTCTGCCTTATGTGAGCTTGCAGAAGTCCATGTCTTACCCTCGGATAGAACTGTGTCTCCCTACATTCCTCCCATTGGTCTTAAGCTGAGAGCCTTACCTACTGGAGTAATAGATTACAATAATCCTAATCGTCAACAACAACAACCACCACCTCCACCTCCTATTCACACTCAAGTACCTAGACCACCGAGACAGTCACATCAGCCACAGCAGAGCCAAGTTGAGGCTATGTTTCAGCATTTAGTTCAAGCTCAGGCTAGAACTGATGCTAATATAGCTTTAGCCTGTGAGAAGAATAGATATTGGGCCGAGGACATCGAGTTGGTCGAGAGGATTTCGGGATGCTATGAGTGAGTTTGATCCTAGATTTGCCGAGATATCCGCTAGACACCCCTATAGTCGCCCGACCCATATACTATGCCGATTGGATTCGCCGATTTCACCACCTCGTTATTTATCGGGACTATACGCCGTCATCCATAGGACGGGGTGGTATGTTTACAGGTACACCAGGGACATCCTTGGGCATGGGAGGAGTGACTTCTGTAGCAGATGTGACAGCAGGATTTGGTTCATTTGGTCTTCAAGGATCAGTTTCTATGTCGACGATGAGGACTGAGACATCATTTCGAACTTCTGTATCGGATCCACAGCAGTTCAGTTATGGTATTCATAAGACGCAGTCGCAAGGAGCTGATTTTACTTCGTTACTATCTACATTTGGATCATCGTCATCTCAGTACGACCTTACTGGTGACATTGATCTTAACTATGATGAGGACGAGTGATTTCTTTCTTTTTTGTATAACTATCTACTTATGGTTTGCCTTATAATCTTTTATATTTGTTGTGTACGTTAAACGTTTGATGCACTCTCGGGGTAGTGCACGTTGTTACGTTGTTATCTTTTTCGTAGTTTTCGGATGTTTTTAAATTTTTTCCCCCACGTTTTAGAAATATGCAGACTCTATTGTCAGAAAATAAAAGCTGGATCAAGCTAGAAATTGAAATATCTCTGACTGAGCACTATTTGACCGGCACGCGCCGGTTGGTGTCCGGCACGCGCCGGTGTAGTGGGCTGCAGGATCTTCTCAGGATATTTCCATTTCAGTCCAGCTTTGCCTATAAAAGGAAACAGATGCAGCATTCCTAAAATGCTCATTCCCTTCCTTTGCCTTTAATTCTCTTGCTATAAAGAGTTTAAAATGTCCGATCGTTCGTCCGTAAACAGTTATTCACCTCCACATACACCAAATTCTGTCATTCCAAATCCATTTTTTCATCAAATCCCTTACGAGCCTATGTATGCTTCGGTTCACAACCCTTATATAAGTAATTTCAATCAGTCACCGGTGTTGATTGAAAGGGGTTTAAATTTCAGAAAGGTTGACAACTGGGCATTTACGAGGATGGATATAGATGGGTGGGACTATTTTTGTCGTATGCCGAGAGGTAGGATTAACGTTACTGTGGTAAGAGAATTCTATTCAGTACTTTCAGAAGCTCATATTGTGCCGTTAACACAGTCTGTTACAGTGAGAGGAGTTGTTGTTCCTTTCACTTCTACCAACATAAATCAAATTTTCTTGATTCCACCAGTCCAAACTTCACCCAGTCATTTTGAGTACCAATGGAGATTGGATACCGCTAACGGTTTTATTACAAAATATTCGGAAGCTTGTTCACTCTTGTTCTACAATTATGATTTTGATCAAAATGTCTCTACGACTGCTTTGCTTCCCCATCTTAGAACGTGGAAGCGATTCATCAACTCACGTGTTTATCCAACTGGTTAATTTCTCGGAAGTTAGTGATGATGAATTGATGCTTCTATATGCGATTACTACGGAGCTGTTATAGATTGGGGAGTGCTGATTCATAAATCAGCTGTGAGTTTTGCGTTCGGGAGAAGACCGAATTATCATCCTTTACCATTTGGATGGTTGATTTCGAGGTTATGTGTTCGTTTGGCAAGGGTTCCGGAAAGAGCGACAGATGAATATTTTCCAGCTCGTATTCCTCGTGTTGGGCTTTTACCAGTCGATATTCCGGGAGGATCGTCAAGTGGTGAAAATTAGATAACTATGTTGGTAGAAAAGAAGGAATAAAAAATCATAAAAGTAGTACGGTACGTTAGTATAAGTCACAATAAATTAAAATAACTTAGTTTAAAAAATTAGTTTAACTTAATTTATGGTTTTCTAGTTTAACACTCCTAGTAGTTTTAAGTTGTGTTTTAGTATTGTAATATATTTGCATGTTTTTAATTTATGTTTTTAAATGTTTTTCTTTTATATTATATAAACGCTCGTCTATTTGACACCTAAAATAATCTACCATGATAGAATTCATTTTATTTTCTAATCCAAATTTTTACTACTCATTAGCCATCGGGACGATGCCAATTCGTAAGTGGGGAGTAGAGATTGGTTAGTAAATAAATTGAATTTAATACATTAAATACTTACACACTTAGTTTAATAAGCAATAATATATAATTATTTGATAAAAATGATATATTTGGATAGAATAAATTTTTAATTAAGTAAAGTAATCTTGATATATTATTCTTATATTAATTATGTCTATTTTAGATTTTTAATAAGATTTTAAGTATATATATCTTGATAAATATTATGAAATATTTTTTTTATGAAATTAGACAAAAGTTACTTATAATTATAATGAAAATTTAGAATAATTTTCTTTTCAAGGCAAAGTATGAAATTGGAATCGGATTAGGGATGATGAGATTTTTGGCATAACTTTGATAAACCAGAGCCAAATAAGCCTACCCGAACATAATTTCCAATTTTTGTCCCCACCTCACCTTGTAGAGTGATCAACACCTCACTCGAAATAGCCATTATTATTAACTAGAAATTACTAACCTAACTTAATAATGGTCTACATTTCTTTGAAAATCCCGCAAGTTTAGTATGTATTTATGGATAGCGGTGACAACATCGAAATTTGATATATGCTTTGAGATTGAAATGAATGTTATTCGGAAGGCGTTTGTTATCAAATATGGTTATTAAAAAAAAAATATATAAATAAAAAAAAAATATATATATATATATATATATATATATATATATATATATAATAATAATAATAATAAAAATAAGAACAGAGTATTATAGGTATCTTTTCTCGTTTTTGATCGACAACCCAAAAATAAAATATCGATAAAGTCGCTCGATGATAGTAGTCCAAACTAGGGTATTATCACGAAATGTCCTATTCGGGAATGAAGGTATATGCTATAAATCGATAAAAAAGAAAAAGTCGAATCAAAACTATCAAGAGATTATCACGAGTTTAAGGAAACCGGATTTGTGATTTTCGATCGAAAGAGTAGTACTCCGATCAATCTTGATAAAGCAATGCCTATGTTCTTAAGTTCTTGTTTATGTAGAAAAAAAAAAAAAAAAAAAAAAAAAAAAAAAAAAAAAAAAGAAAACCATATTTTGGAAGTTATTAAAGTTGAAAATTGAAAACAGTGTCAGGAGTATTACTGATTGAGAAATTTTTGATCAGAAGATGAAGGTGTAAGTACGTACGACTTGCTTCTATCTCTTTTGATTTCCCTTTGTTATCCTTTTCGATTAGCCAACTACCCGAGCCCGAACGTTACAAGCCAATTTGCCAACTACTTGACTTAGTCATTGATTCCGATAAATCATACGGTGGAGATTAAAAAGTTGTTCTAAATATTTTATTTATACTTATAAAGTAATTCATGAAAAATTTCATTTAAAAAATATTTTATAACTAGTTTATTAAGTTATATACATTTTTTATCTTCTTAATATCTTAGATAGATGAAAATAATATAATTATAATATTGACAAAGATACGTTACTAAGTTAGGAATTTATTCTAGAAGAATTATATTATCGCTTATTTTGCTCGAGGACGATCAAAAGCTAAGTGGGGAGTTGTGATGTATGAAAAATATATGATCAAATTATAAGACTTTTTATTATTATTTTATGATATTTTAGTATAATTTCATATAAATGCATCGAAAACTTATAAAAATCATAGTTAGTTATAATTATATGCATAAGTTATAAAAACGATAAAAATGATGTTTTTTTGTCGATTTACGTTTGGTGTTTCATTGATATTATTGCGGGATCGATGTTTACCGAGATCCCAAAATATGACATACTTTGAAGTATAAATCATGAGTTTTTGTGGGATAAAAGATTATGCCAAAATCTAACAACTTTGAACAGATCAACTGTCCTTAATGTTTCTACCGTAACTCATCTTCAACGGACATTTGATCTAACTTAGAGGCATTTTCAGAGAAAAAGTCCTTGATGAAAGTTGTAGGCCTTCAAGAAAGCTTTCCAACGACTATCAAATCATGTCAATCCGAGGTCTACAGCTCGAGATAGGTTTTTACGAACATCGATATGTTGTATGTCCGGCACGCGCCGGAGAAGGCCGAATATTGCGAGAAAAATCTCCGGAGCGGGCCCACAAATCTCTCGACAAGGGAATATATATCGTGTAGCCGGCACGCGCCGGTTGGTGTCCGGCACGCGCCGGCCTTGTGGTACACTCTATAAATACCCCTCAATTGCAACCATTTTGAAGTGTACCAATGCATATATCTCTCTTCTATATATCTCTATAGTTTCGTTTTGTTGTTTTTAGTTAAATAAAAGCGTAAACGGCACTCGCCGGAATAATGCCGTAGTATAAAGTCTCGTTATAATGCTTAGAGGATGTATCAAGGCTCATTGATGTCAAGGAGTTGCTATTTCCGGATGATACAACTCGAATGCTTCAATTGTAACCTCGGTAACTTTTCTAATGTATTTATGTTTATGTATTAATTATAGTATCTATATTTTAGTTATTATGTTGTTAGGCTAAACTTAGTATCTAGCCAAGATATGAAATTGGATTGGTATTATCTTTTTAGGGAAATGGATGATGACTATACTAAAATTGGATAAAATCGGTTATAATGAATCTCTTTCTATATTCGTATTGAATTAGCTACTTGATATGAAAGAATTCATAATCTAATTATGAATTGACGTCTCGTAGTTAGGTTATGAACTCGTTAATAGAAAGACCGGAGGGTAAAATTGGCCGAGTGAAAACGTGACAACGGAATCCGATTTCTAAACCGGGGGTAGATTTGTTTCGGGAGAAACAAACTCTTATTGACATATGTACTCAAGAGATTATTACGTTTAATTCGTTTGTTTAATTGACATACCTTAAAATTGGCCGAATGACAAAACGGGAGTGACCCATGCTTGAGGATGACCTTGGACAAATGATTGGACATATGACAATTTCAGATGCTCGTGTGAGGATGAATTGTTTAGTTTAGGAGTGCACCGTTCCGTATAATTGATTTAACTTAAAATAATGATCGAGCACATCTAATTTCCACTAGAAAGATATAATCATTCAATAACATATTCTTGGCTAGTCTCTAATTATAATATCTATCTCCCTCCCTAGATATTGTTTTGGTACCTATATATATTTATATCTATATATATATGTATTGATATATATATATATTTATATACTTATATATATCTGTTTTAGTTTTATGCTTTGTTAGTTTAGAGTTTGGTTGGATGATAAAATTGCGACTTAGATTGAGATAATAATAGTTTCTCGGTGTTTAATCACACGGTGAATTACCAAGTTTTCCCTGAGGATCGACACCTGACTCACCATACTATCACTACAATTTGACCCGGTACACTGCCGGTAAGGATCGTAACACCTAGAAAAGGTCCGTCAGCTTTCTGGCGCCGTTTCCAAGGTTAGGTTTAGGTCTGTCAGGAATCTACTAGCTTGTCAATTCTAGGGGAAGTGTAACTATCTTTAGGACACGCCTTATTTAGATCTGTGAAATACACACACATCCTCGAGCTGCCATCTGGCTTCTTGACTAGTACCGGGTTTGCTAGCCACTCTGGATATATGACTTCTCTAATCATGTTGGCCTGCAACAGTTTCTCCACTTCTTGTTGGATAGCCTGTATCCTTTCTGGGGCGAAAGATCTCTTCTTTTGCTTCACAGGTTTTCTTGTTGGGTCGATGTTGAGCTTGTGGGCAGCCAACTCTGTTGACAGTCCAGGCATATCACTTGCTTTCCATGCGAACACATCTTTGTAGTCTTTTAAAATCCTGACCAGCATCTGCTTCTGTTCAGACAGTATCCATGATCCTACACTGATCGTGGATTCGGGGTTCATCTCATCCAACTTCACTGACTCTCCGGGGTCATTAGACTGCCAATTTTTTTCTTCCTCTGGAACGAGATCTTCCATTGTTACCTGCTGCACTTTCATCTTTCCACTGATTGTGGATGTGTAGCAGTTCTTGGCAGCGTCCACATCCCCTTTAATAGTAGCTTCTCCTTCAAATGTAGGGAATTTCATACTGTTATGTGCCGGTGATATTACTGCCCTGAGGTCGATCAACGCCGGTCTTCCCAAAATCACATTATACGCTGATGGAGCTTTTACTACCACGTAATTGACCATCAAAGTCCTGCTCTATGATCCTTGTCCAAAAGTTGTCAACAACTTTAGCATACCCACAGGATGTATAGGGGGTCCTGTAAATACAAAAAGAGGAGTTGACACAGGAGTCAACTCGGAGTCTGTTAACTTCATTGCTTGGAACGCATTGTGATACAAAACGTTTACTGCACTACCGGTGTCTACGCAGATTCTTCTGACCAGGTTTTTCTGTATAACCGCTTCTATTACCAGTCCTTCCGTTGCTCACGATGGCTGGTAGTGCATCACCTGGGCCGTACTGAACGGTTCCCATCACTTTCTGTTTTTTGGCTTCCCCATCTTTTTCTGTGCTGCCGCTTTTTTTCTTACTGGACAGCCTTGTTAACACCTACTGGTCCCCCATCAATCGTGTTCACTGTGTTGATCGGGGCATTTTCCCTATGCCCATCAGCATCAGGAGACGGATCTTTGTGTCTCCTCTGATTATTTATGTCCTGATTGTTGTTGAATTTTCTGAATTCCCTTCTTCCCCTTGGGTTGTCTCCTTGCGTACGATCGATACATTCATCGATCTTTCCTTCCAAAGCGGCTGCATCTATATCTCTGATCAGGTCCCTGCACTATTCAGAATCATGTCCAATGTCCTTGTGATATTTGCACCATCTGGTGTGGTCCATCTTCTCCCTTGGACCCCTCAATGGAGGAGGAGTCTTGGCAATTCCTTTCTTTTCCATTACTGCTAGAACTTGATCACGGGATCTATTCAGAGGAATAAGGTCCATGTCCTGCAAAGCACCTTTTTTTCCTAACCTCTCAGAAATGGGAGCGGTTACTCTGTCCCAAACAGATTTTCTTTTCTTGTCAGATCTATCATCAGCCTTTCCCTTCTTAGAATCCCTGTGGGATTCCTCTCTCTTGGCTCTGTTAGCCTCCTCTCCCTGACAATGTCTATATGCAATTTCCAGACATTCTTCCATGGTACTTGGATTCTTGCTGCTTAGCTTGGCATGTAACCGCCCTTCTTTCAGTCTTGCTACAAAGGACGCCACTAAGAACTTATCATCTAGATCTGCTATCTGAGATGATTCTCCATTAAATCTTTTGATAAAGCTAAGACCTTGTTTCCTCGCTCTTTTGCACGATAGTCGGCAAGTATGTCCGGTTTCTCTGGAAAGGTCTTGCTGCTATAAACGCATGCATGAACTTTTCGGTCAGAGTGGGGAAATCTGGTATGGATCTGGGGTTCAACTTGTTGAACCAATCTCTTGCCTTTCCTGTGAAAAGAGTTGCAAATGCCCTGCATTTCATCTCTTCTGGTGCATTGTATAGATTCATATGCTGGATATACTGATGCATATGATCATATGGATCCTTGGTACCGTCATATGCCTGGATTTTGGGAATCTTAAATCCCGGAGGACAAGGAAATGCATCAATGTCCTCCGTAAAAGGAGATACCACCCTAAATTCATCTTGTTTAGGCTTTAGAATGGCATCCAATTCTGCCTTGGCGTTATCACCCCCTGGGTGAGTAACAACCCCCTGGGTGATTTTCTTTCTTCGCTACATGATGAAAAGAAGGCGTTTCTAAACATCGCCTTCCTGATTTCTGGCCTTTAAGACCTCCTCAAAAATTGCTTTTATCTCTTCTCCTCTAAGATTTGCCAGATTTTCCACCAACATTTGTCTAACTGTATCTGGAGTGCTAGTTTGTCCTTCTTCCAGAATTTTCTTTCCAGTACCTTGATTGTTTCTTTCTGGGCTCTTTTCTCTAGTTTGATTTTCCTTCTCTGGTTGATTTTGCTGTTTATTCGAATTTCCTTGATTTTTTGCAATTTTTACTGTAACAAAAACTCACTAACTAGAATCGACCCTCCTTCTAGCGCCAAATGATGTTGCTCAAAATTGTGATCGGGTAATCGGATGATTCAAGTTAGGAAAACAATACAAAATATATATGGATTTGGACTGAACGATTTGAGATAGCTGCCTACGTATCCAATTCAGGTGTCAAATTGGAATCAAGTCCCCCTCGTAGTTCAGAGTCTTCCTTTTATCTCTGTAGATCGTGGTCTTCCTCCCTTATGTCATGGGAGGTTATCGTTAGTTATCTTTAGACATTACCAGACGTGGGGCCTACCCACGTCTGCAAGCAGTTGAGCCGTTACTGACTTGGTCTTCGTCATACACAGCCGATTGTTAAGTCTGGATATTCTTCTGTCCAGAACGTGGTGGAGTCCTGCTCCTCTGACTATTCTGTCCAGAAGTATAATCTATTCAGCGCTTGGTGCAGTCTTGCTTTGTTGGCTTGTTTATCTTCGTGGTCTGACTTTTGTATTGGGCCCGGCCCAATTATAAATAACCCGACCCAGTGGGCCTATATATCTTCAAATGGGTTATTAATTGTGGTGTGGATTGTGGAGTAATATTGGCGGCGGCAGGGGGTGGTGGGGGGTGGGGGGGGGTGCAAGTTAGGTTGATATAAATCATGGATGGTGGTTCATAGTGACTAGTCTTTAATTTTATAGTAATTGCATTATATGTTTTTTTTTCCCTAACAGGTTCGAACATTGGTCTCCACGTCAAATTATAATCTAGCTCATCACTAGACCGATGCAAGTCTATTTAGTTTTTTTGTTTTATCCCATAATGTAAGTCCATTTAAATAACCAATGAAACATTTATTACATTTTTCTTCTTTTACCCCTCATTTATTATTTATCCACTCACTTTTCACTACTCTGCATTAATAACAGTCAGAAGGTATTTTAGACTTTTTTCTCAAAATTAATGACACATAACTAATTTAACCAGCTTTCTTAATCTGTGTGAAAACTTTTAAATCGACTTAGATATGGGGATGGAGGTAGTATGTTTTTTTTTTTTTTTTTTTTTTTTTTTTTTGAATCAAATGAAAAACGATCATTTTTCCTCCATACCCAAAATTTAAACAAATCACACACGCTAAAGACAAAAAAAAATGCATTGTTATGCCGTGAGTGTATAACTCACAAGCACCCTAAGGTAAGTTGTAAGAAACCAATCCATTTCTTAGATCACTAATAAAACACACATTCCGGCCAGGTGTGACACTAATATAAGAATATTCTCATTAAATAAATATAGACATAATTGTCCTTAAGAGGAAAATGAACTTCAAAAATAAAAAGAAAGAACCCCACGCCCCTCCCCCCCAAAACCAAAAAAAAACAAAAATAATAAACGAAAACATCACAACCACTCTCTCAAGCTACAAGCAACAACCCTAATATAAAAGGTAACAAGATCAAAGGAAGAGATAAATAAAGCTGATTACATATCATTATCAGCATCAATTGGGTCGAACAAGAAACCGAACCTTGAACTGAAGATATGTCGATGTAACATTATCCCCACTCTTCACCTTCAAACCCCAGCCTCAAAACTTCATCATAACTTGCAACTTGGCACGAAAAAAACCCGACTAGAGAGAAAAAAATACAGTCCCAAGAAAGCATAATATCTTAAAAGCACTTCCTGTGGACAATTGACGGGCCGGATTCTTCATATTCACCTTTTGATATCCACATCTGAAGAGAACAAAAAAGAAAAAACATTGAGGATCTATCTTAATCCACAAGTGAAAGAAAAGATACCATTTTGGGAAATGAAATTACCAAAAAGTCCATTTTAGATGAAAATGTAATGTTCATTACCTGCTGGAAGGTACTGAGAGATGCCAGGATTGATCCACCAATCCAGACACTGTACTTCCTCTCTGGTGGTGCAACAACCTTAATCTTCATGCTACTGGGGGCCAAAGCAGTAATTTCCTTGCTCATACGATCCGCAATGCCAGGGAACATGGTTGAACCACCACTGAGAACAATGTTACCATAGAGATCCTTCCTGATATCAACGTCACACTTCATTATGGAATTGTATGTCGTCTCGTGGATTCCAGCAGACTCCATTCCAATCATGCTTGGCTGGAATAGGACTTCAGGGCAACGGAATCTCTCGTTTGCAATTGTAATCACCTGTCCATCAGGCAATTCATAGTTCTTTTCGAGGGACGAGCTTCCTTTTGCAGTGTCAAGCTCCTGTTCATAGTCAAGGGCGACATACGCCAACTTTTCCTTGATGTCACGAACAATTTCCCGTTCAGCAGAGGTCGTGAACATATAGCCTCTCTCAGTGAGGATCTTCATCAGGTGATCAGTCAGATCACGACCAGCAAGATCTAAACGAAGAATTGCATGGGGTAGGGCATACCCTTCATAGATAGGCACGGTATGTGATACACCATCACCAGAATCCAGAACAATACCTATATTACAATAGAACCACCAATTTGTTCTCAACAGTTAGTTCAAGTACTTCTGCATCCCGTTTACCATGAAAATTTCAAACGGTTTATATTTTCACTTACCGGTTGTACGACCACTAGCATACAAAGATAGGACAGCCTGAATAGCCACATACATAGCTGGGACATTAAAGGTCTCAAACATGATTTGAGTCATCTTCTCTCTGTTAGCCTTGGGATTAAGAGGTGCCTCAGTCAGAAGCACAGGGTGCTCCTCGGGGGCAACACGAAGCTCATTGTAGAATGTATGATGCCATATCTTTTCCATATCATCCCAATTGCTCACTATACCATGTTCAATTGGATATTTCAAAGTCAAGATACCTCTTTTCGACTGAGCTTCATCACCAACATAAGCATCTTTCTGTCCCATTCCAACCATAACGCCGGTGTGCCTTGGACGCCCCACGATACTGGGGAAGACTGCTCTTGGGGCGTCATCACCAGCAAAACCAGCCTGCAAATGAGGAGTACAATAAATCTATCAAATCAACATAACCACAAGGGAAAGGAAAAAGAAAAAAAAAAAAAAAAACCTAATTATGAAAAAGGAAATCAGACCCTCCCACAACATTATGAAATTCACAACAAATGAAAATCTAACCTTCACCATTCCGGTTCCATTGTCGCAAACAAGAGGCTGAATCTCCTCGGTTTCGGCCATTTTCTACAAACTACATAACAAATCAATGTAAAACCACAAACACAATTATACAATGAACATAAGCGTGACATTTGACATCTATCAAATGACATTTGACTAGCCATCCAGTGAGAGAGTAAACACATGTCCATTTTTTACATCTTGACATTTGATGAACTTCACTAAAAAGAAAAAAGAATGCACAAGTCAAATCTACAAAATTAATGAGCGTTCTTTAACTTAATCAACCAAATCCACAAACTTCACAACCAACCACAGTAGATCTAGTCAAATATGAGCAAGATCAGGCAAATCCGACTAAGACCATAGTCTCATAAATCTTAATAGGAACAACACAATAGAACACACTAACATTCAACAAATCCATCTCATCTGAAGCTGTTCAGAGCAAAAAAATAGATCTAAGACTAATTAATCTCGTCTGAATAGAATCATCCATTCAATAAAGCCAAGAACTTTCATTTTCCTTTTATTTTTATGGAACCAGTACTCCCGGAAAAACCAAGAGCAAGAAGAAGAGTGGACTGAATTCAATCAAACTTAAAATTCAAAATTTTAGTCAAGATTAGCATCAGATCTCAAAATTCCAAGAACTTATCGTGAATCTAAACCCTATATTCACTACAAGACAACAAATACGAAAAACCCACATAAGAACCAATCCGATGATTCAGATCTATTCCAAAGGAAAATATAGCACCAAGTCGACTGATTGGAGATAGTAGCGACGCTGCTAAACAGTATATGAAAACTTCAATGAAAACAAAGAAAATGAGAAAACAACCTTTGGAGAAGAAGAGGACGGCTGGCTCTGCTTATAGCTTTGAAAAAATTGGAAGACCACAGCTGCCTCGGATATTGTAATGAAGCGAAATGAATGGGTAGTGTCTTGAGAGAGAGAGAGAGAGAGGGGTTTATATAGTGCAACTTTGAGAGTTTGAATTTACTGTTTTTTTTTTTTTTTTTGTTTTTCTTTTTTTCCTTTTTGTTATTGGGTTGTGTTCTAGAAGGTCAATCTAAGATTTCTGGATCGCTTAACTGAGAGAGACTTTCGGTTTAGTGGGCTAGTTGATGCCCAGACTCAATTTCTAATCTAGCACATATCCGGAAGACTGTCCTAAACACATAAATGTCCAGTTTCATGCAAAATACAGAGAACTGTATTGAAGCGTAATAAAAACATAATCTTTAAAACAAATATGAAACATTTTGATAAGAAAAACCTCATTATCTTTAGACGAGCCGAAACCAACCAAAGAACGACGATTAACCTTTGAAACCTTGAAAACCTACGAACAAACGAACCCCTAACATGATTACTACGAATCATAACCATAAACAAGGTTGAAACTATGAATTAAACAAAAAGCTATGATATATACCTTCTTGAGAAGACCCGAGATTCAAAACTGGTCCTGGACCTGGAAACACCTCGAAACTAGTACTTGACCTGCACAAACGAACTAGACTGATCAAAACTGAGCCTGGGGAGAAAAATTAGGTCTCTTAACCGACACAGTGCTCGGTTCAGCGAGCGGGGGTGTCCTGGGCACGTCCTGGGGGGTGATGAACACGTCCTGGGCACGTCCGGACTGAGTAGGAGGCTTAACCGAGGGCTCCTCTCGGTTCAGCGAGCCTGAAAGGATGAAAACTCAAGAAATGCGATTGTTACGATGTCTAGGGCTACCTAGAGTCCTTTTTATAGTCATTTCTCAACATAAGTCGGTTTGCAAAATCTTGAAGGAAAAGAAAACCTAAAAAGGGAAAAAGGAAAACAATTTCGAAAAGACGGAAATACCTTTACAAAGAGGTGAGGGGTTTTACATTCTCATATATATTAATAATAATAATGTTTTAACTAATTAAATTGTTTCTATCCCCTTTCCCACACTTAATTAAAAGCAAAATGTTTTAGATAAATGTTTTCCCTCTCAAATAGATTCTTTTAGATGTCTACTTTTATTCAACTAAAAGTTTTATTTGGGCAAGGCCCATACTCCAGTAGTCACCGCTGGGGTTATCCTAGCCTCCAGTAGAAGCATCCGGGTTCGATTCCCCCTGTAATTTAATTAAAATCTTTCGTATCCCGCCAAGAAAAGAAATAAAATAAAAAACTAAAAGCTTTATTTAATCTTGTCGTTCATCCTTATATCCCTTCCCTCCCTCCAAAATAAAACAATATCTTTTTAACAGAAGTGCTGGGGTATTACATCTTTTATTTGCTGAAAATCACATTTTTATTCCTTACCCTATTTCCCCTAAGAAAATTACTATTTTACCCTTATTACAATACTGTTTGTGGAACTCATATACTCTTGACATCCCATGTTGTCTAGCAATATAAATACTACCCCAGCCATATCAAATAGACTAAATAGAACAAACCCTTTTAGTCAACATATTTTTCACTAAGTCTCAATCTCCTTTGTTCTTTCAACAGCTCTATTGTAACAGTTTTGTTTCTTGAGTGTTAAAGACAAGTAAGGTGTGAGTGGTACTGTGTAGCTCTAAAGAAATTGTTAGTAAGAGCGAGAATAATGGTGATCGAGAGATAAGACAATTGATTGGTGTTGTTTGGGTGATGTGGAGAAAGATAAGTGGAGGATAAATGTAGAAGAGTTGTGGGGATAATTTGTGTGTGATGTGATGTTGTAATGGTGATAATAGAGAATGATTGTAGAGATTTATTGTGTGTGATTAGATGTTGTAATGGTGATAAATATTTTGAATTTATTGATTAAAATAATATTAAACTTTTTTTTTAGGCTTTGAGCTTTTTCCTATGCTGCCATAATTGTTTTTCTCAGAGAATGGCTCTCGCACTTCCATTCTAAAAATAGAGAATGCAAGAGAACATATCTAAAAAAAATCATCTATTTCCTTTCTGTTATTTTGTATTTTATTGTTAAGAAAGTCTATTGTCTCTCTATTTGCAATAGATATTTGCCAGAATTGTCTTATTACTGCCGCTCTAAGAGCAGCCGTAGTCGAAGGCTTTTAGACATATTCTTTGTAAAAAGTGGCAGAAAAGAGAGAGTCATTCGCATAAAGGTAAAATAATAGTATCAAACTAGATATATATTTTTTTTTGTCTATCTACCATGTTGTCTCTTTTTAGAGAATCAACCAGAGAATTCTCTCTCAAAAAAAATTATAACCATTACAACATCACATCACACACAATTAATCTCTATCATCCTTTTATATTAACATCATTACAACATCATATCACACACAATTTATCCCTACAATCCTTCTATATTTATCCTCCACTCATATTTCTCCACGTCACCCAAACATCAACAATCAGAGGGCTTCTCTCAATATCATCATTAGGGTTGCTCTAAGTAGTTGTTGTAGTGAGGTGTTCTCTCACTTACTATTGGGGAGCAATAGTAAGGTCACATCTTGGATCAAGTTGTGGTTCAGCAGTTCGGGGTGGAGCTCCCGGTATACGAATTCAAGGAGCTAAATCTGGGTTTCAAATTTTAGGACTTGAATTCAAGTTCAAGAATCTGGGTTGTGATTCTTGGTAAGTGTTCAATTGGTGAATATTTTGTAGAAATCTGTTAAAAAATGTTACTCCCTCCGTTCCAATTTATCTGATGCAGTTGCCAAAAGCACACATATTAAGGAAGTGAATTAATACATTGACTTTATAATTGAAATGACTAAAAAACCTTGGATATAACAAATGTAGTCTTTATTTTTATCTCTCATGTTGCAATAAATAAGGATAAAAGTAGGGAAAAATACAATAAATGTAGCATTGGAAATACAATTGCATCACATATTATGGAACAAAAAATTTTGGCAACTGCATCAATTATTATGGAACGGAGGGAGTACTAAGGATTTATAGAATCTCGGTGATGGTAGGGATGTAGTCTCACCCAAGACTGACACTGATTTGGGTATCCAAATTTTGGGTATGGGGAAAAATTGAAATGGCTTTGAAAAATGATCATTTAATTTCATTCGATTCAAAAAACATGTAATGCAATTGCAATAAAATTGAAAAGAGTGCTGTCACTATTAACCACCATTCATCACCTATCATCATTTATGTCAACCTCACTTGCACCAGCAGCTGCCGCCGCCTATATCCAACTCCACACCACCATTAACAACTCATTCAATGTCCAAAGAGCAATAATGATGACACAACGAGTGCCACAACGTGTATCCATACCGTTGATTAATAATGTAGATATATTGATAGATGTTGCATTCACTATATATGCGATGCAACGTGTACACATCCAAGACGTGCATCAAAAGATTCAAAACCATTTTTTTTTTACTAAGCCTTTGTATGCAATGGTACTATAAACCATGAACAATAAAATTCGTAAACAATAATTCATCAAACAATAAACAAAAGAGCTGAAAATCTCCTTCAACATCATCACTTGAATACGACAAATCCCAAATATAATAATGAAAAAAACCAACAATAATCACCAAAGCATATTGTCAAAACACTGAAACCATAATTTACCAAATGTAACCAACAAAAAACCTATAAAACTCACAATCCCTAAACTTACTCCCAAAAATAACATAACAAAAAAAAAAAAAAAAAAATTGTTGATACCAAACAAAAGCTTAAGAAATGTTATAAAAAAAAAAAAATCATCAAACCACCCCAAATCCTAATCTTGAGAAATTCCAAACGTAGTGCTCATTTCTGAGGCAAGATTTCCACAGACTTAACTTGTTTTACAGTATCTGATTCTTGAGTTGGATTTATTGATTCAGCAGGAACCTCTATCTGCTTCTCCACTGCATCTTCTTCAACTGTTTTCTTATCCTCTGTGTTTAACGGTTTTGCATCTCGAGCTGGATTCGATTTCTCCACCTCCTTCTCCTCTGATTGCTTGATACTCTGTAAAGCGTTTGCATTATTATCATCAAGTACAACGGCTACTTTTTCTGCGTCTGGGGCGTCATCGGGTAAAGCATCTGTATATTCTTCAGAGAATTGAGAGACGATTTTGTTAGTTGGAAAATAGACTTCTTCTGTGTCAGCAGGTTGTGGTGGTGATGGGATCTTTTCTAAAGATCCCGCCACTGATTTCTCCCCAACGTTTTCCTTCACATTCTCGGAAGCATTTGCATTTGCGTTTGCGTTTACTACTGGAGATGCAGGTGCTGGCAAAGCATCTGCGAAATCCTCAGGTACAATTTCAGAGGCTTGAGAATCCATTTTTTCTATTGCCGTGGTGTCGTTTTTCGCTGCTTTATTATTGGCATCATCCTTTTCTTCTACTACTACTACGGCATCATCGGCCACTGTTGTTGCACTAGGTTCTGGAAACTTGTCTAATAAAGCTACAGGAGTACTGTTTTCCTTGGCTATAATTTCATCAGGTGCTTTAATGGCGGCTTCCTTTTCTTCTACTGGGACATGATCAGCCATTGCTGTTGTTGTTGTAGGTGCTGCTGGCAAAGCTTCCTTAGCTATAATTTCAGGTGCTTTAATGGCTTCTTTTTCTACTACTGGGGCTGGCGGCAAAATCTCTAAAGCTTCTGTGTTTTTTTCCCTTGCCACTTGATCAGATGCTTTAATGGCTTCGTTTTCTTTAGATGAATTAGCGGCGTTTTCCTTTTCACTTTCACGGCCAGGAGAAACTTTAGCATCTTCACTCTGCCAATATCGATAGAGATAAACAATTTTTATGGGTAAATAAATACATGTCACTTGCAAAAATACAATATGATTAAATAGGCAGAGATATGTTGATCAGTTTGTCTAGTTTTCGTTTGCATTGAGGTTTTGGGAAAGCAATAAAAAAGACCACATAAGAGCGGGAAATACTTGTGTGATGTGTATATCCACACGTGGCAGACACGGTGTGGTTCAATACGTTCTGTATCTAAACTATTAAACCACACGGTTTCATTCTGTATTTAAACTGTTTGGTTCAGATCGTTTCATCCGCCACTTCACCACACCACACAAGTATTTCCTCACAAGGGCGGTCTTAGTGAATCAATGAACATTGGTTGGTTCTATTGGCACCGCCAGTTGTACTATTGACATCTTTTTTTTTTGATTGTTTTTTTTCAAATTCCGTTTTTACTTCCGGCACCACACTCGGAATGGCGGTGTCGCTGACGTTCGATATCAACGTCAGTGGACTGACGTTGATAAGTTGTGACATTTTTATAACATAAACGTCGGTGTCACTGACTTTTGTTTTTAAACAGCAACATCAGTGGCACCAGGGTCGGACGTAGGATCCCGGGTGATGAAGGGGGCGATACTATGGGAGAGCGTAAATTTTTAGGGGGGCAAAAAAGATACACAACATATGTAATTGTGTTTTTTTCGGATCCGAGAGGGGGCGATTGCCCCCCTAAACCTCATGTACATCCGCCCATGAGTTGCACTGTTGTTGCTATTGAAACATTACGTTCATTATGAAAATTCGTAATGTCGAAGTAATTTTTTCTGATGTCGGATGTAATAGGATGTCAGTAGTAAAAATGGGATTGACAATACAAACCCCTAAACATTTACCTAACATTTGTGAAATAATACTAAAAGCGAATACCACAAAAGAAAAAAAAAAGGCATGTGATTGATTAAGATTCTCTAATCAAAATAATTAACAACTCTCCCATCTAAATAATTTTTTCTTATAATCATGATTAGCCCCACATCAAAGGAAAAGAAATATTAAAAAAGACGTTTAAAGAAAAGTTGGCATTTTACAATTAAAAGTAGCAGGATATATATATAATAAAATAATGTGGCAAATGAGAATCTTTTTTTGCACAAGGTTATGATGCCGACAGCACACTAGACAAAACATCTACTGGCCTGAACAGCCATTTTTACAGATAAAAAATGGTGAATTTTTTTTGTAAGAACCTGTCCATGGGTTAAAAAAATTGCTTCAAATCATAACTTGTACTACTTACATTAGAATAAAATAGTTTAAGAAGGTTACGTAGAATTAATACACTAAAAAAATCAATACGCTCGTAAATTAAGGAATAATTTAAAAAAATTATGAATTAATTGCTTCAGGTTAAAATATTATAGGCTAATGAGCATGATATAAGACAACATTGCCCATATTTTTAATGTCTTTGAAACGGATTGAGCATAATAGATAATATAGGAAAGATACACATTTGAAAGGCAAATATGAAAATTTAAAATAAAAAATTCATTAAATCTATTTTAAAATACTACGCTAGACATTCTTTGGATTGATTATATGAATTATTGGGAGTTGATTTTAGTTGTTATTTAAAATAAAAAAAAATCATACTCCATTAATGTCAGTATAATTTACTGGCATATATGTTACTTATGATCTAATGAAAAAGTTTCAAATTCCCAGAATTAATACGATCCTTTATAGGTTAGTTCTTGATATATACTTATTTCGGAACTTTATATTTTTGCACAGATTTTAATAAAATAAATTTTCCTTTATAACACACATATATATATATAAAGCCGCTAATTGTGCAGATCTTTTTTCCTTTACAGATATATCGTCAAATTGTTTGTTTTTTTGCTATGACTGTGCACACATATCAAGAAGGAGAGAACCCTATCGAAAATTAGAGAGAAAAAACGAAGAAAAAGGGTAAAACATTTCTCAAAAAAAAAAAAAAAAAAAAAGGGTAAACAAAATTTAAAAAAAAAAAAATACAGAAGAGAAGTTAAATTACAATTACCTCCTTAATGAACAAGTTACCAAGCGAGGGGTTCTTGGTCGGACTCTCAATCGGAGCAACCGCTGCATCGTTCTCGGCTTCCCTCTGGACAACCTCCTCCTCCTCCTTCTGAGGTGGCGGCTCGGGCTGAGATACCGGTTTCTCGTCAGCGTCCTTCAACACCTTCGGCTTGGTTGCGCACGCTCCCATACTTGTGTTTCTTGGAGAATTATTGTATGAACAAAGAGAAAGCGAAAAGGGGATTTAATTTGGGAGATTAAAGTTGGATAGAGAAAGATGTATCTGTGTGCGTTAAGGAATATTGAAAGACGAAGAGAGAAATATACTGAATGAATGCGATGACACACTTTTAGAAGGAAAGAAATCGTCCCAATTCCGAAGAATATGTAGCCAATTTATTTTTTTATTATTATTATTATTAGTATTATTTTATATTTTTATCTTTTATATTTCTTAAGATGCGAATACGGCGGTTTGTGTTTCAATCAATCAAAATGCATAAATTTGTCTGGCAAGGAGAGATTTTAGTTTACGGAATTACAATTATACACATGAATTAACTAATCCACATGTTGGTATTTACGTAATTATATTTGGTAAATTAAGGAGATTATTATGCAGTAATTGAGACTGTCTTTAATTAAAATGATACTCCCTCTATTTTTTTTTAATTTGTCACATTTTAAAAAATGCTCCGTTTTTCATTTTATATTTTTAATGTATTATATATATATTTTTTTTCTTATATATCAACAAAATATTTATATATCCGATAAAAAATAAATATATTTTCAATACTACAAACTCAAAATCAATTTGACTCATTATTACTATTATCCATATATATATATTCAAAAAATCAAATAATAACTTAATGATTTTATATTATATTTTAAATATATTAATTTAATCTTTATGATTTTTTTTCTGGGACAGATAAAAAATACCGAGAGAGTATTTTTTTAACGTGAGTAAATGAAAGTTCATTAAAAATGGTAAGTCGGTTTTCGTAAAATTAAAGGAAAAAAAACCCTTTTGTATTTACTGAAGTAGACATAGATTCTTTGTACAACGTGTGACCAACATAAATATAGTCAACTTACATCATCCTTCCACATCATGTCCGTTGCCTTCCGCGAGATTCAACATGTGACGCTATGTCCCAGATATCGATCGAGTTCTTATCCGTAAACGGGACGTTCGACACGTGATATTTAGAATAAATCTTAAATCTCATGTAGCTTTCGTATCATATCAGAATAATTTAAGATTTACGCGGAAGATAACAAGTTGAAAACTCGGGAACTAGACCCCCAAAGTCTTCCAATAACAACCGACAACCAGAATATAGCTGCCGTTAAACTAAATTATAAATGATTGAGATCAAAACAATTATAAGTTGCATTGTCTCTATGGGACCGACCTCATTTGCTATACGCAATTGACTAAGTCCTCTTGCTAATATAATCGACTTACACGCGATCGTACTGCCAGTCATTGTCAATGGCTCTCCAGGGAGTTCTTGGTTTAAGCCGGCCATCCCTAGTTGTTATGCATGTGATGTCAATACGGCCTAAGGTGTGTTAACTGCACATAGACTCCTATTGCCTGATCAATGAGAAGTATGGCAAAATTAGGGGGTAAAACATGTAGCTGTCAATAAATAAAAATTCACCAAAGATGAAGATTAATTATAATTGGGGGAGGATTTAATCGGTCATAGTTGGCTAATCTCTTAATAATCATAAGAGACATCTTTGTATAATATTGCGTAACAACTATTTATTTTTATCTTGAGTTCTATTTGGTCAACGACCACCTTATTTAGTTCTCAATCTTGAATCTCGAATTGTGTACTTAAGTGTGTCCAGTCTCTGTGGGAGCGACCTTGATTCGCTATTACTATACTATGATTGGACTAGTCCTCTTCTAGTGTCATTATTTGCACGTGATCAAGGTTTTTTTGGCCCCGTTTCCGGGGACTCGGATCATAATTTGAGGATGCTTTTTGGATATGAGATTGAGTTCGTGTATATATATTTGTTTTTTCGTAATTTCCGAGTCTAGTAGATTCGTTTGTGAATATTTGTGTCTCAACAGCATCGATCTTGCTCAAATCTGGAAAATTTCTAGTCCGCCGAGGCGAGATTGATTTCGACGCGGCGAACCGAGTTTAACAGATTCGCCAGAACCTGTTCTGTTTGGTATAAAGTTAGTAAATTAACCAGAGTCATACAATTAATGAGTCCGCCAGGGCGAGCGTAAAAACATCCTCGGCCAATAACTTGATGCTTGTCTGTTGGATTTCTAATGCAGTACGTTATCATGAGTTCGGGAGTTAATCTCGATGAGTATATCCCGAGATTGACAAATTTTCAAAAGAGAACATCAGATTAGCACAAAGGCTAAGGAGACGATTGAAAGACTGGCTAACGGTGAAGGAAACCACGAGAGGATCGGAGTGAAGAGGAGTTAGAGGATAATATCAAGCTGAAACTATTTCTTTTTACCCTAAAGGACCAGGCTAAGCAATGACTTTTGTCTTTGGCGGCCAGATCAATTCGAACATGGAATGAACTTCTGCAAAAGTTCATGAACAAATATTTGTTGAATAAGTGTCCTAAACCCAATCGGGTTGGACCGGATCCAACCGGGTCGGGTCATTTACAGTCATGTAATAAGTTTATTATGATTCATAAAAGCACTTTTGTTATTATATATTCTTTATCTTCATGTTATTGGTTGTATATATATAGTAACGTCCCTAGTGTCAAACTGTGATAGAGAAACCATGATGGTGATTATGGTTGATGAGATCTCTAATCACTTTAACAAATTTGATACTTAAATGTCTCTGGTCGTATGTACTGTCAAATGGGACATTGATAGTATGATTAGACTAGCACGTATTTGATGTCTTCTATGTTATAGAAGGTATGGATAGATCTTCTCTATCGAAGTGTGGAGACACTTGGATTGTACGTGGACGTGTATTAGTGAATGCGTACATTAGACTGACCCACTTACATTAAGTGTCACACTATGTGGCGGTTGTGTAATTATCCTTAAGACCGGAGTCTTCATGGCATCACGGTGTGGATTGTCATGCTTTGACACTATTGAGATTTCCCCTACCCACGAGGTGATCATGCGGTAGTGATTGGGTGTGATGTTGAAGCATGCGGAGTATACATGTTTGGTCGTCCGGGAATCGCGTATCCTATGATTGAGATCGAATATCCGAAATGGCCTTCTTATAAGGAATGTCTAGCTCTCGAGAATCTTTGCAAAATGGGAGTAAATATGTTATTCCGAGAGAGCATGATATCTAGATTATAAGATATGATCGTTAATGTATTGACACTCGAGATACGATCGTATGGATATTATTACAACGGTAGGATTGTAATTTACACGGTAACTGTTTCACATGAAAGGTAGTAGTTATTGCATTTGACTCTTCCGATGATTGGGGGTCACGGTGTGTTGCTAGACGCTATCCCGTGATCGTTAGGCATGAAGGGCATTTTCGTAATTTGCACTTTGTGTCTACGGCCAACATATTCGGAAGCCTATCGGGTCACACATATATGAACATCGAGTCGGATTAAAATGCGGTTATGGTTGATAGCCAAATAAGGAAAGTTTATCTCAGGACTATAAATGTTATAGTGGTAAATTAATATGGTGGTATTTATTTATTATAAATAAATAAAATACAAGATATTAATTATATTGATTAATTAAAGAATATTCCGGATGTCAATATTGGCATATGGGGCGCAGAACATAAGTGTTTAAGATACACTTGAATTGTGCAATTTAATTAATAAGATTACCATAATATTAATATTGATATTAATTGATTTTGGAAAAATAGATTTATGGTAATAAGATAAATATATTCAATATAAGATATTGGCAATATTTAGATTTTATTTTAACATAAGATATTATAATAAAAGAGATAAATCAATCTAAGTGATTTTCCTTATTTTATTGGGAAAATGTTTTTGTCTTTCATCTATCTTTAGGAAGCTGCTCCTAGTCAGATTAGGGGAGATGGGGCGCCACTTTCACCCTATATATGAAAGGGTTGGCTAGCTCAATTGTACATCACAATTCCAAGAGCTAATAGTTCTTAAGTAAAAATAGAGAGCTTCCTATAGAGAGTTAGAGAGAGAGAAAAAAAGGCCGGTCTAGCAGCCGGATTTTTCTAATAGCAATCCAAGGAGGATTCCGGCAAGGAGTTCGTGTGGATCAACGATAGAGGCCGGACGCGTGGACGGCTTGCGCACATGACTACTCTCAGTTGACGGTCAAAGCGACGATCTTATAGATCATCCAAGGTATATTCCGTCAAACTACTTAACGTGTTTATTGCATTAAACGAAGACGATCTAGAAAAGGAAATCATAATTTTAAATTCCGCTGCGTTAAACTAGTGATTTCCTAACAATATTGTCCACCTGGGAAAACTTTCCAACTCAGTCAGGAGATCATGAATTTTAAGCAGAAGCAAGGCGAAAGTTTTGAAGAGGCATGAGAGAGATTCAAGGAAGCGTAGAGCAGGTGCCTACATCATGATATCATTTTGCCCCTGAGAAGTCAAATTTTCTATCATGCTTTAAGGCCAAGCGAGAGAGGGTAGATGCTTCAAGTAACAGTTTCTATGCATTGTTATCAACTGACGAGGCATATGAAAAGCAGGAGCAAATAGCATTGACGATCAATCGGGAAGTCAGGAAGTTGAAACCGTAAGGTCGGCTAAGGGAATCTTTAGAGAAGACACTTCTCAACAAATCTATATAAGCTGTTGGTAATCAATGAGAAAATGGATGGGATGCAAGAAAGGATAATAAAGGTTGAGAATAGACAAGGCATTGAGACCGTTAAAGGAGTAGAGACTCCCGGTACTAAGGACCTGAGCTACATCGGGCGACAAGGGAACCCATACGACGGTAACTATCGTCCTGGTTCACATGATCACCCTGGATTTCGATATAGTGATCTTAATGGTGGTGAGAGCGAGCAAGGATGGCTAGTACATTTGTCCCTACAACAGAGAAAATCTATCGGATGAAAGTCAGTGTTATAGAAGATGAGTGTGACAAGTCGGTGTTATAGAAGATGAGTGTGACGGTAACAAAAAGCGTCACGCAATTGACCAAGTCAATTAATGAATTGGGAGCAAACTTCAATTAATACTATCAGAAAAATGTGGTAGCTGGTGGGGATTGTTTCTGGAGGTACATTCTACATTGAGTCTTTGCTTGTGATGATCAAAGACTAAGTGAGGGGTTGTTGATGACGGGTGAATTCGTATAAATTAAGGCATCAAATTTACACCTATTATGAGCTAAAATTAGTCATTAAAGCTATAAATCATGAGCCATTTGTGTTATGAGCCGAGAATATGGTATTTATAATAATTATTCCCAGAATTGGTATTACTTTGAGTATTTTTGGATTATTTGCAGAAAATGAAGTATTCCGAGTGTCAAGGAAAAAGATGTAGAGCGGAAATGATAAAGAATCAGGCCTGAGAAAGTCTAGATAAGTCCATAAATGAAGTCGGTGTAAAATAAGAGGAAAAACCCCGCACCGGGAAGAAGCCCATTTCGCAACGGCCAGCCTACGCTTACGAGGGTTTACACGTTTACTTGGAGGAGAAGTAGGGTTTGTTTAGAGTCAGCTAAGTCGGTCAGAACTACTATAAATAAAGGCAACAGTCCCCATTACCAATGTACCTAAGACTTTATACAATTGCTATGCAATAAAAAGTTCTTCTTTGTTCTTTTTATTTTCTTATGAGTGTTCGTCACTGATCCGACGGATTCGCCGATTAGGGAGCAATTCGAGAAAAGAGATCCGCACTCGGTTTTGAGGGTAATATATCTTCTCTTCGTTATGTAGATTCGTTGCGTTTGTGATGGATTGGTTTTAATTTCGTATTAGTCCTGCTATTAATTATTAAATTATCTCCCCAGTTATGAATGAATTTGAATCATTTGGTGAAAAAACATAGTATATAGGATTGCGCCGCTTCCTCCTTTTCGCGACGGCGGTCTTTACTGTTGCGGCGGAACACCTAGTAAATTTGTATTTTATGTAATCGGGGCCAACTACGTTTGATTTTCTGTTTTAATTTACATGTTGTGGCTGATCACCCTCACTGCATGTCTTCGTAAATTAGCATGATGGAACGTTGTTGAAGTGCTAGTTAAGACATAGATTATCGATCTCTAGGTACTGCCAGTCATTGTCGATGGCTGCCTAGGGAGGTTCTCGGTTTATGTCGGTCATCCCTAGTTCATATTGCATGTGATGTTAACACGGCCTAAGGTAGGTTAACTGCACACATGCGCCTACTGTCAGATCAATGAGAAGTATGGCAAAATTAGGGGTAGCTGTCAAATAATTTAAATTCACCAACGAGGAAAATTAACTTATAATTAGGGGAGGGTTTAATTGTTTATAGTTAGGACTAATCTCTTAAGAATTCATAAGAGGCATCTTTGTATAATCATGTGTAACAACTATTTATTTTATCTTGAGTTCTATTTGGTCAACGGCCACCTTATTTAGTTTTCAATCTTGAATCTCGAATTGTGTACTTAAGTGTGTCCAATGTCTGTAAGAACGACCTTGATTCGCTATTACTATACTCAATGTTCTAAAAATCGCTAGGCGAAGACGACGCGCTACAGGGGCGCCTAGGGCCCAGGGCGCCTAGGCGGCGCCCAGGCGCTTTTAGGGTTTTTAGGGTTTTAAGGGGGTTTTAGGGTTTTTACGGTGGGTTTTTAGGGGTTTTTAGGGTTTTAAGGGGGTTTTAGGGTTTTTACGGGGGGTTTTTAGGGTTTTAAGGGGGGTTTTAGGGTTTTATGCCTCTTTCTTGTCTAACACTTGGGAAAACTTAGATGTTCGCCCAGATGAAAGTCATGAAACCCTAATTGCCTAGAAGGACCTAAGAGGGCCTAGAAGGGCCTAGAAGGGCCTAGGAGCGCCTAGAAGGGCCTAGGAGCGCCCGAAGGGCCAGGAGTGCCAGAGGGGCCCGAGCGCCCGGAAAATCGCCCGGCACCCCCTGTCGCCCGAGCCAGGCGAGACGCCCGGGTGCGCCTGGGCCTGGCGAGCGCCTGGCGGCCACCCGGGCGATTTTTAGAACATTGACTATACTACAATTGGACTAGTCATCTTGCTAGTGTCGTGACTTGCACGGAATCAATTGCCGGGTTATCTGTGTATTGAAGTTGCAGCAAGACTTTCGCAGGACACTACTAGAATGACCCTAATAGACCCTAGAGGTAGGGAGTGGGCTGTCATAACAAATGACCTTTTTGGCAATGTTGTTGAAATTAGCTCTCACACCACTAATAAAGGGATTTTAGGTAAATGACACATTAGTATTGTTACAACAACTTGTGATCACATCTCTGAACTTGTCAATTCGAAAACTGTGGACAAATTGTTTAAAATTTAAAATTATTGAAGAAGCTCGTTCCGCTTTTTCAAAAACATGGAGTGATTTCTCTTAATTACCCCTATCCGAATTCTTTACCACCCATTTAGGATATTTCTTAATGTCATTTGTAGATTAATTTTTTTGATGATTATAGTGCGGTTCCTGATGCTTCTTTGGATATGGCGGGTGAATCATTTTCCTAAAAGAATGTCTTGAAACAGAATTCAGTAAATTTACTAGATTACATGGATTGTGTAAGTGGCAATGATCTTGATGACGGCCCTGTCAAAAATGTCAAGTCGTGTGGATTGCCTAGTAATACTATTGATAGATAAGTATACGCTATCGCTGAAGGAGATCGAGGTTTTGGGTGATACACACACGAAATCCTATTTCCCTTCACTAATTGGGAGGTGAAGCACCTTTCGGACCCACCAGAATCTTCTTTAAAAGGCTATCTCACGGAACAAAAACGGCCGTGAAAAATCCTTCTAGCAAGAGTGCTAAGCCGTCAGGAGTATCTATATGGGGTCTTAATCGCTTATCTAAGTTCAAGCTCATCAAAGGCTGGAACATAAGTTCGAAAGAATGTTCTTCTACAACAAATGATTTGGTGGACATCGCCAAGGGGTGGGGGTCTTGTGTAATGAGCTCGGTGTTACCTTTGGTTGACTCGTACTTGGGTTGACACCCTTTGCATTATGGTTAGGTGGTGTTAAGTGTTTGTGGTGGCTTTGGGGCTCTCCGTTGCATTTAATTATTTTAATCATTAATGAGTATTTTTGGAAATACACTTGCATTACAAAAAAACCGTGGGTATATTTTTTAGATATTGTAATTATTCTCTTTTAATTATATTTTTCTTTATTGGGCTGTCGTTCACGTCCTTTAGGATAAAGTTGAGATTGAAGAAACATGAGATGACTTTGTAGAAGTAAGTTGTTACGCTTGTTAGTTTATCATTTTAGCTTGTTTCCTCTTCTTTCGATATTAATTGTATTTTATTTTATTTTCTTTAGGTTGCGCGCCAACAATTAATGCTCTAACATTTACGTGTTTTCGGTTTCTTTTCTTGATAATAGATAATAAATTAGTTGTATTTCTTTTTTAAATTTTGTGGCATTTTAGAGATATATTTGAATCACAAAATATGAATTTCCAAGAATTTGACCTACCAAAGTCGTGGAAGGGCCCCCACATCGCCTGCATTGTTGATTTCAGGTTCGTTTTCCGCAAATTATGATGAATGTGTGTTTTTATTTTAGGGGGGTTCTATTTGGACCCCCCTTTTTACTACTTGCACCACATTATTGATTATTTTTCTTTTACTTTTGCACACCACGTAATTACTACTTACACAACATTAAAATAAAAAATACTTAAAAACTACACTTTAGTCCCTAAAATTATACAAAACACTAAAATAAATACAAATTAAATAAAACTACTAAATACATACACCTTTTCTTCTCCCACCACTTTAATTCAAACACTTCTTCCCCAAAAACCTCCCAATCGGTGGTTACCAAAATTTAAAAAAAAAAAAAAAAACTGTAAATTGAAAGAGAAGAGAAGAGAAGAGAAGAGAAGAGAAGAGAAGAAGAGGAAGAAGAAGGGAAGAAGAAGGGAGAGTTCACTTCGAATTGTAGAAGAAAAGAAGGAGAGAAGAATAATCAAGGTATGTGAATCTTTGAAAATGTGTTTGAATGTTTGTGGATTTGTGTTTAAATGGAAGTGAATTTGTGTTTGATGTAATGGGTTTAAATTCTATGTAATGGGTTAGTATTTGGATGTAATGGGTTATGTTTATTGGGTTGTATTTTGGTTTTTCCGGCCATTTTTCCGGTTGGAAGGCCGGAGAAGATGATGAAACGGGGGACGTCGGTGAGGCCGACGCCCGTTGTAGGTTTCAACGTCATCGGACCGACGTCCCGGCACTGTGTGTGGGAAAATTAGTTTAGCCCTGGAACATTTGGTACACATGACGTTGTAGTTGTTCTACAACGTCGGTTGCGGTGACGTTTTAGAACATTGGCTTGGAAATATGTTAGCCCTTAAACGTCGGTGGTTTTGACGTTGTATTGACCTATGAAACGTTGTTACCGGTGACGTTCCGGCGTTGTCATGCCAATGTCTTGCACTATAAACGTCCTTTGGTGATGACGTTGTAGAGGCTTTTTCAACGTCGGTGGTGTTGACGTTTGATGACGGTTTAGAGGTTTTGTTACTTTAGAGATTACATTGGTTATAACTTGTTTATGGTTAGTCCGTTTTATGAATTTTTTTATCAAATTATTGTTAATGTTACATTGTATGAGGTTTATGTCTTATCCTTGAGCTTTGTTTATGAATGTCAACTTTCTTTGTTAGTTGATTTCTTCATTTGATTGACAATTTATTTCTTGTATCATGTGTAGGAAATTATGACTAAGACGAGGTACGGTAAGGTTGTACGCTTTGCGGATAGCGATGAAGGTACCGCAATGGATGAAGGTCTCGCCTTGAAGCACCCTCGAAGCTCAAGTTCGGCCTAGTATTGTTTGAGAACATACAAGTGTGCCATATAAAAGAAGGAGTAAACGACTAAAGAATGTGCAAGCGAGATGAGGTAGTTGAGACCAATGAGTCGGTTGCGGTTGATCCGGTTGCAGGCGATCCGGTTGATCTAGTTGATCCGGTTGCAACTCATCCAGTTGATCCGGTTGATCCGATTTGCAAGCGATCCGGTTCATCCGGTTGATCTAGTTGATCCGGTTGATCCGATTGATCCGGTTGCAAGCGATCCGGTTGATCGATTCCGGTGTCAGGACGGTTGATCCGATTGCGAGATTCGATCTTGTTGAGGCCACCACCGAGTCGGTGGATATGGAGACACAATCGGGAGTGCAACATCCTTACGGTACAGTTGATCCGATTTGCGAGATTCTAGTCTTGTTGGTGCCATTACGAACGAGAGAGCCAATCCGGTCGGGGCCACTTATAGGTGAGGCATCGGGTAATGTTGGTGCAAGTATAGGACGGACATCCGGAAGTGCCGGGGCACCGACGAGGCGTAAGCGGTACCGAGTGTTTACAATATGACGGTGATGATGGTGTGGTGGTAGACAACGATGTTCTATTGGGGAAGGATTGGAAGGAGCATGTTGGTTACGCGTTGTTGAATAAAAATGTATGTTTTTAGGTTTTATAATCTTATTACATATTTGGTGAACTTATATTTTTTTCACATATCTAACTTTATATATAAACTCATTTGAACGGGACCGAGGTATAATTGGATGTAAGCGAGTACACATCTTCCTTGAAGATATGGAAGATTGATGAAGAATGTGACGAATTCAAGGCAAGGCCGAGAGCTAACCCGTTGTACAATCGGTACAATCTTCATATAGCCAAGCGAATCGTGTGGTAGTTTGTGCTTTTGTTGAGAGGTGGAATCCGGTAACAAACACTTTCCATTTGCCATTCGGTGAGATGACGATCACATTAGACGATGTCCGATATATCACAGGATTACCGGTTGATGGAATGGTCGTGAACTATGAATTTGCAAAAGAGGACAACCCAGTTACATTTGTTCACGAGCTGTTAGGGATTTGAAGAGAGTTTGAGAATGTGTTAACACAAGAGTAAACTTCAACTTAGTTTTATTCATTGAGTAAAGAGATGTATAAATAGATACAATTGAGATAGAGAGACTAGCTAGCTAGCTTGGGCGGCCACTTGAGTATGTAGATGTGGGCGGCAAGCATGCAAAAGTCAAAAGTAAAAGTTATCTCTATGACATAAAGTAAACTAGAGTTTGACATATTAATTGTTTATATGAATCACAATTAATATCACAATTAATATGTCTTTTACAATTAAATAAGGTGTACAAAATATTATGTACGAAATCCGAGGCTCGGCGAGTCGCCGAGCACCTGCCGAAACCTCGGCGGACTCAACTCGATATCTTTGAGTAATATTTCTACACCCCCTCAAGGCGGGGTGTATATGTTGATGCGACCAAGTTTGCTACTTAGTCCGCCGAACATAAGAGGTGGAATAGCCTTGGTAGAGAATATCGGCATTCGATCTGCGAGGGAACATACGGAGTTGAATAATCTTGGCATCAATCTTCTCCTTCGAGAAAGTGTCTGTCAATGTCCACATGCTTGGTTTTATCATGATGGGTGGATCTTCTGCCATGCATAGGGCTGAATTATTATCACTGTGATTGTGATAGGTTCGATACGGTTCTTGAAGTTCGGACGGTACTTTTTAGCCATAGAGCTTCACAAATGCCAAGTACAAGTGCCCTTAGTTCGGCTTCAAGATCGCTTCTTGACACGGTAGGTTGTTTCTTGCTCCTCCAAGTAACCGGGTTCCCCATATATATGAGCAATAGCTGTGGTAGACCTCCTGTCAATGTGACATCCGGCCAATCGGCATCGGTGTAGACTTTGATTGATCTATCGGTAGACTTTGTGAAGTGCGAGGCCTTGGCCAGTGTGGATTTTAAATACCTCGGTATCCTATTCACTTTGCATCCCAATGTTGCTCGGTAGGGCAATGCATGAATTGACCCGACGATCGACCCCATATGCAATATCGGGTCTTGTATGGGAGAGGTAGATGAGTTTCCCTACAAGCCTTTGATATTGTTCTTTCCCGACGGCAATGTCACCATGTAGCAGGTATGGCGGGGTCTACGGGGGATATAGCGAGGTTTGCACCCCAAAGATGCCGGTTTCCTTCGGTAGATCCGGTACATATTTCCTTTGGGAGACGAAATGCCTTTCTTTGTTTCTTGCTACTTCCATGCCAAGAAAATATTTGAGAAAACCCAAGTCTTTCACACGAAACACCTTTGCCGGCAGAGTCTTCAAATGTTGGATCTCGGTAGAGTCATCTCCGGTGAGGATGATATCATCCACATAGACAATAATAATAGACCTCTTCCGGTTGGTTGTCTTGATGAACATAGTGTGATCGAATTGCATTGGTGATATCCGGCGGCTTTGACCACGGTTGTTAACTTTCCAAACCATGCCCTTGGTGATTGCTTCGGAGCCATATAGAGATTTCCTCGGTTTGCACACCTTGCCTTGAGTATGAGGATTGACAAAACCGGGAGGTACATTCATATAAACCTCCTCGGTAAGGTCCCCATTTAGAAAAGCATTTTTTATGTCCAATTGGTGAAGAGGCCGGTCAAGTTGGACGGAGAGAGATCGAACCCACGACGGTGTTGAGTTTTGCCACCTTTGGTGCAAAAGTTTCCTTATAGTCAATGCCATAAGTTTGAGTGAATCCCCTGGCTACCAATCTAGCTTTGTACTTGTCAATAGTGCCATCGGCATTGTATTTGATAGTGAATAACCATACGCAATCGATCGTCTTCTGCCCCTGTGGGAGAGGTGTCAAATCCCAAGTATGATTATCCGAAGTCTTTGTCATCTCTGTTTTAACGACGATCTTCCATTTATCATTTTGAAGGGCCTCCCGAATATTTTTAGGAATAGAGTGAGAGTCCGAGTCCGTGAAAACATGGCAAAGGCGAGGAGATAACTTATCATAAGATAAATAAGAATGAATAGAGTGATCGGTGCATGATCTCTTTCCCTTCCTAAGAGCAATAGGCCTATCATCAATGTCGGCGGTGCCGAGGATCCGTAGATTGCGAGTGTCGGTAGGCTCGGGATCGGCGGGCTCGGGTCGATAGACTCTTGTTCGGGGAGGTTCTTGAGGAGTATTAGGTTGTAGAGAGTCGGTAGGGTGCGAAGTTCGGTCTGCCGAGGATCGATAGGTTCCGAGGGTTAAGAGTTTCTTTGAGGAAGGGGTTTAGGTCAATTTCAATCGGGTTTCCATCGGTGAATGGCTCGGTAGGGTTTTTGTAATAAGGGGTTCTTTCAAAGAATTTTACATCCATAGAATTGTAAAATTTCTTTTCGATAGGGGAATAACATTTGTAACCTTTTTCGTCCTTTGCATAACCTAGGAAAATGCACTTGTGAGCTTTAGGATCAAGTTTACTTCGTGTTGAGCATGGATATACACAAACACAAGTACAACCAAAGATCTTTGGAGGCAAGCGGGAAACAAGATGATGGCGAGGAGTGTGTGGTCGGTAGGGTTTGGAGTGGAGTTTTGAAACCTAACACTCTGCTTTGGGAAGTCTGTTGAGTAAATAAGTTGCGATCGGTATAGCTTCACCCCACATATATTTAGGAACATGTGTGGTGAACATGATTGATCCGGCCATTTCCGGCGGAGTGCTGTTCTTTCTCTCGGCAACCCCATTCTGCGAGGTGTTTCCACACAACTGCGATATGAACAATTCCTCTATCTGTCAAGAAGGTGCGAGATTAGACTCATAGTATTCTAGAGCATTATCGATCTTTAAGATCTTGACCTTAGTATCAAATTGAGTGGAGACCATATGATAAAATTCTTGAAAGATAGGGCCAACTTCGATTTGTCTTTCATTAAAAAAACCCAAGTGTTCCTGGTATGATCATCAATAAAGGTGACGAACCACCTTTTCCCTGTTATACTTTTCACCCTGAGGGTCCCCACACATCACTTGTGTATTAAGGTGAAGGGTGAGGAATGCAAATGAGGTAACTTAGCATACACAGATTTTGTAAGTTTAGCAAATTGACAAATATCACATTGAAGGTCATTCGGATTACATCCTTTAAACAATTCGGGAGTTAAAGATTTTAAGTAACCAAAACTTGGATGTCCTAATCTATAATGCCATAACATGATATTGTCTAAAGTACGGGAGCAGTGGCGAGGCGATTCGGTCTTCGGTCTTACGTCTTCGGCGGGGTTGACCGAAACAATCCGAGCGCAAGGTTCGGACCTTCCCAATCACTTCTGTGAAGTAGGATCTGGAATGTGCACCGATTTTCCTTAAAAACAACAGTCCAATTCAAATCTTTAGTGAGTCTCTTGACGAGATATAAGATTGCGGTCTAAGTTTGGAACAAATAGGACATCCTGTAGGCATATCTTATTAGTGAGTTTAACATTTCCAACACCTTTTGCACGAGAGATAGATCCATCGGCAGTTTTAATGTTATGAATTTGGTGACAAGGCATATAGTTGGTTATAAGGTTTTTATTACCGGTCATATGGGAGGATGCCCAGAATCAACAATCCATGTTTCATTGCTAAGGGAAGAGTAGAATTTTGTATGAGTATGAGTAGCAACATCGGTAGAGTGACTACCTTCCTTTTGTTGATTCAGAAGGCTTTGAATGCGACAAGCGAGCATTCATCCGGTTGTCATTCTCCTCCTCACCGATGTGTCCGCCTTGACTTTCCACGATAGGTTTTGAGGTTTTTGAGGAGTTAGGCTTGCCATGGAGCTTCCGGCGGTTGTCCTTGGTGTGATTTGTGCGTTTGCGGTGATCACAAAATAGTTTTCCGGTTTTCTCGGTAGGCTTCTTGTATGTCTCGGTAACCTCGGCGGCCCCACGACGGTCGAGCGGGCGGCACCTTCGGTAGGGTTGTCGGTAGGGGATTTCGAAGCATGACTTTTCTCCTACTTTCTTCATGTTTGACCTCGGCAAACATGGATTTGAGATTTGGAAGAGGTTTGGTGGCAAGAATTCTTCCTCTAACATCATCAAGAGTAGGATTCAGTCCAGTGAGGAACCTGAATACTCTCTTCTTTTCTATGATGTCTTTATAAAGAGCAGCATCCTTGACATCATTCCAAGAGTGAGTTTCTAACATATCTAAGTGTTGCCAAGCCTTAGATAGTTGATTGAAATATTGAGTTACGAGACATATCCCCTTGCCCGCAAGTTTGAATCGAGCTTCTAGTTCATATACCTCGGATGTATTATCCTTCTTGGAGTAAAGATCTACGGCATTATCCCGCATTTCTTTGGCGTATCATACATCATAAAGTTTTCACTTATCTCTTTTGTCATTGACCTCGTGAGGATGGTCATGAGTTGATTATTTGTTGTGTCCCATGCTTCAAAAGCGGGGTCGGTTTCGGCGGGTGCGGGTTTTGTTCCGGACAAGTATCCCATCTTACTTTGTCCGAAATGTACATTTTCATAGACCTTGACCATAACGGATAGTTGTTACCATCAAGTCTATGGTTTGTATAAGAAGAGGAGTTGTCGGTACTCCCGGTCATCCGAGGCCGCCGAGAGTCGCGAGGTTGAAGTAATGTCGGATGTGGAAGACATTCTTCGAAATATGAGTTTTGCGGCGGAAAAAGTTAGAACACAAATGTCTCGATACCATGAAGAGAGTTTGAGAATGTGTTAACACAAGAGTAAACTTCAACTTAGTTTTATTCATTGAGTAAAGAGATGTATAAATAGATACAATTGAGATAGAGAGACTAGCTAGCTAGCTTGGGCGGCCACTTGAGTATGTAGATGTGGGCGGCAAGCATGCAAAAGTCAAAAGTAAAAGTTATGTCTATGACATAAAGTAAACTAGAGTTTGACATATTAATTGTTTATATGAATCACAATTAATATCACAATTAATATGTCTTTTACAATTAAATAAGGTGTACAAAATATTATGTACGAAATCCGAGGCTCGGCGAGTCGCGAGCACCTGCCGAAACCTCGGCGGACTCAACTCGGTATCTTTGAGTAATATTTCTACAGGATTCCAATAGCAGACGTGACAAAGGAGTTAGAACATGTTGGTGGCCTACGAGTGTCCAAAAGTTGGCTAAAGAACGATCTTGCGGGTAAATGCGGTGTAAGAAGCAATCGGGGTGAGGCATCGAGTTCCGGTCGACCGCGCCGATAGTTCTTCGTGGATCAAGGCGTGCGCGGATATCCGTTGTATCTTCTTGCATGTACTTTGATGCAAGACCGTAGTGGGGATAAGATAAACATTAACTACCTTCATTTTCTACGGGATCTGGATAAGGTTGGTGATTGGGCTTGGGGTCGCCACACGGCAAATCTTTACCGACGGCCTATCGAAGGCCACTAGGAACGATCGTTGGAATTTACGGATACCTAACATTGTTGGAGGTAACACTTGTTTTATAAATTTTGTTTTTGTTTTTTGTCTTTATGTTTGAATGTTTAAAGAAATATTTTGTAATATGTGTTATGCGAGGCATGGGTGTACGAACATTTTCCTTCATTGCGACCTCCACCAAACACGAAATTCATTGAAGGGGAGATGGTACGGACATTAAATCACGCGACGATGACTTTATCCATTTTGCAAATCATCTAGTCAATAAGGAACAAAGGATGGGAAAAGCTAGGTTTGATTGGGAATGCACATCTGAGTATATGACTTGGTATCGAGGTGTTGCCGTGCCTCGTTTGACCGATGTCAGCAAAAGAAAGCAACGAGATTCAAGAGAGGTATTTGAATATACAATCTATTTTGTTGTTTCCGTTTTCAATTTAATGACCGTTTTTATGTTTAACATGTAGGAGAATGAATGCAAGGGTAGAGTGATTGATGCGGTACGAGATGCGATTGGAAATGCTTCTAAAAAAACCAAAAAGGATTTAGTGAAAGCGCTTCAAATGGCGAAGAGTTCCGACTACGGGTGCATGTACACAAGATGTTGAAGATGATGATGTCGAAGCACAAGAATCTAGTCGATACAAGTCGAAAGACCAAAGAAGCGTTCGAGGGCCGCGAAAAAGACTTAGTTGTCTTAAAACATTGACACATTTATAACTTTGACACGTTTATTACATTCATAAGTTTAATGTTTGGGTTGTTTAAAATCGTGTTCATATTTAGTATTTGGATTTTGTATTTTTATTCCCCGTTGATTTCCTATTTGAAATGGTGTCACTTGAATTGGTGTGGGAAAGAAAGAGAAAAATGTTGATTACGGGACGAACGTCATCCATAGTGACGTTTTAATTGATGTATAAACGTCGGTGGTGATGACGTTTGAAGCCCCAAAATCATCAACTCTCTCGTTCCTAAAAATCTTTAAAACGTCGGTCATGCGACGTTCCCCAAGCCATTTTAACGTCACTATGGACGACGTTTTAAGGATTTTTATGGACGAGAGAGTTTGATGATATTGGAGCTTCAAACGTCATCACAATCGACGTTTATATCACAATCCAAACGTCACTCGACCGACGTTATTTGACCCGAATCAACATTGTTCCTTTTCTTAACAAACAATCATACATCAAAATTAAACCAATTGTGCATCATGCCAATTTAACTACTTCATTGGAAATACAACATTGGAATTTAACTACTTCATTGTGCATCATGCCAAAATAATTGGAATTTACAACATTGGAATTTAACTACTTCATTGTGCATCATGCCAAAATAATTAAACTAGTTCATCATATTGCATATGAATTTACAAAACCGTGTTCCACTTACACCCCGCTCAATCGGGTAGATTGTCCAAATCAATATGATCCCCCATCCAATGATCCTTGACCACATCATGCCATAAATCGATCCTATGTTGATATTTCTCATACCATTCATTTGCTTCCAACATCCGAGCCTTATGCCAATTTACGCTCACTCTAGGAAGTGGACAAGTATCTATCAAAAACAAGCTAACAAAATGGATACCCTTGCACAACCCCATCCATATATGGCGAGCGGGCCAAACCGAAGGTTTTTTCTTACTAGGAAAGAATGTTTGGTTTCCATGCGAGACGGACAATATGCTTGCGGACACACCATATGCATTGCACACAACCCAACCAAGGTGATTTGTCAAAATACTTTTCCACTCCGCATGGTCCTTTTTCATGACAAACACAAGCCATGCATTTTTCGTAGATCCATTCTTGTCCGCCAAATAATGCAATATAATGATCCCCGTCCGTCATCAATTCATAATGCGGTGCTTTTCTCACCAATGGCCGGTCGTTTTACGTAAGACCTATTGCATGTGCTATTACTCTAAACCCGCAATTTCCATCGCCCTCTACATCAACCATAGACGTAATGTGCTCATGCACATTTGGTGGAAACTCTTTAAGATACTGTTTCCGACGGTAGAAGATACTTTACACTCAACCTTTGGAACCTTTGGCATTCTTCCTTTGGATGCCGTTCGAGTCATTGGGGTTTTTTTCTTTTTGACATTAGAAGCACCTTCGGATGCATGTGGAGTTGGGGCGGAAGAAACACCTTCAGACGCTATCGCGGCATTCACACTCGACAATTCTTTCTCAATGTGTTCAAACTTGCTCATCTCTCTCTTTGTTGAAGAGTCCTCAACAAACTTCCTCTTGTTTCCGGAACCCTTAGGGCGGCCACGACCCTTGGTTTTAGTTTTTGGCTCTTGCAAAACCGTATTAACCGGTTGACAAATGTCACGTATCTTCATGATCAACCGTTGTCTCTCCCAAACATCCGCCATCTTCAACTTTTCTTTTAAGGCATTCGAACCGGCACATAGTCTAACTCGGATTCATTTGGAGGTGGCCCTTTGATATCTAGGGTCTTCCAATGAATATCGATAGGCGATAAAGGGATGCATCCCGGCTTCTTCTTAAATCTAGCCATCTCATGTCTACAAGGCAATCCATGTGTCTTTCGAATAGTACATCGGCACTCCTTATTCAACGCATCACTATCATTGGTTTTTTCCAACTCGACGCATACAACAAGCCCAATGCGTATATGGATACACGATGTTTAAGCTCTTTAAACAACACAACATCTTTATATTTTTTTGGCTCCATGAAAAGAGACGTCTCGAATGACTTTTTGATGTTTTTGATCTCTTGATCGATCAAGCAAAGACCGGCTTCCCACTCTGCAACCAATTCCCCAAGCCCAGTTTTTAGCCAGTTTTTAAATACTGAATGCATTCCCTCGACTCTCGAGGTTGATGTGTTTCCCAGATGAAAAACGAGTTGGTCCATGCGAGAGACGAATGCCTCCTTATGTGCGTTCAACCATGTACAAGAGACATAACTCATGACGTCTTCACTAAAAATCTTCTTACACTCTTCCAATCTCTCATTCAACTCATCTTCTGATTCTGATTTAACAACCTCTGTCCAAGCAGTCATCAAATCTTGCCAAACTTCGCTCATAGTCTTCGTCTTCAGATTCGCCACAAGACCTTTCTCTATATGCCACCTGCATATCAAGTTCTTTGCTTTTGGATAAACCACCCGTAAAGCGTTCATTAATGCTTCTTCTCTATCTGTCACGATACAACATGTTTGATCACTTTTCACACCAATTGCTTTCCGAAGCATAGTCAAAGCCCACGTGTAGTTCTCTTCCCTCTCCAAACAAAGTAGAGCAAATCCTATCGAAAATGTCATATCCGTACACGTAACGCCAACAATTTGCAAGAGGGGCATCTTGTACTTGTTCATCTTGTATGTACAATCCATAAGCATCACGGTAGGAAAGCACCTTGCAAGGGACAAGCTTTCATTAAAGGCCCAAAAAACATCCTTCACTACATTTCCTTCGTCATGCCTACATTCCACGAATGATGTGTTCTTATACGCCAATTTGAAAACCTCTTGCATCACTGTACGGCCCTCTCGTGCCTTCTTCTTTATCTTAGCACGAACATTGTAGATCGCCTTTGATGACGTACAGTTCTTCTTATCATCCTTTCTCAACATACGTAGTATATGTTTAGGCAAAATACCGTTGCGAGTCATTGTTGCAACAAAATCAACTTGTTCTCTATCAATCCGGCCGAGGTATGCATGACCCTCCTCATACTTGAATAACTTGTGATTATGTACACCATTCAATACTCTAACGGTCCACACCTCCCTAAAGTTATCCTTCAAGGTTTTCAATAGAAACGGACAACCGCATTTCTTTGTAGACGATTCTCTTGGCTTATTTTTTCCGGTACCGCCAACCTTTTTCTCGTATTCTCTTGGAAATCCACTCCTCTCACATTGGTATAAAATGAAATGTGTCCGCTTTCCGGTCATGTTGGATCTCTTTTTCACAATGACAACGCCTTTCTCTCTTGCCAATGCCTTGAGGTGTTTGGTGACGGCTTCATGTGAATCAAATACCTATGAATAATATATGAATGTAATGAATACCAAGTCAAGTTTAAAAATCACATACATTTAGATAGTATAAGTTTTAGAGACTTACTTGATCGGTTGTAAAAATAGAAGTCAAATCGACCGATAACTCTTCATGTGGGTCATCCATCATTGCGAGTGTGGTATCTCGAACTTTACGAAGATTTTCTTGATCTTCTTCAATCATTTCATCGACCAAAAGCGCAAGGAAACGTATAATTGTCATAGCCAATTGGATGAGAATAAGAAAATAACATATCCATTTAATAGTTTCTCACCTTCAAATACTCCTCGTCGTCGTCTAAGATCGGCCCCTCATCATTGCTTTTGTCATGATTTGCGTCATTACATTGTTTCTATGGATTCAATAGTAATAAAACCAAGTAAAACACATACGCCAAAATGAAAAATTACGGATACGAACGTCGGGAAAGCGACGTTGGGTTGGCCAAAACAACGTCCCCCTTCTTTGACGTTGTAAAGGAAGCCTTTTCAGGCAAGAGTCAAGAAAAACGTTGGCTATATTGACGTTGAAAGGTAAACATAAACGTCAGTTATGCTGACGTTAACAACAAATATGTTTAAAGTTGGTTGGAAACAAAAACGTCATCCAGGCTGACGTTTTAGTTGTAAGAGGAGCGTCGGCAAGGGTAACGTTTGGGACATGCATATTCATCTTCTTTCTTTGGTGTAAACGTCACCCATGGTGACGTTACTAATGCCTTACGGGCGACGAGTTTGGGTGACGTTCCGAAGCTTGCCATTGACGTATTTGTGAAACGTAAAAGAACGACGGGGGAAGCCACAGGGGTGATCGGACATGGCGAAATAACACTATTTTACGCCAATTATGACCTCTAAACATGATAATATGTATGTAGGAAGATTACCCATTAACTTAAATCACACATTGAACATAAAGAACGAAATTTTCAAACAAGAAATTACCATTTTTGAGGAATCCATCTTCTTCTCAATTTGGCTTGAAAATGGTATATCTTCAAGTGAGATTGCTACATCTTCTCTATCACAATGCATTTGTTGTTCATTGTTATGAATTGATTCAAAATGTTGACTTTCAAAATTTGAATTGGGAGATAATGAAGGTTCCATGGATGTAGAGAGGAGGAAGATGAAGAAGTGAAGAAGTAAAGAAGTGAAGAAGTGATGTAGATGATGAATTGTTTTATATTTAAGTGATGAAGTGAAGAAATGTTTTATATGATGATGAAGAAGTGTGTTTTATGTTTTAAGATGTTAATTGAATAGAATGATAAAATTGTTTATTTAGGTTTTAGGAGGACTAGTTTATAATTTCATAAATATGTGGTGTAGGTAGTAATTATTTTATTAATTGTGTAGTGTGAGAAGTATAAATATAATCAAAATAATCTTGTGGTGCCAAAAGTATAATTTTGTGGTACAAGTAGTAAGTGGGTGCAAGTAGTAAAAAGGGGGGTCCAAATAGAACCCCCCTTATTTTATTTTATGTTATACTCTTTTGAATGATACGATTGTTTTTGTAAAGCTTACGTGTGCATTTAATCCGGCCTATGACCATTTTAGCTTTGTCTATGGTTTGGATCATTATATATATTTTATTTTATTTTTTACGGATACGAAAGAAACCCACACACATACATTTTTGTTCCCACTGGGACTCGAACCCAAAACTTCGGGTTAACAACTCAATGATTACTCAATGATTATGGCTTGGATCGTTATATATATATATATATATATATATATATATATATATATATATATATATATATATATATATATATATATATATATAAAACGACACACCATTAAACCCTTCCAACCATTGTGTATTTCATCTGCCATGCAAACCCCGCTGATCTTTTTACTTAGGCCTCGTACATAATACAGCTCATTTCCTCCTTTTGCAGTTGGGAGAATTTTGCTCTTCTATATATAAGGATCAACTTGTTGTAAGGTTACATTACACAGAATAAAACAAGAGTTCTACTACCTAATACCAACTTTTGTTTTCTTCTAGTCGCTCTCTGCATTGCGAATCTGATTTCTTCATGGATGAGTGGCACGGGAAATTAACATTCCAGCATTTCGACAGAGGAAACTTTCAAATGGAGGTCTCCAAAATCAGCTCTTCCAAACCCGGATAGTTCCATCAACAGAGGCAGTTATCATACATGCATCCTTCGGGTGATAACTGACGCTAGTGACCTGCACACGATGAAAATGCATTGGAATAAGTGTTCAAAGTTTGTATAGGCCAATTCACTTGGTTAAAACTGAAAAGAGTGATCTAAATAAATATCACAGAAGTATTATGAGATTATCATATTTATAATTTGTGTTGGATGTGAAGCTTTTCCCAGGATCTGCAAAAATGCAAATAAAAACCTCAGATCCTGAAAATTTACCACTGAAGAATGGGCTCGGAAGCGTGACACAACTGATGCATCCACCAAATCCCAAAAATAAAAAAAGCCATCTTCAGAACCACCAGCCACATGAGCGTCAGTGTTTGTAAGACAGCAGTCCATCTTGAAAGACTGAAGCAACAATGAAAGAAGTAGCAAAATCAAGAAATTTACCCAAGTAAAGACGGGGGGGCATATATGTATGGCAAATTGCAAAACTAAATACTGGCTTTTGCAGTTTGCTTTGACGTTGTAGAATACTAACGTATGAGCAATTGCATAAAATGAACATATGGATCATACCGTATACTTCTAATGTTAGAAAATAAGGACAATGCCTAAGGACTCTATTGTTTATCTAATGAATTCAAAGACTAATGACAAACATAGTAGACGTACCTTGCAGGTGTGGCCTTTGTATTCTTGTAATAGTTCACCAGTAGACCTATTTGAAGAAACAAATAAACCAACAAACGAATAAATAAAACAACACAACACACTACTAGCCTTACGGATAGCTCCATTGTGCACTACACTATCACAAGTCCAATACTTAACAAAATTGAAATAAGGCAACTCCCTCATCAAATTATATAAGGACAAGTCAAAAGAACCAATTACCTGTCCAGAAGTCGTAGAGTAGAATCTAGGCAACTTGCTAATGCACAGTTACCATCATTCGAAAGAGAGATGCAGTTGACAGGTTGCCCCAAGTCATCAGAAATTTCTCTAAATACAATAAAGTTCGAGTAAATGAGCAGCAAATCTTCTCTTTAAAACATACTGGGTAGGACACAATACATTTTAATAACCAAACAACAAGCAATATAAGCAATGAAGTCAAGTTTAACCTACCGGCCAATTCTAATGTCAAATGTACGAACAGTGCCATCAACACTTCCAGCAACCATCTCAGTTTTCGTCACACAAACAGACATAACACTATCTAAAAATGTATCAATGATCTGCAAACCAATATAAGTAACTGGAATCAAGGTAACCGGCATAAACAACAGTATCAGAAGAAAATAAATAAATAAAAACACAAAAAGAAACAAAAAATTCTCATATGAATTGCACACTAGGATTTTGTGCATGTTCACCGCTTTCCAAAGAGGAATATCCTTAATAATCGAAATTCATTATTCCAACAAGATGACAATAGTACACACAGTGTTCTGGGGTATGCACCCTAAAAGAGTCTTTATTGGGATTTATTGGCAGTTTACAAGAAAATTGATCATTAAAACACAAACAAGCAGCTTGGGAAATAAATGTATTCTCTTCAAGTACCCTCAAGCTAATGGTTAACTCACACAGCATCTGCTATGTTCTAAGACTGCCTTAATCTCCCCATTTTCCAGAAAAGTCAATGTCCTCAAGCATAGCACATCATCAAATCTAAACTATAACATCCCATCATATTTTCTTAAGAGAAAAAACATCTTCTAACAATTTTAGTACACCTGATGAACATAAGAGAGAAAATAACCTGAACAGGTTCAGTGCTGTGAGATCTGCAGTCCCAAACACGCACAGAACGATCGTACCCAGCTGAAACTACCACAGTTGAATACTCGTTAAATTTTACAGCATTTACCTAGCCAAGAACAAAAGTAGGGTAAAAATGTCAGAAAGTAGATGCATATTATGTTACTTAACTTACATATTTTGGCACTCAAGAGACCTTCAATTATATCGACGACAATATTCAAATATATCGATGACAATATTCAACAAAGGATGGGAAAAAAAGTGCATTAGCATCCAAAGGGGAGAAATTCAAAGGAGATATTTTACCAAGGCCCCTATAAGTGAAGAATAGTCTAGGAATGTCAAACAACAAAAATTTACAAAAGAAAACATAAATATTTCAAGATGAGACATAAAAGTATAATGCCCCTCAGAAATACAAGAAAATGATTGATGATGCTCAGAAGACATCCCACTGATATGACTGGCTAGGCAGGAAATTGATTGAAAACTAAAAGAGAATAATTTTTTTACTGTAATGTATAAGGAATAGTGTTCATCAAGTATTCTACCAAGCAATTAAAACTTAAAAAGCAAGATTAAGCTAAAAACACAGTACAAACACACCTCACTACATACATTAGCAATCATTTCTTACAAGCATTTAGCATCTAGCAAGCATAACAGATGAACATGATCCACAAAAGCCCTACCCTCCAATAGTTAGTCTACACCTCAATGTTGTACACAGTATTATTGTGGGCTTCAATTGAGAAACCTAGGTAACCAAAGCATGCTAAATTACTGTAATAAAGTACAGTTTAGAGTAGCCGCTCAACCGTTTTTGCTCCTAGACGGTTTCTTCCAAAAAAAATTACTCTGCATCGGTTCTTTCCAAAACTCCCATCTCCTGCAACCTTTCTTCTCCCTAGAACCGGCATTATTTCCCTTAAGCACTCTCTAGATTCACCATTGTGAGCAGTCAGAATTCTTTGCTTGCTACAAAAAATCTCGCTACTGTGGTGGTGTTTTTTTCTTTTCCTTTTTCTATTTTGGAGTTTACAACTTCTTGATGGAGTTTATTCTCTCCCCAAATAGCTTAGTGTAGCCTTCTTAGTTTGCTTTACGCAAATTTAATATCGCTTAGTAAAAAAAGTAACCAAAGCATGCTATTTCATGGATAGATGGAAGAGGTGCTAACACAATCCAACGGGATAAATCTAACCCAAAAAAAAATGATCTGTTAATCAAGAAAATGAACATAAATCGTTTAACTTAATAAACAGTCTATGAATAGAGAATTTCCATGAAACAAACGATGTTAGAAGCTATAGGAGTAGAAACCTCACTATCATGTCCCCTGAACTTTCTAATCACGCGACCAGTGGCAACATCCCAGTAGAAAATCTGTCTATCACCTCCGCAAGAACACAGTTTGGAGTTATCCCTACAAAGCAAATAAATTTAAATGAAAGTTTAACACCACATTTATCAGCGCAACGAAACAAACCCACCACATATAACCCGACAGAAAAAGAAAAAAATTAAGAATTTCAAAGGATTGAAATTGTAGAAAGGAAAGGTGGAAATCCGAATTACTTACACAGTGACGTGGACGTCCCGGACTTCACGGCCGTGCGACTTGTAGGTTTTGATGAGGACTCCACGGTGGGGATTCCAGAGACGTATGGTACGGTCTTTGCCACAGCTCAGGCAATATTCGCCATTGGCATTGAATCTTGCAGCTAAAACTGCACCCTCGTGTCCTTTCAACACATTAACTTCTTTCGTCGGCAAGTTGCCGCTGCCACTCTCTCCTTGCATACTTCCGTTCGTTCCCGGTGCGAAGCCCGGCGCTGTCTAAAGGGGATCTAGGGTTGATGAGACTAGCCTGATGTTTTCATCCTGTCAAGGGTTTAATCAAGGCCCACAACCTGTCAATTAATGGTTTAAATTGGTTTATTAAACCATGGTGGTGGATTATTTAATGGGTATTTGTTTATAAGGACTGACTTGGACATTTAATTAGACACTTAGGACACCTAAAAAAAAATATTTGTTTATAAGGACACATTTTTTCAAACTTTCCCAAATTACCCTTTGTTACAATCTTCAACCTGTTCCTCTTTTGCCCTTTTCTAATTTTTTTCTCCGCCATAGATCATCTGGCGACTCTCCCAGCAACCCATTTCTGTCCTCTAAACCTCAAATTCAGGAAACAAAAAAAAAAATCTCCTTTTCTTGTAGCTGTAGCTATACTACGGCTCGTAGCAAATCGATTTAGAGGAATTGACTTAAACGAGCTTCAGAATTCTGGACGAGTTTTATTTTTTAGCTAGATTTTAATCTTTGCAATATCTTGATGATGTGATAATCAAAGAAGAAAAGAACAGAAAACTCCTCAAAAAAGAAGAATAGAAAATAATAAACGGAAATCAGCTCGAAGATGGCGGTGATAAACCGTTTGACGCCGACAATGAGGTCCTCATCAGCTCCATTTTCCTACTCGAATTCAATTCGAAGCTTCTGCTTCAATTTCTCTTCTCAAATTGACGTCAAACGGTTCCTTGACGTCAAACATTTTCGTTTACATGAATCTTCGTTGCACATATTGTTTTTGTATTACTGATATATTTGATATGAATGCAGAGTTTGTTTCGTTTTCGCTCTTCATTTTCTGGTTTTTTTTTTTTTTTTTTTTTTTTAAGTTATACATATTCAACTTCAATCTAGTTGGTTCGTGAAATTATATTGTGTTTTATATGTATTTCATGATGAATGAGGTAATTGAATGTACATTCAATTATGTCTGAACTGCTGTGTGGTTGGTAATAAGTTGAATGAATTTTAGAAGCACTCTTTTGCCTTGGACCTTTGACTATAGATCTATAGAAGCTCTGTATTGTATTTGCGCTAATACTGTTGTTGGGAGATGAGACTGTTGAGCAAATAATTGTCTTTAATGATTCGATTTAACTTTTGGTATTGTTTCTTCACATGATTCTTCAAGGCTGCTGTAGTTGGTCCTGGAAATGAGTTGGGGACCGTATTGGATGTGAATGAGGCTGCAGATCACATATTTGGGCTTGTTTTGATGAATGTTTGGAGTGGTACCATGATACATTTTCTTTCTTTCTAAGAAAACAGAATCTATATCTGGATTAAAGTTGATGAATTTCTGATTGGGTTCTTTGTCTACAGCAAGAGATATTCAGGTTTGGGAATATGCACCTCTAGGTCCTTTTCTCGGTAAAAGTTTTGGTAAGAAATCTTCTCTTTCTTGTTCTATCTTTGTACATCAATTGTGAGGTAAAGATAGAGATTGGTAAACGGACATTTGTCTTTTGTTCTTAGGAACAACTGTATCCCCTTGGATTGTCACTTTAGATGCTCTAGAGCCATTTTCTTGTGATGCCCCCACGAAGGTATATTCTTGAGCTATGTTCTGTATCACCGATATTAGATCACTTGACAACGTAGCCTTAATTGCAGAATCCTCCTTCTTTGGGATATCTTGATTGATGTCACTGCATATACATTTTGGTACACATATTGGGTAGTTTTGTAAAATTTGTGCAGAGATTTGGTAGTGGGAAAATGTGGCTGCAGTGGTCATTGTTTGTGTTTCTTATTTTTCAAATTGTGGAGTTCTGTATTGGAGGAATAACGAGATATTATATATGACCCGACTAATCAAGAGCAACTTGTTCGTGATCATTATAAGAATGATCTTGCCGCGAAAGATCTAGTTAAAAGGGTGAAGGTACATACGAATTCTTGAATCTTTGTTGAAACCTTGTCTGCAACTGTAAATAGTTAACACTACAATTTTTTATGTCCTCTCTTGCTAATGCTTCTGCTGTACACAGCCCCATCTTGCTCCAGTTGGTTGTGTTGTTGCTGGGGATGTTGGTCCTGTTGTACATGTGCTAAATGACAACAAGAAGAAGAGAAATGTTGCAGTCCCTTGTGATGCAAATGCAGCTATCCATATAGACCCTATAGGATGACATTTTTGGCCTTTTATTTTGAGTTATGTACTGCAAGAAATGCCACATCCCTTTGAGAATTGATAAATATTGTAATCTTCTTGAATCTTTTTTTTTAACTTTAAATATTTTAATATTCTGCGGCGGGTACAGGTGAAATAGATGGTTGTAAAATTCTTCATATTCAAATAGATGAGACATTTGTTTTTTTTTTGGAAGCAAAAACATCTTTTTTGAGAGGGTTTGACTCACAATTTATTTACTATGGGCATGGGGTTGCAAGTGTTATTTTTACCCCAGAATAATCCACACATGTGCTGAAAGTCTAGAAATGCATATATCAAATTCAAATTAAATAACTCAAGAAAAAATAGAAAAAAATGTACTGCTATATGTTTCATTGCATCGCGATGTCTCTGCATCGCGATGTCACCGCATCGCGGTGGTCATTGTATCGAGGTGGTCAATGCATCGTGATGGTCACTGCATCAGGATGATCACTGCATCGCGGTGGTCAATGAATCGCAGTGGTGAATGTATTGGGTTGGTCACTGCATCGTGGTGAATGAATCACAATGTCTCTGCATCGCGGTGTCTCTGCACCGGGGGTGCCCACTGCATCACGATGTCTCTGCATCGGGGGTGGCCACTGCATCGCGGTGGTCAATGGATCTGGGGTGGTCAATGCATCGCGGTATCACTTCATCGAGGTGTCTCTGCATCGCGGCGTCCCTGAATCGGGGGTGGTCACTGCATCGCGGTGTCTCTACATCGGGGATGGTCACTGCATCGCGTTGTCACTTCATCGCGGTGTCTCTGCATGCCGGTGTCTCTGCATTGCGGTGTCACTTCATCGCGGTGTCTCTGCATCACGGTGTCATTTCATCACGGTGTCTCTGTATTACGGTGTCACTTCATCGCGGTGTCTCTGCAATGCGGTGTCACTTTATCACGGTGTCTCTTAATCGTGATATCTCTGCATCGCGGTGTCTTTGCATCGTCAAATGTTATAACATCACGGTGTCTGTGCATCGGGGGTGGTCATTGCATCACAATGTATGTGCATCTGGGGTGGTCACTGCATCGCGATGTCTCTGCATCGTTCCAAGATCTATCAACTAAACTCATAAAGGACACATTATCAAATTAAGCTTTGATTACGTGAAGATTTGGTGGAAGGAAATTGCATGGCAACTTCATTTTTTTTATGGCCGCATTTTATTTTTCCTCGCCGCGTTTTATTTTTCTTAGACATGATTTTTTTTAACGCTAAAGAGACATCGCAGTGTCTATGAATCACGATGTCTTTGCATCAAGGGTGTCTCTGCATCAGGGGTGTTCACTGCTTCACGGTGTCACTTCATCGCGGTGTCTCTGCATCGCGGTGTCTCTTCATCGCGGTGTCTCTGCATCATGGTGTCTCTGCATCGCGGTGTCTCTGCAACATAGGTGGTCACTGCATCGCGGTGTCAATTCATCGCGGTGTCTCTACATCGCGGTGTCACTTCATCACGGTATCTCTGCATCACGGTGTCACTTCATCGTCGTGTCTCTGCATCGCGATGTCATTGCATCGCGGTGTCACTTCATCGCGGTGTCTCTGCAACGTGAAGGTCATTCAATACGGTGTCTCTACATAAATTGGTGATGTCACTGCATATTTGATTGGCAATGTCACTGCATAAATTGGTGATGTCACGCATATATGATTACCGATGTCACTGCATAAAATATTGATGTCACTGCATATTTGATTGTCGATGTCACTGCATAAATTGTTGATGTCACGCATATATGGTTGCCAATGTCACTGCATAAAATGTTGATAAAGTTTGGGCTCGATGAAGCCATAAAAAGGCAAGATCGAACTCGACTCGTTAAGTACTCGATATAACTCGACTCGGCTCGTAAGGTAGATTATTTTCTTAAAATTCATTTAATTTTTAATAAACTATAACAAGATTGAGCTCGACTCGTTAATAGTGGTCAATGCATCTCGGTTGTTAGTGCATCACGGTGTCACTTAATCGCGGTGTCTCTGCATCGAGGGTGGTCACTGAATCGCGGTGTCTCTGCATCGGGGGTGGTCACTGCATCCGGTGTCTCTGCATCGAGGCGTCTCTGCATCACGGTGGTCAAAGCATCGCGGTGTCGCATCGCGATGGTCACTGCATCGTGTTGATTTTATGAAGAAAATTCTGATTTTTAGAAATAAAGTTGTATGCGCAAAAAATCAAATGTCACTGCATCGGGGTGTCTCTGCATCGAGGTGTCTCTGCATCGCGGCATTTCTACAGGCGTCTCTGTATCGGTGGTGGTCACTGCATCGTGGTGTCTCTGCATCTGGGGTGGTCACTGTATCATGGTGTCTCTGCATCGGGGTGGTCACTGCATCGCGGTGTCTCTGCAACAGAGGTGGTCACTGCATTACGGTGTCTCTGCATCGGGGGTGGTCACTACATCGCGGTGTCTCTGCATCGGGGATGGTCACTGCATCACGGTTATCAGTGCATCACGGTGTCACTTCATTGAGGTGTCACTGCATCGAGGCGTCTCTGCATCGCGATGGTCAATATATTGAGTGTGGTCAATACATCGCGATGGTCACTACATTGAAAGTGTCTCGGCATCGAGGTGTCTCTGCATCACGGCGTCTCTGCAGGCGTCTATGTATCGGTGGTGGTCACTGCATCGCGGTGTCTCTTCATCGGGGGTGGTCACTGCATCGCGGTGTCTCCGCATTAGGGTGGTCCCTGAATCGGGGGTGGTCACTGTACCGCGGTGTCTCTGCATCGGGATGGTCACTGCATCGCGGTTGTCAGTGCATCGCGGTGCCACTTCATCGCGCTGTCTCTGCATCGTGTTGTCTTTACATCGCGGTGTCGCTTAATCGCCGTGTCTCTGCATCGCGGTGTCGCTTCATCGTCGTGTCTCTGCATCTCGGTGTCGCTTCATCACAATGTCTCTGCATTGCGGTGTCTCTGTGTCTCGGTGGTCAATGAAACGCGGTGGTCAATGAAACACGGTGGTCACTGCATCGCGATGGCTGCTGCATCGCGGTGATCAATACATCACGGTGGTCACTGCATCGCGATGTCTCTGGATCGTGGTGTCTCTGCATCGCGGTGTCTATGCATTGCGGTTGTCAATGCATCGCGGTGGTCTCTGCATCGCGGTGTCGCTTCATTGCGGTGTCTCTGCATCGCCGTGTCACTTCATCACGGTGTCTCTGCATCACGGTGGTCAATGCATCAGGGTGGTCAATTCACCACGGTGGTCAATGCGTCGTGCGTCGCGGTGGTCAAGGCATCGGGATGGTCAATGCGTCGCGGTGGTCATAGAATCGCGGTGGTCAATGCATCGGGTGGTCATTGTATCGCGATGGTCACTATATCGGTTAAAGAAAAAAAAAACCACATTTCAGCTCCTGCACAAAAAAAAAAAAAAAAAAAAAGGCGAACGTTCAGCGTCAATAATAATAACAAAATAAATATATGCGCATGCTTTTTGTTTTCCACAGCGCCAGTTTTTTTTTTTAATTTTAATTTATGTTCATTAAGGGTATTTGAGTCTATCTCTCTAATTTGTGTCCTTATAACTAAATAAGATTCCTTAGTGTCCTATTTGCCTAATTAAGTCTATTTTGTGTCCTTTTGGACCCTTGCCCCATTATTTAACTCAATTTGCTGTTAGCCTTCAGGTAAAGATGCTAAGAAAATTTCCCTCTCTCTTCGTCTTCTTCGTTGGCTTTTGTTCATATTGTTGTTACAGTTTCAGTCTTTTGCTGTTATAGTTGCAGAAAAATGGTCCCTTTGTTTCTTAACCTTTGTTGTTAGGCATAGTCTTTGCATTTAATTTTCTTAATTGAGATGCATGTTATGTTCATATGCTCTTTCACGCTCTAATTAATCAATCCTCTTTTTTTACATGAGGAACTGGTGAGAAAAGGCTATACACTGCTGTTTGGACATAGGTATGGTTGCTTAATTCCTTTGATTTCTGGGGTGTTCTGGTTAGAAAAATGCCTTTCTCGACAGTATGTGTATATATATATTCCCTTAGTGTATGCATCACAATAAAATGTTTCGGTGGGTGTTAAGAATTTTAAGTAAAGAAAAATTGAATTCTGGAAATAGAACATGGTTCACAGAATAATGCGAAAATTTTATGTTTGCTCATATCATCATGTTGAGTCTTTGAGCTTGGTATATGCATAGCTTGGTTAGAAGCTTGGTTTATGCATAGCTTTAGCTTAGTTAGCTTAGTTTTCATGTCATCATGTTGGCTCAACAAAGACACAAACCATAAAACCGAAACATTATTTCACATTATTTTGTGTTTATGGTTACATGATGGTTTTATAACTGTGAACCATGTTCTATTTCACATTATTTTGTGTTTGTGTGTTACTGTGTATGTGTTGTGGCTTTAGATGTTTGTAGCTAATATTGGTTACTGTATTTAAGGGAAATTGCAGTCATGTCTCTCATATGTTTCTTCTTTACATGTTGTTTTTTAAGTTCAGGCTAGATAGAATCAGTTCTTCGCTTCAGGAACAAGTCTACTCTGCTTATACGCAATGGTTGTGCAGATGGTACTCACTGTTTAACCGTTCTTCCTACAATCTCTTCTTATCTTTTTAGGTTTCTGAATATAGCAGAAATTGCTGTGTGTTTTACTCTACTGCTTTTGTTGCCGAAATTGCCTAAAACAGTAGGGTTCTTGGGTTTTAATGAGGACAATAAAAACTACCAAAGATTATTAATAAATCGCAAGGACAGACATTAGATTTTGTGGTAGTATATTTAAAAGAACAGGTTTTCTCACATGGTCAGCTGTATGTTGCTTTCTCTTCAGCAAAGACAGCTGCGGCTGTTCGTGTTTTGCTTTGTAGGTTTTAAAACAAGAAATGTGGTTTTCAAAGAAGCACTATCAAATTGAGTGTGTGTTGGTTTATGTTCATGATTGATTTTAAATTTCATTTCATGTCATGTTCAAGATAGAAATAATATAAAGGCCGACTCTTTAAAAGAAATATATGTGTCTGCTTCTGTTTAATGATTCCTCTACAATATGGTTGCTGTAATTTATTCGATCTTTTCTACACATTCATAGCACATGGAAAGACAGCTCTGCAACGTCAATGATGTGGTGCCAAGGAGACAAAACTGGAAAGTGTTGATTCAGGTTTTAGAAAGAGAAAATAGTGGAATAAGCTGGTCCATAGCAAATCCAACATCATATAAGGGCTACTTTTTTGTTGACACAGTGGTAATTTCACTTGCCTGTATTTATATCCTTTTGGAGAATCTGGAAATAGCAACAGTCATTCATTTATAAGCATGTGTTTATATTCTTTTGCTGAATATAAAAATGTATATATACATTCATTTCTAAAAGAATGTATGCATTTCAACCTTCTCAAACTTATAACTACTTATGAGAATGTTGTAAACAAAATGCTAAATTGTAATGTAACAGTTAAATAATGTTTTCCACAAATCGGTTACTGATGGAATGTTTATGGGTTTTCTTGCAGGGAATTTTGGTTTCAGTGGTTTGCTACGTTATTGATGTTGCGTACTTTGAAACATCGCTTATGCCATACAAGCGGTATTACATATCTGATGCTTATGTGAAACCAACAAGGCCTGGCTACGAGGTTGGTGATTATGACTTCTCGTGGACTCTGTACAATGCAACAATTGTACAGCCAGTGGATGAAAATGTGCCGCCCACAAGTCCTTATGATTTCCATTTCAAAAAATTCTCTGATTTGTTTCGTTATGCTGATTGCGAAGACCCAATTAGTAAGTGACTTGTTTTTTAGTTCTTCCTATAGGTTGGCATCCTCATTTAAAGAGTACTAACTCATGAAGTGGATGGTCTCTGTTTGTAGATATTAAAGCATTGATTGTTGAAGCTTCTCCAGAAAAAAAAAGTTGGGCAGGATTTGTATGGCAGAGAGTTCATTGCACAAGATTTTATTGTTGTTGATACCGAGTATGTTAGAGTATGTTAGGTTCTCCCTTTTTGATAAACATAACTATGCCACTGTTGTTAAATACTATTCCAGTGTTCTCTTTCTGAAGGAAAACTCCCATGGTGATGAGGCTATGGAAGGAAAAAATTAGAGAGTATGGGGATATTTTAACCGAAGGTCTTCCCAATGCAATAATGTTTGTTGGTATGAATATGAAGGTGACAACCATTAATGGTAAGTTGTAGATTTTTAATATTTATGGTGTATGGTCATTAGAGAGTTTATGCAGTGCCCGTAAAATTGTTTACCGTCTCTAAGAAACTGTTATTATTTCCAGGTTTGTCGTTTTCATCTCATTTGAATAGTGTGTTGTTGAGAGAACCTCTGATTCCTGAAGGACCGGCTTTAAAGGAATGGTAATTTTAAAAGTGTTGCCATTGCAGAATACATAATTTAGTATGTGAAGCTGGATGTAAAATGAAATCAATGGTGTCTAAAAAAAATACACATGTACATATACTGATTTCTAACTAAAGGATTAGATTAAAGTATACATGTTTATGTGTCTGGTTATCCTATTAAATTAGGTATTCTGCGAACCAAAAAACGTTGATGCCTTGCTGTCCAAAATGGCTTACAAAGATACAGACATTCTGCTTAAGAAGCCGGCAACTGCTGATATTATACCCATAGCAAATGCAATGGCATAATTTGATATCGTAATCATCTTTTAACTATTAAGCATTCATTATATGTATGATAAATGTTTATTATTTATCTTCGGTTGCAATCATCTTTGATTGTTTCTTTTACTTTAGATCAAGACTGCTTGGATTGCTGGGAAACTCAAACTTGTTCCAGGCCAAGAGATATTTTGGTACATGACTTGCAAGAACTGTCACAGATCTCTAACGCTTGGACGTGAAGAGGAATTGCCTTGTTCCTCATGTGATCAAGAAAATCCTATCAGCCTTAAGTAAGCATTCATTTTATTCGTTTTTTTACGGTGTAAGAAATAAAGTGATAATGTGTATATGTTTCTGAATAGGTGCCATATTGGTGTTCTTATCGTTGATGTCTGGTACCATGAATGCTGAAATTTATTCCCCAGATGCTGAGCTTCTCATTCCTTTCACAGCCTTGCAGTTAAAAGAGGCTGAAAGAGAGGTAATTCTATAGTCGAACATGAAACGGAACACTGATTTGTCTCTTATTTGTTAAATAGTATAGTGGGACTGGTTATATGTTGTTGGTATACCAGTTTGAATATTCTCGGTAATGTTCCATATCCTTAGGTCCTGTATTCCGTTTGGCTGGGAATAGTACAAGCTACAAAAGCATTGAGTTACCCTAGCATTCTGGCTGGCATAAACTGTCCGATTTCAACAGTATGTATTTACTTATTGGTGTATAAATTTAAAACTCTTTTACAGGGACGTGTAGTGACAACAGAATTAGAGACATCTTTGGAGAATAAACATGTCGTGTGCTACATTAAGTGTTTTGATAAGCTCATTCGAGGTGCAGTTACTAGGAAATACCCACTTGTCAAGATTTACCTCTACAAAGACGTGTTCCCTGTTGCTGATCTTGTTATACATAATGCTGAGACAATTACTGGAGCAGTTGAGAATGTGGCTGTAGATCTGACTAAGGACGATGAAGATGATGTTCAGCTCTTCACACCATCAACTAAGGTGTTGATTGAAGAGATTCCAGCTTCTACACATGTCAATCTGGTTGTAAGAGAGTTCGTCTTTTGGTGACGTTAAAAAAACAACCCTAACTATTAAGGTAGAGCCTGTTGATGATGACACTACGCTGCAGACCACGGAAAGGCCTTCGGGATCCATTGAAAGCCCAGGTGAGAAGACCAAGTGCAAGCTCAGTCTGAGTTAGTTTGGCTCTTCATCTTACAATGCTCAACTAATGCATAATTAGCTGCTTTTGTGTGTAAAACTTTCCTTGAGTGCGGATTGTATGATGTATTAGAATCCATTAGTTTGTTCAAAAAACAAAATGAACACTAATGGTGACTAATACCATGTTCAATGTATGTTCCTATATATGAACATTTGGTTGTGTATCAAACATAGTTGTGGGTCTGACCTCACAGATTTTGCTTTTTTGCTTTTGTGGACCGATGAACAAAAATATGTTTTGTGGCTTATGTATCAATGTAAAATGTTTTATTTTTCATTGTTGCGCTTAAAAATTGCGTTCTGAGCGATTCATTACATGCTACATTTCTTCATATTTTATATCGCTAAATAAGTTAAAACTTATAGCATGGGCACACCGTGCGTTGCACGGCGTCCCATTTTACTAGTATATTAACAATATCAGATTGTCCACGTCTTTCACGTGGAATCGTGGATACTCGGGCTATTTTTGTTTTACTCGACAAAATCAGGCATATTTAGAGTTGGCCGGTTCCGGGTCTATTTCCGGGTCGGACCCGACGGTTCCCGGTTCTGAACCGGCGGTTCCACGAGTCCAGGAACCGGCGGTTCCTGGTCCAACCCGGTTCTAGGTTCCACCTGACCCGGACTGGCCCGAAACCGGCGGTTTTTTTTGTTTTTTTTTAAATTTTTTTCCCCTCCAAGTGGACCAACTTAAATAATTTGTCCAACCACTCCAACAGTCCAACGTATATTTTTACAAAATTTTGAATAACTTGTTTTTATTTTAAAATATCACACACTCATCACACTATAACTACATATTTATTTTATCACTTTTTATCATAATTCTATTCTAACTCTCATATTCTACCTCTCATATTATAATATTATCTACCATTATAATATATTTCGGATAGTGATTTGAAGTTGTTCTGAATAAATTCGTTTACTTTATCGCATTCAAAATATATTATTTTGCAATTTCTATCATTGTGTCTGCTTTTAGATTTTTTTTTTTAAAAAGAAAATATAAGTTTAATTTACTTACAAATTAATCATAAAAAATAAAAAATTAGAAAACTACGCATTATTATTTAATACCTTTCAAAATACATGAATCCAAACTGAAAATGCATAAAACCCTTCATAAATGTACGCATGTATCCGTTTAGGTTTCGGGGGCGTTGCCCCCGAACCCCCACGAGTTGCGCTGCCCCTCGAACCCAATTTCGTTGCGATAACATTAATTCGTACGTCAACTCGAATGCAAACGATTATAAAATATTTACTTTATGAAAAAATATCTAACAATTTAGAATATAAGTTATGAAATTAAATATTATATATGGATATGAAATTAAATATTATACAAGCCGTGTGTTTTTTTTAAAATATAGTTATGAAATTAAATATTATATATAGTTTAATAACCAATTAGAATTTATTATTAATTTTAACGTAAGTTATACAAATTTTGTAAAAAAATATTGATTTTTTTAGAACCGTGATCAGAACCGTAATCGGAACCGTGATCTGAATCGTTTGGACCCGGGAACCGCCGAGACCCGGAACCGGCCCGGGGAACCGCCAAACCCGCCGGTTCCCGAGACCCGGCGGAACCGGATAGAAATTGAAACCGGCGGTTCCGGTTCCATTTTGGACCCGGAACCGGAGGGTCGTGTCAGAGACCCGGAACCGGCCACGTCTAGGCATATTGAGGAGGTGAGTTAATATATTAACTTTTACGATTAAATGACTAGAATGTTATTGAATATAATTAATATTATTTCCTATATCTCCTAATGTAATAAATAATGGTAAATCAAGTTAAAACACAATAAAAGTTGCAATGGAAATTTTTCTTGCGTAATATAAAGTGGAATAAATTTTTTTGACAACCGCACGTACACGACAACACAATTAATTCCAAAGTATAAGTACACAAAACGTCATATATATATATATATATATATATATATATATATATATATATATATATATATATATATATATATATATATATATATATATATATATATATATATATATTATGTGGCTAAATAAAATTCAAAATTTTTTGTTAACTACACAAATTAAAATATGACGTAAACTCTTGCAATATCTAAAATAGATATATTATATATGGTTCGAAATAAAATACAATAACATGCTTGCATTCAAAATAGTACAATTTGTAAGAGATAATTGTTAATTAAGAAGAAACATTAAAACTAAATATAGCAAGGTTAAAAATCATGTATTTTAACGTTTCTACAGAAGAAACTCTGAACAAAGGAAAAAACTTAAATTGAAAAAAAAATTGTGTTCTGGGGTGTCGGGGAGTGTTGACGGCGTGTCGGATACTAAAATTTTAAATATTATTATTTTAATTAGCCGACACGTGTCCGACACGTGTCGAGGCGTGTCGGTCACGCGTCGTGTAGGAAAAGTATCGAACACGGCGCACGACACTCATATTGAAGTGTCGGTGCTTTATAGTTTTCTACCTATCAACCAAAGTTCTCACCGAAACCAAACCCGAGAGTTTGTGAATCATCACAAATTTAATGAAAATAAGTATAATTCGGAAATAAAACATATCATTTCCTCAAAAAAAAAAAAAATAAATAAATAAATAAAATCATCAAGGCATTAATTAAAGGAAATCAAGAGATTTGCATATTTGGGTCGAGCCGAGCCCTACCGGTGAGCCAGTAGGCCTTTCACTAGCGAGTCGGTGTCTCTCTTTAATGAAACAACAGTTTTAGCTGCTAAGGAGTTATTCAAACGAGTAATGGAGAGTTTTTCATTTACCAAGCACTTTTAAATACACATAACTGAAATAAAAACAAGGTGAAGGACACCTCCCCGAAATAGTAGATTCCCGGGTTCATTATGGTTGATGTTGATACACCAGGCCTCAGATAATTCATCATAGGCCTTAGAAAATCCGTTTTCACCATTAAAGCTCCAAGATTTCTTCAAGATCTCTGCCATCCAAGCATCGAAGGCTTCAATCCTAGCAATACATTTATTCAGTAGCACCAGAGGGCCAATAACACCAAGTTGCAGAGATTTCAGAAATCATATAAGGCTTTTTCGCTGAGAGATGGAGCATAGAACAATATAGGTTCTTCATCTTAATCGGCCGGATGACCATGGAAATTGGAGGGTAATCAACCGTTTAAATCGGCCGGTTTTCAACACAGTTGACAGAAGATAAAGAGAAATACGGGATTAAGATAGAAGATAGAACAACCAACTCCGCATCGTCTGAAAAAACGACCGGATTTCATCAGAAGCGGCCGGATGGCCATTAAAATCGGGAGAGTGGAAACCGCCATGAAGAGGAGAGGATTTAGGGTAGCGGCTACAAATGGGAGTGGGATTTCGGGTTTTTAGGTTTTAGGGTTTATATAGTCAACGGGTCGTCAGGAGTCGGGTATATGGATAATTAATACAACTGGGCCGACATCTTATTGTTTGGGCTTGGTCTTCCATATTATACTCGGCCCAACTTTCATTTGGTTATAAAAACATAAATAATTAATTAAACAAAATACTTTATTTAATGAACGGGATCGTCAACATCAATGGGATCCTATTTCTTTTGCTATATTCATTGTGAAAAAGCTATTTCATGAGACAGAGAATAAGAGAAACCCCATCGGTTTCTTTCTCAAAAGGAGAAACTCCATGGAAAAGGAAAGGGTATAGTCTGTTTATTTACTAATAACCGAACTTACATAATTATTTACTAAATAAACTTAACTAATTAAACAATAAAAAAGCTTAACTAAATAAAACCACATAATTAATGAATTAATTAAAAAAATTACCTAATAACAAATTATAAGTACCTATTGATTCATTCTCATATCATATTTACACTTGCTCATATGTACACTTCAGATTGGTTGATGCATCATCATGTAACACATATCTTATAACAGTATGACTATGATACGTTTTTTACATTTTCAATTATCTATGTTCATTTCTCTTTCACATGCTCACAAATTTGCATTTTTTTTCCAGGTGTTACCTAAAATTTAGTGGGATGATTGTTGTTCAGTTTCACCAGATATCCATCAACCAATACTATTTTTCATTGACATTGAACACATTTCTACAATTATCTTTCATTGTACATGTACATGTTTGTCGGATTGTTTTTTCATTCAAAGCATCGTTTTTAGGATTTTATGTTTCCCTGCAGCTCTTACATTATTATAATATTCAAATTAATTGTCGTACACATTTATGATAGATTAGACTTTTTTTTTCTATTATTGCACGAATTAAATTTATTCTATGTTTTTTATGAATAAAATCATTTTTTTTATATGTTAGTTTGTTTAAACACGACATTTTTTCATAACATATTATTTTCCTTCGATGTTTACTTTTTAAATATAACGTTTTCCGTGCATCGCAAGGGTATCGCACGGGTTTCCTACTAGTATATATATATTATGTGGCTAAATAAGATTCAAAATTTTTTGTGAACTACACAAATTAAAATATGACGTAAACTCTTTCAATATCTAAAATAGATTTATATTATATATGGTTCGAAAGAAAATACAATAACATGCTTGCATTCAAAATATTACAATTTGTAAGAGATAATTGTTTATTAACAAGAAACATTAAAACTAAATACGGCATATTATTTGTCAAATTATAATAAAGGTTAAAAATAATGTATTACGTTTCTACAAAAGAAAATGTGAATAAAGGAAAAAACTTAAATTGAAAAAAAATTGTGTTTTGTGGTGTTGGGGAGTGTCGACGGCGTGTCGGATACTAAAATTTTAATATTATTATTTTAATTAGCCGACACGTGTCGGTCACGTATCGTGTAGGAAAGTATCGGACACGGCACACAACACTCATATTGAAGTGTCGGTGCTTTATAGATTTCTACCTATCAACCGGAGTTCTCACCGAAACCAAACTCGAGAGTTTGTGAATCATCACAAATTTAATGAAAATAAGTATAATTCGGAAATAAAACATATCATTTCCTCAAAAAAAAAAGAAAAACACATATCATCAATGCATTAATTAAAGGAAATCAAGAGATTTGCAGATTTGGGTCGAGCCGAGCCCTACCGGTGAGCCCGTAGGCCTTTCACTAGCGGGTCGGTCTCTCTTGAATGAAACAGCAGTTTGAGCTGCTAAGGAGTTATTCAAACGAGTAATGGAGAGTTTTTTTTCCCTCTATATTATGTTAACATCAACACGATTACAAAATAGTAAATCCTATTAAATCTCACATAAGTCATCATTTCCATTCCTTAGCAACACTCGTACCTATTTAATTTCTCTCCACATGACTTAGCCAAAGTTGAGGAGTATCACATTAATTAGTAAGGTTAAAGTTTAGTCATTCTAAGTTGTATTTATTTATGAAAAAGTAAGATCACTTAAAAGTATCTCTTGTCTTATGATCAATGTACAATCAGCAAAATCAAGGAGTTTGGCAATAATGATCATAAACAAAAAGTTAAGGAAAAGTGGTCAGATTTGTAAAATATCATGTACCGGGTTATGCAAGCATAGTTTAAGTATGATAATTAAGTACATGAATTAATGGGGAATTCGGGTGTCAACATGTTGAGGACTCACTCAACAGTTAGAACCAATCATTTCAAGAGTTTAACAGATTACCAACAAAAAAAAAGTAAGGAGTGCAGTATCAAAGTGCTACCTATTTTCAAGTTTTTTTTATACTTTCATGTTTAATTTCTAGCTTTTTTCATGCAAAGTAACATGTTTTAATTATAACATTCAACATTAATTCTCATTAGCATGTTATTGACGAATAGATACCGATGTAGCAGAATTTTAGCAGAATCAATCCAGAATATGAATCAGGCACCGGCTAGCCGGTGGAGGACTTGCCGTCGAGCAAGTAGCCTCAATTCTGGAATTTAATTCTTTTTCAGGTTTTAAGTATAGAACATGTTGGTTCAGCCTATTGTTCGTTTTAAATTATTTTTTTTGTGTGTGTGTATTTTCAAGATTATTTGGGTTTTATTGTTATAACAAGTTTATATAAATCGAGTATACTTTATTTATTAAATGCACGTATTTTTCAGTATAAATCCTTTAAAGAAATTCAAGCCAGAAAAATACAAGTACATGTTACAAGGACTTGATGTTGTTATACAAGAAAAGTATTATTTTCAGAAATATCGAGACATACAATTATAGCTCAGTTTTCAGAAAGATCAGAACTCCGGTTGAAAAAGAAAAGTTTATTAGAATTTAATAATGTTATGGTTACGAGTATTGCATGATAGAGGAAATAATCTTTCATTAATACTGTGAATATTTGATTGATTTTGTACCATTATTACATTGATTCATTTATCATATTCGGCTGATTCTCCATTGTATAAATGTAACGATATATTGTGAATACAATCAAGCTTTTTCCATAATCTCAATTATTGTGTTATGGTATCAGAGCTGTGATCCAACCTTCCCTCTTATGAGTCAATTTTTTTTTACATTTCTTCTTCTCTCTGTCGGACTCATGGCCTCCACACAGAGTGCCACTTCCACACTCAAATCAGTCACCACCTCCGATGGCAACCCCACCCTCACTGCCATTAATTTAGGTGCTCAAGCCCCTCTTAAACTCACCCCACCAACTATATGGCCTGGAAACTACAGTTCACTGCTCTTCTAAATGGTTATGGTCTCATGAAATTCATTGATGGAACTCACCCATGTCCGGCGAAAACGATTGACGGTGCCGTCAATCCCGATTATGATCTTTGGACTCGACACGATCAACTACTTCTCATCACCATTGTAGCTTCTCTCTCAGACAAAGTTGTCTCTATTCTCAACCATGTCAAAACTGCAAAACAAGCTTGGGAGGTTTTGGCTACTACCTATGCCAACCCCTCTCGAGGACGGATTCGGCAACTCAAGTTAAATTTAAGCAGCACCGTTAAAGGCAATCTGACGCAATACATGCCCAAGAATTGACTAAAGGATCAATGACGAGCTAAGAAAACCTAGACCTAGCGTCTCCGACCTAAGATTGAGGCCAAAAATACTCAACGTCTCACTCGCGACGCGGATTCATTTTTGAAAGGGGTGTCTTCTTTATGACAAAGAGAAAACTCACTCGCAAGTGAATAACTAAGTCGATGTGACTCAAAAAAAGTTTAACTGAATCAATAATAATGTTGTCGTTTTATTATGATAGTTGCATGCCTATATATAGATTACAAATAAAAGACTAGTAATCTTCCTAAGCAATGTGGGATAAATTACATAGTAATTTTCGTTACTTTATTTTCTGGTGGGCCTAACTTGACTCTAATAAGCGCAAATGGCTTTTATTTGCTGAAAATAATTTTCTAACCCAATATACTAACATATAGGCAACTCCCCTAATGCGCTTTTGGTCTTTTACTACTAAAAACGTCATAAAAAACCGAAATAAATTAAATCAAGCCCAATAGGCCCAAAAGACATAAAATTGATGGCTTGGCTTCTATCTTGGACCGATCTTCTTGCTTCTTGGATAAATGGTGCAGCCTCTTTCTTCTTGTACTGGATCACATCATTATCTCCCTCTTCAAAAGGATCTGTCCTCAGATCCAAGTCCAACGGTTGTGAAGGGACAGTCAAAATTAGACCTTCCAGGTCACATCATTCCCTCTCCCTTCGAAAAGAATTCGTCCTCGAATCCACCTGGATCAAATAACAATCTCGGCCCATCATATGTGAGTAAGCCCACATAGTGAATATCAGCCACTAGAAATAAAGTGGTGAACAATGTAGTAATCATCCTCTTGTACAAATGAATTTTCAAAGCATATAAATCAGCAACAACAAAATCTAAAGAAAGACAATGCAATAAAAATGGATCATTGTAAATATGGTGCGCTTGTAACTCCTTTTAAGTGCTCAATTGACATGGCTGATTTTGTTTCATGTCCAACCGCTCCAACAAAAGAATACGACTCCACGTTGATCGGAACCAACTCATCACAAGTATCATGCACATGCAGAGATAAATCGAGAGACTTGGCCGGGATATCATGAGCTTCTTCATGTTCGGCAGCACTCTCAACTTGATCATCAACAAATGCCTCAGCGATGTGAGCTATCTCGTCCACAACAATTGCCGCTTCGTCGTGAACCACTTTGGCCACACCTTCTACTTGCTCATCCACAATTGCCGGCTCATGAACCTCCACCACACTCTCACCTTCCTCATTTTTCAACTCCTCCGCACGAGTACTAACAACCTCTTCGGTTTGCTCTTCAACTAATTCTTTTGCTTTCTTACGTTTAGCCTGCCGTTTGGCCTCACTTGCCAGAAAATTCTCCCAAAACAGTTCACTTTCCCGGTCCCACTGCTCCGAACGCCATCGTGTTCCTTTTGTTTTCGCATCAACGCCTCAAGAGACCAACTCATCTCCTCTAACAATTTTTGAGGTTGTTTATCGAACTCCTTTTGACGCCGCTGCTCCTCCCTACGCATGTGTCTCGCATCGTAATGATCAAAATAAGCCATATCTCACAATTCACTCGTTTTTCACTCACCCTTATTCTCAGTCATAGAAAATATGTTTCTCAAAATAATGAGCAAACCCTAAGCAAGATGCTGTCAGGATTTCCATAATTTAAGCAGAGAAGTCTCGTGCAGATTGTGGACAAACAATTACGAATCTGGTAAACCTCAAAAGAAAAAAGTTTTAGAAGAGAGGGTTTTAAAGGATGTCAAAATTTCAGATTTTTTGGAGATACACTCAAACAATCGTTTTTCGGTAAACTGGTGCAATCTATCAATAATTTTCATATTGATAGCAGTGACTTAAGGTGCCAATAGTGACCAAACTATATCGAATTTAGAAAAACTCAAAATCTAAAAGTTGTAGATCTACGAATTTCCTATAAGATCACCAAATTTTCAGATAATTTCGAGTCGTTTAACCCACTGAAAATGAATTCGAACGACGATTTACTGCTGCAATTTTTCTGGACAGATTGTTTGGATTAATCGACGGTTTAGGCAGGATTTACGTTGAATCTGGATTGGGTTTAAGGACAAAAATTGTAGATCAAGATGTGTTGGAGTTGTGGTAAATATTTCAGAATTTGTAGAGTTGTTTTGAATATGGAACGAACTGATACAAAAAAACGGGATCTGGAAAATAATTAGGGTTCTTGGGATGAAGGTTTGAAGGTTTGAAGAATCTTCTAGTTTTCCGGGTAGGATGGATGAAGATTTGAAGATTTGGATGTTCTTGGGAGGGGGTGGACGAAATTAATGAACAAAAAACAAAGAACTAATTTTTTTTTTGAATAAGAACGAAATTAAAGAAGGAAAATAATCGGGGATATTTGATACCTTAGTCGCTGAGCTCTCGTTACCATCTGACGCGATACATGCCCATGAATTGACTAAAGGATCAATGACGAGCTAAGGAAACCTATACCTAGCGTCTCCGACCTAGGACTGATGCCAAGAATACTCAACGTCTCGCTCGCGACGCTGATTCATTTTGAGAGGGGTGTCTTCTCTACGACAAAGAGAAAACTCACTCGTAAGTGAATAACTAAGTCGACTCAACTTAAGAAAATGTTTAACTGAATCAATAATAATGTTGTCATTTTATTATGATAGTTGCATGCCTATATATAGGCTACAAATAAAAGACTAGTAATCCTCCTAAGCAATGTGGGATAAATTACATAGTAATTTTCGTCATTTTATTTTTTGGTAGGCCTAACTTGACTCTAATAAGCTCAAATGGCTTTTATTTGCTGAAAATAACTTCTTAACCCAATATACTAAACGGTACTCTCTTTGAATCAAGAATGTCTTCATTATCCGAAGCTTCCTCACCCTCGTTGAGTCCCGGTGCCTCAAAGAACCGGGGTCACCGACTCTTCATCTTACACTAATCATAGACTTGATGGCAACAACTACTTGCCGTGGTCAAGGTCTATGAAAATGTACATCTCTGGACAAGGTAAGATGGGATACCGACCGGCTCTAAACCTGCCCCCGCCGAAGATGACCCAGGATTTGAAGCATGGGATACTACTAATAATCAAGTCATGACCATTCTCACAAGATCAATGACAAAAGAGATTAGTGAGAACTTTATGATGTATGATACCGCAAAGGAGATCCGGGATAATGCCGGGGATCTTTACTCCAAGAAAGACAATACATCGAGGTCTATGAGCTTGAAGCTCAAATTCAAAAGCTGAGACAAGGAGATATGTACGTGACTCAATATTTCAACCAACTATCTAAGGCATGGCAACACCTAGATATGTTGGAAACTCACTCCGGAATGATGTCAAGGATGCCGCTCGTATAAAGACATCATAGAAAAGAAGAGAGTATTCAAGTTCCTCACCGGATCGAATCCTACTCTTGATGATGTTAGAGGTAGAATTTCGGCTACTAAACCTCTCCCAAATCTCAAATCCATGTTTGCCGAGGTCAAACATGAGGAAAGCAGGAGGAAAGTGATGCTACTGAACCCCCCGTTGACAACCCTACCGAGAGTGCCACCCGCCGACCGTCGGGAACCCGTCGAGGTTACCGAGGCTTATAGGAAGCCCGCCGATAAAACCGGGAAGTCGTTTAGTGACCACCGCAAACGCACAAATCACACCAAGGACACTTGCCGGAAACTACATGGCAAGCCTAACTCCTCCAAAACCTCAAGACCCGCCAAGGAAAGTCGAAGCGGAGACACATAAGTGAGGAAGAAGATGACAACAAAGTTGAATGCACGGCTTGCGCATTCAAAGCCTTCCTAACTCAACAAAATGGAGGTAGTCACTCTACCGACATAGCCTCTCATGCCAAGTACTGAGTAAATTCTACTCATCTATTAGTAATGAAACCTGGATTGTTGATTCGGGGCCTCATCCCATATGATTTGGTAATAAAAATCTCATTACTCAACTTAAGCCATGTCCCCAAATTCACAATGTTAAGGCTGGCGATGGATCTATCTCTAGTGCAAAAGGTTTTGGTAAGGTGCAAAACTTACTCATAAGATATGCATACGGGATGTCCTATTTGTTCCAAAATTAGATTGCAATCTCATATACGTCGTCACAAGTAAACTTACTAAAGATTTGAACTCGTATCGTTGTTTTTAATGAGAATCAAGTGCACTTTCCGGGATCATTCCTCAAAGGCGTGATTGGGACCGCAAAACCGTGCTCGGGATCGTATGTGGTCGACCCCGTCGAAGACAAAAGGCGAAGACCGAATCGCCTCGGCGATGTCCGCACTCAAAACCTAGACAATATCATGTTATGGCATTATAGACTAGGACACCCCGAGCTTTAGTTATTTAAAATCTATAGATCCCGAATTGTTTAAAGGTTGTAATTTGAATGATCTTCAATGTGATATTTGTCAATTTGCCAAACTCACCAAATCTCGTGTATGCAAAATTACCTCACTTACCATCCACACCATTCACCTTAATTCACAGTGATGTATGGGGACCCTCAAGAGTAAAAAGCATAACAGGGAAGAGGTGGTTTGTTACCTTCATAGATGACCACACCAGAACCACTTGGTTATTTCTAATGAAGGATAAATCTGAAGTTGGATCCATCTTTCAAGAGTTTTACAACATGGTCTCCACTCAGTTTGACACTAAGATTAAAATTTTGAAGATCGACAATGCTCTTGAATATTATGAGTCTAATCTCGGTAATTTCTTGATGAATAAGGGAATTGTCCATATCGGTAGTTGTGTTGAGACTCCTCAAAGCAAAATGGGGTTGCCGAGAGAAAGAACGAGCATCCGCTAGAAATGGCTAGGTCTATCATGTCTACCACAAATGTTCCAAAATATATGTGGGGTGAAGCTATATTGACTTCCACATACTTAATCAACGGACTTCCCGGCGGGGTGCTAGGCTTCAAAACTCCTATCAAAACCCTACTGGCCACACACTCCTGCCCCCATCTTATTTCCCAGTTACCTCCAAAAATCTTTGGTTGTACTGTATTTGTCTATATCCATGCCCAACACAGAAGCAAACTTGATCCCAAAGTGCATTTTCCTAGGATATGCAAAGGACAGGAAAGGCTACAAGTGTTACTCTCCTTCTGAAAAGAAATTTTACAATTCTATGGATGTCAAATTTTTTGAAAGGACTCCCTACTACAAACAAGTCCGCCGAGGCGATCACGATGGAAACCCGATTGAAATTGACCTAAACCCTTTCCCTCAAAGCAAACTCTTAATCCTCAAAGAACTCATCGATTCTCGGCAGACCGAACCTCTCGCACCCTATCGACTCTCGGCGCCCTACGATCCTCGGCAACCTCCCGAACGATACTACCGACCCGAGAGGCGCCGACCCGCAGCCTACCGACACTCGGCAATCTATAGACTCTCGGCACCTCGTCGACATTGATGATAGGCCTATTGCTCTCGGGAAGGGAAAGAGATCTTGCACCGATCACTCTATTCATACTTATTTATCTTATGATCGGTTGTCTCTCTCTGTCTTTGCCATGTTTACACAGGACTTGGACTCTCACTCTATTCCTAAAAATATTCGGGAGGCTTTTCAAAATGATAAGTGGAAGGTCGTCGTTAAAACGACAGATGATCGCCCTCCTGGATAATCATACTTGGGATCTCACAACTCTTCCAAAAGGCAAGAAGACAGTCAGCTGCAGATGGTTATTCACTATCAAATACAATGCTGATGGTACAATTGACAAGTACAAAGCCAGGTTGGTTGCAAGGGGTTTCACTCAAATTTATGGCATTGACTATAAAGAAACTTTTGCACCAGTGGCAAAGCTCAACACTGTCAGGGTACTAATTTCTCTAACTGTCCAACTTGACTGGCCTCTTGACCAATTGGATATCAAAAATGCTTTTCTCAATGGTGACCTTGCGAGGAAGTCTACATGACTTTACCTCCGGTTTTGTCAATCCCCACACTCAAGGCAAGGTATGCAAACTCGGGAAATCTCTATATGGCTCGAAGCAATCCCCGAGCCTGGTTTGGAAAACTCACTACCGTGGTTAAAGCCGCCGGATATCATCAATGCAACTCGATCACACTATGTTTATCAAGATAACCAACCGAGAGAAGGTCTATTCTTATTGTATATGTGGATGATATCATCCTTACGGGAGATGACTCTACCGAGATCCACAATTTGAAGACTCTACCGGCAAAGGTGTTTCAAGTTAAAGATCTGGGCTACCTAAAGTACTTTCTTGGTATGGAAATAGCTAGAAACAGCAAAGGCATTTCAGTCTCCCAAATGAAGTATGTACTGGATCTACTGAAAGAAACTGGCATGCTGGGATGCAAACCTGCTGTATCCCCAGTAGACCCCAGCAATACCCTACTTCATGGTGAAAGTGTTGTCGAAAGGAACAATATCAAAGAAAATTTGGTAGGAAGACTCATTTATCTTTCTCATACAAGACCCGATATTGCATATGGAGTTAGTCCGGTCGGTCGTTCATGCATTGTCCTACCGAGCAACATTGGGATGTCGTCTATAGGATGCGAGGTATTTAAAGTCAACTCCTGGTCAAGGCTTACACTTCACTAAGTCTACCGAGAGGTCCATCAAGGTATACACCGATGCGATTGGGTGGTTGTCATATAGACGAGAAGATCTACCACGGAGTTCGTTCTTATGTATGGGGGAATCTTGTTACTTGGAGGAGCAAGAAACAACCTACCGTGTCTAGAAGTAGTGCTTTGAAGTGAACTCGGGGCACTTGTTTTGGGCATTTGTGAAGCTCTTTGGCTCAAAAGAGTACTTACCGACCTTCACCACCTACTCGGCAACCTATCACACTCGCCGTGATAATAATTCAAAGCATTATGCATGGCGAGAGGATCCAGTTCATCATGACAAAACCAAACATGTGGACATTGACAGACACTTCGAAGGAGAAGATTGATGCCAAGATCATTCAACTTCAGTATGTTCCCTCAGCAGACCAGAATGTTGACATTCTCACCAAGGCTATTCCACCTCTTCTGTTCAGCAGACTAAGTAGCAAACTTGGCTGTATCAACATATACAACCCAGTTTGAGGGGAGGTGTAGAAATATACTCTTTGTGTAACACTTGTACACATTATTTATTCTTTGTACACATGACATATTAATTATATTATATAAATAATTAATATGTCACTTGTCATAACTTTTCTACTTTATTGGGTTCTAGTTCTAGCCGCCCATATAGATACTCAAGTTGGCCGCCTTAGTTGCCACCCATAGCATAGCTAGTTTACTTTATTAAAGTTGTATCTATTTATACTCTTGTACTAACATATAGGCAACTCCTCTAATGGGCTTTTGGCCTTTTACTACTAAAAACGTCACAAAAGAACCGCAATAAATTAAATCAAGCCCAATAGGCCCAATAGACATAAAACTGACGGCTTGGCTTCTATCTTGGACCGATCTTCTTGCTTCTTGGATAAATGGTGCATCCTCTTTCTTCTTGGACTGAATCACATCATTCTCTCCCTCTTCAAAATGATATGTCCTCAGATCCAAGTCCAACGGTTGTGAAGGGACTGTCAAAATTGACCTTCCAAGTCACATCACAATCTATCCATCTCCGAGTATCTTCTGTTCATCAAGAATTGAGCCGACGAGTTGGCGGCACTCGACTCCCCCATTGACCCCGAGGATCTCACTGACATTATTCTGGGCAATCTGGGACCGGAATACAATGACCTCGCCCGTGCAATTCAGGCTCGTGACACGGCAATTGAGTTTGAAGAGCTTCACGAAAAGATCCTGTCGTTTGAAGCCTTTCATCTCCGACCAACTCCCATTGCTCCGGCGTTCCAACCCACAGCCCAGATGGCGGTTCGACCATGGAATTCAGCCCCTCAACGCCACCCAGGCCCTCCCCTGTCTCAGGTTTCTCATGCCCGTCCCCCGGCCGGACCTGCTCCTCACCATGGTGGCCGCAACAACAATACTCCCCGGCGTCCCCCGGGTTTGTCAGCTCTTCCGTGTGCAGGGCCATTCCCCCCCCCCCCCCCCGTTGCGCTAATTTGTCTTTTTATGCTGCTAATCCTCATTTTTCCCCGGCGGGTTGCTCCGGCGGGTAATTCCCGCCCTCAGGCGAATGCAACTGGCTCCATCTCTGCCGAGCCTTGGCTGATGGACTCCGGTGCGTCACACCATGTGACCACCGATTTGGAAAATATGTTATTACATGCACCTTACCCGGGTTCGGATGATCGTATGCTTGGTGACGGTACTATGCTCTCTATCTCTCACATTGGCTCCACCTCTCTTCCCACTCCCTCTATGTCCTTTCAATCAAATGATGTCTTATGTGTTCCCCATATCAAAAAAAATCTTATATCCATTTCCCAATTTTGTACGTCTAATAATTGTTCTGTTGAGTTTTTAACGTCTACATTTTTTGTGAAGGACCTCTAGACCAGTCAAATTCTACTCCGCGGGGAAACTAAAGATGGACTCTATGTTTGGCCTAAATCTCCGCCCCTTTTAGCCTTTGCTAGTGCCACCGCCTATAAAGATACGGGGCACCATCGTTTAGGTCACCCCGCTGCCCAAGTTTTTCAATTTATTGTTTCCAAAAATAATTTGTCATTTTCCGGATCGAACTTAGGCCATTGTGAGGCCTGTCATTGCAATAAAAGTCATAAAATGCCGTTTAATTTATCTACTTTACAATCTACTCGAACCCTTGAAATACTATTTAGTGATGTTTGGACGTCCCCTCGTTTCTCTGTTGATGGTTATCGTTATTATGTTATTTTTGTTGATCACTTTACCCGATATATCTAGTTTTACCCATTGCACCGTAAATCTGATGTCGCTTCTATTTTTCCTAAATTTAAATCTATTGTTGAAAAATATTTTTCCCATGAAATAAAGGTCCTCTACTCAGATAATGGCGGTGAATTTACTGGCCTAGTCCCTTTCTTTTCTACCAACGGCATCACACACCTCACCACACCCCCCTCACACAACCGAACACAATGGATATTCTGAACGACGTCACCTACACATCGTTGAAACATGACTTACACTCTTATCACAAGCCTCTCTTTCCACCGACTACTGGCCTTATGCGTTTGCCACTGCCGTGTATCTCATCAACTGTATGCCCACCCCCACTCTCTCCATGAGTTCCTCCTATGAAAAAATATTTGGATCTCCCCCACACTACGCAAAACTTCGTACCTTTGGATGCCTCTGTTATCCCTGGCTTCGCCCCTACATGTCTGACAAATTAGATAATCGCTCACACCATGCATCTTCCTTGGTTATTCCCTCACCCAAAGTGCTTATTATTGTCTCGACCCCGTTACCAAACGGGTCTACACATCTCGCCATGTTAAATTTGTAGAATCGATCTTTCCGGCTTTCTAAGGCTCCCTTACTCCTCACTCCCCTCCTGACACCTTTCTGTTAGGAAATCTACGCGGGAACGCAACGGAATTCAAAATTTTGATTTCCTTTTACCCAAGATCGACTTCGTTTAAGCAATAAACAAACAAGTAGTAGACGGTGGTTACCTTGGTTGATCTAAAAGATCGACGCTTTGACCGTCTAAGGAGAGTAGTTCGCATAGAGCCGCCCAAGTGTTCGGCCTCTACCGCCATCCTCCACGAACGAATGCCCGCCGGAATCCCATCATGGATTGCTATTGGAAAACTACTACAAGGGGGTTAAGATCATGTTACCAATATCGGGAAGAGAAGCCTTGATCTTCCGATGTGTTCTCCAAACGGAGGTTGGTGGACACCCTTCTTGATACACGAACCTCCTTGATATGCAACACCAAGAAAAACTCAAAGTTTTTCTTCTTCCAAAAACCCTAGGCAAGAAAAACTAATTTTCTTCTCCCTTTTTATCATAGTGGTCTAAATTTGCCTTGCAATTTCCCTTGGAATAACTCTCCTTTTATAGGAGAGTAAATCCTTGGCCTCCAAGTATTAATTAATTAAATAGTTAATTAATTAAACAAAATAAAAGGATATTTTCCTTAATGACTAATTGTGACATGTATTGACCAATAGGAAATCAAATAACAAGTCATCCAACCAATCATATAACTAAAATATCTTTTATTTTCCACATCACAAAAATTAATTCTTGTGATAAATAATGACTATGAGGCGTCACTTTTAGGGTATAAAAAGCCCACACAAAATGTCTTTTATGTGTATTATATTATTTAGCACAACTAAATAATATCCATGCATATCAATTAATTAGCCCGTACCAATTAATTATCACCGAGGCCCAAATAACAAGATTATTAGTCCGAATTACGAAGCTACATCGGGGACCATGGACCTATAACTCCGTAGCTCCAATAATTAATTATTCATCAAACAGAATATAATTATTAATTCCGGGATTACGCCACCATAAACCCGAAACTGAACTCTACCGATTATAGATGTATACTTATACTCAACCCATAGAGTGAATAAGCGTCCATTGATATAATCACTACATACGGATTAACCCTCCATAGCATTCGTCCATTCGAGTGGGAAGTCTCCGTGAACCAGACTCAGAATATCTTATCATTATTTACCATTAACCCCCTGATGATCAATTAGTTCACATATCTGACTAGTGATCAATTAGTCTAATATGAACTGATGTGATCCATCCCGAGGTCCCGAGACATTTTATTTGTTTTGTAATTTATTTTATTTATCGGTGTTTTAATGAATAAAACGGCCTTAGGCCCGTGTCAAAAGTTTCCCATATGTTAGTATATTGGGCCAGATGTTTATTTTTAGCAAATAATAGCCGTTTGGGCTTATTAGGGTTGAGTTAGGATTGTTACAAAATAAAGTGGCGAAAATTACATTGTAATTTATCCAACATCGGTTAGGAGATTGTCAGTCTTTTATTTTGTAGCCTATATAAAGGCATTCTACTTGTAATATTAAAATGAATCAATGATGAAATATTTATAATGAAATTGAGAGTTTTCTCTTCTTCCTTGGTCTGTGATTGATCAAGAACATCGCTTGCGAGCGAGTGATCTATTTGTCGTAGAGATTGCACCCCTTTCAAGAGCTTGAGATTGCACCCCTTTCAAGAGCTTATCAGCGTTCTTGAGCAAAGCGTTGAGTTGTTCTTGGCCCTCTTCCTACACCGTCGCTCGGTTAGGTTAGGGTTTTCGGCTCGTATTGATCCTTTCGTCGATCTTCGTCGATCTCCCAGGATCGTATCGCATCGGTTGGTAGCGAGCTCCGCGACGAAGGTATCAAATATCCCCGTATTGATTTTTCTTTTGTTTCACTTTCGTTTCTTATATCAAAAAAAATATATATATATATATATATATATATATATATATATATATATATATATATATATATATATATTCCTGTTCGACCATCATCATCATCTTGTTAAAAAAAAAAAAAAGAAAAAAAAATTTGGTTGTAATTATTCTTGCTCCTTCGTTCATCATCATCAACAAAACAAAAAAAACCCTATTCTTGCTTTTCTTGTGTCGTCCATTATCATAAAAAAAAAAAAAAAAAAAAAAAAAAAAAAGAACCGGTCTTGTTTTTTTTTCTTTTTCTTTTCCCGTGATATTGCCTCCCCCTTCCTGCATTCATATCATTCAACAAAATTGAGAAAAACATCTACCTTTTGCCATAGTTCATCCACAGCTTTGTGATCCAATTCGTTGTTATCACTATTGCCCCAGCCGCATAAACCAAAAAGGTTGACCTAATTGATCTATTTTGATTTGTTTTTGTTTCCAGTGATATATTTCCCACATTGTCCTTATTTGTGTTTGAAGAAAAATAAAAGGTCGTTGAATAGCTTATTTTACCCTTATCCTTATTATTTTGCAATTTTCGGCCCACACCCCTATTTTATTAATTTGGGGCGACTTTTAGAGAGAAAAAAAACAGTAAAAAAAAACAGCCTCTATCACACTTACGGTGTGACACTTTCTGATTTTCGACCAAAAAAAAAAAAAAATCCGACTCGTTTCCCTTGCATTGCCAACTATTCTTGTACTAGTACTCCCTTCTATAACCATTTTCCTTTTTTCCAAACACTCTTTTCCATCCTTATCCTAGTTGTCACATCTAGGTAGTAGGTCTTAGGTTCACTTGTCGATTGCTCGTATTCGATTTGCTCAACAAAGGGTGCTCCTACTACTCGAGAGAACGAGGGTGAGTGACAAACACGAGTGATTGTGAGACAAGATGGTGAGACATGGGGATGATGAGCACCGTGACGGATGGTCGTTTTAAGATAATGTCGACAACTTGACACGAGAGATAACCGACCGTGTAGATCGAGAGAATGGCTAGAATCGAACATACCGTGAATGGCTTGGCCGCACTACCCCAAGCCATGGCCGAATTGATGACGGGGTGAATGAAATGATGAGAGGGAATGGTGGTAATGGTGGCAATAGGAATGGTGGTAACGGTGTCAATAATAATATGAGGCAAGTTAAGATGAAGTTGCCGTCTTTTTTGGGTTCAGTGGATGCGGATGCTTACTTTAAGTGGGAATCAAAGATGGAACGATTTTTGAGTGTAATAACTACTCGACGAGAAGAAGTTCAAGTTAGCTCAACTAGAATTCACCGGGTATGCTATGATATGGTTGAAGCAGTTGAATTTTGCTCGGTATTGTAGCCGTGAAGATGAAATTAGTACATGGACAGAGTTGAAAAGAGAGATGAAAGATCGCTTTGTGCCTAAATATTATTTTCGTGAGTATTATCAAGCACTGCAAACTATTCGACAGGGCGAGCGTTCTGTTGCAGATTATTACCAAGAGTTGGTCATGCTTTTGGCCAAGGCTAATATACGGGAGGACCGAGGCGAAGACTAAGTCGTACTTTTTGGCGGTGGTTGCGGTTAGATATTGCGAATCGGGTTAAAGCACGGGTGTGTCCTACCTTGGAGGCCATGTTACGTGCGGCCGAGACACGAGAAGCTTATAAAGGATAGGCCGGAATCGACCGTCGGTGGAACGAGTGGCGGGAAAAATGGAAAAAGGAATGTGAACGTAGGCAACAAGAGTTTGAACTTAAGCAGCAACGTATACAGCAAGAGTTTTCACTTAGGGAGCAGAACGAAGTGATTGTTCGTGATTGCGAAGTGGTGATGTCAACGGAGGCAGGTGATGGTGTGGTGGAGGTGACTGATGTGCCAATTGTTGAGGATCACGTGGACGAGATAGTTGACGTTGAAGCGGCATCCATTGAAGAACCCGTTGAGAGTAGTGATGATCATACTGAGGTTCTTGATACACCATCCGAGGTTCCCGGTTTATCTTTGCAGGTAGTTTGTGGTGAGAAACCGGTGCATTGTTTTACGGATCCTTTTGATGTGCGCGTTGACGACGCCCCTACACCATATTGTTATGATTACATTGCTCTTACGCCGAGTGTTCTTGACATCAATCTCAAGCCGTTGCAATTTTCTTTTATTGCATTGATGAAGAATGACTCGTTCGTTCCACGCACCATTGTTGTGATGTCATCTGTCCACTTCATATTTGATCCCGGCATATCTTTGCTTCTGCTTGCGGGTTGTTCGGGTCTGATTGGTGATGCTGCTCAGTTCTATGACGTCCAATTGATTCGAGGACGAATCCTTTCCAACCGGGAGGGAATGATGTGATCCATCCCGAGGTCCCGAGACATTTTATTTGTTTTGTAATTTATTTTATTTATCGGTGTTTTAATGAATAAAACGGCCTTAGGCCCGTGTCAAAAGTTTCCCATATGTTAGTATATTGGGCCAGGTGTTTATTTTTAGCAAATAATAGCCGTTTGGGCTTATTAGGGTTGAGTTAGGATTGTTACAAAATAAAGTGGCGAAAATTACATTGTAATTTATCCCACATCGGTTAGGAGATTGTCAGTCTTTTATTTTGTAGCCTATATAAAGGCATTCTACTTGTAATATTAAAATGAATCAATGATGAAATATTTATAATGAAATTGAGAGTTTTCTCTTCTTCCTTGGTCTGTGATTGATCAAGAACATCGCTTGCGAGCGAGTGATCTCTTTGTCGTAGAGATTGCACCCCTTTCAAGAGCTTGAGATTGCACCCCTTTCAAGAGCTTATCAGCGTTCTTGAGCAAAGCGTTGAGTTGTTCTTGGCCCTCTTCCTACACTGCTGCTCAGTTAGGTTAGGGTTTTCGGCTCGTATTGATCCTTTCGTCGATCTCCTGGGATCGTATCGCATCATGAACTCCCGGGATCGATCACTTTCTTAGGGCTAACAAATAAGGGATTTGTCTCTCTACTTCCCACGGGAAGGAATGGATTCCATGTCCGTGAAAATCAGAACTACTCACTCATATGGAGATAGTGCCAATGAGAAGTGGCTTGGAACACATATTTAAGTGAACCGTAACTAACATATCAAACACTACCCCGGGACAAGCAAGACCCCGTGATCACCTCGGGATTAAGGTTGATCTATATATGATCATCTAATGATTTAATAAGATTCCTCGATTACGGAATTATATCGAGAAATACAGATTAAATCGGTCCATCTATATGAATGCCATCATATATAAATGCCCCACGTAGGTACCCTCTACCGACAGTCCGGATAAGACTATCACACCCTAAGGTGTTCTGGGCGCATTATTGGTGTTTTAATCAAGAGACCCTAAACTCTGATTAAGTTCACCACGGACTAACAGTTTAAGCATATCTCCACTAACTCAATCCTCACGCGTAATCCATACACTGAGTTAAGTGGTTACATACAGATATACTTAGGGTTTGCAGCAGTGTATTACTTTACAAGCACAAAGCAAGTAATAAGGTGAGAAAAATTATGTCATTCATTATTAAAAATAATTACACAAATTGTCTTTCGGGTATTACACCTAACACACATGATAGCGTCTAGCAACACACTGTGACCCCCAATCATCGGAAGAGTAAAAAACAATGACTACTACATTCAGTTACTGTGTAAATAGAATCCTATCGCTAGAAAAATATCCATAGGATCGTATCTCGAGTGTCACTACATTAACGATCGTATCTTTAATCTGGATATCATGCTCTCTCGGAATAACTCATTTACTCCCACTTTGCAAAGATTCACGAGAGCTAGACATTCCTTATAAGAAGGCCATTTCGGATATTCACTCATAATCATAGGATACACGATTTCCGGACAAACAAACATGTATCATACGCATGTTTCAATATCATACCCAATCACTACCGCATGATCTCCCATGGCTAGGGGAAACCTCAATAGTGTCAAAGCATTACAATCCACACCATGATGCCATGAAGACTCCGGTCTCAGGATAATTACACAACTGCCACATACTACGACACTTAATGTAAGTGGGTCAGTCTAACGTACGCATTCTCTAATACACGTCCACGCACAGTCCAAGTGTCTCTACACTTCGATAGAGAAGATTATCCCTATCTTCAATAAGATAGAAGACATCCAATACGTGTTAGTCTAATCATACCATCAATGTCCCGATTGACGATACATACAACTAGAGACATTTAAGTATCAAACTTATTAAAGCGATTAGAGATCTCATAAACTATAATCACCATCATGGTTTCTCTATCACAGTCTAATACTAAGGACGTTACTATATATATACATATCCAATAACATGAAGATAAACAAAATATATAATAACAAAAGTGCTTTTATTAATCATAATTAAGTTATTACATGAACTAAAATAGACTGTAAACGACCCGATCCGGTCGGATCCGGTCCAACCCGATTGGATTTAGGACATTATTTCAACACAATTGTGGTTTGAATTCTAATTTTAGTTTAATCACTGGTTTTATAGGCTTTAGCTATTGTTAATTTCTTGGCTAATGAAATCATGAGTAGCTAAATTCTTTTTGTGGCTTGGGTTATGGGAAAATGAGCTACACATCTTGTAATTGCTTGGATTCACATTATGTAGTCTTCTATTGTCTCAATTAGTTCAAGTCACGGTGATTGATTTTAATGTGTGTGATTGAAATACCCCGTAAATCCACAAAAAGACAATTATGTCATTCTGAGGATTTAATGGGAATATTACATTTATCTCCACTTAAATTAATCGAAATGGTAGATGATTTTAGGGCATTATTGGAAATGCCAACTAACCTAAAGCCCTTAAAAACCCAAACATAAATCTCAAACTCTTTCATTTTCCTAAAAGTCGGGAAAAAGCTTAGAAAGAGAAAAAGAGTAGAGAGAAAAGGGAGAAAGGAATAAGAAGAAGAAGAAAGATTTCGACTTTATCGTTGTTTCGCATGTTGGATTTTCAGATCTTTCACACTAAGAAGACCACGACGAAGAATGCAACGTTTCGATATACGTTTTGCTTCAATCGGGTAAGAAGATTCAAAGCCCTTTTTTAGATTTAGACCTTTTTCTTGAGTATTATTGATGATTAGTTGTTGGTAGGTTAACCTTAGATCTATGTCTTTTGTTGTAGATTCGTAGTCGATTGCATAGATTCTTGGTGATGTTGAGGATTTGTTTTTGGATCTAGATTTACTTCAAGAAAATGAGGTTAATGGGTATTCAACCGAATCTTTAGTTGTTAATCATGCACATGATCAGTAGAATACTAGAATCTCTAGATTTGATTGTTGTAAGTGTTGGACATGATTTGGAATTGAAAATGCAGCAATTCAAGCAATTCTTTGCATATTCGCATCCTTTGGCACGCATTGAATCCTTTTTAGCTTGTGCCAGAAGCACATGGAACTTGCATAATGTTGTTTGAGCCGTTAGCGCGCGCCAAAAGGCTTTGGCGTGCACCAACACAAAGTATTATGGAACATGATGGTATTGTCAAGTTTAGTATGCGCAAACCCTTTTAGCGTGCGTCAAAAGTGTCGAACTGAGCAAGCTCCAGAAATTCCTGGCGGGCGCCAAAATAGTTTAGCACGCACCAGAGGGACATTTTACAAATAATCTTGTTTTGTTCCCTTATTTGAGCATGTCTTAGTGAAAAGCTTTATGTGGTGTGATGTAAAGTGGAATGTATGTTCTAGTGGCTTTGGCTCCGCAACGTGATTCACGGGAGTATTGGAACACATTTCATTTGGCCATACGTGATCGATGTTGGACTTGGAAGTCAATATCTTCTTTGTTATGTGGCAAAGTTGAGAGTTTGGTTTCTGATGGATTCGGCTCAACACCTTGTAAGGAGCCTATGTGGGAAGATACTCAGGATCATCAAAAACCTTATACCTTAGCCTTGTGGATATTGGCTTTAATGTCAATCTTTCTATGCAATGTGCTAAGTAGTGTAATGTAAAGTTGGTCTGAAAATCACATGAAGGCTACTCACACGATTTTGAGGTATTTAAAAGCTAATACAAGTCAAGGCATTTTCTTTCCAGCTGAGAACAACCTTGTGTTCGAAAGGATTCACTAAGAGTGATTGGGTTGGATGTCCTGAAATATGAAAATCTATTTCAGGCTATATGATGTTTTAGGAGATGCCTTTATATCATGAAGGCAAAGAAACAAACAACTATTGCCGAAGTTCATCTGAAGATGAATATAGAGAAATGGCTAATCCTACTTGTGAAATCCAATGCCTTGCTTATATCTCACAAGATTTGCTGATACATGTTTTGTAACAATATATGGCTAAAGAAGTGTTGAGTGCAAGATGATCAAATCAGCATGATAGACACTTGAGTACACTCAGCTGACTAACATAAACTAAGCAGAATGCCGAGGACTCCGTATAATGATTTGTAGATATTGTATTTAGACGGTTATTCTATTATAACTGCCATGTAACTTCTTTTACAGAATCATGAGGTGTATAATGCTATAAATACTCTATTATCAGCAGCATTTTAACTCAACTATTTGATTATTCTTTGAATAATAAGATTCCACATTCTATTTTGTTGTGTTCTTCATATTCACAACTTCAACATGGTATCAGAGCATGAAACTTGAGAGCTTTCATAGTTTTTCAATGTTTTACTTTGATTTGAAGAAACTTGAGAGTTCTTCATATTTTCTTGTGATTTGCAAGTTTTTTGATAGAATTCCGTGTTTGTTCTAAATTGATTGTTCTATTATTATTATTATTATTATTATTATTATCAATTATTGGTATATTATTATTATTATTGGATTTTTATGTTCTTGTATATTCTAGTACCACGACAACGAAGAAACAAAAGATGAGTCCATCTAGTCCATTTTATGTTCATCCGAATGAGAGTCCATCCATGATGTTGGTGCAGCCATTGATGAATGGCAACAATTATAATCACTGGAAGATGTCAATGGAGATGGTGTTAATCACCAAGAATAAGTATGGCTTCGTAGACAGCATGATAAAAAAGGCCAGAAGCATATTCAACAGACTTTCATACTTGCATGCAATGCGTTACAATGGTGAGATCTTGGATCTTAAACTCTGTTGAAAACACCAATGGACAAAGTTTCATGTACTTTAAGAGTGCCCAAGTAGTTTGGAAGAATCTTGCCGATAGATTTTCTCATATTGATGCCTTGAACCTATCGGGTCTTCTTGAAGAAATGCATGTAGTGAAGCAGGGTGCCGACTATGTGAATCAGTATTTCACCAAGTTAATGGTTCTTCGGGAGGAAATCAAGACTATAAGACATATGCCTACATGTTCTAGTGATCCATAGTGCCATTGTAATGCTAATAATACATTGGTGGATCACATGGAATCAGAACATGTAATGAAATTTCTGAAAGGTCTTAAGGATGAGTTTGAGCCTATGGTGTCCAGGAAATGTTGATGGTGCCATTCTTAGAAATCCATGATGCCTTTTAAATGGCTATAAAGTTTGAAAGGCATGAGTTATATGTGGCCAATAAGGCTAAGAATCAAAGATTCTATGATCTTGTTAACTAAAGAATGGACATGGCAAAAATCAGACAATCAGCAAACCAGTGTATGTGCCTGCAAACAGCTCTAGGGCCAAAAGTTTCAAGAAAGTTCAGTGCACTTTCTATGGATTCAATAGTCACACAGATGATACTTGTTATAAAAAGCATGGCTATCCATCTGGATTCAGATCAAAGAAATCAAATATGGTTGATTAGACATATGTGAATCAATCAGCCGAAGAAGACCAGAGCCAAAGGTCAACATAACTAGGGTTCCCAAGTCTTACTACACAACAACTACATAAGATGATGGATCTGCTAAGCTCTAATTCTACGGGGCATACTATCAATCAGATTCATGATCATTTTTCACCTGTTCAAGTGATCCAAATTTGATAAAACCTATCCAATGGACCTTGGACTACTTCCTTATCAACCTAAAATTTTGAGAAAGATTGTAATTCAACATGTTATCAGAACGGCATATCGTAAGATCAAAGTTTGTTATGTTATGACGGGAGATTTATAATTATAATAAACATAAATGAATATAAATGAATGAAAGAATGAGAAAGTAGTAGTACAATGATCCCAAATACACTCTGCCAGTGCTCGTGACACTAAACAAATAAGGGAGGAAGAGTCATGGAAAGAATACATTTGACTATCTTTGTATTATATTTATTATTAAAATCCAGGGGAGGGAAAACTCATGCAACGAATACATAGATGTGCGCGACAATTAATTAGTTTACACATCTACTCTTACAATATCACATGCCATGTGATCAAACAGCTGTGATACTCCCATCTCTATCCACACATATATATAACAATACAAAATAAAAGTGAAAAAATTATACATATAATAAAATAATTAAAAATAGGAAACGTAACCCCATTTCCATTCCCAACACGCACAAGCCTGGCCCACCGCAACAACCTAAACCACCCTCATCCCATCCTCTCTCCCACCCCACACCGTCTCCTTCCAAATTATCAAAAATAAACAAATAAACTAGTTTTGTATTTTTTTTTTTTTATATACTAAGGGTGAGTGTAAATTTTTAGGGAGGGCGAAAAAAATACACAACATACGTATTTTCCGGATCTAACAATAAAGATTACGATATCGTTCAATAAAGATTCTCTATATCAAAATTTTCAATGTTATTGGCACCACACTACGTCTATTTCCGGCAACAAAGTTCGAAAATGTTGAAATCATTGTTGTGCCCAAATGACAATGTCCATTATTAGTCGATTGATGTTTCGGATACAATGATTGTGTCATAAGATACAATAGAATTTTGTACAATTAATCAACTTATGTCACAATCAATAGATATTACTCATTCCGTCTTAAAATATAAGTTTATTTACTTTTTTTTTAAAATCTTGCTCAATACTTCATGTGTTTTTTTTAAGTGGTTACTCTTCAGAATTTGTTTTGTTTTTATTTATGTGTAATTTTACAATATGAATGCCACATTTACCCTTCATTTTAATAACCAAGATTTTAGAATTATTTTCCATGCACAAGGAGTGAATAATAATTTTGTTATTTTACCCTTTTTTTCCAGACAGATTAATCATTTTCTTAATCAGCGTGAATCTTCTCTATACGACAGTTAAAAAAAACGAAGAGAATAATATAAATCCATTTAAAATATTAATAAAACATTTATTACTTTGGTTTATTATATATTTATTCACTTTTCACTAATCTAAAACTTTTGCATTAATTACTGTTAAAGTAGTTTAGATTTTTATCATAAAAATCAATAATACTTAACCATTTTCTAAAGTATTGTGAATTATTCTAAATGAAATTACGTTTTCGAATGGCCGGAGTATAAATTTATATATTGTATCATTCGTTACCGATAGCATTTAATTAATTATTTATTTATTTTTTAGGGGAAGCATATCCTTTACAAAAAGATGAAAAAACAGAAAAAATATTTAAAGACGGGAAAAGAAAAACCATGTTCATGATGACAATGACTATCTATATATATACACATCTTCGCAACCTTGTTCTAAATTTTGACTCTCTTCACCCTCTTCTATCTCTCTCCTTCTCTTTAAACACCAACGATCTATATTTTGTCATAAAATCTATCTATCTATCTTCTATTACAGAGAGAGAGAGAGTACCCCCTGCACCCACCTTTGTCTCTCAGTCAAATGGAAGCAAAAATGCTGAAATCTTAGGCGAAAACACGTTTAACAGACATGAAGATGAAAGCTAATGCAAGTAGCTGTAACCTTTTGAGCTTAACCAGGTTCTATCACTATCTGCAGTCAATTATCATCATCACCCTTTATTTGTTCACACTTCCTCAAGCTTCAGCATCCGCCATTAATGGCGTCCTCTCCAAGGACTCTGAGCAGCTGTTATCTTTTAAAGATTCAATCCCAAATCCCACTTTACTTCAAGATTGGTTGCCTTCAAACAACCCTTGTAATTTCACTGGTGTTTCATGCAAGAACTCTGGAGTTTCCTCCATAGATCTCAGTAACAAACCTCTCAGCATAGATTTCAGCTTGGTCTCTTCTTCTTTGATTTCGTTGCAAAGCTTGGAGTCACTTGTGTTGATGAACACGAATCTTAGTGGTTCGCTCACTTCCTTATCAAGATCCCAATGTGGGGTGCTTCTAAAATCTGTAGATCTTTCTGGGAATAGTATTTCAGGCCCTGTTTCTGATATGTTCGCCTTTGTTATCTGCTCTAACATTGTTTCACTCAATCTTTCCAGAAATTCCTTAGACCCTTTTGTGAAAGAGGATAAAGTTTCAAACTTTGCAATACAAGTCCTTGATCTTTCGTACAATAACATCTCTGGTCTAAACTTGCTTTCTTGGCTGCTGTCCAATCAATTTGGTGGCCTTCAGTACTTGTCTTTGAAGGGAAATAAACTAGCTGGAGATATTCCTTCTCTTGACTTGAAGAACATGACTTTTTTGGATCTTTCAATGAACAATTTCTCTACTGGATTTCCCACCATTCATGACTGCTCTAATTTGCACCACTTAGACCTTTCCTCAAATAAGTTCTTTGGTGAAGTTGGCACCTCACTTTCCTCATGTGGAAAGCTTAATCTCCTCAATCTTACAAGTAACCAGTTAACTGGTGCTGTTCCAAAGCTTCCAAGTGGTGGGAATGGGAACATCCAGTTTGTGTACCTAAGGGAGAATGATTTTCAAGGGACTCTGCCTAGTTATCTCTCTGATTCATGTTCTAGCTTGGTAGAGCTTGATTTGGCCTCCAATAATATCTCTGGTACATTACCTTCAAGCTTTGGTGCATGTTCTGCTTTGGAACTTTTGGATATCTCAAGTAACAATTTTTCTGGTGAGCTGCCTATTAATACTATTCTCAAGATGAGCAAGTTGAAAACTTTGTCCTTGTCTTTCAATAACTTTGTTGGTGTTTTGCCTGAATCTTTGTCAAACTTGGTGAATTTGGAGACTTTGGATGTGAGTTCTAATAATTTTACTGGATGGATTCCTTCTGGGATCTGCCAAGTCGTCCCCAGGAGTAATCTACAAATGTTGTATCTTCAGAATAATATGTTCACAGGTCCAATACCAGAGGGTCTAAGTAATTGTACAGAGTTGGTTTCTCTTGATCTTAGTTTCAACTATTTGACCGGGCCAATCCCATCTAGCTTGGGATCGTTATCGAACCTGCGTGATTTGATTGCCTGGTTGAATCAACTCCAAGGTGAAATCCCACAAGAGCTTATGTACTTGCAGAGGCTTGAGAATTTGATTCTTGATTTTAATGACTTGAATGGTTCTATCCCATCTAGTTTAAGCAACTGTATTAATTTGAATTGGATTTCATTGTCAAATAATGAGTTGACCGGTGAGATACCGCCTTCATTGGGTCGTTTATCGAATCTTGCCATTCTTAAACTGGGGAATAACTCGATCTCAGGTACTATCCCGGGGGAGTTGGGGGACTGTAAAAGTTTGTTATGGGTGGATCTTAATACAAATTTGCTGACTGGGAGCATCCCTCCTGCCTTTTTCAAGCAGTCTGGCTTCATTGCTCAGGCGTTTTTAACAGGAAAGAGTTATGTCTATATCAGGAATGATGGAAGCAAGCAATGCCATGGTGCGGGTAATTTGCTCGAATTTGGTGGGATCAGACAGGAGCAGCTTGACAGGATATCATCAAGGCATCCATGCAATTTCACTAGAGTTTACAAAGGAATCACACAGCCGACGTTCAACCATAATGGATCCATGATTTTTCTTGATCTTTCTCACAACCTTTTGCAGGGAAGTATACCAAAAGAAACGGGACGTTTGTATTACCTGCAGATACTGAATTTGGGGCATAATGAGTTATCTGGACCGATACCTCAAGAGCTTTCGGGGTTGAAGAACGTAGCCATTTTAGACCTGTCTTATAACAAGCTCAATGGTTCAATCCCACAATCACTGACAAGCCTTACACTCCTCGGCGACATTGATTTGTCAAATAACTTTCTAGGCGGCATGATTCCTGAGTCAGCTCCGTTTGATACATTTCCGGAAAACAGATTTGACAATAATTCAGGCCTGTGTGGTTATCCGCTCCCTCGTTGCAGTACAAGCAATGGTGCAGGCACGAATCAGCAAAAGTCTCATCGTAGACAAGCATCATTGGCAGGAAGCATTGCAATGGGGCTCTTGTTTTCACTGTTCTGCATTGTTGCTTTAATATTAGTTTTAATAGAAATGAAGAAGAGGAGAAAGAGAGAGGAGGCAGCAATTGAACTTTATATGGAAAGTCATTCTCATTCAGGCAATAACGCAAACAGCTTGTGGAAGCTAAGTGCGCGTGATTTGAGCATTAACCTATCCACATTTGAGAAGCCTCTCAGGAATCTTACATTTGCTGATCTTCTTCAAGCAACTAACAACTTCCACGCTGATACCCTCATCGGCTCTGGTGGCTTTGGCGATGTTTACAAAGCCCAGTTGAAAGACGGGAGTGTCGTCGCTATCAAGAAACTGATACATGTCAGTGGACAAGGTGATAGAGAATTCACAGCTGAAATGGACACCATTGGGAAAGTCAAGCATCGAAACCTCGTACCTCTCTTAGGTTACTGTAAGGTAGGAGACGAACGCCTTCTTGTGTACGAGTACATGAAATACGGAAGCTTGGACGACGTATTACACGACAGAAAACGAACTGGGATCAAGCTGAATTGGTCCGCACGAAGAAAAATCGCACTCGGTTCAGCACGAGGGTTAGCTTTCCTTCACCATAACTGCATTCCACACATTATTCATAGAGATATGAAATCGAGCAATGTATTGCTCGATGAAAACTTAGAAGCAAGAGTGTCGGATTTCGGAATGGCGAGACATATGAGTGCGGTCGATACGCATCTAAGCGTAAGCACGTTAGCTGGAACCCCGGGATACGTACCTCCAGAGTATTACCAGAGCTTTAGATGTTCGACAAAAGGCGATGTATACAGCTATGGAGTTGTACTTTTGGAGCTTCTAACAGGACGACAGCCTACGGATTCGGTCGACTTTGGTGACAATAATAATCTTGTTGGTTGGGTAAAACAACATGCGAAAACGAGAATAAGCGACGTGTTTGATCGAGAGTTAATGAAAGATGATCCAAACTTAGAAATCGAGCTTCTACAACACTTGAAGGTAGCGGTTTCTTGTTTAGATGATCGTCCATGGAAACGACCTACAATGATTCAAGTAATGGCCATGTTTAAAGAAATACAGACAGGGTCTGGAGGACTTGATTCCATGTCCACCGTCGCTACTGATCAACAAGGCGACGATTCTCGTACCACCGTGGACGGTGTAGAAATAACACTTAGAGAGGGAAATGAGCTGTGCAAAAACTTGTAAAAATCTGTTCCAAATTCCCCCCTCTGCAATAATCAATGTGAAATGATGTTTTTGAGTGATTGGGCAGTCTACTTTTTAGATATATGATGATGATTGTATTTTACCACTAGCTAGCTAGCCCCACATCAAAATCCTACTATACTTGAAAAGGTTGTAACATCCTTTGTACATATACTTTGAATTTTGTTTTTTCTCCAAATTTCAACAAACTCTTTTTCCTTGCTTTTTTTTTTCTTTACTGATTTTTGATCCAATTCTTATATATAATACTACCACCCCCTCAAAATAAACCTCAATTCAGAGGTATTTACACATGTTAAAAAAAAAGTGGGATAAATAGTATATATAAATATTGATAGATAAATTTTAATATGCCATTTGATGGGGAATTCTAACATGAAGACTCCCTCATAAGGAGTGATCGATCCATATTGACGATCTGGACCACACAGTTTCATAGAGAATGAAATTATGTGGTCTAGAATCGTCCACATAGGTCACTCTCCATGGGAGAATCTCTATGATAGAACTTCCCCATTTGATTAGGATTAATGCCAAAGTTTCAATGACAAGTAATGCTCATTTATGTTTTTGTCTGTCCTTTGTGCTGTTGTTGTTTAATTATTTATTTTTTTGGTTGGTTATGTACTTATGTGTTGTTTCTCATCTAATTAAGGGGAATTTTTTTTACATGCTCCCTCCATTCGTGTGGAGACGTTAAAGGGCTCAATCGGTACCGTTACCAGTTTAAACTGGATTTAAACTCCTTTTTTTTTTTTTAATAAAATTTTTAACCATACACACCAATTTCATCACTTTTTCCTCACAATTCTCTTCTAACTCTCATATGATCATTAATATATTTCGGATAGTGATTTGAAATTGTTCTGGATAAATTCGTGTATTTCATCACATTCGAAATAAATTATTTTGCAATGACTATTATGAATGCTTTTCGATTCTTTTTTCGCTTAGAAGATTTTACTGATTAAACAACCGGGGAAGTGATTCCTTTAAAAAAATTGGTTGTTTGTAACTTTTGCGAAAAAAAGTTTATATATGAGCATGGACTCGGTCTTAGTTATTTTAGACGACACTTACAAAGAGAGACATCCCGAGGAATATGAAAATTATCTACATGATGAGTAGAGATGTCAAGACGGGTAGGATTTGACATATAACAACGTCTACAAGCACGTTATGAATAATCGATGTAATATTAATGTTAAACGTTGTTTGGTATAGTATTTTGTTGCATTAGTTTAATTTTATCAGTGTCGCCATTACGATGAATAATCGGTATCTATTATTTAGTCTATTGTATTTTATTGTAATAAATTAATGTAATTGAAAATGGTCGTTATAATTACTATTAAATGTTGGTTGTTGTATTATTTTGTTTTATGAAAGTTTATTGTATTTTTTAGTTGTGATATTACTATGTTTTACACATAAAAACCTATATATTTTCAAATATTTATAGTAATAAAAAACACAAAACTAATATAGAACTACGTCGGTTTGATTCTTTCATTCTTTCAGTATGAGAATAAAAAATACGTTGGCAACATTATTCTATGTGATAAAAAAAACTTATAATAAAGTACAAGCCGTAATTATTTAATACAATCCAATATGTTTAATACACTTGTTACTCCAAACCGTTACATCATTTTTCATGACAAACGTACTTCAAATATATATAAAAACATATACAATATGTCATACATTGATTAAAAAGTATTATTTAAAAAATTGTTACATTTTATTATTTAATATACTAAAATTTTAAATTAATAAATATAGTAAAAGTCTAAGTTGTTGAAGGAAAATACTATTATGTGCCTTCGTCAAAGCCAATGACGATTATCTTTCGGTTATTATGTAACGTTCAATCGGTATTTATTGCCATCAATGTAATCTCGTGTTCACATTGTAACCGTGACCCTATATAAAGGGATTATCTAATGGAATGAGATACGCTTTTCCCACTTTTACTTTTACACGTTATCGCACGTAGCTCGAGAAAAAAAAAAAAAAAAAAAACCTAATTGAGCCCGCCGCCGCCGCCCGGCCTGCCGCCGCCGCCGCCGCCCGGCCACTGCCGCCGCGAACGGCTTTATCCATCAACGGCGATATCCCTTTGGTGAACAGATCTATCAATTCTCCAGTGAACGTATATACATGGTTCGAAAATAGCACTATTAAGGTGTAAAGCAATACATCTACCATACAATAAACATATATATCGGGATGAAAAGCATATCATTCTATCTCCATCGAAAAACTCTAAAGAATATGAGTTATGTCTTCGACTTTTTAATCTCATCTAATTTAAATGTAGGAATGAATCGAGGAGAAATAGAGTGCTTAGGCGATAGTGGAACCACACACACTATCTTAAGGAATAGACAATTATTTGTCGAGTTAATTCCATGTAATTCATCCGTGACTACGATGATTGGATCATCACAAGTAATACAAGGGCGAGGAAATGCCACATTTTTTATGCCTAACGGCACAACGATAAAAGTCACAAACGCTCTATATGCACCAGAGCCAATCGAACCTTGTTAAGTTTCAAAGATATTCGTGCCAACGGTTATCATTTGGAAACTCACCGTGAGAATGGAACCGAATATTTGTATATTACCACAAATGAATGTGGAAGGAAACGCATACTAGAAAAGCTTATGAGTCAATCTAATGGATTATATATTACTACTATTCGGATTATTGAATCCTATCTTGTCACCAACAATGAAATTTGGGACAACGACTCATACGAGGCTTTGGCATGATCGCACAGGACACCCGGTCGAGATATGATGATCCGTATTTTAAAGAACTCACACGGACATCCCTTCTTTCGAGGAAAAAACAAAATGGGACAAAAATCCGACACAATGCAAAGTGTCCAAAGTAGTGTTGTTTCAAAGCGACCATTGTCGTACGAAGCACCGGATGAGTTATATCCCTCTTCCTCATTGACCATTTCCAAGGCACACCAATCATTTTGCAAAGCACGCTCTTTAGCAAAAACGGGATCGAGACCTTCCTATGCTAAAGACATGAAACAAAACATTCCATTCTTACAAAGAATACAAGGTGATATATGTGGACCTATCCATCCGAGAATGCGGGCCATTCAAGTATTTTATGGTTACGGTGGATGCCTCGACACGCCGGTCACATGTCGCATTATTGTCCACAAGGAATGCCGCATTTGCAAAACTCTTAGCACTGATTATACGTTTAAGGGCTCACCACCCCGATCACCCTATCAAGTCTATAAGGCTTGATAACGCTGGAGAGTTCACATCAAAAGCATTTGATGATTATTGCATGTCTATCGGGATTGATGTAGAACATCCCGTACCCCGTGTGCATACACGAGAATGGTCTCGCGAAGCCACCATCAAAAGGCTACGAGATGGTGGCCGGGGCATTGGTTATGCGCACCAACTTGCCTCTATCTCGTTGGGGTTATGCAATATTGCACGCGGCTTTACTTATTCGTTTCGGACCCACCGCTAGCCAACCATTTTTCGCGTACCGGTTGGTTACTTGGATATGAGCCTCGATATTTCACACTTACGCATATTTGGTTGTGCAAAGCATATGTGCCTATTGCGCCTCCACGGCGCACTAAAATGGGTCCTCGAGACGATTAGGTATTTATGTTGGATATGAATCCCCAACTATTATCCGCTATTTGGAACCCTTGACAAAGCGATCTATTTACCGCAAGATTTGCGGATTGTCACTTTGATGAGGCTTGTCTTCCCGTCGTTAGGGGGAGATAAGAAAAAGGATTTTCTAAGGGAACGACGGGAATTGTCGTGGTTTGTCCCCACTCGGTCTCATTTTGATCCCCGTACCTCACAAAGTGAAAGTGAAGTGCAAAGAATACTTAATCTTCGAACGTAGCGATTCGATGCCGATGCGTTCTCTCGATATTGCTAAAGTGACAAGATCACATATACCAAACCGCAAACGTGCCCGCAAGGTTAGAAGTCCCCAAAAAGGGGCACAATGCGTAGCTAAAGGCATTGCGACCACACTTAGTGGAGGTGTGGATGAGGCCGTGGCGCCCAAAGGAAGAGGGGAGACCACTTGGTTCGACCGATACTCACCCAAGGAAGAAGAGGGCGAGTAAGGCACAATCCGACCCATTAATCATCAATGTAGAGAATCCCTCTCATGAGATTATCTCTCGATTACGATTATGTCCATGAATCAATGCGGAGGACGCTCCGATGTTTGAATTGATTCCAGAGAACAAAGAAATCTCAATGGATTATGAGAGTGCATACGAGTTGATGGAAAGATCTTCCATGCACATTGATGATATATTTGCATATCTTGTTGCTCAAGAAATCATAGAGCACGATGATGTCGAACCACGCTCTGTTGCAGAATGTCAACAAAGAGCAGATTGGCCTCAATGGAAAGAAGCAATCCAGGCAGAACTAGATTCTCTGACAAAGAGACAGGTATTTGGTCCGGTAGTGCTAACCCCACCAAGTGTAAAGCCTGTAGGACATAAATGGGTATTTGTCAGAAAGCGTAATGAGAAGAATGAAGTCCTAAGGTACAAGGCTCGCCTTGTGGCGCAAGGTTTCTCACAACGCCCTGGAATTGACTATGAGGAGACATACTCTCCTGTAATGGATGTAATAACTTTCCGTTACCTAGTTAGTTTAGTTGTTTCCGAAGGATTGGAAATGCGACTCATGGATGTGGTTACAAGCATATCTCTATGGGGATCTTGATTCGAGAGATATACATGAAAGTGCACGATGGTCTTTCATTGCCCAAGTCAAGTGACTCTAAACCACGGAGTGCGTTTGCAATCGATTGAAACGCTCACTTTACGGATTAAAACAATCCGGGCGGATGTGGTATACCCGCCTAAGTGACTACTTGATTGGGAAGGGATATAAGAATGATGAACTATGCCCCCGCGTATTCATAAAGAAAACAAGTTCCGGATTTGCAATTGTAGCGGTATATGTCGATGATATGAACATAATAGGTACTCTTAATGAAATAAGAGAAACCGCGAGCTATTTGAAATCCGAATTTGAGATGAAAGATCTTGGGAAAACTCGGTTTTGTCTAGGCCTTGAACTAGAACACCGAGCTTGTGGAATACTTATCCACCGGTCCGCATATGTCCAAAAGATGCTCGGGCGATTTAATATGGACAAAGTGCACCACTGTTAGCACTCCCATGATCGGTCGAAGTTTGGACATAAAGAAAGATCCATTTCGTCCAAAGGAAGATGACGAAGAGCTATTGGGAGCCGAAATTCCCTACTTAAGTGCAATAGGCGCATTATTGTATTTAGCTCAATGTACTCGACCGGATATTGCATTCTCGGTGAACTTGTTAGCTAGATTCGGCTCCGCGCCAACGCGGCGTCATTGGAATGGTATTAAAAACATATTTCGATACCTAAAAGGAACCATTGACTTGGGCCTATTTTTTCCCTACACAAAGACAAGAGGGACCGTAAATGAAAATACAACTCCTAAAGAAAACGTCGACGACAAAATCGCCACCCCTACTACGAAACCCCAAACAATGTATTAGTTGGGTTTGCGGTACGCCGGGTATCTATCGACCTACATAAAGGTCGTTCCCAAACCGGTTATGTATTTACCATTGGGAACACGGCGATATCTTGGAGATCAACCAAGCAAAGTCTTGTGGCTACCTCCTCGAACCACTGCGAGATTATTGCTCTACGAGGCGGTTCGTGAGTGTATATGGTTAAGGTCCATCATTACACATATTCGAGGGACCGGTGGTTTAAGTTCCACCACCGAAGAGCCTACTTGCATTTATGAAGATAATGCGACTTGCATCGAACAGATGAAGCTTGGTTATATCAAGGGTGACAACACAAAACACATATCACCAAAGTTTTTCTATAACCGGCAACAACAAGCTCTCCTCGAGATTCAAGTGAATCAAGTAAGGTGCGGGGAGAATGTGGCAGATTTGTTTACCAAGTCACCGCCTAAAGCAATATTTGAGGAACATGTGAAAAATATAGGAATGCGAAGGCTTTCAAAGCTTCCTTGATCGGTGTAAGGATCGGGGAGTCTAATACACACATGTTATCCTTAAAGATTAAAGGTGCGTTGTGCTTTCTTTTTCCCTTTGACCAAGTTTTATTTTGTCCCACCGGGTTTTGTTACTTGGCAAGGTTTTTAACGAGGCAACGATCCATGCACCATTTCGCCTTTGACTTGGCACAAGGGGGAGTGTTGAAGGAAAATACTATTATGTGCGCCTTCGTCAAAGCCTAATGACGATTATCTTTCGGTTATTATGTAACGTTCAATCGGTATTTATTGCCATCAATGTAATCGTGTTCACATTGTAACCGTGACCCTATATAAAGGGATTATCTAATGGAATGAGATACAGTTTTTCCCACTTTTACTTTTACATAAGTAACAATTTAATATTTATTATAATGACATGTACGATCGACTATTAAAACTAAATTATTTTATTGCGGTTCGAAAATATATTCCTTTTACGAATTCATTTGATGTTAGGAGGAAAAAAAAAATGTATATATAGAATTACCCGTGATTTGAACCGTAATCTGAACCGTTTCTGACCAGGAACCCGTTTCAGCCCGACCCAGCCCGGAAACGCGTCCAACCCGCCGGGTTACACAACCCGGCCAACCCGTCATTTTTTGGACCCGGCCAGTCCCTTTTTAGGCCCGGAACCGGCGGGTCAATGCCCGGACCCGCCGGTTCACCCAACCCGCCCATATGTATATACGGGTCAAGTCACTCTACGTCGAGTTCTCCACTCGTGTGGAGAACCGGAGATGTTAAATGGCTCAATCGGTACTGTCAAATTTTAAATTGAGTATAAATTGTGTAATTCCGATTAATATACAGGTCAAATCATTTCATAGGGAGTAACCATCTAAAAAAATCTCCCCTAATTAATTAAGAGATGCAAATAATATATTCGTGTCTGTTCTTCAGCAAACAGGCAAGTCACATATCAAATCCTTCATTTAAGATTTTTGTCCAGAAGTAGGGACCTTTAAGTTCATGCATATGCCAGCTTTTCTTATCCCCATAACCTTTTCAAACAGTGAGACTTAATTTTAAAAGTCTACTAAAAATACGCTCTAACACCGTCTTATGGTCATAAGTGTTTTTATTTGTTTTTATTTTTTATTAACAAAAAATGTGTGCAGTGTGTCGAGAGAATGAGAAAATAAACAAATTTTATAATACAACCATTGTATCAAGTGATATACATTACAACCATTCATTTCTAACCTCTCACACACGATAAAAGTGTATTATGTGAAAGAGAGTAAAAATGAGAGGCACTAATATATGCCACTTGGTACAACATTCTTACAACCGTTGCACCATAAAGTCTCTCGAGAAAATAATTTTTAGGGAGAATTAGGGATAAAAACAGTTTTTGAAATATTTTTGAGTAACAGAACAACTACATTATTGGGAAGAAAAAAACTTCTATATTTTCTATAGTCTAAAGGAAAAAGCCAAAAAACAAAAAATCGTGCGCCTTTCCTGTAGCTGTTGGGAATATATTTTTTTTTCTCTTTCCTCCTTCATTTTCAAACGTTATCTTCTGATCTAGAGATCCAAACGCGATAAAAATTTCATTGATTTTTATTATTTTTTGATGCTCTTTGTTTTGAGACTAGGTTCGATATAATTACATCGCTATTTGTGAGATTCACTATCGAAATTCACTTAGTGAATTTCCCTAGTGAATCCCGAAAATCAGTGAAAATCGACAGTGAATTTTGAACAATAGTGAATTTCGACAAAGGATTTTTTGAAATCACGTCAGAATATGTTGAATGTGGTCAAAATAAATAGCATGAAAAAATAAAAAATTCGGTGAAAGAATTTTCAAATTTAGAGTTCTAGATTGAGAGATATGAATGTTTAAGAAAATAGATGAGAGAGAAAGTGTATTGCTTTTTTTTAAAAAAAATAGGCGCTAGAAAATATTTTTTTTTTTTTGTCTTTTATGCAAAAATTTCAAAGCTCTCATTTTCCTTAGTTGATAAAATGTTGGTGTCATTCTCCCTCATTCACCATAATTTTTATTTATTTGTTTATTGATTCACAATTGATGGTATATCATAGAGTTGTGCTGTCTTTCAAATCGGAATTAGTTCCTAGAATTGTGATTCCAAATCGGAATTAGTTTTCATCGTATCTGGCAGCTATTCTATGGATTATCCATATCCTTTGGAAACCCTAATTCAAATTTCAAACCCACTTGAATCGTTTGTTTTACAACTGTATAACAACCATTCTGGAATCCACTCTGTGTATTGATTGCTCTAAACTCAACGCCCTTTCCTCTGATAACAAAATAAATAAATAAATCAGACGTGGTGGTTAATTGCACTAATTAAGTTTGGAATGAGTATATTACCTCTCGACTTAAAAGTAGTATTGTTTTGTTAGTTTATGTTGTCATTGTAATTGTGATATATAGTTGCAAAAAAGTTGTATATATAAGTGAATTCTCTTTTTTTTATGAGCAGATATAAGCGAGCGATTTCTCTTGCCGTAGGATGGGTTGAGTATGTACACTAAGTGGTGGCGCTCTAGAAAATTAGTTCATTGGAAGCGCCGGAGAAAACTGAAGAAGACACCATGGGCATATGAATTATTTAACAACAAAACAATATTATCAATTTGATAGAAAGCAAAATTTATACCAAGTAGAAGAGTTGTTTACGTAAATGCTTACTCGGATAATGAAAGATTTTTTTTTCATCAACGGCAAACAAATGCATTTTTTAGGGTAGACAGGAACGAACAAAAAATTCATACATAACTTTTTTGGTTTCGACTACATCAGCACATACCAAAATCATTGGTACATTCAACCTCTATATGGAAACATTTTGGACCAAAAAGTTGTTGCTTTTGTTGATTGCTACTATTAATTAACATATTTCTTAAGTTCATATTGTGTGCTTAGCAGCTTTCATATATGACGTATAAAACTGGATTTCGAAATGTCGGGGAAATGGTTGTTTTGTTGATATGGGAAATAAGAAATAGGGAGGGTGTTACTTTAAGTAAATATGTGGATCTGATAATCAGTGAAAATACGAGAATGATATTGCTTTATTCTGCCTTTAACGTTCAAGATATTCAATATCTAATTTTGACACAGACCATAATTATAGATCTTAGTAAATGTAGATAGGATAGACTAATGCAAAAGTTTGTGTGTTGTTATGTATTATTTTGATTTTCAATTATCCTCAATACCCATTAATTAAACAAATGGAAAGAGAAGTAAATAAATGTTCAACGTTTAGCGAGGTTTAGGCCCCGTTTGGATTGAAGAAATTAGATAGAAAGGAAAATGAAAGATAGTGACAGAAAAGAAAGGAAAGGAGAATGAGGGGTTGTAAAGTCTACTTTGAGTATTTGGATAGAACTAGACGGAAAGGAAAAAAGAGAGATAAAGATTGTTAATTCAATTTTATTTGTACAGAACCTTATCTCTCCTTCTCCATTGCTCTCCTTTATTTTCTTTCAAAATAAATCATACCAAACACTATAATTTGAATCCTTTCTAACCCATATCATTTCTTTTCTCCTAAAATCTTACAATCCAAACAGGGCCTTAGAGTTTCTTTTTAGGCGGAAATAAAGTCAGCGAAAATGTTTGGGACAGAGGGTCGGTGATGGTGGGTGACAAGTGGAGAGTGGTGAGGGGTTGAAGATACGGGTTGGGGGATAAGTTTGAGGGGTGAAGGGTGCAAGTATTTACATTAATTTATTTATTTTTTGAGAAATATTTACATTAGTTTACTGTATAATACATTGTATTTATTTAATTTTTTTTATATATTATAGTCTATTCTCTATGTTATTTCATTTATATCACCCGTGCATAGCACGGGTTTTTGGCTAGTATATATATATAAGGTAGTATATATGTACCTAGACTATTGTAGAATGATTACACAATTAATGAGAATGATATTACATATATTATAAAAATAAATAAATTGAAGTATTATCTCTAATATCACCCTTCTAATGGGACGCGGACGCAGACACAACTTGTGACGTTGATGTAAAAAAGTCGGACAAGGTAGGGACTTGGTGAATGAATTAGCTAGCTGATCTAAGGCGTTGACATGAGAGACATGGAGATGGCCATGTTGGATGTGATCCTGAATGTAATGGTAATCGATGGCAACGTGCTTCATGCAAAAGTGAAAGAACAGATTGACACAAAACTGAGTCGTGCCAAGGTTGTCACAGTAGATGACCGGTGTGGTAGAGATGGAAAACCAAGGTCCTGAAGTTAAAAAAGGAAACCCAATGGAGTTCAGCAGTGGCTGCAGCAACAAATCGATACTCAGCATCAATGGAGGAGCGGGCGATAGTATTTTGTTTCTTGGAACTTCAGGAGAGAGGATTGTGGCCAAGATAGACAATATAAGCACTGGTAGAGGCAAAATTATCCTCCCAATCGGCATCTGAGAAGGCATGAAGAGTGATATTTGTATGGTACGTGGTAGAGTTGAATGTTGTTGGGTGGAGTGCCAATGAGATAGCGTAGAATACGTTTGGCATAAGACCAATGAATGTCAGTCGGGTGATGCATATATCGTGACAATTTGTCAACTTCAAAGGAAATATCTGAGCGGGTAAATAATAAATATTGTAAGTTACCAAGAACCATGCGGTATTGCTTAGAGAGGAAATATCAGACGGTAATGAGACGCAAGAGAGGAAATATCAAGATGAGTGCCAGTATGAGACGCAAGAGAGGAAATATCAGACGGTAATGAGTGGCCACTGAAGCATTTTGGAAATTTAGCTTGGCAAGTAACTCAGTAAAATAATGCCGATGTGAAAGCGGAAGACCGTTAGAGTTTGGAAGTACCTCCACCCTTAGAAATAGGACAAAATGCCGAGATCCTTAAGAGAAAAGCCAGAGGCCATATGAGTGATAAATAAGTCTTGAGTCTGATTATTATTACAAATGACAATAATATCATCAACATATATCAAAATATAAAGCAACACATGTCCCGTGAGTAAATAAATAAATAAGTATCAACATGTGAATTGCGAAAACCAACGGACTATACATATTTTTTGAGTTCATCATACCATTCTCGTGGAGCCTATTTGAGACCATAAATAGCTTTCTTTAGTTTGCATACATAATTTGGATGCTCTGAACTTACAAAACCCTGCAGCAGAGAAAGGTAGACAATGTCATACAAGTGTCCCTGCAAAAAGGCATTAATAATATATAATTGACGAAATGACCACCCTTGAGTAAGTGTCAATGAGAGAACAACACAGATGGTGGTAGGCTTAACCATTAGGCTGAATGTCACATAATAGTCTATATCAGATTTTGAGGAAAACCTTTTTCAATGATCTGGGCCTTATAACGATCGATGGACTCGTCATGAGTGTAATTAAGACAAAAAATCTATTTAGTGCCGACAATATTAAAGATGGGATACGGAGCAACGAGTTCCCTGGTATGATTATGCATTAAAGCGTCATAATCCTCTTGCATCACACTGCGCCACTTGGGATGTTTAAGGGCTTGATGGTGGTGGCAGGTTCAATATCAGAGGAAGGCTTGCAATGGGTGTGGAGATTGAGTTGTTGAATAAGTTTGTAAATGTTTTTTTTATCATCACGGTTTGGATGCGGTGAAGGGGGGTTGAGGCGCAAGAGAGGGATGTGAGGATGGTGGAGATGGAGACGGACTAAGGGAGGGTAGCCGGGGTGGATGAGAGAGAGGTGAGGGGAGAGGTGAAGATGTCAATGCCAGTGGGGCGCATGGTGGAGGATGATAAGTTGGTTTCCAAGAATCAATGAGAGGTGGACATGTGAAGACTCTGGAGGAGAGGTGGGGGGTGGGGGGAGGGGTAAAGCGTGGAACGGGATGACATCTTCGACAAATTTGACATGATGAGAGACATACAAGCAGGACACAGTGGCATTATAGCAGTAGAAGACATGCTGGTTGAGGGTGTAACCAAGGAAAACACATGCGATGGATTGAGATTATAACTTATGCTCAGTATAAGGACGCAACCAAGGGTAGCACAAGCATCCAACGAGGGTAAATTGTTATAATTGAGGAAAACTGAAAAAATACAGCATTTGAGGATTGCATGGAAAAGATAAGGGTGGGCATGCAATTGATCAAATAGACAACAATAGAGAAAGCATAAAACCAATAATCAAGAAGAATAGTGGCATGAGTGAGTAACAATAACCCTGTTTTAACAATCTCAATGTGATGTCTCTCAGAGAAACCATTATGCTTGGGAGTGTGGTCTGGTGTGGTATAGTGAGAAATGCCATGTTGGGCGAGATAGGTTGTTAGCGCAATGTATTCACCCTTATTATGAGGATTGAGAATTTTAATACTGGTGTCGAAGAATTTTCCACAATTGCCTTGAACTGAGAAAAAGTAGATGCAACGCCAGATTTGTGGTGAAGAGGATAAAACCAATATGTGGTGTAATGATCAACAAAAATGACGTAATATTTAAAACCATCTAGAGACATAATAGGCGAAGTCCAAACACCAGAAAATATAATTTCAAAGGGGCGGGTAGAATGTAAAGTGGATTTGCCAAACGCAAGTTGGTGACTTTTATTTTCTAGACAAGTTGAACAATGCGTAAAAGACGAAGAAGTAACATTTATATTATTATTGTGAATGATATTATGAAAAATAGAATTAGTTGGATTGCAAAGACGGTGATACCATGTGTGGTGATTTGTTTTGTTGACAACAAAGGCTAGCAGAGGTTGAGATGGCCACTCATAGAGCCCATCTTTAACGGGCCCATGTATCAATGGTTGGTTCGTCTCAAGATATTTCATAATAAATTTGGATTCAACAAACAAATTATGGGACTGACAAAATTGGTAAATAGATAATAAGTTGTGAGACATGTGAGTAACATAAAGAACATTATGTAAATTAAAAGATTTTGAAGAGGAATGAGAAAGAGAAGTCAAACCCATGTGAGTGATGGCTAGATTCTTACCATCACCAACCATGATTTCGCAAGATCCAGAGTCAAGAGTGCGAACGGAAAGCTTGCTAAGGTCAGTAGTGACGTGATGAATGACACTGCTATCAAGGAGCCATAAGGGTGAAGAAGGCGCAACAACTTGTGCCTAGAGTTGGTTTGGCCGCCGATCAGTCTAGGCTGAGAAGAAAGTAGGTTGGATGGGCTGAGCCTGAAATACACCACACCATCGTGGTGAGTGTCCTCGGAACGAGTATAGATGAAACCGACCCATATAAGGATTCCTGGGGCGATAGGTCTGGATTGTGGCGTTGGTAGTTACACGGAAGGTGACCGGCGAGTTGGTCATGCTTTCAATTTTTTTTGATGATGACGATGATGATGAAGGCGGAAGAAGGATGTTGAATGGATGGAGAATTTTTCTTATATATGATGAAGGCATAAGCAAAAGGATTAACAGAAGGTGGTAAAAAAATGCGACGACCGGCGAGGAAGAGATGAATTGATGGATAAGTGGCGTAATCAATTAAGAGGAGTAATTAACCCTGATGCCATGTCAAGAGAACAAGAGAGTGGTTTTTTTGTATTGATTCACACGCACACGCACACACACGCACACGCACACGCACACACACACACGCATACACACACACCCTGTAGGATGTACGTAGACTATTGTAGAATGATTACACAAATAATGAGGAAGAGATACAAGGTAATATAAAATAAGTAATCTATATCTATATCTATATCTATGTATCTTTAGGAGCAAGAATAAAATCGAATACCCATAAATTGCCCAATTACCCAACAATTCCCCATTCTATGCCCACTTTTGAAACACACAGATCATGATACCTTTTTTTTCTTTCTTTTTTACTCAACAAATAATCAATTTGATTAAAAAAAATTTATATCATGTGAACAAAATCCCGATTTTGAAATGCACCAAAAATGCTTAAAACAAACAAACAAACAACTCAACTAAAACCTCCAATTTTATAATTTCGGGATGATAATATGATCTTAACAAACTAAAACTAATTGGAATAATACAGTGCAATTCAAACATATGAATTAGTTGTTTTGCCACCTGGCAAGAAACCTATTGCATGTAAAGTAAAAGATTAAGTATAACCATGATGGATCTGTGCAAAGATAAAAGACCATAGTAGTAGCAAATGCTATACCCAAACATATGACATTGATTATCAAGAGATATACTCATCAATTTTGAAGATCATTACAGTCAGAACCCTGCTGACAACAACAACAACAAATTAACAATTGGCATCTGATCGCGTGTAAGTCACGATACTAGAAAGAAGACTAGATCAATCGTAGCATAACAAGGCAAGTCAAGGTCGATCCCACATAGACTATTATTTAATTATGTTAAACACAACTACCACAATTTATAGGTTAACCCAAAGGTGGTCTTTGACCAACTTAAAGGAAAAATAATTAAAAGAGATGCAAATAAACCAAGAATCAATCATATATTGAAAAGACATTAACCAAACTATTCATAACTAATTTCCCTTTAATCCATAATTATATCTGATCTGCATTTATGTGTAATTAAGCTACAGGTGCAATCCCCTAATTTTGCTACACTTCTCATTGATCAGATAGCGGGCGCCTATGTGGAGTTAACCTGCCTTAGGTTGTATTAACATCACACGCAGTAAGAATTAGGGATTGCCGGCGTGAACCGAGAACCTCTTTAGGCAGCCACCGATAATGGATGGCGGTACTTAGAAATCGATTAACTATATCCTAACTAGAACTTCAACTACATTCCACCGTGCTAATTTACGAAAACAAATATCAGACTTCCAGATCTAAATATACGTAAGTTAATCTTGTTAATCAGACGTAGCTGGCGCCGAACCACAAAATTAGGGTTTACTAGGTGTCTCGCCGCGGCGAGAGTGGCACAACCTATAACTCTGCGTTTCCATGTTAGCGAATCAAATAATAATCAGAATTAAGGTTCGTTTAATTACTACATACTTTGGTTAATTGCAAGTATAGTTTAGATCTATCACAATAACAATCATGAATTTAGGATACGAAATAAAACATTGGAATAGATGTTATCCATAACGAAGAACGATTCTACTCTTCAATTCTCTCTCTCTCTCTGGCGATTTGATCCATGATGAACATAAACCAAACACAGTTAAATATTAAAATATTGATGATTTATTTGCAAGAAAAGAAAAGATGAATGCATTGATAAATGCTACATTGTATTTGATTGATGTATGATACTATAAATACCCCATGATCAGCAGAATTGTAACTTAACTCTTGTAGTATTCTTTTCAGTAATATGATTCCACGTTATATTTCGTTGTGTTCTTAGTTTTACGACTTCAACAAAACTCAATCTAAATTGGGCAAGTTGACTGAGAGAAACCGAAGAGCGAATTTGGTCCGATTTTGAAACTCAAAATCGGATCATCAATGAACATTAGATCTTCTCTCAGACCATCAGAGAGATTTACTCAAGCGAGAATTGGGAAATGAAAACAAAAAAAATGAAGAATAAATCATACTTGAAATCAGGGATCAACCCTTGATTTAGCCATCGGGTGAGAGAATGACCATTTTTGTGACGAAAGAGGCTGCCATAAATCCATAGAGTTCATGCCATCAACGAGAACCGCGTCGCATGAAGCAAATAATAGTGAAAACCGTATCAAACCATCACAGTGTCATCAAATGTATGAAGCGAAGGGTTCAACACATATTAGGGGCTCAGATAAGGAAAGTAAATCATGGGAGAAACAATAAGTAAAGAGAAAGAACAAAACGTCATTCAAACGAAAAGACAAATTGAGAGATTGATAAGGTATATGAATGGAGGTGAGCCGTGATCTAATCCGTATTGACCCGTCTGAACCTATCCATGACCAGTGACCTATAACAAATCAGAACCGGACCAACCCAGCAGGTTTAACCCAGTGACCCCGCAACAACCATGACTTGGCAAACTGGGTTCTTTTTTAAACCAACACGGGATACGCAACCCAGCAGGTTAAAAACGAATTTATTGCGCATGAGGAGATAATTATTGGGGATACGCACCCATATATGTATATCTCAATCGGGTTTTGCATCAAAAAAAATTCTTTCTAAATTGGCATGTCCGCACAAAAGACCCTTTGGGAAACAAAGATTCCATTCTTCCTTTAAGAAATCCCGGATAATGATAGGCGTACCTCCAAAAGTTTACATAAAGTTTACTCACAACATCATCTTGTGATTGTGAATATTTCTATGTTTTTTATAATTATCTTTGAAAATAAAAATAAATGCTTAGATGATAGGGTGTAAACTTTTGGACGTACACCTATTATTATCCATAAATCCCATTATAGAAATACAGAAACAATAGTAATACCTCGCATTCAAATCGAGAAATAAACACCGGTAAAGTATGAAGATTGTGCGTAACGGTGGATGGATATAATCACAAAGGGTAGCAGCATGTCTGACATCTTCTTCTCTGACCAACTAGTTTGGCGACATCAGGGATCATCTTTGTCGACCTACCTGCCTGGCCGTGGATCATCAACCAGTCGACCTACTTGCTTGGCGGCATCCTTGAACGTATATGATGGTAGTATGCGTGGTTTGTAAATGTAGAAAATTAAAAAAAGTGTAATAAAGTAGTTATGGTATATACACGTGTAACATAGATGTACACTTTAAAAGCCGAAACCCGTCGACGTGGCCAACTTGGAAGGTTTACCTCTCTCTCTCTCTCTCTCTATATATATATATATATGTGTGTGTGTGTATATATTCATATATGACGATACCTGATATTGGATACCGTCACCAATTAATTCACGTTAATGAATGGGTCTAGACCTCATGAGGATGATCAAAATAGTCTTTGAGATTAGGCTGCAAAACACACAAAGCGTTTGGGGTCTCAGACCTTGCCTCCCACGGCCACTTTGTTGTTCAAGTCAGTATTGGTGATAGAGACAATTCTATCTGTTAGGTGTAGTGTCAGAAAGATAATTTATGATAATTGTTTTGATAATTAATAAAAGATAGAATATTTATCATCTTATTAATCATTTTGTTCTTATAAATAATACACTATTGAAAACTTTGAGTCGTATTATATGTAGTCATAATACTTAGTGTGTGCTACACCTAATGATTATGTTTATGGTGATACACTTAAATCGTTAGTCCACGGTGATTGGTGGAATCAAAGTATGTGGTATATTGATTAAACCACCATTAATGCGCCAAGAGGACTTGGCTTATCCAGCCCATTTATATTGGTCATCTAAGTGGGGCATTTATATGCGATGTAATCATATAGGACTGAACCGATTTAATCTGTATTTTTTAATAATTCCATGATTGAGAAATCTTAATAAATCACAAGCTGATCATATATGGATTAACCTTAATCTTGAAATAATTACGGACTCCTGCATGTTTCAAGATAGAATTTGATGTGTTCATTAAGGATTGCTAAGCGGCGTCTGGATCACTTTCACATTGACACTATTCGGGAATGAGCAGTTGGGAATGTGTTTCAGAGATAAAGAATCCATTCCTTCCTAGTTCATACTGGAAGTAGAAATACAATCCCCTAATTTGTTATTCCAAGAATCTGATCGATTGGCCGAGTTCATATTGGTTATAAACTAATTGATCACTAGTGAGTTAATGATAAATACGGATAAGATGTAATGAAGAAGTTTTACATAAACTTTCCTATTTCATTACGGATGGTCCATGGAGGTTTAGTCTATATAAAATAATTAAATCCGTGGACATTCAATAAACTCAACATATTGAGAATAACAAATATTTATAATCAATAGAGTTCATCTTCTGATTTATGGTGGCGTAATTTTAGAATTAATAAGTTGAGTATAAATATTTTGTTTGATAAATATTTTATTCAATTTATTGGAACTACTGGTTATAGATCTATGGTCCCTGGGTTGACTATTAACACACAAGTGAATTCTCGTATTTGGATACATCGATAATAATTTAAATAAATAGTTGGTCTATTTAAATATATAGGTAAGTTTATTGGCTAATTAGGCGTTAGCCTAGTGGTAATCACTGAGGTTATTTACCCGGAGATTCCGGGTTTGAGTCCCAGTGGGACAAAAGCATATGTGTATTTTTCTTTCGTATCCGTAAAAAAATATTATTTATTGGTTAAATAATATGAAAATAAATGGGGAATTTTATACTATGCCTATTGGCATTAAAAGTGGGGCATGAATAATTTTTCTCTTTTCTGAGTGGATAATTTTTCTCTTAATCATGTCACATGGGTGAATTAATTATTTATTTGTTAAATAATTCACAGATAAATCGTCCTTCAAAAAGATATCTTGTGTGTAGGATAATCTCTTAATCTCTCTTGATATTACCCTATATAAATAGGGTTTCTCCAAACACACAACATGCCAGTTAGAGAGAAAAAGAGAAAAATTACTTTTTTCTTTTCTAAGCCATTGGGAGAATAAAAATCTAGGGTTTTTCTTTTGCATATTCGAGGAAGCTCCGATGCGTGATCAACGTTCTCTAGTCGTCATTTGGAGATACTTTTTCTACGCTTGGGTGACTCATCTAATTTTCTCTTTAGATTGTTAATTAATCGTTTGTTAAATTAATTAGACCATTTAATTCCAACTTCTATTGTAGATCTCAATCAAATCGAGCTCACGTACGATGTGTGTTTTTTTAGTCGAAAGTGGAATTTATGTCATACAGCTAGAGTGGTGGCTCCACGGCTTCTGCGTTGGGCACACAGCTCTAACTGTGGGACCTGATTTGTCAGATTCCGATTTTGGGTCGGATTCAAGTTTCGATGACTCCAACGCTATTAACTACAGACGCATATTATTAAGTATATAAAATTCATTACCTGGTATGTGAGGTTGTAAACTATTTCTTATAGTCTTCCATCATCGGGATGGTAAGTTATTGAGTGATAATGTCATGGGAGGAAGATATCCACATGTTTCATGTAATGATGCAGATTTAATAGAGCACTTATGGATCAGTCAAGGATTATGGCGTGATATTCATGATGCTCATTAATGGTGTTTAACCGTTTTCTTGTTTTAGAGGATGACATGCACCTCGTATGTCTTGAGAGACCAAAGATGACCTGCGTGATATTGGCTATTAAGGACAATGTCGACTTGCACTATTTCGGTTATATGAGAATGGTAACAACCTGCACCACATAAAGCAATAGCTGCCTAGAGGCGTTCTGCACTATGTTAGAGACGGATAATGCTGAAGTCCAGAACACTTAGAACATAAAGAGAGCCTCGTAATGTATGAGGACTAGTTCGGCCCATACGCTGAGATGGCCTTATGCTCATAGTTACGTCTGATGAGCGTCATGTGTACGATGACCGGTCTCACCTATGTCAAATGCCCCATACCTGACCTAAAATATCTCTCATTGGTTAGGTCTTCCCACATGTGACATGGCACGAAATGAGTGGCTGAACCTGAACAATTTCTAACATGACTGACGCGTGCTGAGTGTTAATGTAGTGCCCTAAACCTAACCGGGTTTAACCGGATTGGATCGGGTTGGGTCATTTCTACAACGTTTTACATTTATACGAATAATATATAACTTTTTCTGTTATTATATATTTGTTTGTTTAGCGAACCAATTGTGTCAGATTTTAAAGACCAATCTTGGCTCGAAAAATTTCTCAGCCCAAGCCCTGCTCCTTTTAGAAGTTATAATACACCACTTCCTATGTAAAATCACATAACACACGGTAAAATGATTTCATATATAGTTATGATAAAATATGATAGTATTACGATAACATCGCACATGTAACTTATAATAGAATTGATCTCTTTTAAATGTGATTTATCGTAAGAAGATACATATAAGCTCTTATTCGGGGGTAATTCGATAGTAAAAAATATCATAAAGTTGCATGTAAAAACACTTAAAGCACATAAGTTCATGTTAAATTCCATATTTAACCTACGTGAGCATACAAAGGCCATAGCAACAACGAACTACCATTCTATCTCCACTACTTGCATAAAAACAAAATATAGGTTTGTATCCAGAAATCAGAATAAAATGCTGAAAATACAGTTTACGTCACAAAATGAGCCAGAAACAGATTCTGGAGTTTTGGCTGTGCGCTTTCCCGGGAGAGTGGCCGGAAAAGTGTCCAACACCTGCACTGCATAATTGCTTCCTAACTTACAGATACCCCACGACTGCTGTAAGCACAAAGACTCGTCCAATTTCATGCGGTTTATAAAAAACAGTACTAAAACGTATTGAAACATAATCGTAGTTCAAAACGGAACCTTTCGAAAATAAGAACTCCTTACCTCGGAAACGGTTAACCTTCGAACTCTTTCGAATCTACGTACGAATGAAAGCCTAACCTGAATACTATGAATAGTACCTTAATTAAATAAGATCAAAACTATGAATTAAACGAAGAACTACGATGAATACCTTCACAAGACAAAACCAAACTCAAACCTACTGCTGAAAATGAAACAACTTTGTATTCATCACTTTGATCTTCAGAACGAACCTAGAAAAGTCAAACCAAACCGCCAAGAAGTTTGACTGAGGTGCTTCCCCGAGAGCTCGATCATACGGGACATCGGGCCAAAAATTTACTAAAAACACAACTAGTTAAATTTTGATGCCTAGGGTTACCTAATGCATTTTTACAGCCTTCTTTTAGAGCTAATTCAGTTCTTCAGCAACTTAAGACACAAGAAAACCTAAAGGAAAAAAGGAAATGTAAAAACCGATTTTGAAAATACCAAAACACCATTACTTGGAGGTGATGGATTTTACAGCCAAATTCAGTTAAATTACATTATTAACTCATTGTTACATTGTTTTGGATTAAATACATTCATTAATGTTAAATGCAACACCGACTTAATTGTTTTCACGAAATTTGCTGGTTTTATGTTCAGACAGCACCGCGGCCATGCAGCTTTAGACTGCCTCTACGGTGGGGGTGAGGTCTAGAGAACCTGTTTACGAGCTTTTGGTATGTTCTCCATAGCTTACATGTTTTTCCTACGCTATTCCATATGTCGGTATACATGGAAACCGAGTAAAAGCTCCGACGATGCGGGAAATCGTCAATGAACAAATCCGGGCCAATTTATCTTTGTGACAACGATCCTAAATCCAAAGAACCCTAAATCGTAATAATGGGGAGGTGTTTGAGGTGTATTTTAGACTGAGCTCTCGAGTTGTTTCTCGTGAGTTGCCTACGTATCCAATAGTTGGATTGAAATCAAGTCTTTCGTAGTTCATTAGGGTTGTTTATATAGGGGATATCTCATACCTTTCTTTGTCTTGCAAGGAATCGCGTTTATTATTATTAATACTTCCCTAAGGATATACACGTATAAATCCCTATGATTTAGGGATAATTATAGACATGTTTAAATGTCAAGATCACGGTCTTTATGATTTATGATTCTTTCCTTATTTATTTTTAATTACCCATCACGTGGAATAATAGCCAGGGTTGCTGTAGGCGTCCTGCGCCGAGTCCCCAAGGCACTATGGCCGAAGTGGTCAGCTCCCTTTCGCCAAGCCTAAGCCGATCTGAGGTGGCTGGAGGATGAGCATTTGCCGATCTCTCACCTGGGGTTAGAGACCTGCCATAAGATATGTATTTAGGGCTCCTGGCCCTTAATGCCTTACATTTAAAAGTTAGTCATTTATTATACGTTTTAAAAGGATGACACATGACGTAGTTCGGGTCGGCTATCATCAAACTCAATTCTCACGTGTCGGGCATTCAATTTCGTTAGAGGATAGGTTTTCAAATTGGGTAGTCACATTAACTAGTTAAATCATTTTAGTCGGAACGACGACGATAATGATCATAAGTAAATTAGTGGATTCAAGCTGCGCTCCAAGACCTATGTGAGGTTTTCTACCTTCAAATTTATGATGCGTTCGTTTTTTTTTTTTCCAGAACATTCTTTACACTTTGTCCAATTTTCCCATATCACTTCAAACGCATACTAATACTATAATCCTCCTCCGAATTTTTTTTTCCCTTCAAGAACTATAATCATCAACTCTAATGACATCAAATAGTATCAATAGTTTTGATAATGTTTATGATTAATTATAAATTTATAATTAGCATAGTGCTGAGTATTTTCAGCAAAAAAGTAAGGATAAAAGGCTTTGTGCTGAGTATTTTCAACAAAAAGTAAGAACCTTTTTTTTTTTTTTTTTTTTTTCTTAATATATATTTTTTGCGTGATTTACGGAATGCACATCGATCTGTTTTAAGTCGGCGAAGCAAGTATTTGCGGAAATAAAGGATTCGTAAATCAGCAAATATGACTATTTTCCGGACCGACGTTTCATCATCCCATTACCCTTTGCGTGTTCTATCATCTATGACGCTTTCGCTTCTAACTGAACAAAAGCCGGCTGCGGCGGCTTTTCGATCCATTACATGTTACATTGACAAATCACGTGCTGCGTATTCGCCTTACTCTATAATTGGAATAAATTTTAGATTCTACACCGCTTTTTCCCAACATAATCTTGTGGTTGTGATTTTTTCGATTTTTTTTTTTACTACGTGGTGAGATTATGGTGTAAACCACATTATTCCCCATAATTGGAATAAATTTTAGATTACACACCATTTTTTACTACTTACACCACATTATTTCCGACACCATAAAAAAACTACTCCGACACCACATGGTTTTTGATGAACAGAACGTCTGTTGCTATTGAAAAAACGAAAGTCAATGGCAGCGATGTTTATGTTATAAAAGTGTCGCAATTTAGAAACGTCAGTCACTGTTTATGTTATAAAAGTGTTACAATTTAAAAACGTCAGTCACTTACTTTCCACTGGCGTTGGTGTTTCACTAGCAACGTCAATGACATTGACTTTTTTTATAAAAAAAAATAATCAAAAAATAGGCAATAATAGTAAAAAGAGGTTTGCCAATAAAACCCACTTAAATTTTTTATTTTCCTTTTTGAAATTTATACAGAGGTCGGTTAAAGAGTTCTAAGGGTGAACATATGAGACAAACTATATTTTTTTTTTTGTTGCAAATACTACATCTGTTTCAAAATATAAGTTATCCTAAATGTTTTCATACACATTAAAAAAATGTTGAATGTCATAAATTTAATTGTTAATGTCTAAAATGCCCATTAACTATCATTAATGCAATGATTGTTAAGTAATGAAAAGTGATTGAATTGATAATAAATTAGTAAGATAGAGAAAATATTAATAAATGTTGCATTGGTAATGTAGAATAACTTATATTATGAGATAAAACTAAAAATGTAAAATGATTTATATTTTGGGACGGATGTAGTACATTGCTCGATAACGATGACAAAACACGTGTCACGTATACGCCTTGCTCTATAATTGGAATAAATTTTTATTTTTATTTTTGAAAATAATAAAAAGGTCGGTTAAAGAGTTCTAACGGTGAACATATGAGACAACAACAAACTTATTATGTGAATATTAATTTTGGATGTCTTTCACTATTTATCTTAGTTAATGTACAAGTAATAGTATATAAGTTACAATTGACCCATTACTTCTTTTTCTTTATGACTTCCTTTCTACATCTTGTTTATAAAGGACTCCTTCTCATTTGTACTTGATATAAGAGTTGAAATAAGAGGATATTACTCATTTGAAAATATTTTATGTTATTTCATTATTGCAAAGTTGATAGTACTTGCTTGGTTCCATTTTGTTTACTTAGTTATTTAATAACCATTTTGTTTACTTAATTATTTTATAACACGGTATCAACATCAAAATCTACCGGCGGAGTATTCCATTGTTGGAGTTTCTTCCGTGGTTTAGGTAAAAATTTTGTTTTTGCTCATTTCTGTTATTTTTCTTAAAGGCTGATAATCACCAAACAAGAGTTTATACCTCTAAACATATCAGGGAAAAATCATTTGTCATGGGCCATGGATGTTGAAACGCACTTGGAATCAATGGTGCTTGGTAAATGGCAAAACAATTGTCGTGAATAATACTGAGTCAAACCAAGACCGTCCAAAGACCATGATTTTTCTCCGTCATCATATTGACGAGGGGTTGAAACATGATATTTAACGGTGAAAGATCCATATGAATAATGTAACCATTTGAAAGAAAGGTTTGATCATTTGAAACTGGTTCTTTTACCAAAAGTCAGGTATGAATGGCTCGACATGCGACTGCAAGATTTTATAAACTGTCACAGAATATAATTCAGTCATGTTTAAAATTACATCACAGCTGAATCTGTGTGGTGATAAAGTGAGATGAAGTCATGCTAGTAAAAACTTTTTCTACATTTCATGTCTCGAATGTGCTATTGCAACAACAATATTGAGAGGAAGGGTTTAATAAATATTCTGATCTGATTGCATGTCTATTACTGGCTGAACAAAACAATGAATTGCTCATGAAAAATCATGGGCCCTGACCTACGGGTGCCATTCCATTCCCTGAGGTGAATGCGACATATTCTAGTCGTGGACGTGGACGTGGTCGTAGTGGAGACCGTGGTATAGGCCGCAGTCATGGAAAATCTGTGGCATATCACACCGACAATTAATTAAGGCAAATTTGATTGATGAAAAGAATGACCAGTGATGATCTGGATATTGATATGCCACTGATGCCACGCCTGGATGTTGCAGATATTTTTGACGATACCTTTTGATGGCTTCGGATCGTTGTGTTTTTTTTGCATTCTATCTAGTATGGATGTTGTTGGATTCCAACTTTTGTTTCTAGTAATTTATGATGTACTCCGAATTTTCATTAATATAAATAAATTTGTGTTTGCCATGTATATAATTGTTGGTTTTCAATTACAATAGTTATAAAATAAAATAAAAAAATTGAAAAAAAAAATTCTATATCTCGTGAATGACTTATTTAGCACAATGTATGCATAAGTTAGAATGTCTTATTAACCGTCGGTTTATATGAATCCGCCCGAATTAATTTGGCCAGTCCATGGACATAGCAATTAGTATCCTAAGTTGTTTTATTTGATAAACCCATGAGATATACTTCCTAGTGTGGCATGCCAAATAATTTACATGATGTCTAAAACATATGATCATCTTATTCAACATAATGGTAGTATAATAAGTGGGCGGTCTATATAGTAAAGACCTAAGGTTGTTTTCTGGAAAAATGATTTTACATTTCTTTCAGAAAGATGGAAGCCAAATGTGACGCCCCGATTTTCGAATACCGAGTCCTTATTCGTAAATCGAACGCCCGGCACGTATATAATTAAATTTTTAATTATATTATACACGTAAGCCTCTAGAAGTCATCACAGAGAACATAGCGGAAGATAAAAAAAAACTCGGAATTTAAAACTGTTACATCCAAGGGTAGAATAGGAAATTCAAATGTTGCCCATACAACATCTAATCCAAGATAGAACAGAAAACTCCAAAAAGGGAAAATCTAAGTTTTTAAAAACCAAGCTATTACAAAAAACCATTGAGTCTAATCCAAAGTCTAACATAGCTAGATAATGACAAAAGATAAAGATAAATAATTAATCTTCATGATGGCACGAGGTCACTCCTCGTAGTACTCGTACTCATCATCTTCACCCGCATCACCTTCTCGGGGTGGGAAAACAACATAATAACGGGGTAAGTACAAACGTACTTAGTAAAGGGTAGAAGCACCATATCAACATCATCAACAACACGATAAACATCAAAAGAAGATCAAGTATGTTTCACTCGCTCACCACACTCTACTAGTTCAACTAGTAGACTCGAAGAAAGCAAAGACATTTGTTACATGTTGACCAAGTGGTACTAAGCGGAATGAGAACGTGCATCCGAACACATTCAACACCATCAAGTGGCATGATGTCAAGATCATGTGGAAGCATTGCACAAAACTTGGATTCGAGCCATTTCGTATGGCAATGATTCCATGTTGCGGGGTTGAAACGTACCTCACCATAGATCAACACGTTTTAGCTTTTAGACACATCAAGTACTTATTTAAGTGGTTAAACATTCACCAGTAGATTACACATAAAAGGCTTCTTAAGGACTCTAAACCCTAGACGACCTTAGATCATAGCTTAGCACATTGCACGTAAATGTTGGGTACTAAGCCAACATCCACAAGAATAAGAGATAAGGTTTCCAATGCTCCCGAGTGTTCTCCCCCCGCAGGGTCTCCACAAGGTGCCGAGCCAAAGCCACCGTAAACCATAACCTTAACTTGTCACATAACATCGACGACACCGAACTCAAGTCAACGTCACATAAAGCCAACACAAATGTTCCAATGCTCCCATGAATTATGGTGCGGAGCCAAAGCCACTAGAACACTCACATTACACTTTACAACACTCCATATAAAAAGCTTCACACAAGTATCAAAGACGATACTCCTTGCAATTACATTATAGATGGGTTATAATATAATAACGAGAGAGCAAAACTTTTTGGTCACTGAAGGAAAAGTAAACCAAAAAATGAAATATGACTATAAAATATTATATAAAGTAATTAATGTCTTAATAGACAAAAGGAAGGTAACCTGCATCCTTCTTTTGTTTTGTTGGGCAAACACAAAAGAGATTTATATTATTATAATAATTGTTGACCAACTTTAAGAAAGAAAAAGGAAGAACTCGGCAGCCCTACACTAATGCTGCAAAAGAAATTTGGTCCAAGACTTGGGAAAAAGTATTTGTTCCATTAAACTATATATATTGCTTTAATGACTTACTTAAAGAAAATATATTTTTAATTCAAAATCATGGTGTTCTTCACTACTTCAAACACTAAAACAATTTCAAAATCAAAACTTTTATTACCAAACTCTAAATCCAACATCCTAAGGATATAAGAACATAAAATTAAGCACAACAACATTTAAATATATGGTTGAACACCCCCTTACCTTAGTTTGTCTTCAAATCTAGATCTAGAAAACTTTGAGCTCTTAAATCCACCAAGATGATTCCTTAGCTAGCTTCCTAGTAATCAAAACGAAGATTAAGATGTAAGGATTCATTCTAAAAGCTTGAGGGCTCAAGAAACAACCAAGAACAACACTAGATTTGGGTAAAAACGTCCAGATCTAAAACGGGTCTTTGGGGCACTTACTTGATCACGAATTTTCTTGGATAGATACGTAGCCTTCGTCCTCGCGATCGTTTTGATATGAAGATCCTAAAAATCCAACGGTTAGATCTCCGGTAAAGTTGAATCTTCAAGAGGGAGCTTTCATGGCTTCACCTCTCTCTTTCTCTTGATTTAAAAGTGTAGGAAGAAGAATGAGGTTTTTGGGGTCTTAGGGTTCAAGTTTGGGTATTTATAGGGAGTTGCATTTTTCCCAAAATACCCTTACTAATACCCTTCCTTCAACACCCATTTTCACACTTAAAAACTAAATGGAAAGGTAAATGATAAATCCCGAACCCACGAAAAGACTCTTTTACCCTTTCGTGAATTTTCGGGACATCACATCCTTCCCCTTAAAAGAGTTTCGTCCTCGAAACTTAAAGCATACCCGGGAGGTTTTGGAAATCCGGAAACTCGGTAAACATGTCGTTCTCGACTTCCCAAGTCGCTTCGCAGCGTGTGGTTACTCCATTGCACCAACACTAACGGAACTTCTCGGTTTTTGATCTTCTTCACTTTCCTCTCGAGCACCCGAATCGGTCTCTCCTCATAGGACAAGTTTTCCTTGATCAACTCCGGATCAACATCGGCTCCCACATCCACTTGAGTTAAACACTTTTTCAACATCGAAACGTGGAACACGTTGTGAACTCTAGACATACTTTCCGGTAACTCCAAACGGTAAGCCAAATTTCCAATCTTCTCGAGTATAACAAACGGTCCAACATACCTAGGGCTTAACTTTCCTTTAGCCCCAAAACGTCTAACTCCTCTTAATGGTGAAGCCTTTAGGTAAACCCGGTCACCCACATCGAACTCCAACGGCCTTCTTCTCGAATCAGCCCAAACTTTCTGACGGTCTTGTGCACTCTTCATGTTCCTCCGAACCAAGGCGATTTTCTCCTTTGCTTGCTTTACTAACTCCGGTCCGGTGATCTGTTTCTCGCCAATCTCATCCCAATAGAGAGGTGTCCTACACTTCCTCCCATAAAGAGCTTCGAAAGGCGGCATACCAATGCTCGCGTGGAAACTGTTGTTGTAGGCAAACTCTGCAATCGGAAGGTAGTCATCCCATGACCCGCCTACTTCCAAAACACAAGCTCGTAACATGTCCTCTAATGTTTGAATGGTCCTTTCCGACCGACCATCCGTCCGTGGGTGAAAAGTCGTACTCATGTCAAGCTTCGTGCCAAAAGCTATCTCGTAAGCTCTTCCGAATCTACTCACAAATCGGGGTCTCGATCGATACTATCGATAAGGGAACTCCGTGCAACTTCACGATGTTATCCAAGTAGATTTCGGTCAACTGCTTCAAAGACATATTCTCTTTAACTGGTAGAAAGTGTGCAGACTTGGTCAAACGATCCACTATAACCCAAATCTTATCAAAGCCTTTTCTCGGTGCGAGGTAGACCACTCACAAAGTCCATTGTGATCATTTCCCACTTCCATTCCGGTATGTCCAAAGGATTAAGTAAACCTCCTGGTCGTCTATGTTCGCTTTAATCCTTTGACAAGTGTCGCACCTTGCCACGAAATCCGCAATCTCAATCTTCATTGATGGCCACCCGCAGTACCGTTTCGCCTCTTGGTACATCTTGTTCGTCCCCGGATGAACCGCAAAGGCTATCTTATGTGCTTCATCCAAAACCTCTTGCCTTAGACCATCTACATTTGGCACACACAAACGGTTCATGTACCAAAGGTCTCCATGTCGATCAAGTTCATAGCCACGGCCTGGCTTAGTTCTTGCAACCCGCTTCAAATCAACCAAAACTGGGTCTTCATCTTGCTTCTCTCGGATACGGTCCTGTAATTCAGATCTTGCCAACATTGGTGCCATAAACACTCTTGGTGCCTTTCCCATGTCCTGAATGCTCAAACTTTGTAGTTTGTCCTCTACGTTAGGTACTTCGGTAATGGCATTAACTGACTTCCTGCTGAGAGCATCCGCTACGACATTTGCCTTACCGGGGTGGTATTGTATGTCCAAGTCGTAGTCCTTGACTAGCTCAAGCCATCTCCGTTGTCTCATATTCAACTGCTGCTGAGTGAAGAAGTACTTGAGGCTATGGTGATCCGTAAAGATACGAGCTCGAACTCCGTAAAGGTAGTGCCTCCATATCTTTAAAGCAAAAACCACCGTCGCTAACTCAAGATCAGCGAGTTGGATAGTTCCTTTCATGAGGTCTCAACTGTCTTGATGCGTATGCTATGACCTTTCCTTTTTGCATCAATACACATCCAAGACCTATTCCCGAAGCATCGGTGTAGACATCGTAGTCGTCGAAGATCTCGGGTAACGTCAAACCGGTGCAAAAGAGTCAACCCGGTCTTCGTTGTCCGGAAAGCCTCCTCACACTCTTGGTTCCATTCAAACTTGACATTCTTCTTTGTGAGCTTTGTGAGGGGTGAAGCTATTCGGGAAAAGTCCCGAACAAAACGTCCGTAGTACCGCCAAACCGAGAAAACTCGCGAACCTCCGTAATCGTTGTCGGTCTAGGCCACTCGATTACTGCTTCAACCTTAGCCGGATCAACTCGACTCCCTCACCCGAAATCACATGACCAAGAAAGCTCACCCGATCAAGCCGTAACTCGCACTTGTTGAATTTTCCATAGAGCTCATGTTCTCTCAAAGTCCGTAGCACAATCCTTAAGTGCTCACCGTGCTCCCGCTCGTCCGCCGAGTAGATCAAGATATCATCGATGAACACAATCACAAACTTGTCCAAGAATGGCATAAAAACTCGATGCATCGATCCATGAATGCGATGGTGCATTAGTGAGTCCGAAGGGTAGCACTCGAAACTCATAATGTCCATAACGTGTACTGAAAGCTGTGATCGGGATGTCTTCTTTCTTAACCTTCATCTGATGATAGCCTGAACGTAGATCAATCTTCGAGAAGACTTTCTTGCCTTGAAGCTGATTAAAGAGATCATCGATCCTGGGAAGAGGGTACTTGTTCTTGATAGTGAGGTTGTTCAATGCTCTGTAGTCAATGCACATTCTCATACTGCCATCTTTCTTCTTGACAAACAGACCGGTGCTCCCCAAGGTGATGTACTTGGTTGGATAATCTTCTTCTCGAGCATGTCCTCCAACTCGTTCTTTCAACTCCTTCGCCCGCCGGAGACATTTCGTAAGGTGACTTAGCTACCGGTTCGCACCCGACACAAGCTTAATCTCGAACTCCACTACCCCGTCCGGTGTGTGGCCCGGTAACTCATCGGGAAAAACATCCGGATACTCACAAACAACAGGACGTCTTTCGCCCGGATTTGTCTTCTCCACTTCAAGTGCAAAGAATACGTATCCCTCACATCCTTGTTGTAGTGCCTTGGCTGCCTTGAGTGCTGATATTATTGGATACCGTCTCTTGTCTGACTTTCTATTATTGCCTTGAAAGATGATTGGCTTCTTGCCCGGAGGTCCGAAAATCACCTTCTTAGCTCGACAAATTCAAATGAACGTGGTGCTTAGACAACCAGTCCATTCCTAGGATGACATCGAATCCAGAGATATCCATCACGGTCACGTCCTGTTTGCATCTAAATTTCCCAACTTGGATAGGACACTTGGGTAAAGTCTTCACTGTTCTGACTAGCTCTCCCAGAGGTGTTGTGATCTTCAGGGGTTTGTTCTTCCTCCCAAAAGGTAACCTCAACTGATCTGCTATCTTTTGTGACACAAAGGTACTAAGCACCCGAATCAAACAAAGCGGAAACAGCCTACGCCTCCTATATGTATTGTGCCTAGCTCACAAGGACAAAGTACATGGATAACTACAAGCATCTCTAAAGTAAACATCTAATGACATTTCGAAGTCGACTTTCAAATAAAAAGGTACCGTGATCACCGTCTCTTCTTCCTCATAAACTTTCGTCTCAATGGCATTCAACTTTGCGGTACTCAAAGGCCTGGCCCTTCCTGCTGGGGTCTTAACTGCTAGGGGTCTCGCTGCTGCCGGCTGAACACCAATGTCCTTCCTCTGAGGGCAATCCTTAATCATGTGAGAGGGGCTCCCGCAACGATAGCACGCGGCGGTTGCCGCAAACCCGCACTCTCCCGTATGGTACTTGCCGCACTCGGGACACCGTGGCGGGGAACGAGTCACCGAGGTGGTAGAAGAGGTTGCTGCCCTCTTAGCAACCGCTCGCCGTGGTGCACCCCTCGAAGCCGTGCCTCGCCTTGAACTCGCCTCTTATCTCCCACAATCGCTACCGGTGTGGCCGCAAGACCTCGAATCAACTCAACTTCAAAAGCCGCATCCATCATCTCTTCCATAGTCTTGGGCTTCTTCCCCGCCATACCATCTTTGATCTTCCGGATCAAACCGTTGTAGAACTTCTCCACTTTTGCTTTCTCACCGTTAAAGATCTCGTGCATATAGCGTCCAAGCTCATTGAAACGCCGTTCGATACTCCATCACCGTCATCATACCCCGCTCGAGCTTCGAAACCGAACGGCCCTCTCTCGATCGCTTAGCTTCGAGGGAAGTACTCTTTCGAAAGAGTTCTTGAAACTCGCTCCCACGTGGAAATCTTTCCCTTACTTGCCTCAATCATCTCTAACCAATTTCGGGCCGATCCCATCATCAAAGATCTAGCTAAAAGTGCCCACTTATCCACCGGAAACTCCATGTTCTCGAACAAACTCGCTTAACATCCCTTAGCCAATTCTCTCGCCTCGCAGGTCACCGCTTCCCTTGAACTCTCTTATACGGCTCTTGTTGAGAATGTTCAACAATTGTGCATTCTCATAAGGATTTGGAGCATGGTGGCGAACTGGTGGAGCATGATAAACTGGAGGTGGATACCCTGGAGCTCTGTACTGATAGGCCATAAATGCATCCTGCTGTGGAGGGTATCCATGATACTGCATCTCTGGTCTCACATGCTCAGGTGGTGCATAGTGGTGTCCAAACTGTGGGGCAAACTGAGGATGAACATTAAACTGATGAGCCTGAGGTGCTCTATACTCGTTAGGTGGTGGATGGTAAACCGGAGATGGTGGTGGATAAACCGGTACTTGAGGTCGGTAGTTTGGTGGTGGTGGATGATAAGCCGGTGATGGTGGAACGTACACCGGTGGAGGATAAACAGTGGTGGAGGGTGGTGCTCGGTGTTGGGGATGCTATGTAGATGATCCGTCGCCGGGGGTGGGCATTTGGTGGATTCTCATGAACCGGTGGAGTAGGTGGTGGAGGCCTTGGGGAGTAGGTATGGGCCCCGGATCCCCGTCCCGATTGGACCTTGCCGACCCGCTTGCTCATTACCATTGTTGCCTCTAACACCTCTAGAACTGCCCTCTCCGTCTCGATTAGGATTTGCTCTAGTCCCAACCATCTGCTCAAAGAAAAGATAGGTTAGCTAGTGAATCTAGAAAAGATAAACTTATCCTTTAAAGTTCAACTCTAGCTAAGGAAGGAACTACTCTCTCGATACCAATCGTGACGCCCCGATTTTCGAATACCGAGTCCTTATTCGTAAATCGAACGCCCGGCACGTATATAATTAAATTTTTAATTATATTATACACGTAAGCCTCTAGAAGTCATCACAGAGAACATAGCGGAAGATAAAAAAAAACTCGGAATTTAAAACTGTTACATCCAAGGGTAGAATAGGAAATTCAAATGTTGCCCATACAACATCTAATCCAAGATAGAACGTAAAACTCCAAAAAGGGAAAATCTAAGTTTTTTTTTTTTTAAACCAACTATTACAAAAACCATTAGAGTCTAATCCAAAGTCTAACATAGCTAGATAATGACAAAAGATAAAGATAAATAATTAATCTTCATGATGGCACGAGGTCACTCCTCGTAGTACTCGTACTCATCATCTTCACCTGCATCACCTTCTCGGGGTGGGAAAACAACATAATAACGGGGTAAGTACAAACGTACTTAGTAAAGGGTAGAAGCACCATATCAACATCATCAACAACACGATAAACATCAAACAGAAGATCAAGTATGCTTCACTCGCTCACCACACTCTACTAGTTCAACTAGTAGACTCGAAGAAACAAAGACATTTGTTACATGTTGACCAAGGGTACTAAGCGGAATGAGAACGTGCATCCGAACACATTCAACACCATCAAGTGGCATGATGTCAAGATCATGTGGAAGCATTGCACAAAACTTGGATTCGAGCCATTTCGTATGGCAATGATTCCATGTTGCGGGGTTGAAACGTACCTCACCATAGATCAACACGTTTTAGCTTTTAGACACATCAAGTACTTATTTAAGTGGTTAAACATTCACCAATAGATTACACATAAAAGGCTTCTTAAGGACTCTAAACCCTAGACGACCTTAGATCATAGCTTAGCACATTGTACGTAAATGTTGGGTACTAAGCCAACATCCACAAGAATAAGAGATAAGGTTTCCAATGCTCCCGAGTGTTCTCCCCGCAGGGTCTCTACAAGGTGCCGAGCCAAAGCCACCGTAAACCATAACCTTAACTTGTCACATAACATCGACGACACCGAACTCAAGTCAACGTCACATAAAGCCAACACAAATGTTCCAATGCTCCCATGAATTATGGTGCGGAGCCAAAGCCACTAGAACACTCACATTACACTTTACAACACTCCATATAAAAAGCTTCACACAAGTATCAAAGACGATACTCCTTGCAATTACATTATAGATGGGTTATAATATAATAACGAGAGAGCAAAACTTTTTGGTCACTGAAGGAAAAGTAAACCAAAAAATGAAATATGACTATAAAATATTATATAAAGTAATTAATGTCTTAATAGACAAAAGGAAGGTAACCTGCATCCTTCTTTTGTTTTGTTGGGCAAACACAAAAGAGATTTATATTATTATAATAATTGTTGACCAACTTTAAGAAAGAAAAAGGGAAGAACTCGGCAGCCCTACACTAATGCTGCAAAAGAAATTTGGTCCAAGACTTGGGAAAAAGTATTTGTTCCATTAAACTATATATATTGCTTTAATGACTTACTTAAAGAAAATATATTTTTAATTCAAAATCATGGTGTTCTTCACTACTTCAAACACTAAAACAATTTCAAAATCAAAACTTTTATTACCAAACTCTAAATCCAACATCCTAAGGATATAAGAACATAAAATTAAGCACAACAACATTTAAATATATGGTTGAAACCCCCTTACCTTAGTTTGTCTTCAAATCTAGATCTAGAAAACTTTGAGCTCTTAAATCCACCAAGATGATTCCTTAGCTAGCTTCCTAGTAATCAAAACGAAGATTAAGATGTAAGGATTCATTCTAAAAGCTTGAGGGCTCAAGAAACAACCAAGAACAACACTAGATTTGGGTAAAAACGTCCGATCTAAAACGGGTCTTTGGGGCACTTACTTGATCACGAATTTTCTTGGATAGATACGTAGCCTTCGTCCTCGCGATCGTTTTGATATGAAGATCCTAAAAATCCAACGGTTAGATCTCCGGTAAAGTTGAATCTTCAAGAGGGAGCTTTCATGGCTTCACCTCTCTCTTTCTCTTGATTTAAAAGTGTAGGAAGAAGAATGAGGTTTTTGGGGTCTTAGGGTTCAAGTTTGGGTATTTATAGGGAGTTGCATTTTTCCCAAAATACCCTTACTAATACCCTTCCTTCAACACCCATTTCACACTTAAAAACTAAATGGAAAGGTAAATGATAAATCCCGAACCCACGAAAAGACTCTTTTACCCTTTCGTGAATTTTCGGGACATCACACCAAATATTTGGAAACATCCAATGGTAGTGATGATATCAATAAAAGATGATGATATCAATCGAGAGAAAAATGATATGATTATATGAAGATGATCCATATTTTGAAAAGACATATATATGGAAATGATGTCTACGAATAGCCTTTGAATGACATAAAGTGAATATAAAATTCATATAAATGGTAGATGGAACTTGTAATTGATTAAAGATGATGACATCATTTGAATCATCGAGAGTGTGACAACACATATTATACCGTGAAAAAAAAATCTCAATTAGAAAAAATGAGAGAAGCAAATGATAATGTATGCAAGATGTATTTTTATATAAGGCTTCAAAAGATCCATTAAACAAAATTATTCGAAACAATGCTTTATGCTTTCACAAGTCTCGATTATATTTATTGAATTTTATTAAGATATGAGTATCATATCGAGACATAAAATAAGGAATATTTACTCATGTTAAATAACATTTTCTCGATGATTTGAGCAATATATTTGAATATGATGATATATGATCAATTCCTAAAAGAGAATGTGATATTATTTGAATGAGTAATGCATAGGATCAAAATTAAATTCTAGGTAATTTAAAATATATACCTTTTAGTAAAAATAGTTTTTGTTGTATACCTTTGTTTTGTTTCCTAAAATGTAAACCCTTCAAAATACTCACTAGGCCGGGCTATTTTTTCAAAAGGACGGGTTATTTTTTCATGAAGCCGAGCTATTATTTATTGAGGACGGACTAAAATAACACGTCCTGACCAATTTTTTTTTCATACGGACGGGCTAAAAACTCACGTCTTCCATATTGGTTTCTTTTTTTTAAATATTTTTTTTATGCTTGAATTGCTCGAGCAAGGTCAATATAATCATCACCGAGCTGTTCGAATATGAGATCAACAAGATCATCGGCGTCCATGGGAGCACCGAGCATAGCGAGTTCGGCGGCTTTGCTTTTAATGGAGTATAAAAAATCCGATATAGTTCGATCCCCTTTGCGAATTGATTTATCTGTTTAATACGCCTCCGAGAGGGCTTTGCAAAAACATCAGCCAGCTTCTTCCATGCTTCGGCTTAACTCTTGAAGCTGTAAATGAGGGGCGTTTCGTCTCGAGATAGAGAGGACACGATAGCATTCAATATAAGGCTGTCTTGTCTTTTCCAAGTGCTATGGGTCGGATTAGGCCGAGTGGTGCCATTTGCAGTGGTGGTGGCGGGAGGACGCTGTTTAGTGCCGTCAACAAATTCGAACAATCGTACCCGGAGAGTAGAGTTTCAAATTGCATGTGCCAAGCCGTGTAGTTTGTAGCATCAAGCTTAATTGAGGTTTGTGTTGCAGAGTTAATGGCAATGATTTGAGGAAGGGAATCAGCGGAGGCGGCGTCACTGGTAGTGGTGGTCATGCTGGAAACAGCGGAAGAGAGGGATATGGCTCACAGAAAGAAGCTTAAGGAAGGAGGAGACTATAGGCAAGAAAAAAAAGGTAAGGGAGGAGGAGAGAGTTTCGTCTGACCAATCTGCAATGAATTGCTGTTCTGTTAAATGTATATATTAAAAAAAACCAATATGGAATACGTGAGTTTTTAGCCCGTCCGTACGAATAAAATTGTTCAGGACGTGTTATTTTAGTCCGTCCTCAATAAATAATAGCTCGGCCGTATGAAAAAAATAACCCGTCCCTTTGAAAAAATAGTCCGGTCTAGTGAGTATTTTGACGGATTTATATTTTTAAAAAACAAAAGTATACAACAAAAACTATTTTTATCAAATTAAAAGGTATATATTTTGTATTTTCGTCAAATTAAATTATATAAATTGCATCATGCTATACAAGTGCATTATGTCAAGTGAATGTCATCAAATTAAAAAATTTAAGATGTAACATTACGTCCAATGAAGTGAACGTGGAAATATATTATTCTTCTGGAGATATATATCAATTACCATGGTCACACCAAAATGAGACAACGGATGAAACAATATTGAAATGCTAAACTCCTGAAGAGATTATTCAAATTCCCCCGCTTGAAATATATTCTTGAAGTTTGTTGATACCCGCATGAGAGAATATCACATTAAAATGTAGAATCTGTCACAGGTTATTGCAAATATTCTGAATATTAATTGTGAAGTATTGTCCGAGATTCGCGGGTGAAAAAATAATTACAAATAAATCAAATCTCGTGACAAACTTTATAATATAAATGAACTTGAAGTTCATATCTCAATAGATGTGTTTGAATCACGCAATACACACACGGTGTTGACAAAATTTACCAGGTGAGTTAAGAACTCTAAAAGAGTTGTCAATTATAAATGTTCTGGTAATATAAATGTTATGAATGACATGTCACAAGCATCTTTATTTAAATTACCAGAAACAGGCACATCATGAACTTTTCTAAGAACCTTTTTCCAAGGGATGCACCAAACACCGATGCCACAACTGTATTGACCTCAGCTCCCACTGTTAATTGCCAAAATGCTTGCACCAGGAACACCCCGGACAAATAAAATTCCATCCCCGCATTCACCCACTCCAATCACCCTCCTCATTGCTTGGTCCAACATTACACATAATGTAAAAGTGAAGTGAACTTGACATTTATAATCATCCAAAAAGTTACTCTCATAAAACAAGTTACAAGCCAAATTAGGCACGCATAACACATTATTAAGTTTTCAAATGTCCCGGAAATATAACACCGCCCTCATGCATGGAATGTGACGTGTGTCCGCCCGGAAACATGACGGGGAACCTATCGATCTATCGATCATTGATTGAGGCATTCAACATGCCGGTCACATGGTGGTCGCCCCGGTATCAATAATCCACATATAGTCATCTATCAAATGGTCCTTAGATGGTATCTTATATGAATCAATATAGAGTTCTCCTCTCGCCTCTCTCTAAAACCCAGCGTCCTTTAAAGTTCTCTGGCAGGCGCCGGTGGCCAGTGGCCGCTGGCGTCCTTTGTTTTTCCGTTTCTTTTCTTTTGCTCTTGTTTTTTAGTTTTCTTGGCCGCCTTCTGATGCTGTTGGCAATCTTCTTGTTCTATTCCATGGCTTCCACGGTGCTTACCCTCCGGCAAAGGCATGCATATCGGTTTTCCTGGCTGCGTTTGGCCTATGCATCCCTTCCGGTCGGGTTTTGGGATTTCCTTGGAGCTTTACGGTGGCGGTTGCTGGTGGTTTTGCAGATCTGGCGCTTTTGCAGCCCATGGTGTCCAGCTTTCCTCCGTTTTCTTTCTAGATCTGGAGCCGCTTTCCTCGATTTTCCGGTCGTTTTGGCGGCGATTTTGGCCGGATTTTGGTTTCCCTTAGCTCCGCACTGCTATTATAGAAGATCTGAGGCAGTGTTTTTGGGGTGCCTTCTTCTGGTGATGATTTGGATGTTGCAGATCGAGCTTAGTCTCTGGCTCGCTTGCATGCCTGTGGAGGGAGGCTGTTGGTCGTATCCCTTGGATTTACTATTGTTTATTTCTGTTTTTATGTTTTTGGATCGGGTCGGAAATTGTCGTTTTTTCCGGTTTTCTAGTTAGGTTTTAGTGTTGTTTAAGTTTGGATAGACTAAAATCAAAGTTTAACTGTATTATGTTACCAAATCATGTCCTCCCTATCTGGCTGAATTTGGTCGATATGGGGCTTCCCATGTCTTTTTTTCCTTTCGTTTCTGGTGGTTTTGGTCCGGCTTTAGGCCGGTAGGGATCCCGAATTTGTTCGGCTTTTTCCCGGCTTTGGTCCGGGCTGTAATATGTTTTTTAAGTATTAATGAATCATTTCGTTTCTGAAAAAATAAAATAAAATCAAATGGTCCTTAGGTTTAGCTAATTAAAAGGGTCTAGAATGCTCTGCTATTGTGAAGTGGTGATATTGGAAAACCTTCTTGCTCCGAGGTATCGATCTTTATGTTCACAACCGACATCTTTTCGCCAATACAGAATCCCTAGACGTCGATTTCACAAAAATAACACCAAAACACAGCAGTTTGGTTGTGGGTTGATTCAGAGAGATTGGACTGTCCAGAAAAAATTCCACCATCCAGATTGTGGGAAAAAAGAGATGAACATGCATTCCTAATTTCAACTCGGTCGGAGTCCGTTTCAATATTTGATCGTCGTCGGAAAGGTTCTGATTAAACAAAACACATCAGTTCGGTTGCAAGATTATTCAGAGAAATTGAACCGTCCAGATGAAATTCCACCGTTCAGATAGTAAAGGAAACAATTATGAACAATCCCTCCAAATTTCGTCACACTCGGAATCCGTTTCGATGTAAGATCGTCGCCGGAAAGTTTCCTTTGAAACACTAAATAAACCAGTGATTATTTCTCTAGTTATATCTCTGATACCATGATAAATCATACACAATAAATTATGATTTCTTTCTAATCTAATTGATCTCGTTATCACAATATATACACCATACCAGTGATGCCCTATCTATGTGTAATACCTAAATTATCCTCAACTATATTAATTACGAGTAATACAAATAATTAATGTATATATATACATACAAATATTGTGTTATGTAGTGACATATGATTTGATGTTCAAGTGCATCTTCATATGTCACTACATTTTAAATTTCAATGTTCGTGCATCTTCTGATTTGGTCTTCATAAAGTGTCAATGAAGATGCAGTGAAAATTGATTTGGTCTTTTTAAAGTGTGTATGAAGATGTATATAGTGACGCATGATTTGGTCTTCAAGTGCATCTTCAAATTCACTGTTACCGCATATTTTGATTTAGCTTCCATAAAGTGTTAATGAAGATGCAATGACTTTGATTTGGTCTTGATAAAGTATGAAAGAATGTGTAGTGACACATGATTTGGTCGTCAAGTGCATCTTCAATTACATAATATGACACACAAGCATCCACAATAGAAAAAAAAAACAAGGGGGAATGAGGGAGAAGGACAAAAATATTTCATCAATTAAGTAGAAGGACAGTTTTTTGAAACTTTTGCATAAAGGACAAAACTATTTATCCACTATCGAAATTCACTTGTGTTCGAAATTCACTGTTTAAATTCACTGCCGAAATTCACTGTCGAAATTCACTAATTTTCAAAATTCATTGTTGGGATTCACTGATTTTCGGGATTCACTGTCAAAATTCACTATCGAAATTCACTGATTTCGGGATTTACTAGGAAGATTCACTGATTTTCGGGATTCACTGTTTGTCCTTCTCGCTATAAAAATTATGCAGTTGTCCTTCTCCCTATAAAAAATATGTAGTTGTCCTGTTGCTTAATAATATTTCAGATTGTGTCCTTATCCCTAATTTTCCAAAAAAACAACAAATTACATCCTCCAAGCAAATTCGAGGTTATTAACTCTATTGAAAATATTGAAAATCGAAATTTGAAGATGTGGGCGAGTTTTTTCCGTGTGATGATTAATTTTGTTGTGCCAGGACCATATTTGAGAGGAAGTTTCTCGAAATAAGTAAGGCCAATCTTCATTTGCACTTGTTTGATGAATGTTCGCTATGATCCATTCTCCTATGGTAGGATGGTGAAAGAAACCACTCCACATATGTCTCTGCATCATATTCTTCCACAAGTTTCTGGGCCAAATTCAATCGCGGAGTGCATGGAGGGAAGACTCCTCATGTCGCTCACAGCTACTGCAAATTCCCGACTAACTAATATTTCTTCTCCTCAAGAAATACATGGTTGGCAATTTATCATGATTAGCTTTCCAGAGGATGAAATTTAACCTTAGTGGCCCTTTCATTTTCCAATTCTCTTCCCAGATGGGCTCCTCATCTCTTAAGGACTCATTGCATAAGAAGTTGTAACCCTCAGCAACAGAATAGGCTCTGTTCTGAGTGCTTTGCCAAAAAGTATTCTCTTGCTAAACCAAGAAACCTTCATGTAGAGCTCGGGCAGCGAGACAAATGCTTTTCCAGGTATAAGAGCTTGTCTGCTTAGGCTGCTCAAAAGGGTTTCCATACTTCATGACCATTAGCTTGACCCAAAGGGCTTGTTCATTGGTAAGCAGTTCCCATAATTCATCTTCTGGGGGTCCTTAAAGCCTGCACTTCATTCTCGAGACATGAAAAAATAAAAAATTCGGTGAAATTTTCATCATGTTTAGAAATCTAGATCGAAATATACGAGTGTTTGAAAATAAAGGTGGAAAAAAAAACAGCAAACATCCTTGATTTTTTTCGTCCCTCTCCCTATAAAACATATTTGAATTTCGTATTAAGTAAAAATATTTCAAAAAGTGTCATATTTTTTCTAATTATCTATTTAATTTATGTTTACTCCGCTCCTTTTAGACAAAATTTATGCAAGGGTTTTCTTAAGGAATCGAGTGAAAGTTTTGTCTAAGGTTTATTTCGAAGAGTAAGGTTTATGCTCGTTGTGGCACAACCGTTGTGTCCGTATCATTACTTTATTTCTGTTTTTTCTTTTTCTTTTTTTGGGTGGAGGGGAATGTCTTATGAGAATGACGATACGGGATTTCACCCCTCCACGTGGAATAATCTGATTGGTCCAGCCGACATGTGGAAAAGTCTACGTTGATTACCTACATCGGATCGAATACGAGACTCACCAGTGAAGACTATAACGACCGACAGATTCTGCAAGTGTCCTACCTCGATCGCCCACGTCGGTATGCATCGAGTCGAGACCAAGACTTCCTGTCCAGACACCAGGGCCCACCATCCAACAGGTTGCTTGGGCAGGAGGGCAAGACCCATTTAAAGGTAATTATGTCAATAGACCAAACCGCCCCAAGTTTAGGGCAGAAGAGGGCATGTGCCTATAAATACATCATTCCAGGAACTACGTAAGTCTTGATTCCTTGACATTCACACAGGATACGTAGGCAATCCAAGATACATTCTTGGACTCAGCCATAAAACACCAAAAACACCATCTTTTACACAGTTACAGCCGTTCGATCCCTTTACAGCTCATCCTTAGATTACACGTGGCCCTGATTTACCGGTGGTGCATTATTCAGCATCATCAGAGAACAAACTTAACAGCTGTTTATACCAAATTTGTTACAAACTTAGTGGATAAACATAAACCTCAATTAGCCTCCATCTCTCTCTTCTTCTTTTCAATGGTCCAAATGTTTTTGAAAGCAAATTTTCAATCCTGGCATGCATCAACCATGACCACATTGTTTCTGGTTGAGGGAAAGTGGGGGATTTTCTCATCAATGAGGTTTCACCAAAAACAATGAATCAATCCAGATTTTTGGTATTGATATGTTCATTGTTTTTTTTCTCAATCAATAATGTGGATAGCTACCTAGGCATCAACTGGGGTAGAATTGCAACACAACGGTTATTACCATCCATGGTTGTTGATCTCCTTTTGCAAAATGGTATTCCTGAGGTGAAAATTTTCACCGCAAGCAAAAATATATTGCCAGCTTTTATCGGGACTAATCTTAAGGTCACCGTTACAATCCCAAATGATGATTTGAAAGTTATAAACAGCGTTGAGGATGCTAAAGGGTGGATCAAGGCAAACCTTTCCCCATTCCTTGAAAAGGGCCTCAATCTAAGGTATGTTTGTATGAAAATCTATGCTAAACTGTTTAAATCTATGATTAGAACAAACCAAAAAAAAAAAAAAAAGACTCAATGTAATGGTTAAATAGAGACTCAATAATATTGTGTTCTGACTTCTTGAATTAATGGTGCATTAATTTATTTTATATATCGACAGGTATATATCAGTTGGGACTTGGCCATTTTCAAAAACAAACTTTAACAGAACATATTTCCACGCTGTTGAAGCACTTGACTATATGCAAAGAGCTATTGACGAATTAATTCCTCCCGGAAATGGTGTTAAAGCGACATTAGATCATTATGTAGACGTGATGAATAAAGTGAAAAAACCATCTGAAGCAGAATTCGCAGAAGACGTGAGGGATGTTATGATACGTTCAACTGAAATATTAGCTAAGAACAATGCTCCAATATGTTTGGACATGTTTCCATTCTACAACGCGAAAGCACTGTTCAATGATACTGAATTTGCATTTTTCGATAATAATTCCACTTCGCATTTCATGGATGAAGGGTACATGTACACCAATATATTCGAAGTTGCATATGACAAATTTGTTTGTGCATTAGAAAAGGAGGGTTTTCGGGATATTAAAATTGTGGTTGGGCAAGTAGGATGGCCTACAGATGGAATGACAAATGCAAATGTAGAAAATGCAGAAAGATTTAATGGAGGCTTGATAAAGCACATCTATAGTGGGAAAGGAACTCCTCGGCGTCCTGGACCGATTGATGCATACCTACATAACTTGGCTGATGAGAACCAATTGCCAATAGTAAGTGGAGGAGAAAACGGAGGGTTCATGCGGCATTGGGGTATTTATAGATTTGATGGAAAACCGAAGTACCGTATCGATTTTTCAGGAAAGGGTAGAGAAATTTATCCTCATTCTGCAAAAGGGGTTACCCATATGCCTAAAAGATGGTGTGTATTCAGCAAACAGACAAATGATACAACCATACTACGTGAACTTGTTCTAACTGCATGCCTAGCTGCAGATTGTTCACCATTGGAGGACGGAGGGTCATGTAGCCATCTCCCTTTTCAGGACCTAATTTCATATGCTTTCAATGTGTATTTCCAGGAAAAATCCCAGAAATTTAGCGAATCGGGGTGTGATTTTAAGGGTTTTGGTGAGATAACTCCGAATGATCCATCAACTGGAAACTGCACCTTTCCTGTAGAGATTGTATCTGCAGAAAAAATCGTAGGAAGTGGATCCTACAGCCCCATTTTGGCACCTACAATGTATCTGTCAATAGTTTCTATGTTATTGTATGGTTTCTTCACTAGGTAATGAGGATGTTTTGGTGTACCAAAAAACATGTGAATTTTGAAATTGCATTCAAAGTTCTAAATCTTTGTGTATGTGCCTGCGGATAATTACTTTTGAATTTTTCCTTTCTTTAAGTGAAATTGAACTAAATCAATTGCTGTCTTATTCTTAAACTTCACATAGTAATAACTAATGACAATGGAAGAAAAATAACATTTACTTAGGAACATATAATTTTCACAACTTATTGAATTACATAGGAAAAGGTAATAAAATTTAACTACATCATTCAATTGAAAGTTAAAGCCTTGTACACGACTGGCGGACCACGTTGAGATTTCTGACGATGACTCATGGTATGGTTACATTTGTGAAAATCTAAGGAAAATTCCCAACAGACTATGTGTTGTCGTTAAAGAAGTGGTTAGTTATGAGCCTCAAAGAGACATGAATTAGACCAGGATTGATTTAAATGAAGAATATGACGGTGAAGTTTTTTCTAATAACAATGACAATCTCATTCATTGTGCTCAACCTGAACCAGCAAGGGTCCCTGAAATTACCCTCTTGATAATGGAAGGGAACAATCGGATCATATGCCAGATTACGAGGTTTATGATACATCATACTCATATGATCATATACGTAGTGAAGTACCGCATACATCATTCACTGAACTACTAGTTGGTCATTCTGTCAACATTTTAACAACGCCGGAACAACACGGCAACAGTTTGATCAGAAAAGTCATGGATTATGTAGTGGAGAACAATTTGTGAATACAAGTCATAACGTGCCACCTACAACAAATTGTAGTGTTCCGGTGCCACAAAGTTTTGGCTTAGGTGGTTAGTTTTTAAACTACATTAACACACATGTGACACCACATGTCGGAACACGTCACACATATGCTAGCAGCAATAGCAGTCGTCACGGAGGGAGTGATTTTGGAGAGACTCTTACGCCAATTGAAATATCGTTGTACCCTCACACAGGGACGCTTACCATTGAAGACGCAAATGGTTTCATGTTGGAAAGGTGTACAAAAATAAAGAGCATTTGTATGAGAATTTGCAATATCACGCAATCAAGAATAGGTACCAGGTCATCTCAAGAGGTCTGATAAGGAGAAACTGTCTTTGCGATGTAAGCAATCGGATACATGCGAATGGAAGTTGAATGCTAAGAAGGGTAAATATATAAAAAATTTCAAGATAACCTCTTTTGAGGAAAAACGAACATCTGGATTGGAAAACATCGGTAATGCCCACGCTCAAGCCACACCTTCTGCTATAGGCCGTTTCATAAGGGATGACCTTATTCAACTGGGCAGTAGTTATAAAGCACAGAATGTCCAAGTTGAGGTGAATAAATAATTCGGCGTAACAATTAGCTATGACAAAGCATGGTGATGTGTACAGGAGTCTTTGCGTATTATTGGTGGAACTCCAGAACAGTCATACAGTAAGTTAGTTGGCTACATTCACATGGTTAAGAGCTAATCCCGGTACATTGACAGACATATTTAGGGATAGCATGGGAAGGTTCAAGTATTGTTTTATGTCGTTGGGATCTATTTTTCCTAGGTTCCAATTTTGTCGTCCTATACTCTGTGATACGATCCCTACAGAGGTTCCCGACCCATTGGCCCCGATGCAGCCGATCGATCATCTAGTTATTCGAGACGGGCCGATGACACGGATTCATAAGAGACGGATGCGTGATGCTTTGGACACGTTGATCATTGATATATGTCACGAGCAAGCACAAGTGAAGCCAGACGACGAGCAGGTTATTTGTTGCGTTATTTATGCTACAGAGCTCGGAGATCACGAGGACGGATTAGCTTGACGTCCACGACGTCGTTTATTTTCTATTATATTATTAGGATATTTTTGAGGATTATTTTGTTATTTTTATAATTATTTAGGCACCACTTTTGGCCTATTACCGAACTACCCTTATGATTTTATTCTTGTAGCCTATATAAAGGCAAACCTTTTATTTCATTAAGACAGATCATCATATTATTTTGACAAAAACTTCATCTTCTTCCTTGATATGTGGTTGATCAAGAACATCACTTGCGAGTGAGTGATCTCTTTATCGTAGAGATTGCACCCCTTTCAAGAGCTTATCAGCGTTAATTCTTGAGCAAAGCGTTGAGTTGTTCTTGGCCCTCTTCCTAGACTGCTGCTCGGTTAGGTTAGGGTTTCCCGCTCTCATTGATCCTTTCGTCTATCTCCTGGGATCGTATCGTATCAGTTGGTAGCAGAGCTCAGCGACGAAGGTATCAAAACCCCTAGTTTGTTTCTTGTTTAATTCGAAAATAAAAAAAAAAAAAAAAATTCCTGCATTTTTGTTCATCCATTGCCTGTTTCGTTGCTTGATAAAAAAAAAAAAAAAATAAATATATATTCCCAACCTTCATTCGGCCTTACGCTCCACTTGTTCTTAATTACTTCCTTCCTGCTGTTTGGTTGTTAGCTTTTCTTGTCAATTGGCCTTGTTTCAATAGCCGTATAAAACAAAAGAAAAGGGTTTGACCTAATTCTATTTTGTTTTGTCTTATTTAATTTTCTTACCCAGACAAGTTTCGGCCTATTAAAAAAAACAAAAAAAAATATATATATAGATACCAATCAGTTTTTCCATGTTGGCGGCGCTGGATATCAAATAGAGTTTTGACCTAAATTTTATTCTTTCTCTTATTTTATTTTTTATTTTTTATTTTTGTTTATTTTCCCAAACAAAGTTCAGTCACAAAAAAAAAAAACAAAAAACAAAAAACGGAAACAGCTTAAAAATTACGTGGGTATCACACATTGGGTGTGATATTTTCACACCCGTGTAACCCCAAGGTTTGTCCAACTTCAATTTTTTTTTCTTCTTCCTTTTCTTCTTGCATCAAACCTTCTTCCCTAGCACTTTTCTTCTTCTTCTCCTACTTTCTCACTCCCCAAAACACTAGCTCACATTCTTCCCAACCTTATCCTAGTGAACACATCTAGGTAGTAGGTCTTAGGTTCGCTTTTCGGTTGCTCGTATTCTAATTTGCTCAACAAAGGGTGCTCCTACTACGCAGAGAACGAGGGTGAGTGACAAACACGAGTGAATTGTGAGGTAGGATGTCGAGACATGGTGAAGAGGGTATGACCGATGGTCGGTTTAAGATGATGGCCGACGGCTTTAAGCGCGATTTGCAGAATGACAATGAGACTTTTAAAGAGGAAATTAGGCAGGACATGGTCGGATTGCAGCAAACCATGGCTGACTTGGCCGCCAGGATTAATGAAATGATGAGAGGCGTGCCGGTGGCAATAATGTTGGAGGTGGTGGTGGTAATGGTGGCAATAGGAATGATGGCAACGGTGTCATTAGAAATGGCGGCTGACCTAGTGGATAATAATATGAGGCAAGTTAAGATGAAGTTTCCGTCTTTTTCTGGTTCAGTGGATGCGGATGCCTACCTCGAGTGGGAATCGAATTTGGAACAGATTTTTGAATGTAATAACTACTCTGACGAGAAGAAGTTCAAGTTAGCTCAACTAGAATTCACCGGGTATGCTATGATCTGGTTGAGGCAATTGAATTTTGCTCGGCATTGTAGCCGTGAAAATGAAATTAGCACGTGGACGGAGCTGAAGAGGGAAATGAAAAAATGCTTTGTGCCTCCTTCTTATTATACTGAGCAATATCGAAAATTGCAAACCATTAAGCAATGAGAGCGTTCGGTTGCGGTGTATTATCAGAAGATGGTCACACTGATAGCTAAGGCTAGCATTCAGGAGCACGAGGAGATGACTATGACACGTTTCTTGACCGGGTTACGGACGGATATTCCGAATCGGGTCGAAGCACAAGCGTGTCCTTTGTTACAGGAGATGTTACATGCTGTTGAGACGCATAAGAGGCAGTTGAGGCGACAGATGAGTGATTTTGCGAGATCTTCGGGTAGTGGTTTTTCGGATTCGTGCCCCAATCTATATAGAGGGGACTCATCTAGATTGCCCCAGGCTACACCGAGAATAGCCCATTCTCCCACATAGAGAGGTTCCTAGACCAAAGGAGATTGATAAAGGAAAAGGTGTAGCAAGTACTTCGAAGCCATCTCACGAGATACGTTGCCATAAGTGCCAAGGGATGGGTCATATCGTGGCCCAGTGTCTATCAAAGCGTCGCATTATGCTTATTGAAGAGGCTAATTAATGGAGAGCGTGGATATGCTTCGGTTTCTGAGGAGAAGGAATATTTTGTGGACAGTGATGGTGCGTATGAGCTTGATGCAGTTGACGGAGATGTGTATCAATCTACGCTTGTGATAAAGAGGGCGCTTAGTAGTGTGGTGAAGAATGAGGATAATTTGCAACGTGAGAACATTTTCCATACGAGGTGTTTGGTGACGGGAAAGGTGTGTGCGATGATTATTGATCTGGGAAGTTGCACAAACATTGTTAGTACGGGTTTTGTTTCGAGTTTGGCTCTTCCTACTATTTCCCACCCTCAACCATACAAGCTTCAGTGGTTGAATGATGTCGGTGAGATACGTGTCACCAAACAGGAGAAGATTACTTTCAATATTGGGAAGTTTGAAGATGAGGTTTTGTGTGATGTGGTTCCAATGCATGTGGGACATCTGTTGTTGGGACAACCGTGGCAATTTTATAGGAAGGTGATCTATGACGGGTATTTAAACACATAAACGTTGCGTCATAAGGGGAATAAGTTTACACTTCGAGCATTACCTCCGGATGAGGTAAATAAAGATCAACTCAAATTGGCGGCGGGACGTGAGGAAAAAGAAAAAAAAAAGGGAGCTCAGTCGAAAAAAGAAAAAGAAAAAGTAACGACAGGAGAGAAAGAATAAGAGGGTGTGAAAAACGAGTGGAGGGTAAAATAAAAGTTGAAAATAAAAAGGTGAGTGAGGGCGCTATAGTACCATCTGAGGGAGTTTCAAAAGTTGACAAGTCAAAAGTGAGTGAGGGTTCCATTAGTCTCGAGGGAGGAAAGAAAGAGATACACAAAAAAGGTGAGCGAGAGTTAGAAACTTTCTACATTAGGGCTGGTGAGGTTATTCGTGCTATCGAAATTGGCACTACCCCTTACCTCTTTATTTATAGAGAGGCCGACCCCCTCCCCTCCCCTCCCCTCCCCTCCCCTCCCCTCCCCTCCCCCGTTTTATGATTTCCACCGACGTAACGGACTCTCTTCCTAGTGTTGTGGTTGTTGTAGATATAGATATAAATGGTGTGCTCTAAAACAATTAATCTATTTGCCTTTCGTGCAAGTGGGAGATTGTAAGGTGTAGTGCCCGAAAGACAATTATATAATTGTTTTAGGACGGAATTAGTAATTCATCTTATTATATGCATGTGTGCTTATAATTAAGACATTACTGAAAACCCTAAGTACCTTGTTTATGTAATCACATAACTCAGTGTATGGCTATACACAAGAGGATTGAGTTAGTTGTACTTAAAATTAACTTAGTCCATAGCGTTTATTAATCTGAGTACGGGTCTCATGATTAATTTGCTATTAATGCGCCCAGAACACTTTAGGTGTGACAGTCTTATCCGGACTGTCGGTAATAGGGTACCTAGTGGGGCATTTATATATGATGATAATCATATAGGGCTGGACCGATTTGATTTGAGTTCTCGATATAATTCCGTAATCGAGAAGTCTTATTGAATCAAATGATGATAATATATGGATTAATCTCAATCCTGAGGTGATCACAGACAACTGCTTAGACTGGGTAGAGTTTGATGTGTTAGTAAGGATCACTTCGTAGTATGTGGTCCAACACTTCTCGTTGGCTCTATTCTAGAATGAGTGAGTAGTCTGTGCTATCACAGATATGGAATCCATTCATTCTCTCGGGAAGTAGACAGACAGTTCCCTTATTTGTTGACCCTAGAAACCGATCGATCGGCCGAGTTCATATTATATTGAATATGAACTAATTGATCACTAGGGGGTTAATGGTAAATAAGGATAATATGTTTCGAGAAGGGTTTACGGAAATATCCCGAATCGAAGTGAACGATCATGGAGGATTTATCCGTATGTAATGATTATATCGTGGACGCTTTCGACTCATAAATTGAGTGTAAGTTATCTATATTCGATAGAGTTCGGTTTCGGGTTTATGGTGGTGTAATCCCGGAATTAATAGGTTGGATATAATTATTCTGTCTGATGAATAATTTTTATTCGATTTATTGTAGCTACTGAATATGGGTCTATGGTCCCCGACGTGGCTCCTAATATAGCATATAGGTTTCTCGTCGTTGCACCTCAATTATAATTAAATAGTGGATTGGGCTATTTAATTTGATATGTGGATTAATTGTTTAGTTGGACTAAATAATTAAATACACGGAAAAGACATTTTTCGTGGACTCGGCCCAAATTGGTGTGTTGGCCTGTTGACCTAATTGGTCAAGTATAGAAATGTGCGTGTACCTTATTTGATTAAGGTTGGTGGCGCATTTTTGTTAGATTATTTAATTAGAGAGAAATTTGTTTTCTTGGATAATTATTTAATGTGTGATTTATCTTTTATTTGTTAAATGATAATTCATGAAATATTAGATAATAATATGATTTATCCTAATTTGTTTGGGATAATATTTTATTTATCTTTTATTTGGAAAAAGGATTAATGTAATAATTATCTCTTAATTATTTAATCCTTGGAGGTTAAGTTTTACTCTCATATATAAAGAGAGTTCTTCCAAGCCTTTTGACACACAAAATATCACGCCATATTGATAGAAAAATAGCTTGGAATTTTCGGCTATTTTCTTTGGGTTTCGAGTTGGAATAATATTCGGGATTATTCCGGTAGCATATCAAGGAGGTCCGGCGGCGGGAAACATCATCCACCTGGTGTTGCTGGGAGACACACGTTGGAAGGCTGTGGCTTCTCAAAATACGTGTTCTTGGAGATCTATCGTTCTTGGAGTTAAGCACCATAAAAAGGTAGGCTCCTAAACCCCCTTTGTAGGTTTAGATCTTTTATTTATGTATTTTGTTTCGTTTAGATCTAGATCCGATACTTCCGCTGCGTAATCGGGTCAATCTATGATTGATCCGAGGATATTACCTCTAACAAGTGGTATCAGAGACTTTGATCTAACGATCAAAGTATATGAATTTTAGATCTTGGAGTGGAAAAGCATGTTTTAGATGTTTATTTCATTTTTTTTTTATGAATTTCGAAATCTTATCATGATGCATGCTTGTGAATGTTGTGGTTGAAGAGATGGATTGGGGTTGGTATTGTTTACCCGTAGATCTATTTTGTAGCTCCTTTGTTTAGTAACAATTGAGCATAGGATTTGTATTTTTAATTATGCAATTTTTGAAAATTATGTAAAAGCAGCATCTTTTATCGTAATTTTGATGTTCCGGACTCGAAAAGATGAAGATCTTGAAGAAAAGTTGAAGATCGAGGCGAAACCCAAGGTATGAATGAGGAGAAACGGCTAAAAACCTTGTTTTTTAAAGCTGTCCAGCACCTTTAGCAGCGCTAAAAACGCCACAACAGCTTCTGTTTTTCTTTAAACAGACAGCAGCAGCACCTGTAGCGGCGCTTTCTGCCGCTGCAAAAGTTTCTTTTTATCAAAACCCTAGCTTGCGGCTAGGGTAAAACATGCGGCTGCTTTATTATTTTTTTTATAACCTGTATTTTTTTTTATTACAGCCGACATATATTAAAAATAAAAAAATGAAAAAAAAAGCGGAAAAAAAAACTGGATTGATTTAAGTAAATTTGAGATTATTGAGACAAGCGAGACAAACCGAGACGGTACAAAGGCCATTATATTTCTCCGTCATCATCTTGACGAGAGATTGAAATATGAACATTTAACGGTGAAAGATCCGTATAAATTGAAATACTATACGGGTAATACTCATCAGTAATATTGAGCCTTGATGATTGAGTACTTCAGACAAACGTGTTTTGTCAATGAGAAAAATATATGATCACATGAAAATGATCAATTCTTGAACGAGCATATAGATGGATTTTATGTCTATCGGTTAAGATATCAAAAGCTCGTAAAAGTGAATATGAAATTCACATAAATGGACATGTCAAACAACGATGAAAGTGAATATTAAATTCACATGTCACGTGTTGGATGAGGACTGAGGACATGAAGTCCATTGAAAAAGACATGTCCCTACGAGAGATCCAATATTCAGATATAATACGTTACTGAATATATCATGAGATTTTCATGATCACCGTTGAGATAATAATTAAATCACTTTTTATCATGATGATATGCTTTTGAAGCAAACAATATCAATTAAAGTGATTTATGATATATATGAAATTGACCATGATTTTGTATCATTAATGAAAAATAATAATCCACTTGAATGTGGAATTATGAAAACAAACAACAAGTCATCATTGATATGACTAATGAGTCCCGACCAAATTATGAAAGTCCATTCCTTATAAAGAACGTGACTCAATTTATAAATATTTGTAAATATTTGGTTATGGTCGCGGAGGAGGACATTAGTGATACAGTCCTAATAAAATATTTCAATCGATTAATACAATAATAATTATAAGAAACGAAATGATCTTTAGATGATCAAGCCACGTACCATAATTGGTTGTAATTTTGAGGAAATTATTTTATATGATGCTTTTGAAATTTTAGCATCGTTTCTGGTAAATAAACAAATAAATTGGTTTCTTATCTTTGTATTCTTTTGAAACGGCCGGGAATATGGACGGAGTAGATGGAATCCTTTCGTTTGTCAATCACTTTCCCGGCGCACGGACGGATCAACCTCCTCTTCAACCGAACGAGATTCACAATTTTTTTCAGAATCGTTCATTTGTTGTTTTTTTTTTTTGATACAAGATTTCACTCTTGTTTCATATGTTTATCTCGGTTGAATGTGTATCATATAAATTATTATTTACTTTTGTCCATGAGTTTTCTTGGTTGTATTACATGTCGGGAGGAATCGAATGCAAATCACCAATGAATTCAAGGCTAACACCAAAACTTCATCCGTAATTAAATCGAGAGGAAAACGCGATCGAACAACCTCATATTCTTTTCATAATGAAAAAAAAAATGAGATCGATCGGATCGAATGAGGGGTGATTACTTGTTCGAGAAGCAAGATTTGCACCAATCATGTGTTTAATTACAAAACGCATTTGCGGACAAATAGAACAAACATGGCTGAATTTCGACAGATAAGTACTCCCTTTTGAATCTATTATAGATGACATGCTACTTTTTATCTATATGTTGCCGAATGTCTAGGCTATATCGTATGATATTGATCTTTGGGTTATTACGAGTCTGTTCTCCCCATATGAATCAAATATTTTAATTCTTACCGTTTCTCAAATTAGAATAATGTTGACTTACCCATTTGCAATCTCCTACCCACGGGAAGAGCAATTCCCATGTCCCATAACAAGTTTTAAAGAAACTCGTTGCTATTTTTTATTCCTAATTCATTGAAATGATATTATATTATGAATATGTGGATGTCTCTAAGAGTTTCACTTAGCCTCGTCATTGTTGATGTGGATGCTTTTATGCCCTCAAAGTATATATCCTGGTAGCATATTTCTTTCATTATGTCTGTTCATTTTGTGCCCACTAATGTGTGTAATCTCTCACGGACACGGACACTTGTCTTGTATCCCAAGCATATGTAATTGGACATTCAAATGGATAGTTTACAAGCAATATTTGGACTCCTTCCACCACAATCTTACGAACCTCCGGATTCACAATTAGTTTCGCTTTGGCAATATATACTAAAAATATCAAATTCGAATATAAAAGAATCGAAAGCCCCAATGCGGACGAAACTTATCCCTTCTTTGAGTTGTTGTCTCTATCGTCTTTCCTTGCCCCATGGCTGCCCTTCGTCAACATTTAACAAATGGGTGATTAAATTCTTTAAAGGGAAGCATTCATTTGAAATATATTCATTGGAACAAATTCTAGTGTGTGTTTATGTTGATTATATGGTTATTGAGGTTACGGTGCTTTCCAATGAAGGAATGATATATTTTTGGGACTTTTAGACCATGGCAATTATCGGTTTATTGTCTTCAACTTCGGTGAAGTATCTTTATCCGTTTAATATATCGTAATACATTGCTTGCTAATGATCAATTAACTTGAACACTTGCTATTCTTTAACCGATCATTATTTTTCTTCAAAGATCCTTGAAGTGATAATCTTATTTGCTTATTATGGAAAATTAATTGGTAATGAAAGATAAACATGGCAACTGAATGTATGAACTAGTAATCAGATTTGTGCAATGGCACACTAAATGATTTTGTGATACTAGTTCATTGTCTTGGGTAATATGGGAAAAGCAGATATTTGCGAGTGCTATATTAATCTACGGCTTTGTAAGAGCCATCGAAACAATTTTGTTTGAAATAAAGCATCGCATATTCTTTCCCAAGTCTTGAATCCAAAACAAAAGAAATGAGTATCATATCGAGACAAAGATGAATAAATAAAGAGTATTTACTCGTGATGAAATCCATTTCACCGGTGAAATTGGTGTAAGCAATATGCTTGAAAATTATGAGACAAGTCCATTCCACGAAGTGAATGTGACCAAATAATAATGCATCGCGTCGGTTCCATGAACAAACGCGACCTATATTCCTACGAAAATTCATTTTCCCACCAAAAGTGGTTGGTGATTATTGAATATTGGCATAACCCGGTGTATTGTAATCATTTCATGTACGGGTTATTGCAAATTAAGTGTTGCCCGAGAATAAGGGGAGGAAAATACATTATGAATTTTCTCTCGTGACAAACATTGACATATATGAACCATGAGTTCATATATTATTCATCGACATAAAACCCACGAAGGGTAGATTTTATGTACATTTTGAATACATCAAATATCTCATTCTAGTGATTTCTCTACATGATGTACAATTTGAACGATTCTTGAAGAATCCGAAATCACATAGTGGTATATAAAGCACAAGAGATATAATGTTTTCAAAAATCTCATAGAATGAGATATTTAATGAAACCACTATGTTTTAAATGTGTAAATCGCTTTAAGCGAATAAAAGAGCATCAATGTATAGCTCGGTGCAACATGTTCGATGAAGATCGATTCTCGGCATTAAGGGGAGATAAAGAAAATCTCATGTTAGAATAAAAGAATGCCGAGAAATTTTAACAAGATAAACGATCTTCCACGCATCGGTTTAAGCGAATCTGCGAAAATAATCTTACTTGTAGTATTTAACAAGTAATATGCCGGATGCCTATATTGAAATTAAATGAGTGATTATTTATAAATGCACCAACGGTATGATTAAAGATATTTCTACGCCGGAAGCGTAGAAGACCGATCGGTGTTAAAGATAAAAATCCGCGGAAGAATGATCAATTTATTATTGATATTCGGTCACTCATGAAATCTCTTAAAGAGATTCGTCTTGTAGACGAAAACCCCAAAACAAAAATTGCACGTGCATCAAATGATTAAATATTGGGGTTGCGGAACAACCAATCCATACATTGATAAGGAATTGGTTTATGCTAATATCGAATTAGCAATGAATTTTATGGAAGAAATTATAATAAAATATAATAGTCGTCGACGACATATTTGCCTCTTTAATTGCTATTATTATATCCGGATCCAAAGTACCTAAGTCATTCGCGAGTGCCATAAACACTCGGACTAGGTAAAAATGAAATAAGCAATTGAGGTTGAGTTTGAATTGGAAATATTTGTTTGTTAATGATCAAATATATTCTCCCATTATAGATAATATAATGTTCCGCTAACTAATATATATTCATAAGTAACTTTATGTCATGACGGTATATTTACGGGTCGTTAGACATTAATATTGATATGAAAATCCTTGGTGGATTTCAGAAATGAATTAATATGACAATCGCAACATGCATATGGTTAAGGTCGTTATCATTCATGTTGAATGTAGTATGACCGATTGAGTAGATTCCTATTGAGAAAAGAATATGTAAGTAATGCATGGTTAATGTCATAAATTTTAAGGAATTACGATGCATGATAGTGGAAATATATGCATGCAAATTTCGATTATATTACTTCCCCCATTATTTAGCTGATTACAGTGTTGATTGTGTTGCATGTGTTGCACAAGTTAGTAGTGGGAATGACACTTATTAGCCCCTACATTCGACTATCCAATAAACTCTAAAAGAGAGTGATATGCAAAAGTACGCTCAAGTGACAATCTCATAGATTTGTTCACTAAGATTATTCCTACATCGGTTTTGGATAATAAGTGTTTATAATAATGGAATGTGTACATTTGAAAGATTGTTGTCGTCAGGAAGAGCGACAACTTCAAAACTTTTGTGTGGATTTGGTCTTAAAATCAATGATTGTTCTCTTTTTCCCTTTAAACAAGTTTTTCCCAAAGGGTTTTCTTAGTTAAAGGTTTTTAATGAGACAGTCAGTGCAACACATAGAAACGCATATGGCATGAACTATTTACCTTGTCTAGTTTTTTTCCCACTGGGTTTTTCTAACAAAGTTAATAGTACATGACATATACGTTATGCAACTACGACCGAGACAATCAATTCTACCATTTATTCATTGAGACATTGTCTAGATGAGAATGAAAATCATTTAACTACACTATGTGAAGACAATGCATCTTGCATATCTCAATTGAATTGGGGTATATATTATCGGGATAAAACAAAACATATTTCACCCAAGTTCTTCTTTACTCATGAATTTTTTTTTATTTTCAGCAGCCGCGAATTTTTTATTTTAACATAAAAAAAAATAAAAAATATAAAAAAAAATAAAGGGTTTTTGATAATTATAATAAATTGGTTTTATTTAATTAAAAAGCCTTTCTCTTCTCGGGTGTTCGTGGTTCGTGATCCGGCGGTTCGAGTTCAAGATTTGAAGATCAAGACTCGAAGACATAGATTAAGTTTTACTTTTCCTTAGAAAATAGTTAGTCGGGGGTACCAACGGTCCATCTAAGTGTTTAATTTTCGGTATAATTTTGTGTTTGATCAATATTACGTGCTTAAAACCGAAAAATTGCCATGATTTGCATCTTCATGATTCCACTCCAATGCATACACATAGTTTTTTAATTTCGAATTAAAATAGACGTGTATAACTCGAATAATTAGTATGAATGCTTATTAATTTAATATGTGGTAGTTAAATAATAAGTAGCTAATTATAAAAACCGAGGACCCGGGTTTTTGTCAATCGTTTACGATTTTAGTGATAGATTCTCGGTGAATCCCAATTGGATAAATCGTTGAGTTTTTCGGTGATGGCTTCTTAGTGAACCCACCTTAAACTAAAACGAGATTACACTTTGGGTGACAATTTAGAAATCGGAGAATCTTAGTACATGGGTTCGGAAATGATCTAACCATGGTTGGGCGAGTTCAACCGAGCTTCGGCTCAATCGACTCCCCTCCACGTGTGATGAACGTTACAGCAGTTCGACGGACTTAGCATAGCCGATAAGCCCTCGGGCTAAACGGGGCTTCTCTTGCCGGATTGGCCTGAACTGTCACATATGTTCCAACGAATAAGACGGCGTAGGCTTGCCTACATAACCGACCCTATTCGGAGTACTTTGATTTATTGTTTCTTATTGTCAAGGCCAAAACCGTAATTAGTAAACCCACCACTTTTTCAAAATATTGAGTGGGAGCGGGGAAGGCGATAGCCGACCCCACGGCCTCTACTATAGGTGCAAGCACGTGAGAGAATGGTGACGCCTCGTGCCGCTTTGATTTCGGCCCCCTTCGGATGGTGTTCACCGCTATCAAAATTCAAGGCTTGGTCTCCGAAAGGATAGGATATCGGGTACTCGCCGGGTCACTGACCTGGCCCTCTTAGGCATACTCGGGGCGTACTCTGAGATCTGATATAGTAGGTCACACTCTTTATGGATATTTTTGAAATATCTAGGCTAAAAAAGGAAGGTAATCAATGATTAAGGTCCGGGATGTCTGATTCCTGTGAGATGTTCAATTCTCGAAGCTTAATCATTGAGAGAGATTGTCTCAGTTTAACCATCATAGTGCTGATATCGACCCTCTCGAACAGTATTATGCGAGGTTAAATCTTTGGAATGGTAGGATAGACTTCTTATAGTTTATTATTCCTAAAATAAATCTAGTAGTGGATAATTTATTTTTTGAATTTAACTTTCTGTCATTTTATTTACAACTAAATCTCTAGGTTACTAAACTGTTAGTAATAGGACTTCATTAAAAATGTGGAAAGTAACAAGTACGTTGTGATTATCAAACGATGCAGTTAATTTTTCAAAAAAGATTTATTCTCTTAAGCCTTTAAAAACTTAAGTGACATAGTATAAGTATGTCACGGGTGTCACTCGTGTTGGACGAGAGACGACCATACTTAGTTTACAAAAGATGATATAGAACTATCAGACGAATTCATTTAGTGAATTTTAAAAGTGTAATTACACAACAAATTTATAAATTGAAAAATTGGAAAATCATATACATAAGGCGTTGCTAGTTAGACGGTATTTGGAACCGATAAACTAGTGGGAGCCTTAGCCTTATGATTTGTTGTTTTTTACGAATCATTAGAAATGTGTAATGGACTGCACAAGAGTTTTTCCATTCATTGGAAAAACAAGAATAAAGCGTTACTAGAGACAATATTTGGCACTAATAAACTAGTAGGAGCTTAGTTCTGGAGATTTTATAATCTTTGAAACATCATGAACACATCATTGCTAGTTAGACAGTATTTGGAACTGATAAACTAGTGGGAGCTTAGTTCTAGGTGATGTTCTAATCTTTGAAAAAATCATAAATACAAAGTATTGCTAGTTAGACGGTATTTGGAACCGATAAACTAGTGGGAGCTTTGGTCTTATGATTTGATGATTAGAAAAATCGATAGTCCAAGCAAATAACACTGAACATCCCACAGTTCAAGAGTAGTTTCTACTCAAACGAACTGCTAGTTCAAGACTGTTTCTATTTAAGGAAAGTCGAGAATGAGAAAGAATGTTTATACGTGTTAGTCATCTAAATTAAGTAGTTTTAAGGCTAAACCGGAAAATTAATAAATTGGAAATTAGAGGATAAGGAAAGTGATTTCGGGTCACTAACCAATGCATCCTTAGTAATTTTCTCGAAAGCTAAAGTTCTTTGGAAGAACTAGGTAGCTTTGCATTAAACGATAAATAAAATAGACAACGGGCAGTTATTTCAGATAGACTAGTGGGAGTGATATAAGGAAATGAATCTCGGATTCAATTCTTGGGTATCACAGAAAATTCATTTTCTGTTTTCGGATTCGATGGAACGAACGTATTCATTTTCAATAGAATAATTTGTTTGTCTTATTGACGATAAATATAACATTCGTAGCACGAACCCATGACACGGACTTTTGTTTGATAAAGTCAGAACCACTAAGCATTGCTGAAAAGGTATTAGTAACGCATTTTAAAACTATATAAACGCAAATGGTTTCCGTATTTAGATAAACACTTCTTTATATACTACTAATTAGTGCATATTCCCTAACGATAAGATCTGCAGACTGGCTTAGGGTGATTCCTATCTCCCAGTCAAAAGAACCCTATCACAAAGGAACAATGCCTAAGTTTCCTTTCAATCGGGAAAGGGTAATAGATTTAAAGAAGTTACATAGCTTGTTCATATCGACCTTCGGGGTCATATGAAAGATACAAGCTAGTGGGAGCTTCTGAGTAGTGACATATTGTCTGATAACTACTTGAAACTCCGGTAAGTTTATCCAAAATATTTGGAGGAAATCTCTGATTTCACCAGAGATAGAGTATTCCATACTCAGAAATAGGTTATTGCGTAGTCTTCGGGACTGATGCTTGGTCTGCCTCCCAGTGAAATGTTTTCACTAAGGGATACACCACAAATTTGCCTTACATAGTTATTGATGTGCTACAATACGTTGTTGAACTCATTTAAGATATTGGTTGCAAAATAACGGTTGTAATGAAAAACCGAGAAGTCTACCTAAAAGATGCCTACGCATTTGCGGATAAAGGAGTGAATTCGGTTCACCCCACTTCTGTAAATAGAGGCATTTAGCACCGAGTGCTTGAAGGTAGGAGTGGAAATTTTGCGTACACGTTCAGGTCGTGAAATATCTTAATGCATTGAGTAAAGGTTGGTTATAAAACTCGTAAAATCAGATAATGACGGTTATACTGTCCAACTCGGTCTGATAGAGTCTATAAATAATAACCTTGGATCTTGAAGTATTTGTACTCAAGATGTTACTAACTGATGTGTTCAGTCCACATCCAACACCGGCAGTTGGTGATAACACTAATAAGAACTACTAAACTAGATCAGTATATCAATCCACCCCGAACGCATTGGGAGTATGGTTTGTCCATTACCTATTGCAGGACCTTACGGTCTATAGGGTAGATTGATGACCTATAGTCCTTTGTGGACTGTATAGGATCTTGAGCATAGAGGTTGGTTTAAAAGCCATAACCCTGTGAATGGAGTTTGATACTCCAGTTCTGTTGGAACTCTTGTAGAACCACATGAGTATCTCAGGCCCAGTGGGAGTAATTGGAACTACACGGAGAAGAGTCGAATGAATAGGAAAGTTTAACTTTCACCGTAAAGCTGAGTAATTTAGGGGTGATTCCCTAAAAGGTAGAGAGTTAACCAGACCGTGATCCCTCTTACCACTCAGTCTTGCTTGATTTTGTCAGAAAGCGGGAAATATGGGTGATTCCCTAAGACTTCCTTGCCGAACAATGGAATCGGAATTCATCCAGAACAAAAGGGTTTTAGCTAAGAACAAATAACAGATTCGTTACAAAGCAGAAAATATGGGTGATTCCCTAAGACCTTTCTGCGAGACTGACGGTATCTTAATTTATTCAGAAAGAACCTTTGGCAGGATGCCTGCCATAGCTTATATCCTTTGGGGATTAATGCAAACCTCTAGGGTATTTCAAAGTCATATATTTTAATATGTGGACTTGACCAGAATGTTGATAAATCTTTCGTAGACTGGGCATCAATATTAGTAAAGTAGTATGTAGATTAGTGTTTGTGAATGGTAACACTGAAACAGTTGGAAACAACATGGGTGTGTTATCTAAAGTCAGAGTCTGACATGCCATCGGGATTCATTCTAAAGGATTTGATTCGCTCAAATCCGCGAGAATCGATCATTGGCAATCCCATCCATTTACCTGGTTAAGATATTCTTGCATTTATGCAGCATTCAATGATGTAGTCTACCCTACCTCTCAGGAATGATTATCTAAACCAGCGGATGAATACAAAATGAGATGTTTGGTAAATCCTCAAGTATCTTCGGGAGAATGAGGAATAATATGCTAGTATATTAAGGTGCAAACTTGAATATAAGTGATAACACTGATTCTGGCTTTAGGTCAGATGAAGGATGATCGTTAAGTTGATTTCGTCCTCAGTGTTGAATCAAAGGCATATTGAAATCGTACCATCGGATTAGATGGAAAGACGATGTTTCGATCCCAAAGATTGACTCAAGCCACCAACCTACCTAATCAGTGTACCGAGTCACATGGTATTCGGATTCTAAGTACGCGCCGGGTCACTGACCTACCCTGCGGCGGCACACTCCGGTCGTGCTTGGAAGGATGAATTACTAAGATGCGCTTGGAGGGTACAGATTTGAGGGATACGTCTCACTTGTTTTGAGCAAGTGGGAGAATGTTGTAGATATAGATATAAAGGGTGTGCTCTAAAACAATTAATCCATTTGCCTTTCGTGCAAGTGGGAGATTGTAAGGTGTAGTGCATGAAAGACAATTATATAATTGTTTTAGGACGGAATTAGTAATTCATCTTATTAATTATATGCATGTGTGCTTATAATTAAGACACTACTGAAAACCCTAAGTACCTCGTTTATGTAATCACATAACTCGGTGTATGGCTATACACAAGAGGATTGAGTTAGTGAGATGTACTTAAAATTAACTTAGTCCGTAGCGTTTATTAATCTGAGTACGGGTCTCATGATTAATTTGCTATTAATGCACCCAGAACACTTTAGGTGTGACAGTCTTATCCGGACTGTCGGTAATAGGGTACCTAGTGGGGAATTTATATATGATGATAATCATATAGGACTGGACCGATTTGATTTGAGTTCTCGATATAATTCCGTAATCGAGAAGTCTTATCGAATCACAAGATGATCATATATGGATTAATCTCAATCCTGAGGTGATCACAGACAACTGCTTAGACTAGGGTAGAGTTTGATGTGTTAGTAAGGATCACTTCGTAGTATGTGGTCCAACACTTCTCGTTGGCTTTATTCTAGAATGTGTGAGTAGTCTGTGCTATCACAGATATGGAATCCATTCCTTCCCTCGGGAAGTAGACAGACAGTTCCCTTATTTGTTGACCCTAGAAACTGATCGATCGGCCGAGTTCATATTATATTGAATATGAATTAATTGATTCACTAGGGGGTTAATGGTAAATAAGGATAATATGTTTCGAGAAGGGTTTACGGAAATATCCCGAATCGAAGTGAACAGTCTATGGAGGATTTATCCGTATGTAATGATTATATCAGTGGACGCTTTCGACTCATAAATTGAGTGTAAGTTATCTATATTCGATAGAGTTCAGTTTCGGGTTTATGGTGGTGTAATCCCGGAATTAATAGGTTGGATATAATTATTCTGTCTAATGAATAATTTTTATTCGATTTATTGTAGCTACTGAATATGAGTCCATGGTCCCCGACGTGGCTCCTAATATAACATATAGGTTTCTCGTCGTTGCACCTCAATTATAATTAAATAGTGGATTGGGCTATTTAATTTGTTATGTGGATTAATTGTTTACTTGGACTAAATAATTAAATACACGGAAAAGACATTTTTCGTGGACTCGGCCCAAATTGGTGTGTTGACCTTTTGACCTAATTGGTCAAGTATCGAAATGTGCGTGGACCTTATTTGATTAAGGTTGGTGCCGCATTTTTGTTAGATTATTTAATTTGAGAGAAATTTGTTTTCTTGGATAATTATATGTGTGATTTATCTTTTATTTGTTAAATGATAATTCATGGAATATTAGATAATAATATGATTTATCCTAATTTGTTTGGGATAATTATTTTATTTATCTTTTATTTGGAAAAAGGATTAATGTAATAATTATCTCTTAATTATTTAATGCTTGGAGGTTAAGTTTTACTCTGCTATATAAAGAGAGTTCTTCCAAGCCTTTTGACACACAAAATATCACGCCATACTGATAGAAAAATAGCTTGGAATTTTCGGCTATTTTCTTTGGGTTTCGAGTTGGAATAATCTTCGGGATTATTCCGGTAGCATATCAAGGAGGTCCGGCGGCGGGAAACACCATCCACCTGGTGTTGCTGGGAGACACACGTTGGAAGGCTGTGGATTCTCAAAATACGTGTTCTTGGAGATCTATCGTTCTTGGAGTTAAGCACCATAAAAAGGTAGGCTCATAAACCCCCTTGTAGGTTTATATCTTTTATTTATGTATTTTGTTTCGTTTAGATCTAGATCCGATACTTCCGCTGTGTAATCGGGTCAATCTATGATTGATCCGAGGATATTACCTCTAACAGTGGTGTCGTTATTGCAAGAGTTCCAGGACGTCTTCCCTGAGGAGGAGCCGAGTGGATTGCCGCCATTGCGTGGAATGGAGCACCAAATAGATTTCATCCTGGGGTCGGCGTTGCCCAACCGTCCAGCTTATCGGGCCAACCCGGATGAAACCAAGGAGATCCAACGGCAAGTGACAGAGTTGTTGGAGAAGGGCAAGATTCAGGAGTCCATGAGTCCTTGTGCGGTGCTGGTGATTGTGGTGCCAAAGAAGGATGGTTCGTGGCGTATGTGCATGGATTGTAGGGCCATCAACCAAATTTTGGTTAGGCATCGTCATCCAATACCACGTCTAGATGATATGCTAGATGAGTTGTGTGGTGCGTCTGTCTTTTCTAAAATTGATTTAAAGAGTGGCTATCATCAAGTGCGTATTCGTGAGGGTGATGAGTGGAAAACTGCATTTAAGACTAAGTTTGGGTTGTGTGAGTGGCTTGTCATGCCTTTTGGCCTCACTAATGCACTTAGCACATTTATGAGATTAATGAATGAGGTACTTAGGGACTTTATTGGAAAGTTTGTGGTTGTCTATTTTGATGATATTCTTATTTATAGCCATAACTTGGAGGCGCATGTTAGTCACCTAAGGGCTGTCTTAGAAACACTTAGAGATGCACAATTGTACGCTAACCTTAATAAGTGCACTTTTTGCATGGATAGGGTCATGTTTCTTGGTTTTGTTGTGAGTGCACAGGGTGTTGAAGTTGACCAGGAGAAGATTAAGGCGGTCCAAGAGTGGCCCGAGCCAAAATCAGCCGCCGAGGTTCGTAGTTTCCATGGTTTGGCGAGCTTTTATAGGCGATTTGTGAGGGATTTCAGTAGCATTGCAGCCCCACTGAAAGTTTTGTGGCAACGTTTGGGTACTAAATTATTGTATTCTTCTGCATATCACCCCCAAACGGACGGTCAAACTGAGGTTGTTAATCGAGTGTTGGGTCAATTGCTTCGTACTGTGGTCCAAAAGAACTAGCGTAATTGGGAAAATTGTTTGCCATGTGTGGAATTTGCGTATAATCGGTGTAAACATTCTGTGACTCGTTTTACCCCTTTTGAGGTCGTATATGGGTTCAACCCCGATACTCCTTTTTATTTGGCTCTTTTGCCCGCAGGTATACAGGTTAGCTTGGATGGAGAGGCCAAGGCGGAGATGGTGAGAGAGTTGCATGCGCAAGCTCGTGCGAATGTAGAGAAAGCTACGGCTTGGTACGCGAAGCAAGCAAACAAGGGACGCAAGGAGGTGATCTTTGAGCCCGGTGATTGGGTGTGGTTACACTATCGGAAGGATCGTTTTCCGAAACGTCGGAAGTCCAAGTTGCATCCACGATGTGATGGTCATTTGAAGTCTTGGAGCGGATAAACAATAATGTCTACAAGATCACGATTCCTGAAGATTGGGGCATTTCTAATTCCATCAATGTTGCTGATTTGATGCCTTTTGACAACCCCTACGATCTGAGGACAGATCCTTCGCAATCGGGAGGGAATGATAAGATCCCTACAGAGGTTCCCGACCCGTTGGCCCCGATGTAGCCAATCGATCATCTAGTTATTCGAGACGGGCCAATGACACGGCTTCAGAAGAGACGGATGCGTGATGCTTTGGACACGTTGATCATTGATATATGTCACGAGCAAGCACAAGTGAAGCCGGACGACGAGCATGTTATTTGTTGCGTTATTTATGCTACGGAGCTCGGAGATCATGAGGACGGATTAGCTTGACGTCCACGACGTCGTTTATTTTCTATTATATTATTAGGATATTTTTGAGGATTATTTTGTTATTTTTATAATTATTTATGCGCCACTTTTGGCCTATTACCAAACTACCCTTATGATTTTATTCTTGTAGCCTATATAAAGGCAAACCTTTTATTTCATTAAGACAGATCATCATCTTATTTTGACAAAAACTTCATCTTCTTCATTGATCCGTGATTGATCAAGAACATCACTTGCGAGTGAGTGATCTCTTTGTCGTAGAGATTGCACCCCTTTCAAGAGCTTATCAGCGTTCTTGAGCAAAGCGTTGAGTTGTTCTTGACCCTCTTCCTAGACTGCTACTCGGTTAGGTTAGGGTTTCCCGCTCTCATTGATCCTTTCGTCGATCTCCTGGGATCGTATCGCATCACTCTGTGTAGATGGTATGCATTTGAAAAATGAGTATGTGGGAAATTGTTAGTTGTTGTCGGTGTAGATGTGGGTGACCACTTGTTTCCAATAGCTGTTGGCATAGATGAGGCTTCTCTTGATGTTGTGATTCCAAATGCTTACAATGGCTATTTCTACCACCACCGTAACATGAGCGTCAATGATACCTACGGTAAGAAAATATATTGTCTGTGGACATTGAAGAAAGCCGTGTATGCTTATTCAAGACAGGAATTGGAAATATTGTTTGACCATATTTGGCGGAAAGATAGTGACTTTTCAGGTTATTTGGAGACAGTCAGATTCAAGTACCGGCCACGGTCACATTTTCCAAGAACACACTACGCTATCATGACAAGCAGCTATGCTGAGAGCATCAACAATATAATTAGGGATGCCAGGAAAATGAATATAACGATTATGTTCGAGTTCATTAGGAAGATGTTATAGTGTTGGTATTGTGAGCGAAGAGAAACATCATACATGTGTCGTAGTGTATTAGCCTCAGAAGTTGAAGCTCTTGTGAAGGGAAAGTAGAATAAACTTCAGGCTATATGCATTCAACGCATGTTGAAAATATAAGCCCCAACATAAGCTCAAACCCATATAAGAGGAGGAGTCACAACCTCAAAACTTAGGCTATGAGGTGAGGGAACTTCATCTTCTAATATGGTGTGTGAAGTAAGTGCTCAATGTGGGACATTTTAACAGGCCTCCTTAAGTGTGAGATTATAAAGAGTATGGGACACATGACACACAAGGCAAATACATGCAAATAACTTGAGGGCCTATAAAGATTCTCGACCATATGGCACACAAGACATATAAATGGCACTATAAGGCCAACAATAGGCTAAACACTTGCATAATAAAAGAGTGACTTTGATACTATGTTGAAAATATAAGCCCAAACTCATGTAAGAGCAGAGCCTCAACCTCAAAACTTAGGCTATGAGGTGAGAGAAATTCATATTTTAATATAGTGGGTTAAACAATATTTATAAGTACCCAATGTGGAACACTTTAACACTTTGTGTTAATTTTGTTAAACAACATGCTAAATGGTTAATTTACCCAACATCCGAATCTTAACATCACATACTTAAGCAATGGTGATCTTCTTTTCATAAACACCTTTTCATTATCTAAATAATCTTAACTTAAGACTAATGAAGTTGTGTATGGTTTGTTCCACGTGCAACGAATACTAGATGGATAATGAGGGTTTACAGATGCACTCTTCCATGATCTGAAAGAGTGAAATTCAGGTGGTTCCTTTTCCTTGTTGCAATGAAGGATGGAGCCATGATTTCAGTTCCGGAAGGGCTAGAATAAATTTTCCGTGATGTTTTATACCGCATTTTTTTAAATCTCGAATTGAGGGGGGAAATCACTTTGAGTGTATACAACGAAAACACAAAAAAAATATATTCATTTTATACATGCGGTTAACCAAAAGAGAGATTAAATTTTAATAATAATAATAATAAAACCATAATAAAAGAAATTAAAAAGACTGATTAACATTTTTTTTTTTAAGATCACTGCCCTCTAGTGTCTACTTTGTTAGAAACATGGCAAGTTGCCAACAATTTGTGATTGTGAAGTTGCTAACAAAATGACCATAAAACAAGAATTAAAAAATGACCATAAAACTGTGAAACGAGTGGTTGAAACAATCAATTGATTAACATTTTTATGAATTAGAATAAATAAAGTAAAATAAAATAAAAACAGATTCGTACAATAAGCTATAAGCTTATTTAGGAAAGGAAAAAAACAACTAATAAGTTTCTCAATCCAACATTCAACAATTTTTTTTAGTTAAAGGAAAAAAAAAAAAGAGGAAAATCCCGTAAGATTATGCTAATTTATCAAATAAATTGATAAAAAAGAAACAATTGATATTTATTATAGGTTTTTGTCGGAAGGACAACAATAATATATTTATTAAATTTCTGAAGTACATGGATGATTAGAAAGGACAAAAATCAATTAACATTACCAAAATACCCTTATTTATTTTTATAAACAAATCTAAATTCCCCTTTTTTTTTTTTTCCTTTCTTCTTCCGTCCACACTCACCGGCTGTTGGACTTTTATCAGAGCTTCTTCTCCGGCATTCCCCTCCACCACATCTTTTATTCTGGCAGCGATTTCTTCCCTCTTCAGCTTCCCATCACCATCTCTCTTCACCTCTACTGACCACTCCAAGTCCCACCCCAAACCTAGCATTAAACGGTGATCCAAATTCATCGGAACGGCGATGGTCGGAGTTCCGATTTCTATGGCTTCAAGCGTGAATTCCATCCACGGTGACTCACAAAACCACCTATGCTTGGATGCCTCAAAATCCTCGGTTGTGGGGCCCATCCTTTAACCGAGTTTACTTTTATCTCCGACCCGATCGCAAAGCACTCCGGCAGAACCTTCTCGATTGAATCATCGCCTTTTTTTGGATCTTAAAACCCAGATGAAATTCACCCCACTGAGTTCCAATCCGAATGCTATCTCCTTCAATTCTGTCTCATTCAAGAAGAACACAGGAAGGTTGAATCAGATTGAACGATTTGGGGATTAGGGGTTGCAACCACTGCTCCGCCCAAGTCCAATTTCCGGCCAAGAAGCCAGGCTTTTTTTTTTTTTTTTTTTTTTTTTTTTTTTTGGTTTAAGGTTGTTACTATTAATTTTGTAACGTTGCTACATTTTTTGATGTAATTTATCTATTTTATGGGTTGTTACTACTTGTTTATTGCCCTTTACTATTTTTTTCGCGGCTGTTACTATTTGTTTTTAGTCTGTTACTACTTGTTTTTAGGATGTTACGACATTTTACGGATCGTTATTACGACTTGTTTATTGGCCGTTACTATATTTTACGGTGTTATTACTTGTTTTAAGCTATACTACTTGTTTTTAGGTACATTACTTTCTTTTTCATTGGGTGTTACGATTTTTTTTCGAAATTTATTACTACTTGTTTTTAGGTACATTACTTATTTTTAATTGGATGTTACGACATTTTATGGGTTGTTACTACTTCTTCCTTGGTTGTTACTATTAAAATTATAAAGGGGCATTTTTGTCATTTATATTAGCAATTGTCCTTCTAATGTCTCGATTTTGAAATTTGTCTTACGACCTATTTATCATTTTTTTTGTCCTTCTAGCCCCTTCCCCCTTGATAATAATGTATATATTTACAGAGATATAGATAAAATGGAATCGGTGTGCTATTGTATGTCAATAGAAGCTACCGGCGTCCTTTCTTTGCTTCCCCTTTTTTTTTTGGGTGTTGTTGGAGCTGCGTTGTAGTAGATATGTTTTCTCTGTTTAGGCTGCAATGTTTTATGGCCTTCGGGCATTCTTTTGATTCTAATGTTTTCTACTATTATTTGTTTTTATATATGGAAAAATTGAAAGAATTATAGTGTTTGTTTTGATGGACCATGGTGGGCTGATCTGCGTTTTGGCGTTTTGGCGAAGGACATTGGTGAATTATCATCTCTCCCAAAAACAGAAGCTAATGAGAGTTAAATAATTAGTATTTTATATACCTCAACACAATTAACATTGCAAAGGACATTGTTGAATTACAATCTCTTCTGGAAGCTTAAAAATAAACATTTTATACACTTATAATTAACAATTTATATACTTTAACACAATTAACATTGCGAATGACAGTGTTGAATTACCATTCTCCTAAAAGCTTAATAATCAACATTATATATACTTCAACATGTCCACTGGAAATTAACATTGCGAAAGACACTGTTGAATTTTCATCTCTCTTAAAAGCTTAATAATCAACATTTTATATATACTTCAACACACGCACTGAAGTGTTTTTTTAGGGAAGACAATGTTTACAGAGATGTTCGAACATGTGACATCTTTCTTTGATACCATGTTGAATTATCTTCACGCCTAAAAAGTTAAACTGATGGGGAGGTAGGTAATTAACATTTTATAGACTTCAATTGACACGACGCATGAAATGTTAGACCACACTTTTCAGTTGGAAAGGTGCCAAACATGTTGTTTCTTTCCACACACACGTCTTCTTAAACAAATCCCAGTAATTATACATATTTATAATTTTTTGGGGTTCGATCGCCCCGCCGCCACAAAGATGGTGCCGCCTCTGCTTGCATGTAAACACGCAAGAATTAGTGAAAATGTTGTTCAACATTAATGTACATTTTGTTTCACCCTTCATTTTGATCTTGTTACTGAAGTTTTACTGTTTCATCAGCCTTTTTACAAAAATATGAGTTACCGTAGTTATCATATGAAAGCATAGAAATACACAAGAAGTCAAATGTTTTTGTTTTGCGCAGTTACGGCGAAATTGCAGAATTGAAAACGATCATTGTATTAGTGGCTAATATGTATGGTTGGATCTAAGGACACATGTTCTAATCTTAGCATGACTAGATCCTGTTTGCCTAGATTTGTGTACTAAACAAATATAGTGTTGATGACGTACTATCCATCCAATTCATTAAACAATAAATCTTCTACAGAACTTCTTGATACTCAATCAACGGAGGTTTATCCTTTTGATTCTTGATTTTATACTTTCAAACTTGGTATAAGAACTCTAGAACTCTAGACCTGCGTCATGAGTTCTAGGTCCCCGTCTTCTGTTTTCTCAGTTGGTTCAGCCGTTGTCACCACCAACGGGAGCTCTGCAACAGTAAATACAGAGTCGTCTATGGTCACAGACTATGGTTCAAAGTCTCGGCCGAGTCCAAGATGACTCGGCCGAGTCGACTCCGACTCGGAGCTTACCGGTACAAAGTTACGGATTCATCTCGATTTGGACATGACTCGTGTATGTATCAGCCTGACTCGGCAAAACTCGGCCTAACTCGGCAAAACTCTGCCTGACTCGGCCGAGTCAATCCGATATCTACAATGACTCGGCCTGAGATTATTTTCAAATTTTTAAATCATTTTATATTAGAGAAAACCCGTCTCGCCCGAAACGATACCAATACGCGACGATACATGTGACTCGGTGGTCTCCGAGTCGGTTACCGCGACCGCGACTCTGAACCAAGCACTGTAGGTACCACAGCCACATGATGGGTTCCTAGTCTTGCTACTTGATCGAACTTTTCTAGGTGTCCAATTTTACCGGCAGTGTACCCGGTCAATTGTAGTCTAGTCGAGTGGTCAAGGTCGTATCCACGAGGATTGTGAGGTTGAACACCGAAAATCTATTATTATCTAGATCTAAGTCGCAAATTAACAAGAAAGTAAATATATCTAAGAATCCACTACTACAAAGGATGATAAAATGATAACAGAGCTAACCAAGATAATGCATAGATCAAGTAAACCTCTACTAGCATCATGAGAATGATTTCCTACCAACCTACCAATGGTGTTCAAGTGTGTGAACCGGTGCATTCCTAAGCAAGTAGTTCCCCCTCATACGAGTGAATGAAACTACTCTATGTCTCATCCTTGGTCTAAGTGTCCTAGACCTAATGATTCAACATGATACGAACTTGAATGCAATGACAATGTCAATACTCCCCGGATAAGAAATCGAGTTCCAATTAAGATCAATTTTACCTTCCGGTTTTCCTATCCCTTCTCCCACATCAAGCATCTCATTTCGGTCTCAACTAAGTGTGTGTGTGTGTGTGTGTGTGTGTGTGTGTGTGTGTGTGTGTGTGTGTGTGCAAGTTCTAGGTGATCAATCCAACACCAACAAACAATACTATGTAGATAGGAAAAGATATACTACACACATGAAGCTTATGAAATACAAACTAACATTACCAATCAACCAATAGAGATTAAACTATCACAACAACATATCTTGGCTAGTTTAGAACTAACCACTCATGAATATAAACACCAACATGTCAAAGCTAGAATTCATACTAATGAGAGCAATTAACACAAAGTAAAAGTTAAGAATTTACCAATAACATACTACAAACTTGAAATTCGAACTTCATTCAATTGGCAAGAACATCAATGGGTTTTGGTACATCAAATGAGATGAACTTCTTCCACTAATCCATTCTAGTAAACCAGACTACAAATCCTTAATGTTTACAAAGTAGTTAAAAGCTAAAAATCTAGGAAATCTTGGCTAGAAGAGCCGTTGGGGCGGTTTTTGTCTCCAAGAGCCTAGAGAAGAGGGGGTGTGAAGAGGATGATGAAATAGATCTAAAAAGGGGTTTATATGCTAAAAATCTGTTTCTGCGACGCTTGGCGTGCGACATTATAGGTCTGGTGTGCGCCAATTGTGAAGAGAAACTCTCTGTATAGCTATGTTTTGGCGTACGCCACTATAAGTGGCGTGCGCCAACTGTTCACACCAGTTAATAAAATCGCCATAACTTGAGTTGTAGAGCTCCGATTGATGCGATTCAGGATGCGTTGGAAAGTTCGTTTCCTGATCTACAACTCTCAAGAAGGAGTCTTCTCCAGAAAATTCCTCTAAGTGGGATCAAATGTCCGTTGTGCTACGGTAGAAATACAAAAGACAAATGATCCGTTTGAATCCGATAGCTTCCGGCATACTCTTCTAGCCATCAAAAGACGTGTATATGCTCAACACGCGTCGTCACTCAGGGTCTTGGTCAACCTATAATACTGCAATAAATCACCAAAATACCAAGCGTAAACCCGAAATGACGCTCCGGTTACTATAACCGGTACAAAACCTATCAAATTATGATATTTTATATAATGATTGCTATCTACACATTTGGATGAAAATAAAAAAATAATGACTCGAATTGATATGAAAAAATCAATAAACGCATGAGGAATGGGGATAAATTATCTTGAAATACATCATCTCGTTGACTTACATCAACAACTCCCCATTTAGCTTTTGCTCATCCTCGAGCAAATAAAGCGACAAACAACTCAAGTCAAAAGATGAGGTCATACAACATCAAGAAGTAAGAGGTCAACTAGATGACGCAACCAATCGTACATATAACCACACGTTAACCGCAATCTAAGAAAGTAGTGGAGTGTGTGTGAATACACATCAAATTTGTTACCAAGCAATCAATTATGAAATCATGCATGCAAGACTTATTAGGTGCAATCCATAGGCTTAAGAATGATACCAATTTCCACTAATCGAGGCATTCGGAGTCAAGAAGTTAGATCGGGTAGGACTTGCAAGCTTGTAACGTTAGGCTCGGGTATTGGCTAATCAAACGGATAAAAGGATATATCAAAAAGAACACATGCAAGATAGCAAGAATATACACCTTCAATTCCAATGATTTTGAATTGGCATCTCCAACTCTCTCGCTTAATTGCCAAAGATGACTCCTCAACAATAAACATAAGAGATAAAGTACCACTTTAATTGATTTATCACCCAAACTTACATTACTTGGACTTGTTGAACTTGTCCTTCAAAATTGCCTTCCAATACTCACCATTTATTGACTTTTATATACAACTTTATTGAATTTTGAAACTTGATTTTGAACTTTTGTTTTTGGATTTTTGATTTTTTTTTTAAACTAAGAAACATACACCAATGGACTTCGAACATCAAAAGATGTCATCTCAACTTTGTGCCAATAATGTCATCCAACTCTTGCCCAACTTCTAATGTCGTCACAACAACAATACATAGAAACTTGCTAAACTTGTGGCACATCAAGGGAATGTAGACCAAAATTAGGCTGAGGGTTTGATATAATGAGGCTAATCACGAATGGCTAGTCTTGAGTGAGGTCTCACCACTCTACAAAGTCTGAGATGGGGACAGGTGGAAAATATGTTCGGGAATGCCATTTGGTTATGGTCGAGTCAAAGAAATGCCATAACCGTCATCCCTAACTTCGACTCCAAACACCTTTCTATTTCGCCTCGAAAGGATATCAAGCCTAAGTTCTAGTTGCTATGGAAGCATGCTTGCATGATTGCATAAAAGTTTTCATGTTAACAAAAGATTGGAATGTACGTACTCAAAGAATTTACACTACAAACAAAGATTCGCGATTTAAATTCACTTACATGTCACCAAGGTTACACATTTCATTGAGGTACTCACTCTATCAATTTCAAAATCATATCTTTCAACAAAATGTGGTTTGTTATGCTTTAAAATGCTCGAAAATAATCAAGGCTAAGTGTTTCTCAAACATTTAATGACATTACCCATTGTTGGACTAACTACGTTCTCACTCCCCACTTACGAACTTGCATTGTCTCCAATGTAAAGTGAGTGGTAAGAAAGTAGTTAGGGAAACAAAAGGGAATCAAAACAAGTATCGGGATGCTATAAAAGGGAGGATGTGTGGGCATGAACATGAAAGTCAACGAATGAAATGACAAGCAATCTCAGGTATGAGCTAAGTATCAACCAAAATGTAGACACAAAAGGATCATTGGTACACCGGGCCTCACAAAAGAGCAAAAATATTATACTTAACTTTTACGGGCTGCCTCCCGGTAGCGCATTTGTTTAACGTTGTTTGCTCGACGGGATTATACAGTAGAAGTGATGGAAATTATACAGATTATCGTGCATGGATTTAAACGGTAGAAACATGGATTATACATATTATCGTGCATGGATACCACTAACAATTACCCACATAAGCAAGTACCAATTAAGCACAAAAGCCAACCGAAAGATAATGCTTAAGAAGTAAAAAAGAAAGATAGCACCCGTTGTTGCTATATTTATAGTCTATAGCTAGACTTATGCATGTCATATTTCTTTAATGCATGGGTGGTGGGTCATTCTTATGCACCGCATTGGTCTTTTTCATCAAAACCGGTCTCCAACATAATGTAGACGAATGCCACCAATCCCAACAGTTTTTTACCTTTCCCTTGATTTCCGAGCTTTCGGATTGTGAGCTTCACATTATTGCTAGAGTCAGCTTCTTCAACTACCTGCGTGTTAGTACGATCCACAAAAAAGGGACACAAATTGTCCACAAAAGAACAAGATTCTAGTGTAGTGCGTGGATATTTCAATGAAGTGTAGATGTTGAAGACAACTCGCTCATCATTCACTCCCAAACTAAGCTCTCCCTTATTAACATGGATCACAGCTTCCCCATTGCTAAAAATGGTCTACCGAGGATAAGGGTGTAGTGTACCCTTCTTCCGTATCCATAACAACAAAATCGACGGGGAAGTAAAACTTATCGACCTTCACTAGTACATACTCAATGACTCCCCTTGGACGTTTAATGGATCTATCCGCAAGTTGGAGAGTCATCTCTATACGCTTGAGCTTGCCTATGCCATGTTTCATGAAATCATTACAGGACATGCGATTTATGCTCGCATCGAGATCACATAGCACCTTCTTAAACAAAAAGCCCCCAATCTCACATGGGATAGTAAAACTCCCGGGGTCTTTAAGCTTAGGAAGGAGCTAATGTTGAAGCACGGCGGAACACTCCTCACTTAGACACACCGTCTCATATTCTTCTAACCGTTTCTTGTTGGATAGTATGTCCTTAAGATACTTACCATACGCTGGTATATTAGGGAGTGCTTCGATGAAAGGGATATTAATGGTTAAGTGACGAAAAGTGTCAAGAAAACGCGCATATTTCTTATCCAACTTCCTCTTTTTAATTTCCTCTCGAAGGGGATAGGGAAGTGACACAAGATCAAAAATTTTAGGATTAGAAGTTATACCTCATTTACCCTTGTCTTTTGATGAAGAGGTTGAAGATTTTCTCAAGTTTTGGGCTAATGGTGGGCGCCAATCATCATAGGTGTGCGCCAATTTGCCTGATGCAACTTCAGAAACTTTCTGTGTATAATTGGCCTGCGCCAATGTATCATTGGCCTGAGCCATTTTTCTTGCCAAAGTCTCTGGTTTATTTTCTTTGTAAATGGCCTATGCCAATGCATCTTCGGCCTGAGCCATTTTGCTTGCCAAAGTCTATGTTTGCTTTTCTTTGTAAATGGCCTGCGCAAATGCATCTTCGGCCTGAGCCATTTTTCTTGGTTCATTGAATAAAGTACTCAAATCACTCAATCTTGGATTTTTCAATATTCTCGGGACTTTTATCCATTCTTCTTCTTTCTCCACCTCAACATAGCCATCATTTTTCAAGAAACCATCAATAATTTCTTCTTCTTCTTCACTTAATTCTCTTTCTTCAACCTCCTTATCCAAATCATCTTCAACTTCATTGTTGCCATGAATTTCCACTCTATTACTTCCACATAATATTCCACTTGGAGTAATGATAGCATTGACTCCCCTCGGGTTTCTCTCGGTATTACTTGGCAATCCACCCGGTGTTTTACTATTACTCTTCTCACCTTCTCTACTCATGTGTTCTTCCATATTCCGCATTGATGCTTCTATATTCTTGACGGACCTTTTCTAGTGCTATTACAATCCTTACCGGCAGTGTACCGGGTCAAATCATAGTGCTAGTGTAGTGAGTCAGAGTGTCGAATCCTCAGGGAAACGTGGTAATTCTTTTAAGTGTGGTTAAACACCAAAGAGTCGTTATTAACTCGATCTAAACCGCAATTTTATAACACGATTACTACTATTCTACTTAACATAAAGTAAATGCGTAATTTAAAAGTTATTCTAATATAATATATATAGATATATAAATATATATAGATGTACATGGATTGTAAATATATATATATATATATATATATATATATATATATATATATATATATATATATATATATATATATATACCAATATATAGTTTATATAATAATAGACTAGACAGATAATTTTATAGAACTAGCCAAAGTTTATATAATTGATTTATACGGTCTTTTTCAGTAAACGGAATGTGCTCGATCTTTTCTTTTATATTAGGTCCAATTGAGTAAATGAAACGGTGCACTCCCGAGGTTAACAATTCCTCCTCACACGAGCGTATGAAATTGTCATATGTCAAATTGTCATCGAGTTTAATCTCCACAACCGCCCCATGCTAATCTCGGTTAGTCCGAACAGTACCGAGTACAAATCTACCCCGGATAAAAGAGGTTATTCCGTTTGTCGACGGCCGATGTTATTCAAAAGGCTCGGGTTGTCGGGCGGATCGATTTAACTTTCCGGTGTTAGTTTCAATTAAACCGTTGATTTTAACATTATTACGATCTTGAGCACAAATTTAATAAGATTCATCTTTCCCAAGACAAATCGCCCCCGGGTAGGAAATAGGATTCCGTTGTCACGCTTTCGCACGGCCAATTTTACCCTCCGGTTTTTCTATCTTTTATCTCATATCCTAACTTCTCTCGGTCGGTTCATCGTTAGGTTATATGTTGCGATTCATCTTGGTTAATTACGTCAATCCGAATATTATCAATACGTTGCAAAATAGAAAAAGATTCAATTAACTCAATTTTAGTAAAATTTTACTTAGACAACATTCCTTTACCAAAAAGATCGAAATAAAACGATTACATAACTTTGGCTAGTTATTAGATTTAGCCTAAAAACATTATAACGACTAAAAAGATAAAAACAAACATAACAAACGTAAATACTTTAGAAATTTTACCCGATTACAAATGCTGAATCAGAGGTCGTATTCTTCCGGATATTACAACGACTTCAACAACACCGAACTTCCGATAATTTCCCGAGCATTACAACAATACTACGATATTATTATTTTTGGCATAAGGCCTATTTACAACTACTAAATAAAAAGAAAATAAGAAGGAGGAGATATATATATATATATGCTATATGTATATATATATTGGTACAATCGATCTGCTCTGCACTGATGCTCCTTATATAGAAATTTGGATGAAGGCCGGACCGGGCCGGGTCATAGCCGGACTGGGCCGGTGTAATCATCACATTCATCTCCCCTTAATTTCCAATTTTCGGATATAAATTATATATTTTGGAATAAAACTTCTAAAATTCATATCTCGAGTTCTGGATCTCCAAACAACATGATTCAAGAGGCATCGGAAAGCTCTCGGAAAAATCTACAACTTTCATGAAGGACTCTTCTTCAGAAAATGTCGTTTTGATGAGCCATTCGTTTGTCGAAGATATTTCTCGATTACCACTAAATCGAATCGATTAGCCACTTGACCACTTCGATTGACCACTTGACCACTTAAGCAATTCGATTGACCACTTAAGCTTGTGACATTCTCTAAATCCTTTCAGAGATATGATTATACTTCAAAATGTCGATTCTCGGGGTCTTGGCTTATACATCTGCAATAATATACCACAAATACCCACGTAAATCTGACACGACATTCCGATTTACTAAAATCGGTACAAAATGATAACTTTTCACTATTATTACTAAGTTTTACTACTAACTACTCTAAACTATAAAGATTAACATTTCATACTATTTATATCATAATTTCATATATTTTATATAGAATTCGTTGATAAAAAATAATAATATAACGTATATTTAATCATATAAAAGTAGTATATCAACTACTCCCCACTTAGCTTTTGATCGTCCTCGAGCAAAAATATAAGAGATAATAAAAGATAATATAATTGATCAGATTATAATTTTTAATGTAATTTATATTGTCAATATTATAAATATATTACTTATTCTAATTTAAAATTGTAAGAAGACAAAAAGTGTATATAACTTAAATAGCTTAAACATCAAATATTATTTAGATGAAATTGTACATGTAATACTTAATAAGTATAAATAAAATATTAGAATTATTTTTAATCGCAACTATTATGAAATCTGGAATCGTAAACTTGGTCGGGTAGTTGACAAAATGGCTTATAAAGTTTAGGCTCAAGATGTTGGTTAATCGGAAAAAAGAAATCAAAAAAGAAAGAAAGAGGCAAGTCGTACGTACCTACATCTTCATATTCTTGATCAAAAAAACAATCTCGATTAATAGCATCCTATTTTTATTCCAACTATTTTTCGATTTTCTCTCTTTTTTTTTTTTTTTTTTTAAAGAACTAAAAGCGTGAGTGTGTGTAGAAAATCAAACTTACAAGCATTGCTTCATCAAGATTGATCGGAGTACTACTCTTTCGATCGAAAATTACAAGTCCGGTTTCCTTAAACTTGTAATCATTCTTGAGATCTTATGATTCGACTTTTTCTTTTTCATTCTATGCCTTCATTCCCAGCAATAGGACATTTCGAGATAATACCCTAGCTGGACTACTATCATCAGGCAATCGGGAGCTTTTAAACCTCATAGTGATATAGGACATTTCGAGATAATACTCTACTGCACTCAAATCATTGGTAGCTACAACCGATATGTTCTTTTTATTTTTAAGTTGTCGATCAAAGATAAGGAAGATACCTGGTATTTGATTAATTCTGTGTAGATATGGTGCTTCGTTCTTAATTTTTTATAGAATATTAACATATCCGAACTCATTGCCAAAATCGACTATCTTGCAAGTGTCATGAGGTAAGATCGAATATACTAATACTTATCTAATTTTTCCCATCTCAGCATACACCAAAACTTAGCTTTTATGTCTTCATCTCTTTTCATAAGTACGTACAAACTTGCGGATTTTTCAAGGAAATGTAGACCAAAATTAGCTAAAGGTCGGTTACTTCTAGTTAATCATAATGGCAATTTCGAGTGAGGTCTTGATCACTCTAATCAAGGCTGAGGTAGGAACAAAAATTGGAAATTTATTTAGGTAGGCTATTTGGCTATAGTTTATATTTTTGTGGTGCCAAAAATCGTCATCCCTAGTCCAATTCCAAACTCATAATTCATATTGAAAAGAAAATTATTCTAAAAATTTTACTTATAAATATCAACATACCTATATAATTTCATGAAAACAATATTTAACATTAATTACTCAATTATATTAACTTAAAATCTCGTTAAAATCTAAATTAGACATAAAATATAATTATAATATATCTAATTTACTTTACTTAATTAAAAACTTATTCTTCCAAATTATATCATTTTTTTTTCATATTTATATATTAACTACTTAATTTATCTAAAAAAAGTAAAACTAATAAGTAATAAAAAATTTGATAATTTTAATAATTTATAACTATTTTTTCGAAATTTTAATGAATTTTCTAACCTAACTCTACTCCCCACTTACGAAGTGGCATCGTCCCGATGTTCAATGAGTATTAAAAAAGTAGGTTTGAAAATAAAAATAAAATTATCTATTGTCATTATTATTCTGATTTCATTCTTAGCGTATACTAATATATTATTAAATAACAAACAAACTTAAAAAACTTAAACATATATATTAAACAGGATAATAAAAACGATTACAATTAAAAAGACTTAACTAACTGAACTTAAAAACTACAAACTTAAACAAACTTAATCATAATTCTTAAACCGAAAAACCATTTTAAATGGTTGACGAACATCCCGGTGTATCCACCGGCAATAATCCAACTCTACTATCTCTTGAAGGAAAAATTTCATCCGTCTCCAACTCACCAACTCCATTCATCTGAACGCACAGTCTTGAAATCATCCACGAAGAAGGCATAGGCTTCCCCCTACTGCCCCTCGTTATGGAAAACTCTAACACCGTCCTCTGAATTAAAATTCCCCAATCCACATACTCACCAAATGCCAAGGTGTACAACAAAAGCATTTCATTACCACTAAGGCTCCCGAAATCCCAAGTAGGATACACCCTAGAGTTAATGAAATGTTTCCATGCCTTTAAATGTGGAAGTAAGGCATTTGTGGACAAATCGTGATTCGAATCAAAGAGTGGAAAAAGACACTGGAATGCCTCATGAGTTTTATTTAGATGATTATAGGCATTATTCAATCCCCACTTTATTTCAAAGTGTGGCGGCGTACATAGGCGGAATTTCAAAAAGTTGATTAATAACAGACGAAGAGAAGGGAACAGCCACTCCTCTTACTGTGATAATTTGAGTAATTTCAATCATGGATGTCGACATCAAGGCAGAATAAAATTCTCGAACAATCGAGATATTTACTCGTCCTCTTGGCGCACTCACAAACTTTTTCCAACCGAATCCTCTGATCACAGTTTTACCCCATCGATCGAGTTTATCGAAATTCAAACTTTTCTCCAACAGGATTGGAGAATTAGCAAAACGAGGGTGTAAAGGCATATTATCGTTGGATGCTCGGGATTCTGGAGCTACAGTTTCCGGTGTGTTCGGTTCATACGAATTAACAGAGGGCGAGGAATGGTTTGACATTTTTTAAAAACAGATGAAAACTTAAAACATATGAAAGTAAAAAGATAGTAACAAGATAGAAAGTGAAAGTGATGGCAAAGTTTGCTCATGGCTTCATTTCTTTTAATAGATAGTAAATAAAACATACGTGGATGCATTAGACGAACTCGAGAATGAGTCACCCCTCTTCCCGGATCGGTCCGAGAGTAGGCCGGATCGGTCCGGCCTCAATATCTTTTCATCGAGTACAGAGGTAAAAGTCAATTTTGGTTTTGTTTTTTTACTTCCCTTACAAGTGTAACAATGCATATGAATACTTACTTTTAAGTGATTTAAAATGATACTTATAAAACGATTAAAATGTTGAAAACGATTTACTAATGATACAAAGTTCGTAAATATTTTTGGTATTATTAATTTTTTATTTTTTTTATGAAATATTTTAAACGGTAACTTAAAACGATTAGAATAACTAAGACGATACTCTAAATAAGATAAAATAAAAAACTACTATAAAACGAAACAATTAAAATGAAAAACAAACCAAAATCTAAATGAAAATGTCGAAAATAAAAACGTGCAGTAAAAATGTTTAATCAAATATAGTAATAAAATTCAATCTTCTTCATAATCTTCCTCAGGATCAACATGAAAGCTCGAACTCGGAAACGACTGAGAAGCTGGCGGCTGAAATGTAGTCGTGGTCCTGACTGAACTATCAAGACCCCTAGAACTCATGCCAGTAGTGATATGCGCAAACTCAGCGAATCCTCCCCAACTAGACATCGCGGGTCTCTGAATACCTGTCGAAAATACACCTGTACCACTCGATTGGCTTCCAAAAGGATATGACATTGGATGAATGCTCGAGGGTGGTGGAATAGGTGCTAACCACTCTGGTAAGGTATACGGATTGGACTGACAAGGTGGATAGGCAGGATCATCAAAAGTAGGATCACGAAGCAACTGCTCGTGCCTCCTTAAACCTCTACGAATATCGTTACACCACTGCCTATTACTTTCAAAGCAAACAAAGCCATGTTGGCTTGACCACGTGCAACGTCCGAAACTAAAGATTGACACATGTCATAAGTGATAGTGTTGGAGAAAGGAGTTTGTTGAGGCTTACTAGAAAAAGATGGAAAAGAAGAAGATGTGGAAACTGGTGGAGCTGGTTGAGTTTGACGGCTTCTAATCAAAGAGCTTATTTTACCATCTGGAAGCCTAGTCAAACTTGGTCCAATCAGAGGTGCATCTGCCAGAGCTAACTTGTCATTAGGCAGGAATGGTACTCCCGACCTACGACATAAATCCAAAATAAAACAAGGGAAGTAAAGATGACTCCCTGGTCTGGCGATGACAATGCTTTCGAAAACTCTTTTAAACATTACCTTTCCAACATCCACCTTTACATCTTTTACCATCGCCCATGCGATACAAACATCTTCTTTTCCATAAGCCGTATGTTTACTCGAAGGATAGAGATTATGGCTAATAAACCTTTTAATCGCCCTTAAACCTCTAAAACACTTCCCGTAGTTAAACCTATTTTCAACCCACACAGCGGTTGAATCAAAAGCATGCTGAGCTCTTAAGGCAGTCTGCTCAATTCTTGCAGGATCATCTAAACTCCAAACTACCCTGTAATCTTCATTATCTGGAAAAACTTCAACTCCCAAAATCGCATTTATAACGGCAGGGTTAAAGGTAACATTTCTAGCTCTTAAGGGTAAAGCTTGCGACTCAGTAAGCTCATCCTGTGAAAATGTAGACAAAACCGAATAAAACTCAGCTACTAAAGTCGTATTTATTTCCCCTTCTCTTTTGGCTGCTAATTCTAACCACTGACGTCTCATAAAAATATCCTTAACTTCATCACCTAAGTCATCAAAATCTAATCCTCTTTCAACCAAAACATCACATTTACTATAAATCCTTTGATAAGCATTCTTAGCTTCTTGTGATGCTGTTTCATTGAAGCTTACGGCTTCTTCTTCAGGTGATAAAATTATCGTGCCTACTACCGGAGTTGCTATAGGAATGTTCGATTTCCGCTTCTTAGAGGCTTTTCTACTCGACTCAGCCATTCTACGATATTGGTAAAGCCAATCAACAACACAACAACAAAAAAAAAACAACAAAAAATAAAACTTAATTAAACTTGATTAAAATCTTAAAAATAATTTTATAACAATTTTTAAAAATTTAATAAAATCTTTATAAAACTTAATAAAAAGCTTATAAAAATTTAATAAATTTATATTAATTCTTATAAAATATCTAAATTAAAACTAAAAAAAACTTTTATAAAACTCCTTAATTTTATAAAGATCCAATTTTTTAAAATTTTCAGAAGTTATGAGAAAATTTTATAAAATATTAATAAAACATAAGAAAAGACTCGAAACTTAAGGGGTTCCTGATTCTTCGATTTCTAAATCTTCCAGAGTTCTGATATAACGTTCAATCAACCTAACTCCTAAAAACGAAGCATTTGAATTATCTCTTGGAATTCCGTCGGGATTTTCGGATAACCACCTAATCGTTCCCTTCCTAACAATATTCAAACACTCATCCTGGGATTTGGTTGTGTTTTTCCCACGGCGTGCAACATGTTCACTTTTTCCACGATTCGCATCTCATCGAAACTTTGCCCTTCTTTTTATTGCACTCCTTGATGTTCCATTACAAACTTCTTTCAATCTAATCTCTCTCAACAATTTCTTGTTTTGTTCAAAAACTAAAGCTTCTATAGCAAACGCGACATCTTTATCAAGGCCTAATTTCAAAAGTAAAACAAAAACTCCTAATCTATCTAAAAAAGACATCCAGTTCTTTTACGTCTATCCGGTAAAAGACGAAAAGAGTTTAAACATAAATAAAAACACGAGAAAAGTAGAGTAAAGATAGATAGCACCCGGTATTCGGTGATTTCGGTTTCTCGCTTTTCGCTTTTTGGTTTTTCTCGCTTTTTCAATTTGTCGGGGGATCAATCAAGTAGCATTACTTCTTCTTTCAAAGTGTGATTCCTTCTCCCTCCACAAATAACTTTACTCGTGGCCATTAGCTATAAAAGTCGTATTTCCATCGTTAGTTCAACGGCTCCGCATTTGTAAACCCGTGTTACTTTAAATGGACTCGTCCATCTTGATTTAAGCTTACCCGGAAACAACTTTAAACGTGAATTGTACAAGAGCACTCGATCACCTACATGGAACTCACGTTTAAAGATTCTCTTATCATGGAAAGATTTCGTGCGTTCCTTGTAGATTCGAGCATTTTCATAAGAATCGAGACGAAATTCTTCTAGTTTCGTTAATTGAAGCAATCTATGATCACCGACGGCCTTAGGATCGAAATTCGTAAATCTAATAGCCCGAGAAGGCTCGGTGTTCTAACTCAACTCGGGAGATGACAAGACTTACCAAAGACTAGCTTATAGGGAGAACAACCAATTGGTGTTTTAAAAGTCGTTTCGTACGCCCATAATGCATCATCTAATTTAACGCCCAGCTTTTACGATTTGAATCCACCGTTTTCTCCACGATTCTTTTGATTTCTCTATTTGACACCTCTACCTGTCCACTGGTTTGCGGATGATAGGGCGTTCCTAACTTATGCGTTACACCATATTTTTCAACTATCTTAGTAAATGGTCTATTGCAAAAGTGTGACCCTCTATCACTAATGATAGCCCTCGGAATGCCATATCTGGTAAATATATTCTTTTTAAGGAATCGTATGACAACTTTGGTATCATTAGTGGGAAGAGCTTCAACTTCTACCCATTTCGAGACATAATCTACCATTACAAGAATAAATCTTTTTCCAAAAGATATAGGGAAAGGTCCCATGAAATCTATACCCCAAACATCAAATAACTCACATTCTAAAATAGGTTGCATAGGCATTTCATGTTTTTTAGATATATTTCCCCATTTTTGACAAGACTCACAAGATTTAACATACTTATAAGCATCTCTATATAGTGTAGGACAATAAAAACCACATTGTAAAACTTTAAAAGCAGTTTTCCAACCTCCATGATGACCTCCTGCCACACGATCATGACAAAATGATAAAACACTTAAAATTTCATTATCAGGCACACATTTTCTGATTATCCCATCCGAACATTTACGGAAAAGGTCCGGTTCCTCCCGTAATAAAATTTTAAGTCATAAAAGAACTTCTTTTTCTCGCTTCCAAGTCCAATGAGACGGAATATAATCACAGTGTTAAGTAATTAATGATATCTCCAAACCAAGGTGACATTTCCTTAGAAGGAATTCTATTCTTTAATAACCGCATGGTTGAAGGAGTATCTATTCTAAATAGTTGTTCATCGGGAAATGAATCTTTAATTTCATTTCCTATTTCTTCATCATTTTCCATTCTACTTAGATGATCTCGCTACTACATTCTCACTTCCTTTTTTATCTTTAATTTCAATATCGAATTCTTGAAGTAAGAGAATCCATCTAAGAAGACGAGGTTTAGCATCTTTCTTACTCGCAAATACTTCAAAGGTCGAATGGTCCGTATAAATTATTACCTTAGAACCAACAATATACGATCGAAACTTATCTAAGGCAAAAATCACAGCCAACAGCTTCTTTTTCTCGTAGTTGCATAATTTAGTTGAGCAAAGTTGTTTAATGTGTGAGATGCATAGTAAATAGCTTTGAGAATTTTGTTATATCTTTGACCTAAAACAACTCCTACAAACCTAAATCACTTGCATCACACATAATCTCAAACGGCAAACTCCAGTTTGGTGCTACTAAAACTGGTGCAGTAGTTAATCTCACTTTTAGGGTCTGAAAAGCTTCCATACATTTATTGTCAAAGTTAAAAGGTACTTCTTTTTCAAGCAAATGACTTAGAGGCTTTGCTATTTTTGAGAAAGCGGCAATGAATCTTCTATAAAATCCCGCATGTCCCGTAAATCCTCTTAGAGTTCTTAAATTAACTCGGTGGAGGTAATTTTTCAATTACTTCGACTTTAGCTTTATCAACTTCAATACCTTCTTCAGAGATTCTATGACCTAAAACAATTCCTTCTGATACCATTAGATGACATTTTTCCCAGTTTAGTACTAGATTGGTATCTTCATAGCGTTGTAACACTCGTTCTAAGTGTAACAAACAAACATCAAATGAGTCTCCGTAAACACTAAAGTCATCCATAAAAATTTCTAAGAATTTCTCAACCATATCAGCAAATATAGCCATCATACACCTTTGAAACGTAGCTGGTGCATTACATAAACCAAACGGCATTCTTTTATAAGCAAAAGTTCCATAAGGACAAGTGAAAGTAGTTTTTTCTCTATCTCCTGCTGCAATGAATATCTGTAAATATCCTGAATAACCATCTAAGAAATAGTAATACTTATGTCCACTTAAACGTTCCAACATCTGAACTATGAATGGAAGTGGATGATGATCTTTCTTAGTATGATCATTTAGTTTTCTAAAATCAATGCACATTCGATAACCCGTAATCTCTCTTGTCGGAATCCATTCATTCTTTTCATTCTCTTTCACTGTGAAACCTCCTTTCTTTGGTACCACTTGAGTTGGACTTACCCATTCACTATCTGATATGGGAAAAATTATCCTCATTTCTAATAGCTTAATGACCTCTTTCTTAACAATTAACTGCAAATTTGGGTTGAGGCGGCGTTGCGGTTGAATACAAGGTTTAGCATCTTCCTTCGAATTATCTTATGAGCGCAAATCTCGTGGCTAATACCTCGAATATCGGCAATCGTCCATCCAAAAGCTTTCTTATGCTTTTTCAACATTCTAAGTAATTGATCTTCTTGTTGCTCGCTTAAAGATGATGAAATAATAACCGGTAATAGATTATTAGTTTCAAGAAAAGCATACTTCGATTTAAAGGTAACGGTTTCAATTCCGCATTCTTAGGTGGATCTTCCGTTGATGGTTTAAGAACTCGGTCCTTCTAGTTCTAATTACAAATACTTATGCCATGATGGTTTAAAAGTAAAACTTCCTTTATCTAGAGAAAGGATTATCTCTTTCATTTCGGTGTCTTTCTCATCTTCCTTATAGATAGACAGAGTTAAGCATTCTTCTAATCTGTCTTCAAAAGTTGGTAATCGAATATCATAGACATTTAATGAATATCTTCTATAAAAGAACATGATTCTCGGTGATCCGTATGGATGGTTCATAGCTTTGAAAATATTGAAAGCAACTTCATCTTCATTGACTCTCGAATTAACTCTCCTTTCGGACATCTATTAAAGTTCTTCCCGTAGCTAGAAATGGTCGACCTAAGATAAGTGGCGCTCGAATATCCTTCTTCCATTTCCATAACTACAAAGTCTACCGGAAAATAGAACTTGTCTACTTTAACCAATACGTCCTCAATAATTCCTTTAGGGTATTTAATCGATCTATCCGCCATTTGCGTAGTCATTTCGCCTTCGTAAGCTTTCCTATGCCTAGCTTTCTATAATCCTCATAAGACATGAGATTTATACTAGCTCCAATCGCATAAGACCTTCTTAAACGTAAATCCTCCAATTTCACATGGGATGGTAAAACTTCCAGATCTTTCGCCTTAGGTGGTAACTTATGCTGCAAAACTGCAGAACATTCTTCATTTAGGCATATATTCTCATATTCCTCTAATTTTTTCTTGTTTGACATAATATCTTTCAGAAACTTTCCATAAGCAGGCATACTAATTAGAGCTTCGATAACAGGGATATTAACATGAATATGACGAAAAGTATCAAGGAAACGAGCATACTTCTGATCAGTTTTAATCTTTTTAATTTGATCTTTAGGTGGGTAAGGTAAAGATTCTAAATCTATAACCTTTGATCCCAAAGTCATTTTCTCTTTTCCTTTCTCCTTAAACTTTTGAGTATTACTTGATCGCCAAGTATCATGATCTTGAGTTTTTTCTTTTAAAACATTCCCTGAATCAATCTCTACTTCAGATTCCTTCAGTTCTTCTTGTTTTTCATCCTTGTTTTCATTATCTTCTATTCTAACATGTTCCTTGAATAAAGTCCTTAAATCTTTATCCATGGGATCTTTCAAAATCCTTGGGATTTTTACCCATTTTCACCTTCATTCTCAGGTTCCAAACTTCTATTCCTTTTCAAGAAATTCTCTATAATTTCTTCTTCCTCATCAGTGAATTCAAGTTCATCTTTAGTTTCATCATTTTTTCCATCTAAATCATTTTCTACATCATTATTTCCGAAGTTTTCTACTCCATTACTACCACATAGTTTTCTACTTCTCGTAACTACAACATTTACCTCTCTTGGGTTTCTTTCAGTATTGCTTGGTAATCCTCCAGGAGGTCTACTGTTATTACGTTCACCTTCCCTACTCAAATGATCTTCCATATTCCTTAATGAGGCTTCTATCGTTCTCATTCGGTATCATGTCACTCATAGATGTTTTCATTGAACTCAAATCCTTAGAGACCGTACCTATAGAAGTCATCATTGTTTCCATATTCTTAGCTTGAGTAGATACTACACCCATCATATTTTCCATTACTTTTTCCCATTTTTCAACTCCTTCGCAGTTGAGTTGAACTTTGAGTTACCGGTATACTTTGAGTGGTATGTTGAGGATAGGATCTAGGTAATGATTGTAAATTCGATTAGATGCATTTTCTTGATAAACTTGATTATTATTCATATTCCTATACCGAATCGGATATGGCGGTTGTCCTTGCTTACTAGGGTTTTCAGACCATCGAAAAGTAGGGTGATCTCTTCTAGAGCATTAAACGAGTTTGAATATGCATTGTTCAAATTCCTATGCTGCTGAAGAAAACTCACCTCCTCTCTTGAATATCCTGTTGGTTCTTCGATCCTAATGGCATATTATCCTGATTTGAGTATTCAGTTGGTGTACTATTTTCTGAACTTTGGTTTTTGTTCGATTGTAGGCCATCAAATTTCCTACTCAAATTTTCTAAATGTGCTAGAACTTCCGTATTAGATGTACATTCTCCCGCAAAAGCTACTTTTCCGGTGCTAGAACCGGTTTCCCACATTCTCGTTATTTTTGGAAATCTTTTCTATAGCATCGTAAACTATTTGAGCTTCACTCATCATTAAAGAACCACCACATGCATGATCTACATCATCGCACGTGAATCTTTTCTTAATTTACGACGTAAAAGTTGAATTTGCATATCTAAGGAATAACCATGGTCGGGACAGCTCTTAACAATTTTTTAAATCTTTCCTGTGCATTCCCAAGCGTTTCTTCGCATCCCCGTCTAAAGTTAGCAACCTCGACTTTTAATTCCAAATTTCGTCCCGGAGTGAAATATTGTTTCGTAAATTCAGTTTGAATATCCTCCCAACTAGTAAGTGAATGATGTGGAAGAGACATAAACCAATCTCGGGCTCGTCCTTTTAAAGAAAAAGGAAACATAGTCATCCTCGTTAGTTTCTTATGAGCACCTTGACTTTTGGCCGTATTGCACAGCTTCTTCAAAAGAAAGATAGAGATGATGATGTGGATCTTCATCATCCTCTCCTAGGAATTGGGCTCTTGCGTCAATTAAACCAAAAAGATGAGATTTAATTTCGAAATTATTTGCTCCTTCATTGGGTAAAAGTATGGGATTATTAGTCCGGTTTCTTCTTATGGTTTGATCACGATAGGTCTCGGGTTTGGTGGGTTATTACGATTATTCGGTTCCGATCTTGATTATTTCTATTATTATGATTTTGATTATTATTAGGGTTAACAGGGTTTTGTCCATGCCCCGTAGCATGATCTAGCCTCGTTCATTTGTTTCATCACTAGTTTCAGCCATTTCTGTATTTTTATTAGAAGATGATTCCGTTGGAGATTTTCCAAGGAGTCCTAAGCTGGTTTGACCACGTTTACTCTCTATTCATAACTGCCTTTCGTAAGCGTTTATGTCAGGCTTATAAGGAGTAAGTGAGGCTTCACCGCTTCTGGTCATCAACTAACGAAAATAGAAAAATGCTCGAGTTTTAAAGAAGAAGAAAATTGGTACTAAAAGAAAGTAGATACCAACGAAAAATAAAATAGAAATGAGATAAGAAAAAGTGTTGATTTATCCTCGAGAATTTTGAGCTAATACAAGTAGTAACCATAGACACAAAGAAAAATTAGCGACGTGTTCCCCGGCAACGGCGCGAGAAAGCTGACGGACCTTTTCTAGTGCTATTACAATCCTTACCGGCAGTGTACCGGGTCAAATCATAGTGCTAGTGTAGTGAGTCAGAGTGTCGAATCCTCAGGGAAACGTGGTAATTCTTTTAAGTGTGGTTAAACACCAAAGAGTGTTATTAACTCGATCTAAACCGCAATTTTATAACACGTATTACTACTATTCTACTTAACATAAAGTAAATGCGTAATTTAAAAGTTATTCTAATATAATATATATAGATATATAAATATATATAGATGTACATGGATTGTAAAATATATATATATATAAATATATATATAAATATATAGTTTATAATAATAGACTAGACAGATAATTTTATAGAACTAGCCAAAGTTTATATAATTGATTTATACGATCTTTTTCGTAAACGGAATGTGCTCGATCTTTCCTTTTATATTAGGTCCAATTGAGTAAATGAAACGGTGCACTCCCGAGGTTAACAATTCCTCCTCACACGAGCGTATGAAATTTCATCATGTCAAATTGTCATCGTTTAATCTCCACAACCGCCCCATGCTAATCTCGTTAGTCCGAACAGTACCGAGTACAAATCTACCCCGGATAAAAGAGGTTATTCCGTTTGTCGACGGCCGATGTTATTCAAAAGGCTCCGGTTGTCGGGCGGATCGATTTAACTTTCCGGTGTTGGTTTCAATTAAACCGTTGATTTTAACATTATTACGATCTTGAGCACAAATTTAATAAGATTCATCTTTCCCAAGACAAATCTCGCCCCCGGGTAGGAAATAGGATTCCGTTGTCACGCTTTCGCACGGCCAATTTTACCCTCCGGTTTTTCTATCTTTTATCTCATATCCTAACTTCTCCGGTCGGTTCATCGTTAGGTTATATGTTGCGATTCATCTTGGTTAATGACGTCAATCCGAATATTATCAATACGTTGCAAAATAGAAAAAGATTCAATTAACTCAATTTTAGTAAAATTTTACTTAGACAACATTCCTTTACCAAAAAGATCGAAATAAAACGATTACATAACTTTGGCTAGTTATTAGATTTAGCCTAAAAACATTATAACGACTAAAAAGATAAAAACAAACATAACAAACGTAAATACTTTAGAAATTTTACCCGATTACAAATGTCGAATCGAGGTCGTATTCTTCCGGATATTACAACGACTTCAACAACACCGAACTTCCGATAATTTCCCGAGCATTACAACAATACTACGATATTATTATTTTTGGCATAAGGCCTATTTACAACTACTAAATAAAAAAAAAGAAAATAAGAAGGAGGAGATATATATATATATATATATATATATATGCTATATGTATATATATATTGGTACAATCGATCTGCTCTGCACTGATGCTCCTTATATAGAAATTTGGATGAAGGCCGGACCGGGCCGGGTCATAGCCGGACCGGGCCGGTGTAATCATCACATTCATCTCCCCTTAATTTCCAATTTTCGGATATAAATTATATATTTTGGAATAAAACTTCTAAAATTCATATCTCGAGTTCGGATCTCCAAACAACATGATTCAAGAGGCATCGAAAGCTCTCGGAAAAATCTACAACTTTCATGAAGGACTCTTCTTCAGAAAATGTCGTTTTGATGAGCCATTCGTTTGTCGAAGATATTTCTCGATTACCACTAAATCGAATCGATTAGCCACTTGACCACTTCGATTGACCACTTGACCACTTAAGCAATTCGATTGACCACTTAAGCTTGTGACATTCTCTAAATCCTTTCAGAGATATGATTATACTTCAAAATGTCGATTCTCGGGGTCTTGGCTTATACATCTGCAATGATATACCACAAATACCCACATAAATCTGACACGACATTCCGATTTACTAAAATCGGTACAAAATGATAACTTTTCACTATTATTACTAAGTTTTACTACTAACTACTCTAAACTATAAAGATTAACATTTCATACTATTTATATCATAATTTCATATATTTTATATAGAATTCGTTGATAAAACATAATAATATAACGTATATTTAATCATATAAAAGTAGTATATCAATTCTTCATTCTCATATCATGGCCACTCATTGATGTTTTCAAATTGCCAACATCTTGGGACTCATACCAATAAAAGTCATCATTGTTTGCATATTGGCGGTTTGAGTAGCCCCAACTCCCATCAAGTTCGCCAATAATTTTCTTAAATTGCTCACATCCTCTTTTGTTTGGTTCGGGGCATGTTGTGCTATAAGTGGTGGATCAATAACATTGGTGTGAGTGTTGTTCAAATCCCGTTGTTGTCTCAATAAACTCATTTCTTCTTGTGTAGATACATTAGAGTTTGATATTCTTTGATATGAAAAACACCAAATATCACATCATCATATTCTCTATGCTTCAACTCTCTCTTCCCGGCTTGTTAGTCATCAATACTCTTATTTTCCACCGCAATTTCAACCAAAATTTCTTCCTTATTCGAATTATGCTCATCCTCAATGGAAACTTCCATTTCACTTGGGCCGGGATCCCACAATTTCTCATTTCTTGTCACTCTTTCAATAGCCTTGTAAACATCTTGGGCCGTGCTCATCATAAGTGATCCTTGATATGCCGAATCAATTTGTGCCCTTGATCCTTTATACAAGCCTTTATAAAATAATTGGACTTGCATGTCCAAAGTATAATCGTGGTTCGGACACGCCTTCAAAAGCTTCTTAACAAGAATTGTCCCAAGATTCAATTAAATTTTGCTTGAAAGTAGTAACTCTTACCTTCAGCTCCAAATATCTACCGGGTGGAAAGTATTGCTTCAAAAACTCGGTTTGTATATCATCCCATGATTGTAAGTGATGGTGAGGAAGTAACATAAGCCATTCCTTTGCTTGACCCTTCAAAGAAAAAAGAAATAATGCAAGACTGGTAAATTCTTGACAAGCACTATTTTGGAATCCCGTGTTGCATATTTCATCAAGGTTATAAAGATGTGAATGCGGGTCATCATCGCTCTTTCCATGGAATTCTCCACTAGACCGAACATATGATACTTGATTGAAAATTTTTTTGCATCAATGTGAGGTAACCGAATAGGATTATGAACTTGATTTTTTCTTTGAATGGCTTGCTCACAAAGTCGTCTATCTTGGTAGGGTGGATTTGAGGGTGGATCATATGGATATGGTTCTTGGGGTGGTGGTGGTTCGAGTGGAGGTGGTGGACTTTGTGGATATGGTTCTTGTGGTGGTGGTGGAGGATAGTCATTTGGATTTAAAGGATTTTGTTCAACTTGGGCATTTTCATGGTCATGCCCTCCTTGTACCATTCCTTGTACCTCATTCACTTCCTCTTCTTGGTGTAATGACTCTTGTGAAGATGCTTCACCAAGATCCAATTCACTACGAGCTTGGACAACCTTTCTCTCAAATAAACGATCCCTAATATATATAAGTGTTGATATCTGGGATGTAAGGAGTTTTGGGGGCCTTACCAGTAGAGAACAGTTCATAAACTACAAGATAGAAAACAACAAGAACACAAGTAGTAGCACTTGGTGACTTACCAAAGAGGTAAGCACCAAAGAAGTAAAAAAAGAAAAGATTAGAAAAGATTGACTTATTCTCAAGACTTTTTAAGCTAATATGAGTATCAATGATGCAAACTTTCTAGGGTTCCAATCTCACCGGAAGTGTACCGGGTCAATTTTAGTCTAGCGTGGCGGTCAAGGTCGTCTCCCAAGGGAAATGTGAGTTTAAACACCGATTAGTTATCATTATCTTGATCCGAGTCGCAGTTTTTGTTAAAAGACTAATAACTAGCTACAAAGGTTGTTCAAATGATAAAAAATCATCTTAGTTGATTTCTTTTATCGTTTGAACAACCTTTGTAGCTAGTTATTAGTCTTTTAACAAAAACCGCGATTCGGATCAAGATAATGATAACTAATCGGTGTTTAACCTCACATTTCCCTTGGGAGACGACTTGACCACCACGCTAGACTAAAATTGACCCGGTACACTGCCGGTGAGATTGGAACCCTAGAAAGTTTGCATCAAGTTTTTGGCGCCGTTGCCGGGGACTTGTAACGGTTTCTACTTACATTAGTTCAAAATTGTTGAGAAAGAATCAACACTTTTTTCTAACCTAATTCTGTTTTATTTTTCTTTTGGTACTTACCTATTGGTAAGTTACCAAGTGTTGTTCACTGTTTTCTTGTTGTTTCTATTTTGCAATTGATGACCCGTTCTAGAAGCGGTAAGGCCCCTCTCACTCCATACAAGCCCGACATCAACAGTTACGAAAGGCAGTTACGAGCTGAGAACAAGCGAGGTCAAACTAGCCAAGGACAACTTGGTGAAGAAATTTCCCAAGGATCATCTAACCAAGAAATAGATATGGCCGAGATAAGTGACGAGACACCACCCGAACAAGGATTGAATCATGCCCAAGGACATGGTCAAAACCAAGCCAACCCAATTCCACCACCCATTCATCCACTTAATCCTAATCCAAACAATCAAAATCCCAATGACCGACAAAATCAAAATCAAAACCAAAACAGAAATCAAAACCGGAATAACCAAAACAACAATATTCCATTTCGACCCCTTTGTGATCAAACGGTTAGAAGAAACCAACCAAATGGCCCTATCCGTTTACCTAATGAAGGAGCTAACAACTTTGAAGTGAAAGGTCATCTCTTTGGGTTGATTGATACTCGTTGTCAATTCTTTGGCGAAGATCACGAAGATCCACATCAACATCTTCATTTATTTGAGCAATTTTGCAACACGGCTAAGAGCCATGGTGTTCACAAGGAGTTGACAAGGATGTCAATGTTTCCATTTTCATTGACCGGAAAAGCTAAAGATTGGTTTTCATCTCTTCCTCGTCACTCATTGACTAGTTAGGACAAAATACAAGACGAATTCTTGAAGCAATATTTCACACCCGGGAGAAATTTGAAATTGAAGGTTGAAATTGCTAACTTTAAGCAAGGAGTTGAAGAATCTCTTGGAAGTGCATGTGAAAGATTTAAAAAACGGTTGAGAGCTTGTCCCGATCATGGTTATACTCTTGAAATGCAAATCCAACTCTTTTGTAGACAATTGAGACATGAGTCCCGTGCGGATGTTGATCATGCATGTGGCGGTTGTTTGATGATGCGTGATGCACAAGAGGTGTATGATGCTATTGAAAGAATCTCAAAAAACAATAGAATGTGGGAAACCGGATCGAGTACAAGAAAAGTCGCTTTTGTAGGAGAAGCTACATCATAATCGGAAGTGCTAGCACAATTAGCCTCTCTCAACAAGAAATTCGATGGTATGCAAGTTAGCAAGAATTCGGATATTTATGCACAAGGAAAATGCCCAATTGAGGAAATAAGGTATGAAGATGATACACCCTTTGTGATGGATGATTCGAGCGAACCTACAAATGAGGAGGTTAGTTTCATGCAACAACATCAGAATTTAAACAATGCTTATTCAAATTCCTTTAATGCTATAAGGAGAGATCACCCTAATTACCGTTGGTCCGACAATGCAAACAAGCAAGGCCAACCACCATTTCCTTTACAACAATGAACTTCCTACAATCCAAGTTCCCAAACTTTAAATTTCCAAGGAAATTCCTCTAACTTTCCACAACAACCACCAACTCGATCTTACCAACAACACACCGCCCAAAGCATTCCCATTACTCAAAATACTACTCAATTTAGTGACAATGTTGATAAATGGGGAGCATTGATGGATAATCTTATGGGTGTTGTATCTACTCAAGCTAAGAACATGGAATCCATGATGACTTCTATGAGTTCGGTTACTAAAGATCTTAGCTCTTTGAAAACTATGATGAGTGGTCATGATACAAGGATGAAGACCATAGAAGCATCAATGCGGAATGTAGAAGATCATATGAGTAGATAGGGTGAAAGAAAGAGTAGTAGACCACCCGGTGGACTTCCTAGCAATACCGAGAGAAATCCAAGAGAGGTTAATGTTATTGCCACTCGTAGTGGAAGAATTTGTGTAAGCAATGGTGTGGAAAATCCCGGAAATAACGAGGTAGAAGATGATTTAGATGACAAATTTGAAAAAGAGGAATTGAGCGAGGAGAAGAGGTTGTTGATGAATTTTTGAGAAGGGATAGATATGTTGAAAGGGAAAGTGATGATGAAGAGTGGGTGAAAGTGCCTAGAATCTTGAAGAACCCTAGAGCAGGTGATCTAAGGACTTTATTTAATGAACATGTGAGAGAGGATCACGTTGAAGAACACACGATTTCTAAAGGCTATCCACCGGTTCACACTCAAAAAGCTCAAAGGGAACCAATGAAGAATTCTAGGAAGGAAAAGCAAAAAGACATTGATTGGCGGCCACCAAATGCACACACTTTCGAGGAAGCTACTCCATCTCAACCGAACATCAAGGGTAAGGTAGGTATGAATTCTAATCCCACTTTAATTGATCTTGAATCACTCCCGTATCCCCCAAAAGAACAAATTAAAAAGTTGAACATGGATAAAAAAAATATGCTCGTTTCCTAGATACTTTTCACCATTTGAATGTTAACATTCCCGTAATCGAAGCTTTAATCAACATGCCTACTTATGGGAAATTCCTTAAAGATATTTTGTCAAACAAAAAGCGTTTAGAAGAATATGAGAAAATTTGCCTTAATGAGGAATGCTCCGCTGTTTTACAACATAAGCTTCCTCCTAAACTTAAGGATCCGGGTAGTTTCACCATACCATGTGAAATCAGGGGATTTTTGTTTAAGAGAGTACTTTGTGACCTCGGTGCAAGTATAAATCTTATGACTTATGCGGATTATAAAAAACTCAGAATAGGAGAACTTAAAAACATGAAGATGACTCTCCAATTGGCGGATAGATCGATTAAATACCCTAAGGGAGTCATTGAAGATGTTTTAGTTAAAGTTGATAAGTTTTACTTCCCGGTTGACTTTGTGGTAATGGAAATGGAGGAAGGGTATTCAACGCCCCTTATTCTTGGTCGTCCTTTCCTAGCCACATGAAGAACTCTTATTGATGTTCAAAGAGGTGAGGTAATTTTGAGAGTTAACGAGGATAAAGTCACTTCTAATATTTTCAAGGCAATGAAACATCCATACAACTCACGAGAATCATGTTCTTTTATAGATGCTATATCTTCTATTTCTGTGGATCGTACTAACTTGCAGGCCTTTGAAGATAAACTTGAAGAATGTTTGGCTTTATCAATTTATAATGAAGAAGAGAATGACAAAGAAATGAAAGAAGTGATTTTCCACTTAGATGCCGGCGTCCCTTTTAAGAGACAACCATGGCACCGGTATTTGGAACTAGATTTGAGTGGACCTGTTTTGAAGCCTTCGGTGGAAGAGCCACCAAGAAATTTGTAATTGAAACCTTTACCTTCTAATCTTAAATATGCTTTTCTTGCAAATGATTTACCAGTTATTATTTCTTCGTCACTAACTGATTTGCAGGAAGGTCAATTGCTAAGGATGCTTAGGAAGCACAAAAAGGCATTCGGTTGGACAGTAGCGGATATTCATGGAATTAGCCCGGAAATTTGTATACACAAAATTATCTTGAACGAAAATGCTAAGACGTGTGCACAACCACAACGCCGTCTAAATCTATATATGCAAGAAGTGGTGAAGAAAGAGGTTATCAAATTGCTAGAAATGGGCATAATCTTCCCTATCTCGGATAGTGAATGGGTTAGTCCTATTCAAGTGGTACCAAAGAAAGTCGGTTTCACAATTAAAGAGAATTAATGAGAAACATGAATGGATTCCTACAAGGAAAGTGACCGGATATCGCATGTGTATAGATTTTCGAAAACTGAATGACCATACAAGGAAGGATCACTATCCACTACCGTACATTGTCCAAATGTTGGAGCGATTGTGTGGACACAAATTCTATTGTTTCCTTGATGGTTATTCGAGATATTTACAGATTTTCATTGCGGCCGGTGATCGAGAAAAGACAACATTTACTTGCCCTTATGGAACCTTTGCCTATAAAAGAATGCCTTTCGGTTTATGCAACGCTCCGGCAACATTTCAAAGATGTATGATGGAAATCTTTTTTGATATGGTTGAGAAATTTTTGGAAATATTTATGGACGATTTTAGTATTTTTGGAGATTCCTTTGATCAATGCTTATCTCATTTGGAACGTGTTCTACAACGTTGTGAAGATACAAATTTGGTTCTAAATTGGGAGAAGTGTCACTTGATGGTATCCGATGGCATTGTCTTAGGCCATAGAATTTCGGAAGATGGTATCGAAGTCGACAAAGCAAAGATTGAGGTGATCGAAAAGTTACCACCACCGGTAAACTTGAAGACCTTAAGAAGATTTCTTGGACATGCCGGATTTTATCGTCGTTTTATTGCGGGTTTCTCAAAAATTGCTAAACCCTTAAGCCATCTACTCGAGAAAGAAGTACCCTTCAACTTTGACGAGAAGTGTATGGAAGCATTTAACACTTTGAAGAAGAGACTGGTGAGTGCACCCGTCTTAGTAGCCCCGGATTGGACTTTTCCATTTGAATTGATGTGTGATGCAAGTGATCTAGCAGTTGGGGCCGTATTAGGACAACGTCATGATAAGGTTCTAAAAGCGATGCATCTCATACCTTGAATGCGGCACAAATCAACTATGCCACAACCGAGAAGGAACTTTTAGCGGTTATCTTCGCCTTGGATAAGTTTCATTCTTATCTTATTGGTTCTAAGGTTATTGTCCACACCGATCATGCGGCACTACGACATCTATTGAACAAGAAGGATGCAAAGCCAAGACTTTTACGATGGATTTTACTTCTTCAAGAATTCGATGTGGAAATAAAAGACAAGAAGGGCAAAGATAATGTCATGGCGGATCATTTGAGTAGACTAGAGATTGTTGAAGAGGAAGGAAAAAGAAAGGAGATACAAGATTCAATCCCGGATGAACAACTTATGGTGATTGATGCACCCCCATCCATGCAACTTATTTGAAACAAACCGATGCAAGAAGAGGATTCACCATGGTTTGGTAACATTGTGAATTATTTTACACATGGTTATATCCCACCTCATTGGACATGGCTAAAGAAAAAGAAATTTTTCCATGATTTGAAATTCTATTATTGGGAAAAACCGGACCTTTTTTGGAGGTGTTCGGATGGCATCATTAGGAGATGCATTCCTAATAATGAAATTTCAAGTCTACTATCCTTTTGTCATGGACGTGAAGTTGGAGGCCACCACGGTGGATGGAAAACCGCTTATAAAGTCTTACAATATGGTTTATATTGGCCTACATTATATAGAGATGCGCATCATTATGCTAAATCTTGTGAGTCATGCCAGAAATGGGGAAATGTATCTAAGAAACATGAAATGCCTCTTCACTTGTGAGTTATTCGATGTTTGGGGCATCGATTTTATGGGCCCATTTCCTCCATCGTTTGGCAATAAGTTTATTTTGGTAATGGATGACTATGTATCTAAATGGGTTGAAGCCCAAGCTCTTCCCACCAATGATGCCGGAGTAGTGATGAAGTTCCTAAAAAAGAACATCTTCACAAGATTTGGCACTCCTCGGGCTATCATTAGTGATATAGGATCTCATTTTTGTAATCAACCATTCACAAAATTGCTTGACAACTATGGTGTGAAGCACAAGATAGGTACACCGTATCACCCACACACTAGTGGTCAAGTGGAAGTGGCTAACCGAGAGGTGAAACAGATCATTGAAAAAACGGTAGACACTAACCGCAAAAATTGGTCGGTGAAACTTGATGATGCACTATGGGCATATAGAACGGCTTTTAAAACACGCATTGGTTGCTCTTCTTATAAATTAGTATTTGGAAAATCTTGTCATCTTCCGGTTGAGTTAGAGCACCGAGCTTTTTGGGCTATCAAGTTTCTTAACTTTGATCCCCAAGCCGTAGGTGATCATAGGTTACTCCAACTCACGGAACTTGAGGAGTTTCGTTTAGATGCTTATGAAAACGCATGTATCTACAAGGAACGCACGAAGTCGTTTCATGATAAAAAGATTTTTCGTCGTGAGTTCCATGTAGGTGATGAGGTAATTTTGTATAATTACGTTTAAAGTTGTTTCTAGGAAAGTTGAGATCGAGATGGATAAGTCCCTTTAATGTCACTAAGGTATATGCATCCGGCGCAGTGGAACTCACTGACGGGAAAACCACATTTCTAGCCAATGGACACCGAGTGAAATTGTTCGTCAAAGAGGAAGGCATTCCTCAAACGGAGGAGGTGATGTTCCTCACCGACCCCCCTTCTGACTAATAAGGTGGCATAGTTTAGCTATAGACTATAAACTTAGCAACCCCGGGTATTATCTATATTTTTACCGCTTATGCATCAATTTTGGTAAGTTTCTGTGCTTATGTGCTATTTGTTTAAGTGGTATTAGTTGGTAGTAATCCTTACGATTAATCTGTATAAGTCAATTAATTCTACCTTATAATCTCGTCGAGCCAACGACGTTAAATGAAAGCGCTCCCGGGAGGCAACCCGTTAAACCGTATAAATTTTAATTTTAAGTTTAGCCATTGTCATGACATGCTTGGTATGTTTTGGTGTGATAGAAAATTTTCTAAGTATAGAAATGGGTGTTTTGCTCTCTGAATATGAATAGTAAATTTTTGGTTCATTAGCTGATGTCATGGCGCACACCATGAAGATGTCATGGCGCGCGCCGGTTTAATCCCATAATTTCGATTTAATGACCCATGGCCCGCGCCATGAGTATGTCATGGCCTGCGCCATGCTCACAATTTTCGAAACTGAAAATCAGTTTCCCTCTCTCCTCCATTACACCGAATCCTTTCATTCACGTCTTCTCCTTCTTCCACATTATCAGAAAAACTCTTTTATCAAACCGCTAAAAAAAAACGCCTCTTCTCCCCTTCTCCCCTTCTCCCCTTCTCCTTCACCAAATTCCATAACCACCCATCTCTCATCCATCCCTTTTCTTAAGGTTCTTATCAAGTGTGTGAAAGGGATTAAATTTTGGTTCTTAGAAGTGGAGCACCATTAATTCCGGCGTGCAGGCCCCATTTCCGGCATCTAGACCTTAAAATTCCGGTGGCTAGCTTCATCATCACGGTAACAACTTAATTTTTTTTATTATTCTTTTGAATTTATTCCAAAAAATTGTCTATCCTTTTTCATAATTTATTTAGTTTTAATATTAAACCGGAGGATGGGATTTAATTTTGTTGGATGAAATTGTTGTTGTTGCTGTGTTGTTGATGTGGCCACCATAACCATAGATGTCAGACCAACCCTCTCGTAGTAAGAAAAACCCGTCAAGCAAGAAGCGTAAAACTATCCTAGTGCCTATGCCCCAGTCGAGAGCTCTGACCCAAGCCGAGCAAGGTGTTCTGTTCGAAAGAACGGCTTCTGCTACAGCCCGTCAAAATTTTGCTAAGATCTCCAGTCAGCGCCCTCCTCTTTTAGAACGCACTTTCAGTATTCAGCATATCACCCCTAGGCTTGCAAAAATCATTGATGACCACCATTGGGGAGCTCTCGTAGCCGAACGAGTTGCGCCTATCAATTTTACGATGGTTGCGGAATTTTATTCGGTGTTGTCTAGTCTTACCTCTGATGAGGTTCGTTCTGTCACCCTCCGCACCACCGTAGTCCCTTTCACTCCAAAAATCATCAAAAACTATTTTCGTATCCCTGCTATTCCTACCAAAGCTGAGTATAGCTAAGCTTTGGGAGCGAGCTGAGGCCTTTAGAAAGAAAGTTGACCCGACTGCCGATTGGGTTAATGGTAGATTTCCTTTTAGGAATACTACGCGTGAAATCATTGCTCTTAAGCACTTTCTTAGTCACAATGTCTGCCCCTCTCGTCATCTTTCTAGCTTCACTTTTGAGGAGGCATGCACTACCTCTGCTATTCTAGAGGGTCTGCCCGTTGACGTTGGCCACATTATTCATGCCAAGGCTCTGACATTTGCCGAGAAAGCTTGCCTGGATGGCAACATACCCTTCCCTAATCTTATCTCGGGCCTCTGCACACTTTATCAAGTCACTCCACTTCCTAGTGATACGATGATTTCTCCGTCCTCAGTGCTCATCGGGCCGAACCTTCCTAAGACTCCTCCTCGTCGATCATCTATCCCTCCTGCATCTCAGTCTCAGCCATCTAGAGTTTCACCACCGTCTGCTCCTTCTTCGAGCCGATCTACCCCTCGGTCAGGGCCCTCCACTCAGGACCCAGCTCTGTCTGCCCGTCTCGGCTTCCAAGATTCTGAGCTTGCTTTCCAATGTGGTAGTCAGGCGGCTTTGAGTGCCAATATGACCTTCAGGGTTTGAGAGGATGTGTCAGTGGGCCAACGACATCCGAGTTGGTGTTCGAGGTCAACGTGAGTTTCTTGCATCCCTAAACCCTACTCAGACCCAGAAGTCCCCCTCATTTCCCAACTGTGCTGAAGCTCCCTACACCATTCCTGACTGGCTGCCTGCCATTCCCGTTTTCATGTCTGCTGGTGGTCGGTCAGAGTCATTTTTTACAGGTACGGGTTCAAAAACTCTGTCTCAGGCTGCCATGAGCTTACCATCTTCTATGGAGTTCCTCAGTCCAGGTCTGAGTACGATGGGTTTAGAGATCTTGGTTCTGATGACTACACTGGGTACTAGTTCAGGACAGTCCGCTACTGATTATGCTTCATCTAAGCCGATAGAGATGCTCAGTAACCCTCATGCAGCCGACTTTCAAAGAGCCGGTCTTCTCAGTCAGATGAGTTTTGCATCAGCTGGCATTGATCTCGAGGGTACTTATCATGAGCACGACGTGAACGAGGATGAGACCTGATTTATTTGTCTTTTACCAGTATTACTTCAAACTATTTCATCATTTATCTTTTGACTATTTGGCTTGCTTTATTTCAATATTTAGTGGATCTAAGACTATTTTGCGTGTGACTCTTTCATTTTGGAGTTTGTCAGACTTTTTCCTATTTTGGAGTCAAATTGAATGTAAGTTTGCAGTATTTTGTTTTTATATATGTGATTTGCTATAAATTCGTATAATATTTCCCCTATGTAAGTCATTTTGATTATTTTTGGCCAAAATGTTTGATGTTTCGGCACAAGCCAAGCTATTTCTGGAACGCGCCATGCGTTCTAATATTCCCTCTGACCTATCCAGCCAATCTACAGATTTTGACCGCTTTTAGTCACATGGCGCAAGCCATGACCACTTATGGCACGCGCCATTTTTCACTATTGCTCATCAGAGAGTTTTGACCCTTTTTCACCAATTTTCTTCTCCTCTTCAATATAATATCATCCTTCGTCTTTCCTTTCTTCACCAAAAACAAATATCATTCTCCTATCTTTTATAATTTCCTTTCTTATCATGTCCTCTAACAACGAGATAACTCCACCACCTTCACCATCCTTGACTTTTCCGGACTCTCCGCGTCCTGACTCCTCTCCTGAGTATACAAACCCTCATTCTCCTCCACACATCTACAGTTATAGATCAGAACTCGCAATCAATTTTTATACCAATTGTTTCAGCCGCGCTCCCATCCTATATGAGAAAGGCCTAAATCTAAGTAAGCTTGCGGAGTTTTCCAAAGTCCGAATAGCCTGGGGCGGCTGGTCCCGGTTTGTCAAGGCTCCTCAGGTTCGTATCAATATGTCCACGGTACGAGAGTTTTACTCGGTTCTTTACGGCGCCGGCTCAGTCAGAGGTACTCACGAAGTGCAAATGCGTGGTGTGAGAGTTCCCTTCAACCCTTGTGTCATAAATTCCGCTTACAATCTTTCAGAGACCTATGTTCAACCCATGGCTCCATACGAGCAGATGTGGGAGCTTGAGAGTCCTCACCATTTCGCTTATCATGTCCATGAGGCCATCCGCACTATTTTTCCATCCAATCATGGCCCGACCAACACCTTGACTGCTGCCGATCTCGATCCAGATGCACGTGCATGGAAGCATTTTCTTAACTCGAGAGTGATGCCATCCCTGCTGTTTTCGCACATTTCTGATGATGAGCTTACCCTCCTCTATGCTCTAAGGGTCGGTGCGCTCATCAATTGGGGCACACTCATCCATAGGGAGGCTATCAACTTTGCCACGGCTCAGCATGCTCCATGCCAGCCGCTCCCGTTTGCATGGCTCATTAAGCACCTTTGCACTCGTGTCGCGGGCCTGCCTATCCAGCTTGGTGATGAGTTTATTCATAGCCGTGCTACTCGTTCTGGTTTCTTACCTGTTGACCCACCCGGTGGTTCGTCTACGCAAGCTGCCTCGAGCTCATCCTCTGAACATGATGTGTTACCTGGGCTTTGAGTTGTCTGCGTTGGTTGTCAGTTGTTAATTATTGTTGGTTGTGCCATTCGTTGGTCTATCAGTTCTCAATCCTTTCCGCTTTCAGTTTAAATAAAGTTGTTACATCTGCTATCTTCTTTTTAGTTTTCTTTTTTCTTCAGTTTGTTTGAATAAATTGGTGTTTTGCTCCTCTTCCTATGTTGTTGTTTCTTTTTATCCCTGTATAATATAATATGCTTGTTTAATACATTTTCTCTCCAGTTCATATTAATTTACCACTACAACCTTTATAGTCTCGAGATAAAATTTCCTTATTTGGTTATCATCTATAACCACATTTTAATCCGGTTAGATGTTCTTATGTGTGTGACCCGATAGGCTTCCGAATATGTTGGCCGTAGACACAAAGTGCAAATTACGAAAATGCCCTTCATACCTAACGATCATGGGATAGCGTCTAGCAACACACCGTGACCCCCAATCCTCAAAAGAGTCAAATGCAATGACTACTACCTTTCATGTGAAACAGTTACCGTGTAACTTACAATCCTATCGCTGTAATAATATCCATACGGTCGTACGAACGACCGTATCTTATAATCTGGATATCAAGCTCTCTCGAAGTAACTCATTTACTTCCAATTTGCAAAGATTCACGAGAGTAAGATGATGAGTTAGATCGATTTGTTCAGTCTAATCGCTAGAATTAGGAGTTGGCACCCGTGGATGTCGTTAAACTACATTAGATATGTAGGTCGGTTAAGACACGCTCCCTGTTAAGTCCTTCCTTAGGGGTAAAAGTAGCTCGTGGGATCATAGTTCGACTATACCGGCCCGTTAATATCTAGAAGTAAACTCAGTAGTACAATCTTTACTTTTGTAGTAGTATAATACCTTTCCCCCATTATTTTGACTTGAACTAGTTCTAAGTCGACTTTGGTACTTGAACATTACTCCCTGTGGATTCGACCTTGACAACACTATACTACCGTTGACCCGATAATCTATCGGTTAAAGTTAGCGGTTAGTTATTTTGCTATCATAAGACATTCCTTATAAGAAGGCCCTTTCGGATATTCACCGCTACTGATAGGGTACGCGATTTCCAGACGACCAAACATGTATACTCCGCATGCTTCAGTATCACACCCAATCACTACCGCATGATCGCCCCGTGGCTAGGGGAAAACTCAATAGTGTCAAAGCATGACAATCCACACCGTGATGCCATGTAGACTCCGGTCCTAAGGATAATTACACAACCGCCACATAGTGTGACACTTATCCGTGTAAGTGGGTCAGTCTAACGTACGCATTCTCTAATACACGTCCACGTACAGTCCAAGTGTCTCTACACTTCGATAGTCAAGATCTATCCCTGCCCTCCAAGACAGAAGACAACTAATACGTGCTAGCATGTTCATACTATCAAAGCCCTATTTAATAATACATCAGCCTAGAGACATTTAAGTATCAAACTTGTTAAAGTGATTAGAGATCTCATCAACCATAATCTCCTATCATGGTTTCTCTATCACAGTTTAATACTAAGGACGTTATCATATAAAAATTCATAATTGGTTCCTTAAAAGAACATATATATGATAACATAAAAGCCATTTAATATATGCATAAACATAAAGAAATAGTAGAAATGATCCGACCCGGTCGGATCCGGTCCAACCCGGTCGGATCCGGTCCAACCCGATTGGGTTTAGGACACTATTTCAACAATCTCCCACTTGGCCTAAAACCAATCACTCGCACACACAAGACCAAGTTAAAACACAAGAATCTCATACAATACTCGCAACTAGCCCTAGCCGTAAACGGATCGCTATCCATGGGGATTCAGACTATCTTCATAGCATGTTCCAAATGACCAAGTCAAAGGAACGCCTCAACACACACACGAATCTCTGACGAGACCCTGGTCCTTGCTTCAAGCAATGAATCCACTTACTATATCAGCTATATAGAAAAGGTGGAAGAACCGTACAAGGTTCAGGAATGAACCTTCTAGACTCATGTACTGCTCCCGCTGCGCCTCCAATGCACTACTGTGTTTTGGCCTTGTTGTAGAATTTACAGTGACCCATAGCCAAGAACATTTCCAGCTCACTGTATCACTTAATCAAAGTGACTGCAAACCCAGACAGTAGCTCCCACTCGCCTTCATAAGACTCAGGATACATGTCTGTATATCTACATTTATTCGCTTCCAAGCTTCGATAAACTAGGAAACCATCCTTAACTTGTTTAAGGATATTCTCGACTTTCACCAAATCTACTTTCATACTTGCTCATGACTCTTCATGGACTATGAACATCCGGCATTACCTTTATGATGGTTCCTATCGCAGTAGCGAAGGAAACCTTCCATAAGCATCATCTTTCACCTTATCTTTAGGACAAACGTCCTAACATAGATAGATCTTGAGAACACCGTCTAGCAGTATCCCCTGTTGCAATCTATGCTATACTCCTTTTAGCATCACATCTATATAGGTAAACTATAATCTAACAGCAGTTAAATCTATCGCTATAGATTCTTATTTCTAAAATAAGAACTACTAATCCAAGTGCTTTCGTAATGACCTTGAACTACCAAACATTAATTGACTGTGATATGGGAAGGCAATTCCTGAGAGAGAGATATCTAATACCTTACTCAAAAATCGTAACACACTCCCACTAGCCATCTTGCACATTGGGCATATCCTTCTTTTGACTAAATCAAACTCCTTGATTATCAAACAAAGAAATTGTCTAGAGAAACTTGTTTGAGTCCATAAATGGATCTCGTGGGCTTACATATCATGTCATCGTCTATGAACATCGAGCTTTCTGCCCAACGTCTTCAACACTATCATATAGCCATAATACGAAGTTACAACAAGAATAGTCTGAATAGAACTGGGCTCAGCTAGCAGCATAAAAATAATTACAAGGTTTACACCCCGTACCTTTCAGCCGTCACTATAGCTTTATGGTAATCATATTACTATCCATGTCAGCCTTTCAGGGACATTCCCTCTAGGTAAGACAGACTAGATTCACAACCTGGTTGTCACTGATGGAATCTAATTCAGATTTTATGGCTCCTGGCCATTCTCTCAATCTTGCCTTTCAAACATTCTTTCATAAGTCGTGAGATATTCAATCTTCAAGATGAACATACCAGCAGCCCTTTTGGGCTTGAGGTTATCCACAGACTCACAGAACTTTTGTGCGCACTGAGCAGTGTTCTACACCTCATCTCTATGTGGCGTCTGCTCATGTTCCAATGGTTGAATATATCTTTGTGGTTCTCAGACTCTTTTGAGATCTAATTTACTCCCACTTTTTCTTTTGGAAGAAACACTTCCTCTAGAAGACAGCATGTTTAGAGACAAACACCATTTGCTCCGCGGATAAGTAAATAATATCTAGCGTACTTGCTAAGATATTACACAAATTGCATATGTCGTACTAGGCTCCAAGCCTTTCTGACTTTGCCTATGACAACTTCAAATCATCGGTTAAGATAGATTCGACATTATCCTCTTCCATATCTAATATGGAATTTATTCAACCTTTATTCTTTGGAACTCCGTTAAGTATAAGGGCACTATCCCGAAACTGGTAAGGGATACTTTGCATGGCTTGCATCACACCTTTATCATATAAAGTGTTGTTTCCATTTTAGGAACACAATCTAATTGCGAATCCCAAAGATAGTATCCTTCAAGGGAGAATCTTATTCCTTTTTAGACGATTTCTGAAACACCCTTCAGGTATTAATTACTTCAATCCAATTGAAGATTAATTCCTAAGTAGCTCGTCAATCTCATATTCGTACTAGCTCGAACTTTTCGGGCTTTCCGAATTATGCACTTCACTGAGTACACTTGACTATTTCTAAAAATAGTCGTAGAGATTAATAAACAATTATTTGTGGCATTAATTGTCACAAGCCAACAAACATCGGTATGTTTAGGCTTTAAACAATTTTTCTAGATTTTACAACCTTTTCATAAAAGGGTATTTTAGTCATCTTTAGATAAGATGCGTATTACCCATATGATTCATAATCATATGGTTCAACATCATCAGAATGACGTTTAATTACACGCTTCCCTTCCAGAGAGACTATGTCTAGAACAACCACAAATATTAAGGATAACAGCCATACAAATATTTAGTTGAGATCTTATCACATATATCAACTATATAGTGACATCAGTCTAGTATGTTAGATTCAGTGACCTTCCAACTTTATCGGAATAACATTTAATCTTTACAATAATATGTCTACTAAATCCTAACAAATAACTGAAAGTATGTTCTTCATAAGAACTGGAACATAATAACATTTATTTAGTTCCCTTATCCGTTTACTAGATCCAGAATATGGTAAGTGTCACAATTTGCTTCACCTTCCATATCTGCATTTAATCTTTCTAATTTAATCACACTCGTAAGATATCATATATCTTAGAGTCAACTTTGAACTTAGATAGATTTATCTCAACTCACTTCCGTAGAATAGAAACTTCAATAAGTTCTCTATTTAAGCACATGCCCTGACTTTCCTTTTAATCCTTTAAGCATTGTTTCTTATTGTAGTCTTCATAAGACTTAAGAAAGATAACAAGAGCCATGTCTTTAATTTCCTTTCATAAAGAAAATCTAAAGTTTATTAAATGGTTTATTTAACCTTTTGAGTCATATTCAAAACATTAACTATTTAATTAACCTTTAAGCAATGTTTAAAGAATTAAGTCAATATTTAAATTTTACAATTTTGAAAACAACCTTTCCAAAATTAGATGTGGTCATTCTTATCCAACATTTGAATTGTCATCGTATGACTGAATGATCATCTTGGATCGTATCCAATATATGATTAATTCGTTGAAACTTATTTCAAATGATTTAATCATATCATGAGCGTCCGCTTTCATTAATAATTAAAGCCTTGGAGTACTCCATCAAATATGTAGTCTCCTTGTCTCTAACTACTATAACGAGATTGCTCGTGTCATTGCTTATTTTAAAAGGATTAAAATTACTTAACCATATTTGAGAACGTTTCTCAAAAGGTAATAGTCATAATTTGGTTTTACAAATCAAGAATAAAACATAAACATAAAGTTTACTAAAACTACAACATAAAAATGAAAATAAAAGAGTGTTGTTGTTTATACACGCAAAATCAAAAATGGTCTTTGGGATTATGAGTTTTCTCCCACTAGTCAACTACTCCCAATTGACTTTCAAGATTTTTTCGAAATTCTTTAGTGGCCAAGATCCCATCTAGTTACCCCGATTCCCGACGAGGGCCGATCAACCGGAATAATTCGAAAGGTATGTAACACTTACCAATCACATCTCTATGTGACTCTTGGTGGTTGACTAGTCAACTCTTTGATAATACATATCTTTATGCGGTAGTCAACCCCTTGTCTCTAGAGTAAGACGGTCCTGACGAGGGCCAATCACCGCAATACTCTAGTCAAGTCATAACCCAATATTCGCGAGATCTTATACGATGATATCTCAATAACGACGATATACGCGTGGTAGGTCAACTCCCGACGAGGGCCGATCAGTTGGATCCAAACAAAGGCTCTTCACCGTCGCTATAATATTGAGAGACAATATTTCGACTTGATTTTTGTTGTGGAAGTATTTACGTAAATTAATTCACTTAATTAATTTAATTACGGTCTCATCAAATATATCTATCTCTATAGACATACATCCTACACATTTATCTAGATCGTGCCTAGTCATGCATCTACGTATCATACAAAATAAATACAAGCACAAAATAAATAAATGCGTAAAGTAACCGGTATGATCATGGACTTTTCCTAAGTGCGGTTTCGAATACAAACTGACGAAACCGCGGGTCACAATCTAAGGGTAGCTGCAACCGCCAATAGGATCTTTAATGCGCCATCTCCAATGGGATCTTTATTCTTCTTTCTTTGGTCTCCATCTTCTGCTCCATTCTTGTTACATTTAATTCTATCTAATAAAATAAATACACCCGCCGCACACGGGGGGAGCTAACGGGAATGGGATAAATGCATAAAATAAACTAGGTCACGTTCTTCATAATGGCCTTGGACAATTTTTAAACCAGCAGAAAAATTAAATCATTCACATCTATCCAATCGGTCGAGTCCATGATCAATCGGGGTCCATATAATCATATTATATCTACTATATCTAATCCATACAATAACATCTTATGAAAAAGATAAAATTAAAATTCAACTACTTGCATCTTAATTAATCAATTAACGTTTAATCTATTAAATAATTTTATCCAATCTATTAACTAATTAATATTTAATTAATTAAATGATTTTAATTGAAATAAAATTAACGATTAATTTTAAACGATTTTAATTTTAATTAATTAGAACTATTCTAAAAATAAATCAAAATTAAAATTAGGTCTCTTTTGTTTCTTACCTTTTGATTCCTAATCAAAAGGATTGCATTTGGTTTCCTAAACCAAAAGGCATCTCCTTGGCCCTTTCCAAAATCAAAATTTTGAAAAGGGCCTAGGCCTAGGTTTTTTCCAAAATCAAATATTTTGAAAAAGGGCCTAGGCCTATTCCAAACAAAATTTAGAAATGCCAATATTTTGGTTAATATGCCCGGACACTTTCCAAAATCAAAATTTTGGAAGTGGCCTAGGCCTAGGCTTTTTCCCAAATCAAATATTTAGAAAGGGCCTAGGCCTATTCCAAACAAAATTTGGAAATGCCATTATTATTTTAATGCCATGTGGCATCCCAATGGCCCAAACTATTTGAGCCATTGGTTAGCCACATGACACAACTAAACAAAAGAGGAATTACCAATCACAACTATGAACCATATTGAATCACAAAATACACAAAACAAAATTTAGGGATCAACCACCTTTGACCAGTCAACAGACGCCGGCAGCAGGTTGCCCCGCCGCCGCCGCCGCCGACCGGCCGCCGATGGTGGTGCCGCAGCCAGTCGGCCGAGCACCACCGGATCCCTTTTTTTTCTTTTCGTGTATCGTTTTGCGAATTAAAAATCTTTCATCTTTTAATTACGTGATTTAAACGATAAAATTAACTACGCTTATTAACATGCTTATTGCTTAAGCTCGAATCTCTCTCTGATACCACTGTTAGGAAATCTACGCGGGAACGCAGTGGAATTAAAAATTTTGATTCCTTTTACCCAAGATCGACTTCGTTTAAGCAATAAACAAATAAGCTAAAGACGGTGGTTACCTTGCTTGATCTAAAAAATCGACGCTTTGACCGTCTAAGGAGAGTAGTTCTGCATAGAGCCGCCCAAGTGTTCGGCCTCTACCGCTGGTCCACACGAACAGCCCACCGGAATCCCATCATGGATTGCTATTGGAAAACACCGGTTGCTAGACCGGCCTTTTTCCCCTCTCTCCAACTCTCTATAGGATGCTCTCTATTTTACACAAGAACTATTAGTTCTTGGAATTGTGATGTACAAAAGAGCTTGACACCCACCTCTTATTTATAGTAGAAGTGGCGCCCCTACTTGGTGTGGAGGAGAAGAAAACCTGACTATATTTATCTTGTTACCATAAATCAATTTACACATGTGTATATATCACATATATATATTACATATATAAATCTATATATTATATATGACTATCCAAATGTGTACATGTACATCAATATGTACAAGCCACGCATGGATTCACAAGTTACATATAATTTAATATCTAATATTAATATTTGGTGATACCATTAATTAAATTGCACAATCCAAGTGTATCTTATACACACACAAATTGCGCCACCTTAGCCAATAAATTGGCATCCGGAATATTCTTTAATTAATATAATACTATTAATATCTTGTATTTAATTTATTCATAATAAATAAATACCACCATATTAATTTACCACTACACCCTTTATAGTCTCGAGATAAAATTTCCTTATTTGGTTATCATCTATAACCATATTTTAATCCGGTTAGATGTTCTTATGTGTGTGACCCGATAGGCTTCCGAATATGTTGACCGTAGACACAGAGTGCAAATTATGAAAATGCCCTTCATACCTAATGATCACGGGATAGCGTCTAGCAACACACCGTGACCCCCAATCATCGAAAGTGTCAAATGCAATGACTACTACCTTTCATGTGAAACAGTTACCGTGTAACTTACAATCCTATCGCTGTAATAATATCCATACGGTCGTACGTCGAGTGTCAAACATTAACGACCGTATCTTATAATCTGGATATCAAGCTCTCTCGAAGTAACTCATTTACTTTCACTTTGCAAAGATTCATGAGAGTAAGACATTCCTTATAAGAAGGCCCTTTCGGATATTCACCCCTACTGATAGGTTACGCGATTTCCAGACGACCAAACATGTATACTCCGCATGCTTCAGTATCACACCCTATCACTACCGCATGATCGCCCCGTGGCTAGGGGAAACCTCAATAGTGTCAAAGCATGACAATCCACACCGTGATGCCATGTAGACTCCGGTCCTAAGGATAATTAGACAACCGCCACATAGCGTGACACTTATCCGTGTAAGTGGGTCAGTCTAACGTACGCATTCTCTAATACATGTCCACGTATAGTCCAAGTGTCTCTACACTTCGATAGACGAGATCCATTCCTGCCCTCAAAGACAAAAGACATCTAATACGTGCTAGCATGTTCATACTATTAATGCCCTGTTTAATAGTACATCAGCCTAGAGACATTTAAGTATCAAACTTGTTAAAGTGGTTAGAGATCTCATCAACCATAATCGCCTATCATGGTTTCTCTATCACGGTTTAATACTAAGGACGTTATCATATAACAATTCATAATTGGTTCCCTAAAAGAACATATATATGATAACATAAAAGCCATTTAAGATATGCATAAACATAAAGAAATAGTAGAAATGAATCGACCCGGTCCAACCCGATTGAGTTTAGGACACTATTTCAACACTTAGAGCATCTGGCAAATGCCGTTGACAACAGTCTGGAAACCATGTTGAACAAATTCAGGTCTTTGACAGCAATCTGGATCATTCTATGAAGCAGCTTGACACCATAATCACAGTGTCTGAAGCAACCAACAAGATTCTGTTAGAAAGACATGATGCTACCAAAAAGGGGAAGGTAGTAAGCCTGAAAGTTCCAAGGGTAAGGTCACTAGGAAAAGTATCAGAATTTCAGAGAAAAAGTAGACTGTAATAAATTTTCTCTATTATCTTTTGAATAATTTTTTCCCCTTATGGATGTATAAAATTTTTGTGTGTTATTCTCTTTTATTATATGAAATGTTTACTTATGTTCAGGCTTATGAGGGTTTTGGCATCATCCAAAATGGGGAAATTGTTAGGAACATTTTATTTGTTTTGATGATGACCATACTAGCTGTTATAGCAAGCCTGAAACAAGTCTAATGAGTTAGAAATGGTTGTATAAGTTTTTCTTAGAGTCTGACATTTTGTATAAGTTCAGTCAGACAAGCACTGTACTAGACTAGTAGGGCAGCTCGGTTAAATGAGGAGCAGAAGACCAGCTGAGAAGATGGCCAAGGAACCAGCACAGTGAAGTGTAGATCTTATGGACAGACTTATAATAAAGAATTCTGTGATGACCTTGGATAAGTCTAAGATATAATTTATAAGTGATGAAATCAATTTCTTAAATATGGTGTACATTGATCTCACCCAAATCAAGTATCAGTGAAGCATAAATATGCATTGGATATTAGAATCAATGAAGAAAGAAAGACAAAGTAAAAATAGCAAAACGGCAAAGTAAAAATTCTGGCAGCTGACTAAAATGATTGACAATGAAGTAAACCTCAACGGCGAAGTAACAGTCAGAACAGCCAAGTAAGTTGTTTTGTGATTTCTGCAACGTGATTAAATCAAAGATCGAGCAATTAATGCAGAATCAATCAAGGACGGATTTTATGAAGAACGTTTGAAGAAAATCTAGATCACTAAAATCAAAGAGAATGAAATCAAGGATTATTCCCCGCATTTAATAGCCAACGGACCGAAATTCAAAATCAAGAAATCATGGCTATAAATAGAAGGCATTGACAAACAAAAACAACACACACTTAACGATTGAAACATCAAGAACTGTAATTGCTGAAATTTTGTCAATTTCACAAGCCTTATTTGTGAACTCAAAAGAAATATCCAGAAGATCAATCTCAGAAAATAAAGCTGTCTCAGAAAATAAAGCTGCCTTATTTGCTAGCATCAAATCTACATCAACTATTGGGTTTGATCAAGCCATTGTGAATCCAATTCACATCCAACTGAAGCATTTGAATCAATCTGTCTGAGAAGGAATTGCAACCTTGTGTGATAGCTGCTGAAGGATTTGTTCTCAATAAGCAGTGTGTGAAAGACTGAGTCACTGAAGCTTTTGTATCCAGGGAGTGATAGTCTTGAGATTGTGAAGCTTGTGTAGCTAAGAACAATCTTACTATTGTATTGGTGAAAAACAATAGTGAATTCCTCTAATCATCACAGGAGAAGAGTGGACAAAAGGATTACACCACCCTGAACCACTATAAGTTTTTGTGCTCATTTACATATAGTACTTTAATTTACAGTATTTACTTTCAGCAATCTATTTACTTGTGTGTGCTTGGCTAACCACTTTGAAATTAAGTATGGAAGGGTTTTATCCGCTGCCTAAAAGCTTTTGTTTTAGAAATGTTTTGAAACTCCAATATAGTCATTCACCCCCCCGACTATATTTTCACCCCTCTCTGGTACCAACACAGCTGCTGACTAATGAAAGGTTATTGGCAAGATTCAAGTCTGCCATATTTGTTCCTTTGCGAATGTCACTCAGCAGGGTGCATCCACTCATATTGTTTCCTACTCTCATGGTTCACCTTCTTGTAATAAAAACAATGGAATGTCCAACATTATAGGTCAAAAAAAATTAGGAGCAGAGGAGGCTTTAAAGGTGGTAGAGGTTCAAGCAGAGAAGGCAACAAAATGTCATGCCAGCTATGTGGAAAGAATGGACATACATCTTTAGAATGCTGGCATATTTTTGAACATGGCTTTCCAGGACCAACTTCAACTGGCAATGCTGAAGGTCATAAGAAGGTCTATGCCTATGTTGCTACCCTTAGCACAATATCTGACAACTCCTGGTACATGGATAGTGGAGATACAAACCATGTCACTGTTGATTTGAGAAACATGAGCATCAACTCCAACTACAATGGTAATAACACTTTAGTAGTTGGAAATTGTGAGAATCTCACAATAGCACACATTGGCAGCACCACATTAAACACACCCTATAAATGTTTGCATCTAAACAATGTACTTCATGTCCCTCAGTTTACCAACAATTTAATCAGTATTTTCAAATTAATTTTAGATAATCAAATTGTTGTTGAATTTGATGGTTTATTTTGTGTTGTCAAAGACAAAGTCACAAGGACAATGATTCTCAATAGTTAACTTCAGGATGGCCTTTATTAGATCATTCTGCCTTATATATAAAGACTGCAATCCAATCTCACATAACTTTAAAACTGATCCTACTTGCCTTCTTGTGTCTAGCAAGTTAGTGAGTTGTTAAAATTTAGATGAAAATCCTCATATATGGCATAGGAGACTAAGTCATCAATCTAGTAAGATTCTCAGTATTGTTTAGCTGCTTGTAATGCCAAACTTAATGGGAACCTGATTTTGTGAATCTTGTCAATTGGGAAAGGCTCATAATTTATTTCATCATCTTTCTGATTCCCACGCTCAGTCTATATTTCTTTTGGTTCATACGGATTTATTGGCCCTTTATCATATGCAATCCATAGAAGGATATAGTTACTATGTGCATTTTATTGATGATCACACTAGGCATACTTGAATTTATCCTCTTAAAACCAAGTCAAAAACCTTTTCTGTTTTTCTACAGTTCAAAGCTCTAGTAGAAACTCAGTTCTCCACCGATATTAAGTGTCTTCAATCAAATTAGGGAGGAGAATATATGACATTCTATAATTTTTTTGGCTAAGGAGGGCATTATGTTTAGACATCCATGTCCACGTGACCATGCTCAATGTTAAGGCCATATTTATATGATTATTAAAGGTTTATTTCATTATTATTTTCCCCACATTTGCATAATTTACATGAGAATTAAGGGTTTAAGTGTAATTATTTAATAAAGATGATTTTAAGAGGGTTGTATGCAAAATTGATGATTTTAAGTGTTGATTTAATGGAATTATTATTATTTGGATTTTATTACATTTTTGCATTGTTTATTTATCATGTAGGAGTTAATTTTCGTGCATATAAAGAGGATAAATGAAGCTCAAGTCGAATTATAAGAGATAGAGTTGGAATTGGCTTGAAGAAATTGGATAAAGATGAAGAAATCCGACCCTCAGCATCTTGGACGAGCGTTCGTGCAGCGTCCATTCCAGACGGGCGTTTGATAAAGTGAACGGGCGTCCAGCATCGTATTTTACATTCAGAGAGTTCGGACGGAGGATGAACGAGCGTTTACTCAGCGTCCAGGCATTCTGGACGGGCGTCCACAAGTCCAGACGAGCGTCCATAGCCGACTTACTTCCACCGACTTAAAACTCTATATATATAGCGACGACCTCTTAACCCTAATTCATATACCAAAATAATTAAGATCGCAAATTCACCAAAAGCCTGCGGCCGAGAGAACCCTAATTTCACGGAGATGCAAATCTCCCAACCAACAATCATCTTCAACATGATTGTTGGCTAGAAAGCCTTGCGGTGAGTCGACGGAGGAAGCCTATCAACAACACAAACCAACCTGGAGAGTTCGATGCTTAAGTTTAGTGAGTTTAATTCATAGTTTTTCATTACTTTGGATCTGTTTTATATTGTTTAAGTTTTATTGAATTAGGATTTGATGAAACGATCTATGTTTAATTTATGCTTGAATAAATTTATGAAAGTTTGTTTATTTGAGTTCTCTTTTATTCAGAGTAATGCATCTAATTGTGTTTTAAGAGATTATGCATGATTAGTTGAGTAAGAGTTTGGAAACAATCTCGTGATTTCGTTTTGATTGCATGTTTAGTTTGTTTGAAAAGATAAACGAAACCCTAGAATTTGGTTGAAGATATTTAATTGAATTCGTGAAAAATCACTACTAAAAACTATGTCTTTTTAATCACCATCTAGTTGGGATTGTTGGTTGATAGGTGGAACCTAGTCGCCTCGCTGTGTTTTCCCTTTATTGTTTATTAATCAAATCGTTTAGATTAAGTTTAGTTTAAGTTTTAGTTTATAAACCCTAATCTCCTGCTGTTTTCCTGCACTTTTCTGCTTCAGTTCGTATTTAGACGCTCGTCCGCAATAGCAGACGCTCGTCCATTAGGTTTAGTTTTCAGACGCTCGTTCACTTTAGTGAACGCTCGTCGGGCTTTCTGTTTTCTTATTTTTCTTGCTTGTTTTTACTCTTGTTTTAGTTTTAACTCTTAGGTTTAGGTTTTAGTTAGTTTCAGCTTTAGTTTAGATAGATAATTGTGACATAATTGATATAGATCTATAATTGAATCCGATAAACATTCCACTCCCTTAGGACGACCCGTAAACACCCTATACTACGATCCTTATACTTGGGGTGTTTCGGTTTATAAATTATAAAACTAGTTTTTACCGAACAAGTTTTTGGCGCCGTTGCCGGGGAGTCGGTAACGGTTGTCGGATTCTATTTAGGACAATTTTCTGAGTCAAAAGGGATCGTTTTTAGCACGCAGTAGTATTTTGGCCGTAACTTTCGGCTCGAGTGTCCGTTTGGAACGCAGGACCCCAATTCGGAAAGCTCGTTCCGACGCCGACGACGTGGTGAACGCCGTAGGCCGTTCAGTGCGTTTTCGAGGTCAAAATCCACTGTTTTCCCCTCCATTTTGACCCTAGAAGGTTTCAACACGTTTTTTTTTACCGTCTTAGTGTTTTTCTTGTTTTTAAACTTTTCGTAGGTAGGTTTCTTTTCCAGTTTCGTTTAATTTTAGGATTACATTTATTACTGTTTTATTTTATTTGATTTTCTTTCAATTATTTTCCTTACTTTTTTTTTATATAGCTTAGATCCGTTTCCGTAATTATAGATTTGTTTGATTTTATTTCCATAAGTCTTTTTCGCTTTTATTTTTTATCTCGTTTTTAATTTTCGGTAACCTTAGTTTTTAGGTTTTCGTATACGAACGAGCGTTCAACAACTTGAACGCCCGTCCACCTCAATTTCGTCCTCCGAACGAACGTTCATTCAACCGAACGAGCGTTCGCTTCGAACGAACGTCCACTAACACGGACGCCGATTCGATCCGTTCAATCATCACTTCTTTTCCTTCTTCTCTTTTATTCTCTTTTCTTTTATCCCTCTAAACCATCAAACCTTTTCTAAACCTGTTCTAATCAACCCAAAGGGTTGATTTCTTCCTTCTCCTTTCTTCTGGTTTATGCAAACGAGAAGTAAGAAGGGACTTCTAATCTTTGATCCTGAGCCTGAACGATCTATCCTTAGAAGAAGGCTTCTCCCTGATTTGGACAAAATGGCGGATCAAGATCCACCAATTCCAAATCCTGATCCCCAAGCCCAGTTAAATTTACTCCTTCAACAAATGCAAGCTCTGCAGCAACAGCAGAATCAGCAAGCTGGCATAAATCAACAACTTCAACAATTCCGCCAAAACCAGCTTAATCAGTTGAACCAGGACCCCTACACTCCATATCTAAATCAAGATTTTCTCGAGGGGCATAGACCTATTCGTCCTCCCGACATGGGAGGAGTGAACTTTGATCTAAAGAACGGAGTAGTTGCTCTAGTTCAGAATAGCTCTTTCCATGGTATCGCTCGGGAAGATCCACACGACTTCTTGTCCACATTCGTACAAATGCGTGAAGCGAGCCATTATCCTGGTGTTGATTCTGAGATAGTTAAGTTGAAGCTATTTCCTTTTGCTTTAAAAGGTGAAGCAAGCAGATGGTTTAAGTCGTTAGCACATCATTCCCTCCATACATGGAATGATGTCAAAAGAGCCTTCGCTCTCAAGTGGGTTTCACCAGGCAAGATTATGGAGATGAAACGGGAAATAGCTACGTTTGAGCGGTTGGAGGATGAGACCGTTGGCAAGGCTTGGGAGAGATTAAATCTATTGATGAGGAAATGCCCCAATCACGGATATGACGGACATGAGTTGTTGGAACTGTTTTACGAGGTGTCTCTCAACCTAATAGAGACTATCTTGACTCCAAACTCATGGATCCTTCTTAGGGGAGGTGATGAGACCGCTTACGAGTAGCCGAGACAATTGCCAAGAACAACATGTGGTCGACTCCTAAGAAGACCAATATTGTTAAGAAAGAAGGTACCGCAAGCAATCCCGATACACGGTACGTTGGTTGCTCGGATGGAATCGATAAGCAAGCGGTGGCCAATCTTCGGATGCGGCCTTCGAGGTGAATTATCTTGGGACACAAGCGTGGACCGAGATGATGGAGGAGGTAAACTTAATGGATAATCAAAACCAACCCTTCCGAAACTTCAACCGAACCGAACTATTCGGGATTTCAAAGGCAAAACTTCAATCAAGCCAAGTTACCACACGGCCCTTCAAATTCAAATTCTTTCAACTCGAACTATCAAAGGCCGTTCGAACTCCCAAAGGCCTCAAGGTGGCTGGAATCAAACTCGAACAACAATCATACCACCTCATGTGTCCCTCAACACAAATTCGATGAGTGGTAGACATGGTGAAGACTCGTCCACTAGTGTTAAAGCAATTGAGAGACAAGTTGGTCAAATGGCAGACCAGCAAGCAAGCAGACCTCACGGTAAAATCCCGAGTTATACCGAGAAAAATCCGAAAGCTGATGTGAATGTTTGCACTGCCATTACACCTCAGTGGGAGTATGGGCAAGAAGAGGAGTTGAATGAAGTAACTTTGAGAAGTGGTAAGAAAGCTGGACCCGGCAAGGTGTCGGGAAACGAGTAGCCCCTCCTGACGCCATGAGTTCAGGAGGGGAAAATCAGAAACCACATGCCGAAGAAAGCAACGATGAGGAGCTTAGTGACAATTCTTCGGAGGATGAAAATAATTCTGATGACGAGGAAAGAAAGGAGAGTCGGGAGAGGCCGTACCCACGACTAAGAAAAAGGAAGAAAAGTTTGTGAGATGGAAGGATAAGGAGGATGAGGCGATAAAGAATCAAGGCCACGAAGAATGATAAAGCCCTTCCTTATCCACCAAAAAGGAAAGAGAAAGCCCTCGCCAAAGACAAGCAAGTATGATGGGGTGAGGAGGATACTTAGGGACACTAAAGTGAGTATGCCCTTAGCCGAGGTATTGTCTCGAAATGCCTAAATGTACTAAGTATCTTAAAGAATTTCGTGGGAGCAAGAGAAAGCTTCGGGGGATGGTGAAGAAGTGCTTCGCGAGGATTGCGCGATGGTTTCACGAAAATTGTCGTTAAGCGAGGTGACCACGCGGACCTTCAATCTCCTGTGAGATCGAAGGCCACTTATTCGAAAATGTATTATGCGACTCAGGGGCCTCTATTAATGTGATGCCATTAAACGTATGCAAAAAGCTCGGGTTAGATAAAAGGATGCGGGAACGTCCGATTTCTCTTCAGATGGTAGATAAATCTAGCCGGACCGCAGCCGGTTGTGTAGCTAATGTGCTCCTTCAAGTTGAACATTTAGTCTTCCCTACCGACCGGGTTATTCTAGACTATCCACCGATAAGGAGATGCCTCTAATTCTAGGCCGAACCTTTTTAGACACTTCTAACGCTCTCATCGACTTCACGCAAAGGACGATTACTCTTAGAGTCGGTGACACATCCGTCACCTTCACACGAGGGACACATCCCGAAAGAGCCGTAATTGACGAAATATCGTTTGTCGAAGCTATCTATGAGGACGAAAAAGATGCCTACTTTGAAGAAGCGAGAGGAGTTGACAGAGATAGGTGTTTTTGAAGTCATGGACATTGAGGATCCGGCCGATCGCGGACCATCTTCTAATTCATTTCAAGCCGTAGGCATTGACGAGTCATCTTCACTCGCTCACACCGGGCTCGTTATTGAGTTAGAAGCATGGAGATGCCCAAGCAACAAACGATGATTTCAAAGAAGCGAGTCGGGAAGACTTCATCCCCGGTGAAGAAGAAGCTACGATGGGTAGTTGGGACGAGGTAGAGTTTTGGAGAGAAGCTACTCATTGGGAAGTAGATGATTGGGAAGAGCTGGCGCGAAGAGCTTAAAGATGAAGAGTTAAGAAAAATGATCGATCACAAGAAAAAGGAAGCAAGTGTTGACCGGAGGATTCCGATGGATGATTTGATCCGGCACCTTTCTCGGGGTTGAGCCTCGGGAAGATGAGGTGTTCTACCGTCAACCACTTCAAGCGCATAAGGAGAAAGGTGGCCCGTTAAAGTCTAGTATTGAGCAACCACCTGCGATTTAGAGCTTAAACCGCTTCCAAAACACCTTAAGTATATCTTTCTTAAGGATGGAGATAAATTGCCTTTGATCATTTCGTCGAAACTCGACCCGAGCAAGAAGCACGGTGATAGAAGTGCTTAAGAAAAACATCCTCGCGTTCGGTTGGCAAGTGGGTGATATCCGAGGGATCGGCCCGGACATATGCATGCATAAAATCCGAACGGAGGAAGGAGCTAAAAAGGTGAGACAACCTCGGCGAAGGCCGAATCCGCATATGCAAGAGGTTGTCAAGAAGGAGGTTATAAAGTGGCTCGACATGGGAATCATCTACGCAATCGCCGATAGCGAGTGGGTCGCCCTACTCAAGTTGTGCCAAAGAAGGGCGGTATTACGGTAGAAAAGAATGAAAAAGGGGAGGAAGTTGCCCCGCGTCTCGTGATCGGCGGCTACGAGTCCGTATTGACTATCGTAGACTTAATGAGGTGATCGCCAAGGACCACTTTCCCCTACCCTTCATTGACCGGCTAATTGAACGACCGAGTGGTCATAAGTATTATTGTTTCCTTGATGGCTATTCTGGCTACTTCCAGATAGCCATTGATCCTAATGACCAAGAGAAGACAACTTTTACATGTCCATCTGGTACTTTTGCTTTTCGCAGAATGCCATTCGGCCTATGCAACGCACCCGCGACTTTTCAACGGTGCATGTTGGCCATTTTTGATGGACTTGTGGAGCAATGCATGGAGGTCTTCATGGATGACTTCTCAGTCTACGGCGATAGCTTCGATGAAATTTTAAAGAATCTAGATATGGTACTCCAACGTTGTGTTGAGAAAAATCTGGTGCTTAACTGGGAAAAATGCCATTTTCTAGTAGACGAAGGAATCGTTTTGGGACATAAGGTGTCCAATGCTGGTATTCAAGTTGATAAGGCTAAGGTCGAAGCCATTGAAAGGATGACGTACCCAAAAACAGTGAAAGAGGTACGAGGTTTTCTAGGACATGTTGGCTTCTACCGGCGTTTCATTAGAGACTTTTCTACCATCGCCAAGCCTTTATCAAATCTCTTGAAAGAAGATGTCGATTTCTTGTTCGATGCGAAGTGTAAGGAAGCTTTCAATTGTTTGAAAGACAAGCTTATCGGTGCCCCTATTTTAGTTGCACCGTTGGACCAAGCCTTTCGAGTTGATGTGCGATGCCTCTAATTACGCCGTAGGCGCAGTTTTAGGTCAAAGAGTTGATAAAAGGTTCAGGCCCATCTATTATGCGAGTCGTACCTTGAACCCGGCTCAATGCAATTATACTACGACTGAGAAGGAATTCTTAGCCGTCGTCTTTGCCATTGACAAGTTTAGAAGCTATCTTCTCGGGTCTCAAGTGATTGTATGGACAGATCATGCAGCTTTACGCTACCTTATGGATAAAGCAGATGCAAAACCAAGGTTACTTAGATGGATTTTAATTCTACAAGAGTTTGACCTTGTGATTAAAGATAAGAAAGGTAGTGAGAATATTGTGGCTGATCATCTATCTCGCTTAGTAAATGAGGGTGCAGAAAATCACAATGATATAGGCATTGATTTTCCGACTGAGCAATTGATGAAGCTTGAAACGGTTAGGCCGTGGTATGCTGACTACGTCAACTATCTAGCGAGTGGTCATTTAGAGGATATGACGTATCAGGAGAAGAAAAAGTTCTTTTCTGATCTTAAATATCTCGTATGGGAAGATCCTTATTTGTTCAAGGTCTGTAAGGATGGTTTGCTTCGACGGTGTGTTCCTGAGCATGATCAGTGGGATATCCTAGAACAATGCCACAGCGGTCCTACCGGAGGTCACTATGGAACACCAAAGACGGTTGCAAAGATCCTTCAAGCTGGATTTTACTGGCCGACTCTGTTTAAAGATGCAGAAGCCTTTTGTAAAGGTTGTGATAGGTGCCAGAGAACTGGACGGCAGAGTAGTAGGATGGAAATGCCACTTAAGCCCATTCTTGAATGCGAAGTTTTCGACGTTTGGGGCATAGATTTTATGGGACCCTTTCCATCCTCATGTGGTAATAAGTATATCCTCGTCTGTGTGGATTATGTTTCAAAGTGGGTCGAGGCCATAGCTACTCAAACTAATGATCATAAAGTCGTGAGGAAATTCTTGCAAAAGAATATCTTTACTAGATTTGGCTGTCCGAGAGCACTCATTAGTGATGAAGGCACTCACTTTTGCAATGCGCCGCTTGACAAGATACTTGAGAAGTATGGTGTCAAACATAAGATTGGTACACCATATCATCCTCAAACTAGTGGCCAAGTCGAGGTAAGCAACCGGAGCCCGAAAAGAATTTTAGAGAAGACCGTGAACAATAATCGATCTAATTGGAGTCTTAAGTTGGATGACGCATTGTGGGCTTATCGTACCGCATTCAAGACCCCGATGGGCACGTCACCCTTCCAAATGGTCTATGGCAAAGCTTGTCATTTACTGTCGAACTTGAACACGAGCTTTACGGGCTATTAAATTCTTAAACTTCGATAGCCAACTCTGTGGGGAGAAACGGTTGTTACAATTGAACGAGCTCGACGAATTCAGACTCCGTGCATACGAGAATGCTAAGCTTAGCAAGGAAAGAACGAAGATGCTCCATGACGCTAAGATCAAGGACCGAGAATTCAAAGTTGGTGAAATGGCTTTACTCTATAATACCAGACTTCATTTGTTTCCTGGTAAGCTTAAGTCTAGATGGTCTGGTCCCTTTGAGATTCTCGAGGTTAATCCAAGTGGAGTAATTACTTTGAACGGGTATGGTAATCAAGCTTTCAAAGTGAATGGTCATCGACTTAAGAAATATTTTGGGCAACCAAAGGAAAAGCCTGAGATTCTTTATTTCCAAAGAAGAGATGAGAGTACAGATGTCCTGATTTGTGAAGAGATTCCATCTTATTTCTTTGAGTCAGATGATGATGACGTTCCTATATCCACCCGTAAGGCACCTTCTGTTGAGACTTCTGATCATACCACTATGTCTATGCCTATCATCCGCAAGAACAAGAAGAAGAGAGTCGTGTAGTTTGGAGAGAAAAGTTCAATGATCTTATAGCACACTTGACTTGTTGTTGTGGTGAAAATCATTTCCGCCCTAGTAATTCGATTCGATGCGAGGTGGCGGCGTTAAACCAAAGTGGCCCGATCCGGGTTGATTCTTGAACTTTGTGTCAAGCTATTGACATTAAAAGAGCGCTCTCCAGGAGGCAACCTAGTTTTCTTTGTTTGTTTCCTTTTCTTAGGTTGTTTTGTTTTATTGTTTTCGAAATATTACTTTAGTTGATTTTGTGTTGATGGTTATTCCTCTTACGTTCGTTGTGAGTGTTTTGTGTTATGTGTTGCTCATATACCCCGTGTACCCCGAGATTATAAGGTATGTCGAGTGTTGCGATACTTTTGAGCAGGTTTTCGAGTTACTTGTCCAAAGGTGTTGTCTATTCGAGTTGTTGCGGTATGTTCATGCTCCGGCCCGACCTCTCGCCAACTTTCATCCGACAACCACCGTTGCAACCAAACTAAGTTTTCTTTTCTTTTATATTTGCACATTCTGAGGACATAATGTGATTTAAGTGTGGGGGGGTAAATTGGGTATGTTTTTATGTTTTTATCCTTTAAAATATGAGTAAAAAGTGAATGTTAAATTTTCCACTAAATTTAAATTTTTTGTGAGTCTCGAGCATATAATTGGAACTAGATGCTTGCTAGTTGTAGTTTTCTAACGATGATAGTATGTGACTTAGTGAGATAATTATAGCATGTTTTACTTTTATGGAGATAGTTTCGTTTTTCACTCACGAAAGCCTTTGATTTTGAAGCATGACTTTTGAATTATATCCTTTCATTATTTTTAATGATTTATCTTAGGAAGGTCAGTATAGTTACACCTAAGTTAGACCGTGTGCTGTGAATATCATAAAGTTTGAATGTGATAGGTGAGATGTAACTTATGACTTTGAAAAGTGAATAAAGTGAGTGAGCAATTATTAATAAATACGTTTGTCGGAAGCTGGTTTATGATTGGAGTGAGGTAGGGCATTATCTCGAAATGTCCTATACCACTATGATGACCAAAAGCTCACGACAGTCAGGAGAAGCTACCTTATGATTTGAGTAGGTAGGGTGTTATCACGAAATGTCCTATTCTACTATGATGGGTAAGAGCTTATTCTGATATGCGTCAAATTTGAAAATTTTGAAAAATGATGAGTAAGAATAAAGTGAAGTCTTTGTTATCATGGATCTTATACCTCAAAAGTAGAACCGCATGATATCTTGTAGGGATTATCCTACTGAGTGCGTGGGAAGGCTTTGAGTGGAGCTATTACTGTCTATACCTAGGATAGTCATTGGAATTTTTGAGAGGATAATTCTTTGAAAGGCTTGTTAGATTGAGAACGGCTTGTCACACTTACACTGAATCTATCTCTGTGTTGGTATCATTTGCTATAGTTGTTGTATCTTTTGTTACGTGAGTTAGAGATCTATGTGGATTGCATGAAAGTTGAGCTATAGTTTTGATTGTTTTGTCCGAGGACGTACAAAAAGTTAAGTGTGGGGGAGTTGTTAAGGCCATATTTATATGATTATTAAAGGTTTATTTCATTATTATTTTCCCCACATTTGCATAATTTACATGAGAATTAAGGGTTTAAGTGTAATTATTTAATAAAGATGATTTTAAGAGGGTTGTATGCAAAATTGATGATTTTAAGTGTTGATTTAATGGAATTATTATTATTTGGATTTTATTACATTTTTGCATTGTTTATTTATCATGTAGGAGTTAATTTTCGTGCATATAAAGAGGATAAATGAAGCTCAAGTCGAATTATAAGAGATAGAGTTGGAATTGGCTTGAAGAAATTGGATAAAGATGAAGAAATCCGACCCTCGGCATCTTGGACGAGCGTTCGTGCGGCGTCCATTCCGTACGGGCGTTTGATAAAGTGAACGGGCGTCCAAAGCATCGTATTTTACATTCGAGAGAGTTCGGACGGAGGATGAACGAGCGTTTACTCGCCGTCCGGGCATTCGGACGGGCGTCCACAAGTCCGGACGAGCGTCCATAGCCGACTTACTTCCACCGACTTAAAACTCTATATATAGCGAAAGCCTCTTAACCCTAATTCATATACCAAAATAATTAAGATCGCAAATTCACCAAAAGCCGCGGCCGAGAGAACCCTAATTTCACGAGAGATGCAAATCTCCCAACCAACAATCATCTTCAACATGATTGTTGGCTAAGCCTTGCGGTGAGTCGACGGAGGAAGCCTATCAACAACACAAACCAACCTGGAGAGTTCGATGCTTAAGTTTAGTGAGTTTAATTCATAGTTTTTCATTACTTTGGATCTGTTTTATATTGTTTAAGTTTTATTGAATTAGGATTTGATGAAACGATCTATGTTTAATTTATGCTTGAATAAATTTATGAAAGTTTGTTTATTTGAGTTCTCTTTTATTCAGAGTAATGCATCTAATTGTGTTTTAAGAGATTATGCATGATTAGTTGAGTAAGAGTTTGGAAACAATCTCGTGATTTCGTTTTGATTGCATGTTTAGTTTGTTTGAAAAGATAAACGAAACCCTAGAATTTGGTTGAAGATATTTAATTGAATTCGTGAAAAATCACTACTAAAAACTATGTCTTTTTAATCACCATCTAGTTGGGATTGTTGGTTGATAGGTGGAACCTAGTCGCCTCGCTGTGTTTTCCCTTTATTGTTTATTAATCAAATCGTTTAGATTAAGTTTAGTTTAAGTTTTAGTTTATAAACCCTAATCTCCCGCTCGTTTTCCCGCACTTTTCGCTTCAGTTCGTATTTAGACGCTCGTCCGCAATAGCAGACGCTCGTCCATTAGGTTTAGTTTTCAGACGCTCGTTCACTTTAGTGAACGCTCGTCGGGCTTTCTGTTTTCTTATTTTTCTTGCTTTTTTTTACTCTTGTTTTAGTTTTAACTCTTAGGTTTAGGTTTTAGTTAGTTTCAGCTTTAGTTTAGATAGATAATTGTGACATAATTGATATAGATCTATAATTGAATCCGATAAACATTCCACTCCCTTAGGACGACCCGTAAACACCCTATACTACGATCCTTATACTTGGGGTGTTTCGGTTTATAAATTATAAAACTAGTTTTTACCGAACACTCAACATGGCAGAGAATAAAGGAAGCATATGCACATAGTTGAAACATGTTTGACTCCTTTAGCTCAAGCCTCTTTGCCGTTGAGATATTGGTGGAACAGATTTCAAGCACGAGTCTCCTTAATTAACTGTCTTCCTACTCCTTTGTTGCAGCATAAATCCCTTGTAGAATGTCTCCTCCATATAAAACCCAATTACAAACACTTCAAAACCTTTGGATGTGTTATCTATCCAAATATTAGACCCTTTCAAACCACTAAATTTCAATTCCATACTAAGAGGTGTGTTAACCTTGGCCTTAGCTCCTATCACGAGGGATACAAATGTCTCGATGACAGTGGCAGAATCTACATTTCTAACAATGTGACTTTTGATGAAACCTTATTTCCTTTTGCTCAAAGGTTTACACAAGGGCCGCCAAGACAAGTGGTTATAGAGTATTTATCTCATATTCCCTTCTTGACTCTCTCATATACTCAACGGTTAATCAAGTATTTCATAATCTTGTTCCTACTACTTCTGCTATTTTTTATACACACTCACCTTGCATGTTATGTGGATCTCCATCTCCATCACAAATGTTATGAGCTCCACAAATGTCACTACCACTGAAATCACTAATTACACAAGCCTCACCATTATCATAATCAACGGTCCATACTCAGGATTTACAAGAGTCAAACTCAAGTCATCACACTAAATTTGATCAATCAGATTCGGATAATGCACCACAAATCAATAGTCATCACATGCAAACTATATCCAAATATGGAATTTTTAAACCTAAAGTCTATTCAGTTGCTATTGCTAGTGCTCACCCATTTCCTATTGAGCCCAATAAAGTGTTAGAGGCATTCTAGAACTCAGATCGGAAAGATGCATTGACTAAAGAATACATGGCTCATCTCTACAACAGAACCTAGGCTCTGGTAAAACTGCCTCCAGGTCAGCCTGATGTAGGAAATAGATGGAAATTCAACGTGAAGCTTAGACTAGATGGATCTGTTTTGAAATATAAGGCAAGACTGGTTGCCAAATGGTACAGTCAACATTATAGAGTTGATTACACAGAAACCTTCAGTCTTGTAGCAAAATCCTCTACATAAAGAGTTATACTAACTCTAGCAGTGTCAATGAACTAGGTAGTAAATCAGATTGGAATAAATAATGCATTCCTCAATGGTCTTTTGCAGGAACCAGTTTACATGGAGCAGGCAGAAGGCTTTATAAACTCGTCAAAACCTACTTACATGTGTAAATTGAACAAGGCTCTTTATGGATTGAAACAAGATCCTAAGGCTTGGTTTGATGACCTAAAGTCTCAGATGCTTACTGGGGTTTTATACGGTTTGTGTCAGATAATTCCATGTTTATGTCAAGATTGAAATATCAAGTTCTATTTGCTTTGGTACATGTTGATGTCATACTAGGAATTCTCATCCTCTAATTCAAAATTTTATAAAGTTGTTGGATTCAAGATTCTCTTTAAAGAATCCATGTCATGTATCTCTTTTCTTACGAATGCAAGTAACAATAGACTCAATTGGCCTATATCTGACCCAGTCATACTATGCTTCTCAATTACTCAAAAAGTTGAACATAGAGCATCTCAAACCTTGTCCAACACCAATGGTGCATGGTAAACAACTTTTGCCTAAGAAAGGAGAACCACTTGTGAATATTAGTTTACAGAAGTGCTATTGGTTTGACTTCTACCTGGTGTGACATAGAATGTAAATACTTTGAGTCAATTCATGAAAGATCCCTACACTGGATATTGTCAGGCATTTAAAAGATTTCTCAGAATTGTTCAAGGGTCTGTGAGACATGGCTTGCATTTCGTTCCCTGCAACAATCTGGAGTTTGGATTCACGGATGCCAATTGAGCAGCCTGTCCCACTGATAGAGTTTGTGTATATCTTGGGAATTCTTTGATCACTTGGAACTCCAATAAGTTAGGATTAAACACACTGAAGTGAATGTGCACTTCATCAGAAATCTTGTTCTTGATAAGAAGCTCAAAGTGTGCTATGTTCCATTTTTTGAACAAGTGGCTGGCATATTTAGTAAGCCATTGCCTATCGCAACCTTCTGTCGGTTCAAAGCCAAACTCACTATGGTAGATTCACATATTCGTTTGAGAGGGGCTGAAAATGATAATTGTATTAGTGGATAAACGTATGGTTGGATCTAAGGACACGTGTTCAAATCATAGCTAAGGATGACTAGATTTTGTTTGCCTATATTTGTGTACTAAACAAATATAGTGCTGATGATGCACCGTGCATTCCATTAAGCAAGAAATCATTTACAAAACTGAGTCCTTCTTGATACTCCACAAGGGAGGTTTATCCTTTTGAGTTTTGATTTTATACTTTTAAACTAGAATTAGTCTCGCAATTTGGCCTTATCAGCATTTTAGTCGTCCTGGTTTTGTTCCAGTTGCAATTTTAGTTCTATAAATTGGATTTTTTTCGGTTTTCAAATGTAGTTCTCCGACGCCGAAAGACACTGGACGTTGCGTAATTCAAGTAGAATTTTGCTGACGTGTCTTTAGAATAAGGAAAAAAATCAATTAGGACACGAAAATGTAAAAAATTGTCTTACAGCATGGATAAAAATAAGTGTTATTTGTTTATAAGGACGTGTTTTGAGACTTAATTATACACTTAGGACACCTAAAAAAGACCAATCTTTATAAGGACACATTTTATTTACTTTTCCGATATTACCCGTTATATTAGATTCAATTCCTTGGTGAATTTCTTCATTTCTTCCCCTTTTATGTGGATGGCGTAGCTCATCAGTAAGACTAATTTCAGAGAGGGTACAAGATGAGCAATTGCTTGAAAGACTGATTTCAGCTCCTTCTAGGAAATCGCCGTCGCCACTGCCACCGCCGAGGCCCAAGTCACCGCCGGAATATCTAGATTTGTATGGTAAGCGCCGTGAATCGTCCAGAGTTCAATTGATTGAAAGAGTACTTGGGTTTCATGAGCAGGATGAGTTAAATTTTGTGGTAGGTCTTCATCCTACATCTTTAAATGATTTTTGAAATTGTGTTCCTTCCTCAGCTCTTGCGTGCCGCTTCTTCTTCATGTTGTAACTTTTGCATCCGGTACTTCCTCTGTGTTGTGTTTAGAAAACAAATGTATAGCAAATTGGTGATTTGAAATAGGCTAGGATGATATTCAATTCTCTAATGACCTGATGATTCAGGCAATCGAGAAAATCTGACTCGTGTCACAGCATAAATCTGACTCGAGAAAATCGAAAAATCTGAGAACTCATTAAGCTTGATTTGCAGTTTTTATTTTTCCTTTCCCTTTTGATTCTGAAGTTTAAATGTCCTTTTTTTGTCTAGTTTACTTTCAATAATCTCTTATCTCAAAAGGGCAATGATGACTAGCTTATAAAATATATATATGTCTGGACTTATGAATGTCGATGATTATTTATGCTTGTTTCTGAGCTTGATTGAGTATGTATGATTCTAATTCTTTGATGGGCAACTATGGTTTTGGCTTTATTAACTGATATCTTTTACACTATTTTTATTTCCAACTTTACCTTTTAACTTTTTCATTTTATTTTACTTGTGTATACTTGTATTTGCATATACAGTACGGTGATTGCTGTCATTGTTTGCATTAACTTTATTCTAAGAACAGGTTAAGACTCATAATATTTATACATTCTCAGGTCTACAAATCATTCATTATAAGATCTCCACTAAGTAAAAGATGTTGCAAAGAGCATCCATAACATTATGATTCAGCAAGCTCTGGAGTGATCCAGAACAATTTATGTATGTATGATTGTTGTAGTGACATGAATTTGATGGTAGGTTTGTGTATGATTTGTAATAAAATTGATGGAGTGACATTAATGTCACTGCATTTTCTTTTTTTTTTTCTTTAGTTGTCATTTCTTTAGGTATAATCACTTTATAAAGTATACATTCTTGAAATTCAACGGCATCATGCAATCTGTAGAATTTCTTGACATACGATGCATAATGGCTTAAAAACCACATTCATAGTGACCGAACTCTTGGCCGATGTCACTGCATAAATTGTTGATGTCACGCATATATGATTATCGATGTCACTGCATAAAATGCCGATGTCACTGCATAAATTGTTGATGTCACTGCATAAAATGCCAATGTCACTGCATAAATTGCCGATGTCACTGCAAAAAAATGTTGATGTCACTGCATCTGATTGCCGATGTCACCGCATCTTGATTGCCGATGTCACTGCATAAAATGTTGATATCACTGCATATATAATTGCCGATGTCACTGCATAAAAATATGAATTAAGGTGAAAGATTTATGTTGATCGTAGATTTATATCAAAAGATATTGCCATTTGAAGTCGGTTGTATGAAAAAAAGAAATCGATTTTATGAAATTAAGTCGGAAAAATATCAAATGTCATCACGGTGTTGCTTCATCAAATGTCATTGCATCCCGGTGATCAATGCATCCCGATGGTCTCGCATCGCGGTGTCTCGCTCGGGAGTAGCCACTTCATCGCGGTGTCTTTGCATCGGGGTGGCCACTTTGCATCGCGGTGTCACTTCATCGCGATGTCTCGCATATATGATTGCCGATGTCACTACATAAATTGTTGATGTCATTCATATATGATTGCGATGTCACTTGCATAAAATATTGATGTCATTGCATATCTAATTGCCGATGTCAATGCATAAATTGTTGATGTCGCGCATATATGATTGCCGATGTCACTGCAAAAAATGTTGATATCACTGCATATATGAATGCCGATGTCACTGCATAAAAATATGAATTAAGGTGAAAGATGTTACATCGCGGCTGTCAATGTATCGGGGTGGTCAATGCATCGTGGGTGGTCACTACATCCGGGGTGGTCACGCATCGCGGTGGTCAATGCATCGGGGTGCTCACACCATCGCGGTGGTCACGGCATCGCGGTGGTCAATGCATCGCGGTAGTCAATGCATCGCGGTGGTCATTGGGGTGGTCACACAATCACGGTGGTCAATGCATCGGTAAAATAAAATAAATTTTATAATTAAAAAAAGAACATATTTTCAGCACCTGCTTTTGAAAGAAAAAAAAGAAAAAAAAAAAAAAAAAAAAAAAAAAAATCCATGCAAACTATGTTCAGCGAATGTTTGTGAAAATAAGCATGCGCATGTTTTTTTTTTTTTTCTTCATCATTAAGGGTATTTGGGTCTATCTATCTAATTTTTGTCCTTATAACTAAGTGTTTATTTTGGATGTCCTTTTTGTATAATTAAGTCCAATATGCGTCTTTTTCAATAATTGTCCCTAAAAATAATGGGAAATTAGAGATAAGGATTCAATCCGGAATATATTTAAGTAACATGACTGCTACATATTTTTTATAGGGAGAATGACAACTGCATAATTTTTTTAGCGAGAAGGACAAACAGTGAATCCCGAAAATCAGTGAATCTCCCCAGTGAATCCCGAAATCAGTGAATTTCGACAGTGAATCCCGAAAATCAGTGAAATTCGACAATGAATTTTGAAAATTAATAAATTTCAACAGTGAATATTTAGTTTTGTCTTTTATGCAAAAGTTTCAAAAGACTGTCCTTCTACTCAATTGATGAAATATTTATGTCCTTCTCCCTCATTCCCCCAAAAAATAATTGACGTAAGAGTACTCACTATGGCTTAGTCTTCCACTGTGTGAAAAGGATGTGGTATCACATATTTTCTCCTATAGCTCAATTAAGCACATTGTGGTGATACATGGTGTGGGAGGTGAAGTGGTTCTATACACATCCACTCTCAGATTTTTTTTTCTTTAAATGTTGTAACATGAGTTATAGTAGTAAACAAATGTGTTGTATTAAAATATTAATAAATGTGTGTCAAGCTTTTTGTTCACAATACAACCACATCCACTTTGTCATAGTGGATACTCTAATCTCTCTCTTAGACCATGTTATAGAACGAATTTTGTAATAAATTTTTTTTTCGATTTTTCACATTGTCAACGCCACGCTGAGGAATTTTTTTTTGTTTGTCAAAATCGTTCATTTTCCTTCTAAAAACTTGTCTCCTCTGGCGCCGGTGTGCAGGTGCCAGAGGATATTTTCGCTGTTTTGAAAATTGAACAGATATTAAAAATAAAAAATAAAAAATCAGATGGGTTTTGGGACATCAACCTCTATATAGCTACTCAAAATTACCAAGTTAAGAAGATATACAAGAACATACATAACACCGTCATTGCAGGTACAAATATGAGAGTGCTGGATAGGCTTACGAATTCGTTAGATAAAATCTCAACAGGAAACGTGCAGGCCCCCTTTGACGGATTCTCCGAAGTTATTACACCCAAACCCTCAAATTCACATCCACTTCTGCTAAATTTCTGGTCATTTTCTTGAAAATACATATTGAAAGCATATGATACTTGTTCCACAAAAGTCAAGAAGCCACATGTCCCTCCATCCTCAATGCTAGTACAATCTGCATTTTGGCATGCCTCCATAAGAAGCCTACTTAGTAAGACTGTATCATTTGTTTTCTTGTTGAATACACACCACCTACTGGGCATATGGGTAACCCCTTTCGCAGAATAAGGATAAATGGCTCGACCCTGCCCTGAAAAATCGAGGTGGTACTTTGGTTTTCCATCGAATCTATAAATACCCCAATGCCGAATGAACCCTTCTTTCTCTCCTCCGGTTACTATAGACATCTTGTTCTCATCAGCCAAGTTATGAAGATATGCGTCAATTGGTCCAACCGGGCGTCGAGGAGTTCCTTTCCCACTCAGGATGTATTTGATCAAGCCTTGATTAAATCTTTCTGCATTTGTTGTATTCCCATCGGTTATTCCATCTGTAGGCCAACCTACTTGCCCAACCCCGATTTTAATATTCCGAAAACCCTCTTTCTCTAATGCACAAACGAACATGTCGTACACCACTTCGAATATATTGTTGTACGTGTACCCTTCATCCATTAATCCCTTAGTCGTGGAATTGTTGTCAAAAAAGGCGAATTCTGTATCGTTGAACATCGACTTTGCATTGTGGATTGGAACCATGTCTATCCAGATTGGAGCATTGTTCTTAACTAATATTTGAGTCGAACGTATCATAACATCCCTCACGTCTTCCGCGAATGTAGCCTCCGATGGTTTTTTGGCTTTATTCATCACGCCTACATGATGATCTATTGTCGCTTTAACTGTACCATTGCCGAGCTTAAGTTCGTCAATAGCAGTTTGCATATAATCAAGTACCTCAACAGCATGCAAATATTTTTTGTTGACGTTTTTTCTTGAGAATGGCTGCGTCCCAATGGCTATATACCTGTAAACAGTTCAGCTCACATCATCCTTTTCTTTTTCCCGAGTGTTTTTACACAACAAATATATACGAAACAGAAGCTGAAACAAATATATATATATATATATATATATATATATATATATATATATATATATATATATATATATATATATATATATATATATATATATATAAGAAGACAATGCATTTGCTCCTTAGTGACATTCGTTTTTTTTCATTGGTCCTTTCTTTTTTTTTTATTGTTCATGGCCCAGTCTAAAATATGTTTTTTTTTTAAATTTTTTTACTGTTTATGGCCCAGTTCAGAAATTTTTTTTTTGTTTTTTGAGAAGAAGGGTTTGAGTTAAATTGTTTCATTTTGAAGGACTCAATTGTATCATCTTTTAATGTGCGAATATATGTAGCAAAGGTATGACTATTTTCAAAATATAAGGTCACGCCTTGTTGCCGACACGATCTTTGTATCATACCAAAAAAATTGTGTTGACGTTTACATGAAATCTTATAAATTTCTTAAAATAAATTCATTACATAAAAAAACATATCGTTTGTACACAGCGATATGACTATTTTCAAGATATAAGGTCACGACATATTGCCTGTACGATCTTTATATTATGCTTAAAAATATTTGGTTTGACGATTATATGAAATATTAAAATTCTTGAAATGAATTTTTTTTGTAAAAAAACATATCGTTTATATAAAATATTAAATATCCTGAAAAAAATTTATTTCGGCCACAAATATTGTTAAACTGGTTATAGTGTAATGTTGATTTAATTTCTATGGAAATTCGAATTATGTATTTTACCATGGCCGTTAAAATTAGCCTAGATCTGAGAATACAAAAAAAATGGTTCAGTAGTGTCGAAAGGTGTCGATTTCGTGTCGTGGAGTATTGACAGTGTGTTAGATTTTAATTAATTTTTAATTAATATTCATTTCATCAACCGACACTTGTTGGATATGGCGTCGGGGTGTATCGGAGCGTGTCGTGTCGTGTTTTTGATAGAACACGTGTTGTTGCAGATAATGTCGAAGATAACTTCACTTTTTCGGTTAAAATAGATTTAAGTAGAAATTGAAAAAAAAAAATCAGTAGTGTCGAAAAGTATCCATACGATGTCGGGAGGTGTCGAAGATGTGTCGGATATTCATTTTATCAGCCGACACGTGCCGGACATGCCATCGTAATGTATCAAAGTTAATTAAATACAAACCGGGACAACGCTCGTGCGGAGCACGATTGTTTATTTTCTTAGTATATCCTACTACTTTAGAAAAAAGAAGGGTTTCAAACCCTTCCTTCCACGTGTCCCAAAAATATTCAGCAAAAAGCTTTCCCACGTGTTTTTTTTTTTTTTTTTTTGCTTCTTTTACTATAGAAAGCCCAGCCCGTTCGTTGTTTGTTTCATTGTTTTTTCTACACACAAATTAAAGGCAGCTTCAGCCAGCTTCCGGGTTGCTTCTTCACATCCGCCTGTAAATTTGTACCATAGAGGGGGTTGGTTTCCGATTGACAGGAGGAGACACGATGGTTATCTGCTCCAGGTAAGACTTTCGCCCTTTAGCACAACTGTAATCCCAATTCACTCCCTCAAAGGTCATAAAATAGTATGCTATGAATATGGAAATCATTCACCTATTGAGGAGTTGTTATTACAGTTTTCTAAACCCTAACCTTACCGTATTCTTCGTCCTCAAAATAATTTTTCCCCTTTTGAATTTCAGATTTTCAATGTGGTATTATTACACTATGAATATATTTATTTTCTTTTTGTTGTTTATAATTTGATGATATTAGGTTGGAATCAAAATTCCATTGTGCTTTTTGTTGGTGAAGAAGTGCTAATAATTTTCACTATCTAACTCTTACAAGATATTGGAATTTGTGGAATAATGTATTAATTCATTCTCTGTTTTCATGAGTGCTTTTGTTAGTTGATTGATATATTGGTTTAAGTTTGTGTTCTAAATTGTTTCTTCTGAACACTTGCTTCTTTTTTGATTCGTTAAGCTTCATGTTATTGTTGTGTATGATGTCAGTGTGATGTTGTGATATTTTATTTTTATTCAACAATGATGTTTAGTAAGCCAAGGTTGGATGTTCTGAAACAACCATCTCTAGGTGTTGGATAGACATAAAATATGAAAATCTAATGAGACTTGCATACCATCTGCAGATGTGTAATTGCAGGGGTTTAATTATCATAAATCACTTGTTTACACTTGATGGAATTGGGAATAAGACTTTGCTGGGTTTGCGTTTTAGTCCATTTTGATTGAAGTACATTGTCACGTAAGACTTTCTTATGTTGTCCCTTGCTTGGGAAGAAGTTTTTTTTGGGGTAATTGTAAGTTGAATTACGACTTTATGTTGTCCACTCTTCTTTATTTTAGTATAATTGGACATTTTTGGGGTTGTCTGCTTCTCTGCATAATATATGCGCCTTATTATGTTATTGGCATTATTACATGGTTTACATCTCATATCACTTCAATTTCATTACTAAATTCATGGATGAAGGTGGAAATTGCAAAAGTTATTGCTTATTGGAGTTATCGTCTATTAGATGCCAAGACCGGCTGTTTTTTTATAAATAATAGTTACCGACTATAGTTTCTTTAGTTTGACTTATTTACCTGTTGTCTTATGTTTAGGTTTCTATCATTCTAAATTCATGTAAATAGAAAACATTGTTGGTTATTGCAACCTGTTTACGTATGAAAATAGGGTTTTTCTTTTGATGTTGGTGAAAGCTCTCTGTTATTGATCACGTGAGTTACTAAACCGGATTGTTGTAGAATGTAGTAATTACTCTACGTTGAATGCACGATCTTAGTTAAGTTCAAATTTATGTGCATGCCCTTTTAATGTGTTCATCCCATACCGTCAATGATAGCTTGCAAGAAATCATGATAGAATATGATGTGACAAGTTCCAATTAATCATCCTTTTGCCACCCTAAAAGAAATCGTGCCACAATCATTGTAAATTGAACTCCACAAATTCCATATAAATTTGTGCTTATTATCCGTGGAAAATCACCATATTAGAAGTTGGCGAGTATTTTGCTTTCACGATAAACAGCCTCTTTGCAGAGTATAAAATCTGACATGTTCTTTTTCTGGGAGTGGGTTTGCGATTTTATCTTTTGGATGTGGCTGATGACTGATGTTTGGTTGTGGGTTAGGGCTTATTAAATCACATATTTGTGGGTGTGATGGTGTTTCTTTAAGCTTCTTTCATGAACAGAACCATTTTGTGTTTATTCCCGGATGCAAAGCGGCTGCAACAACAAAAAGGGAAGGTGTTGAAGTGGAGATGAGCAAACAACTGTTACACCGACTCTGGATGTGCATGGAGAGTGGTAGATAGAATGAGAGGCGTGGTGGAATAGCGCGTTGATTGATCACAATAAACTTTATTGTTACATGCTTTATATGTGGATGTCTAAGGGATTAGTAGGCAAACGATAGGCAAGGGGAACATCTTTTGGATGCCAACAACATATTACCATTACACATGAATTTGAGTGATTTTTTGGGGGTACTAAATGTTTTGCTTGGACTGATTTGGTGGCTCTGTTTTGCCACGTTTAGTTGTTGGTTTACATGGAGTTGTAGATAAATTTGAGTGAATTTCTTTTTTTGTAGAATTAGATTAATATTCATCTACTTTTACGAATTAGGTTTTTTAATTTGTTTTTCACTCATACCAAGGGTTTTACCTACAGATTTGGTGGCTCTGTAGTCGGTAGTGTTTTTATATTAGTGTGTTTTGGGTATAGTCTGCAGAATATATTATCTGTCATTAGTTTCCACTCATAGGGTATGTTGTATTTCTCATATATACATAAAATATACATTATCATATAAGTTTGGGTCAAACAAAAACGCTATTAATTCTAGAAAATTATTTCAGACAACTACTACTACTATGTCAGAAACATAGGTTTTCTCCTCTATAACTAGAAATTAAGAATGAAATTGACCAACCATAAGAATTGGTAAGATTGGTTGATTGTGCAGTGCCTATAAGAAGCATTGGTTAGATTGTATTTAACAAACCAAGTTTTTTTCTGACACGTGTTTTTTTAGGGTTGGGTTGACACGTGTTTTTTTTTAGGGTCCCTGTACTTTCACGGTTTCTTTCTGTTGGCTGTTCTACAGGTATCGGCAAAGACATACGAAACGAGTCCCTTGCGTACGGTCAGGTATGTGCCCCTTTTATCCTTAAGGGCTTCTTCTCAGCTTAGTGCCACGAGATAGCCTTATGTGAGTCTTGCCCGCCAGTATTTCTTATGATTTTTCCATGGCTTCGTGTTCTTAAAATAATGGTCAGTGTTTTCTGGAACCAAATGCGGGTTCCCATGGTAGGTAACCAATAATTGTGCATGAAGACTAATTTTGTACTGCCTTCTCTGTTCTTACCATTTGTACTTTCCTGTTCAATTTGTGTTCATGCCCTCTGAAGTAAATATTCTTTTCTTCTATGGGTTTTGAACCTCCTTATGTCTATAATTGCCTGCTTGTGGCCCAAATAAGAGGTTCCAGAAAAATACCACGATGTTCTGAATTCCTATTAGGGGTATGACATTTCATAGAATAAAATAAACTGCTTTGGTCTTGTGCCGAATGCACGCTCAGCTTTTGTTCACTTGCATGCATGTTCACAGTTCTTTATTCTTACCCTTATTTCACAGGAGCTCGGAAAGCATAGTTACAAGAAAGGCTTACTGCAGAAACTCACCTCGGACCTCTATAAATTTGCAGAATCAGAGGCAAATATAGGTAAATATAGACATTGTAACAAAGTTTCCATAGTATGTTCATGGATAAACTGTGGTCTTGAAATAAAATTGGGGCTCTTTACTAGATACTCCTACACATTAAAAACATAAGCTTATTTTGGCTTGGATAACACACATAATTTATTTTTTTACAGCTATACGAGCCTTGGTCGTACATCGGTTTCAAGTTGACATTACCGATACTAAATGTGCAAAAGATTATGTTATTGTTAACGAAGAGTAAGTTGTTGTCCACTCATGTTGTGAATTGCTTTTTACACAATGTATAACCATGCTAACACGGTTTTTATGTGATACAGAGAAATTCTCATTGTCCTACGGCTTTGGAAAAATCTGCTGACAGATTATGATCCAAACATTGACACATACCTTCAACAAGGAACCAGTAACCATAATTGCCTCGAATCTTGAAGTGAAAACCTTTCATGGTAGGTTTCTTTCACGCCTTCAAACTGCATTTTACTATTTGGCACCTACCGCTGCTCTTACATTGCTCCTCTAATTGCAGGTGTGTCCTTGGCAACAAAAACCAATTCTTACTTGATGGAGAATCCCCCACTTGTTGAAGATCTTGGGCTAAAGAAATGGTATAATGTTTTCCATCATGCCTTGTTGTGTAATTCAAAAAGGCGTACTTACAATTTGTTGTTTCCATAATGTTAAAAATGTATGCTCAGAACAAGGCAAAGGTTGCTGAGTGGCTAAAGAACAAGGCGTATGAGAACAACATCAAATTCTTTATCGCGCCAAAGATAGAAGAGATTTTGGATTTGCAAGGTGCAATGGCAGCTTTCCAGAATGTAAGTGATGTGTCGATGTGATGTGTGTTCGCTTCGTACAATTATTTCGTACCCTGATTTTTCTTGATGTCTAGGTGAAAACATATTGGGTTAAAGTCAAGGTTCGGTTAAGAGTTACGCGTAATCCACTTTACAATATTCTTTGTGCAAACTACCAAATGATCGTTGACGATGGCGTCGATTGGAACATTGAATTAATGTTCCAGATGTTCCATGCCTTCTCCAATGGAAGTTAGGTATTATAAAAATATATGTGCTTATATAAAAGTCTTAAATAAACTTACAGTGTTATGTTCTATAAGTGTTCTGATTCTTATCTAAATTCACCTGCTAGGATTACTCTGCGGGTCATTTTTAATGATGAAAACGCAAACATCAGGAGCACAATAAAGTCCCCAGATGATGAAAAACTTTGCCCCTTCACTGCATTTCAAATAAAACACCTTGAAGATGAGGTACTAATTTCAAGTTAATAACAATTATTGTCTTCAATATAATGTGTATTGAATATGCCGTAGCAGCGTCTCATTCACTGCTTTGTTCTCTCTTGTTATTTCACGGCATACCATGTAACCATCATTTGCAGGGCAAGTCCCTTTTAAACGACATCTCCATTGCAGTGGATAACACATAGATCGTTTGCTTTGTCAAGTACTACGACAAAATGATCAATGGTGAAATGCTTGAAGGTATGTTGTGCTTAAGACATACACTGCTGATGAAATGAAGGCATTCATTCAAGATACAACATCAATAATCAATAATCAATGTAACAGTGAGGCTTGATTCTACAGATCAGGGTATTGTATCTGATCATCCAACACTCTTGCCACCTAACTCAAACAAAGCAAGTGGGTAAGAAACTCATTTCTTTACGCCTTCGACTAAAAGGATTCTTGAGGAACTTGTTCAAGACTGTGTCTCAGCCTTGCTTTGCCATGCTAAGAGGACAATTAACTTTGGTACCATAACTCCTGAAGATTTGGAAAATACAGGTTCTCAAACCTTGATTTAGATGTTATCAGGCTTGCTGAAACACCAAAGAAGAATAACAAAGGACAAGACATACAGTCTTAGACTGTTTCTTAGTTCAAACTAACTCATGAACTGTTTTCCTTGTACCGAATTTCACCTGCAAAGACATGTTATTGCTTAATGATGCTGCCAGAAAATGGACTCGTCCACGTGGCACCTTTTTGGTGACTCGGCACTTGGACAAGGGAAGCAAGCAGCTCCCAGCTCCTTGTGAACGATCCCAGGAAGATCGTCCGCTCGATCTATCATCGCTGATCCGACCGCAGCGGGGTCGGGCCGTCTTGACCTCTGGCGGGTCGGGAAGGACTCAGGCAACGGATCTTGGGCGGCCAGCTAAGATCTTCGTCGACCTCATAGAACGGGTCAAATCTAGACCTGCGTAGTTCCGTAGAGGCCAGGGTTCGGCCATCGTCCCCGATCCCTGGGATTCGACCTTGTCTTGTCTCGAGCACGGTTCGCCCCTAACTTCATTTAACACGTGCATAGTAGCTAGACAACTATCGCAGAATCCTAAGTAATAGAGGCTCGAATCTTTATCATTAAATGCTAATATTTGAATACCATAATTATCTCCTATGATCAAGGAGATCTCTCAATCATAATCTTCTTCCTTAGGGAATACGTTAATCAGTGTCACTCACAGACACGCCACCTTAAACCCTAAGGGCCTAAGCCCCTTTATATAACCATTCCCTGAGGAACTACGAAGACTTGATTCCAATTCACATATTGGATACGTAGGCAGCTTGATAACCATCAAGTGCAGTCTAAAATCACCCCCAAAACCAATCGCTTTATTGTAACCTTCATATTCTATGAATTTCCCCAGACTATCATCTAGAATAAGAACCCTAAATTAGAAGGTGACGATTTTCAACTCGTCAATTGGCGCTAGAAGGAGGGTCTGCTAGTGAATTCGTCTGTGGAATCCGCGTAGAGATGAAGAGCATGTGTGTAGTTCCTGGAGAGCATGGTGGTTGCACTCCAACATCCTGGAAAAAACGCAGATTTGTCAAGGAGGTGGTATATGATGCCACTGACCTTATTTCTCTAGAGATCAACAACAATGGTCTGGTGATTGAAGCCGTATTGGAGCAAAATGCGGTAAGACGCATCCGCATTGACACCGGAAGTGCGGTAAGTATCATGTACCACTCTACCCTACTCTTAATGCATCTGAATAACACTGAATTAGTCCCAATGAGCACCCATTTGTTCGGCCTTGCCGATTCACCTGTGTATCCCGAGGGTACCATAGTCCTCTCAACCACCTTCGGCCGACCTCCTCTGGGTCGGACTCTTTCAGTAGAGTATGTGGTGGTCAAGGCGTCATCTCCCTATAATATAGTGTTAGGACGCCCTCCACTAATTGCCTTGTGAGCCGTCGTGTCACTCGCGCATAATGACCTAAGATTTCTAGCCGATGGTAAGCCCGTAGAGATCGTAGGCGACTTGGGTCGGATAAGCAGCTGCGTCACTTCCGAAGTGCCCGGGAATGGTAAGACGACACCAATCTCCATTGAGGAGCTACTGCCTGAACGCGAGGAAACCTGGTCGTCAGACGACAAAACAGAAGCAGATTGCCTGTGGGAAGGACGAAATGATCGAACCATCGAGGTAGGGGCATGGATTCCGAGTGCTCATAAAGAACAACTAGTGGCTCTACTAAAAGAATTCAGGGATGTGTTCGCCTGGACAACGGAGGAGATGCCAGGGTTATCCCCAGACTTGGCCATGCACCGGCTAAATGCGGACCCCTCCCGGAAGCCAGTCCGACAGAAAAAGAGACATTTCGCTCAAGAACGGGTAGACGCCGTACGGAAAGAGGTAAGTAAGCTACTTCAAGCCAACATCATTCGAGAAGTGAACTACCCGGAATGGTTAGCGAACCCTGTTCTAGTAAGGAAGCCGGACGGTAGCTGGAGGATGTGTGTGGATTTCACCGATCTCAATCAAGCTTGTCCAAATGATTGCTATCCCCTGCCCCGCATAGATCGGATGGTGGATTCGACCATAGGTTTCGGAGTATTCGGCTTTATGGACGCCTACAGAGGGTATCATCAGATTGTAATGGATCCCCGCGACGCTGAAAAAACCTCGTTCATCACGGAGTTCGGCACGTACTGCTACCGAACTATGCCATTCGGCCTCAAAAACGTTGGAGCGACCTACCAAAGAGCTGTTAACAAGATATTTAAAGATCAGATCGGAAAGTGTATGGAGGTATACGAGGACGACCTGCTGATCAAAAGCAGGTCCCTGGAACAATATCTGGGAGATGTGAGAGAGGTTTTTGAGGTACTTCAAGCCTCGCAGATGAAGCTCAACCCCAAGAAGTGCACCTTTGGAGTTCGGACCGGAAAATTTTTGGGATACATGATATCACAAGAAGGTATCAGGGCTAACCCAGACAAAGTAGACGCATTGAGGACTATGCCGACGCCAAGGAGTCTCAAAGAAGTGCAAAGGTTAACAGGAAGGATGGCCGCACTCGGACGCTTCCTGTCGAAGTCGGCGCAGCGAGCTCTGCCCTTTTTCAAGATTTTAAAACAAGTTAACCCGTTCAAGTGGGATGAGAATTGCCAGCAAGCCTTTGAAGATCTAAAAGCATATTTGGCCGAACTGCCCACATTAACGTCACCACAACCAGGAGACACCCTATCTATATATCTGGCTGCGTGCGGGGAAGCTATTAGTGCAGTCCTCGTTAAAGAACAAGATAATACCCAAAAGCCGATCTTCTACGTTAGCAAGGCACTTCGTGGCCCAGAGGTCAGGTATTCCGACGCCGAGAAACTTGCGCTAGCCCTAGTCCACGCCTCCAGAAAGCTGAGGTCTTACTTTCAAGCACACCCAATTGTTGTGATCACCGACCAGCTGCTTCGACAGATCTTGTCCCAACCAGAGACGTCAGGACGCCTAGAAAAATGGGTGGTGGAATTGGCCGAGTATGATCTCGACTTTCGCCCCCGAACAGCCGTCAAAGCACAAGCTTTAGCGGATTTTCTTGCTGAAGAAACTGCCATCGTCCTTGAGCAAATCCAGCCGAGACTTGAGGATGAATCTTGGACACTATACGTCGATGAGGCCTTTAACAAAGAAGGAGCAGGTGCGGGCCTTCTGCTCATTAGCCCAAAGGGTGAGGAATTCCCTTACGCGCTACGGTTCGGATTCTCGGCCACGAACAATGAAGCCGAATATGAAGCGTTAATCACTGGACTCAACCTGGCGGCCAAGTTGGGGGCAAAGAAGCTGCGTGTATATAGCGACTCCCAGCTAATAGTTAATCATGTGAAAGGTGAATACGAGGCAAAGGAAGAACCCATGAAAAAGTATCTGGCCATAGCAACGATCGGCTTAAAACATTCAACAGTGTCTCTATCGAGCAAGTACCTCGATCTCAAAATCGGCGAGCCGATGCCCTTTCCAAGATAGCCTCTAACTTCACGCCCAGCAAGAAAGTGCTGGTAGAACTACTGCAGAAAAGGAGCTATGATGCCCAGGAAGTCCAACCCATCATTCAAAAAGATACCTGGATGGACCCCATAGTGTCCTATCTACGAGATGCCGTATTGCCGAATGACAGAGTGTTAGCAAGAAGAATGAAGTTCCGAGCGGCAAGGTACGCGCTTTTCGACAATGTACCGTATAGAAAATCCTTCGTTGCCCCATGGCTCAGATGTGTAACAGAAGATGAAGGGAACTACTTGCTCTGCGAGATTCACTTAGGAATCTGTGGGAACCATCCGGGGGCTCGGACATTAGCACGAAAGTGCAGGTTGTTCGGCTACTATTGGCCGACCATGCAACAAGACGCCGAAAACATCGTCCGCGAATGCAAATCATGTCAAGTGCGTAGCAACATACCGCATCTAGCCTCACAGCTAATGACACCTCTAGTCACGGCCTGGCCATTCGACCAATGGGGAGTCGATCTGGTCGGACCTTTGCCCCGAGCACCAGGCCATTTTAAGTTTCTCATAGTAGCTGTGGATTACTTCACTAAATGGGTGGAAGCAGAGCCCCTCACAACAATTACTGCGAAAGTTATTCAAAAGTTCATTTGGAAGAATATAGTATGCAGGTATGGGATCCCAAAGGCCCTAATATCAGATAATGGAACGCAGTTCGATGATAAAGGTGTCCGATCCTGGTGCGCAGAGTTAGGAATTTCCCAGCATTTTACCTCAGTAGGCTATCCGCAGGCCAACGGGCAAGTCGAACAGACAAACCGGCAGATCAAATTCGGTCTAAAAAAAAGGCTTGAAGAAGAAGGAGAGAGTTGGGTCGAGCATCTGCCGAACATACTGTGGGCCTACCGAACAACCCCGAACTCCGCAACAGGAGAAACGCCCTTCTCTTTAACGTACGGAAGCGAATCTGTAATTCCTGCCGCGATTGGACTACCGTCGCCTCGGCTCGAGCTTCATAACAGAACGGATATGGAAACAGAAATCAAACATGCAAAGGACGACCTGGAAGAAAATAGGGAGATAGCATTCACCCGAATGGCAAGATATAAACAGAGAATCTCTCAATATTACGACAGCAAAGTCAAATACTCTTACTTTAAGGAAGGAGATCTAGTCCTCCGTAAGAACGCAGTGAGCAAACAAGGTCCTGAAGGCAAGTTAGATCCAAACTGAGAAAGCAAAGCATGGCTAAGGTGTTATAGACAAGGGATAGTAGATAATAATCTTACGGCAAGATATAGTTACTCGTTTCATGGCCGCGTATCCGGCTTCGGTCGGCTCCATAAGCGACATCCGAGAGAAATCTGCGCGCAGGCGCGAAGCCGGGGGATCGGCACTTATCTCTTCGATTCCGTAATCCTCCAAACCAGCTTCTGTGGCGGTTCGGCGCCTTTTTCCTCTCCTCTCTTCCGAACACAGATCCTCCGACCTAGAGCGGGAAGATCGACGGATCAGAGGAGTCTCAGGCTCCTCATCTTCATCTTCGTCCCATCCGGCAGGGATTACTCCGTTCCTCGGGGAGCGAGGAAGATCTCCCGGAACGTCAGCCTCCAGTTCGGCTAATTGCTGAGCTGTGTGGGATCCAATGGGCGACCCGACTACCCTTACAGGTGAGCGATGGCCCCCAGGAGAAACGGACTCAGCAGCCCTAGAGGAAGAGGGCCCTATCCCTGCTCCCGGATCGGGGGCTAGGAGACCAGCCAGTGTCCACACTGCACGAGAAAGAATAGTTACACATTGTCGCCCAATAAGATACCAAATAAAAGCAGATTTTACCTAGCTCACGGCAGACGTCATCCAGAGGATTATAAGGATCAGGTCCGGCATCGTCCAGCCGTGCCGCGGTTATCAGTTCGGACGTCAACTCCCGCAGCCTTAGAACGACCCCTGCGTTCCGAATAGCATCCACGTTAGAAGAGTTAGGAAGCTGTGGACACTCGTCCCTTTGTAAGGTACTGGTGTTCCAGCGTCCCAGCCTGGAATCTCCCCGATCTCGGACGAAGAAGAAGCGCCCTCGCCACGAACCATACTTGGGGCCTTCGGGCATCATTTTCGGAACCCCGATCGGCGTGAAAAGTGATACCATCCCCTCGGCCCCGGACTCGGGATAAGCGATAGAAGGATCGGAACAGGCCTACGGAAAAGTGCACCTCGGCCACCCTGCACAGCACAACAAACCCAACCACTGCCCGTACTCCCGAAGGAGCCAGCTGAGCCACCCCCAGTCCATAGTGCCTCAGCACCGCCACCAACGCAGGGCACAACGGCAACCTTAGCCCCGCCTTCAGTTGAGCCTCGTAGACCGCAAAATAACCTCTTGGAGGATTTGAAGCAAAGGGACGGGGCTCCGACGGGAGCAAGGGAGCAAACTCCTCATGGCTTATACTGTACTCTCTACACATACACTCCACGCTGCTTTGGGCCAAGACCGTGGATACCCCGTAACCCCCCATGATATCGTGAGTAGCCTTCTGAATTTTTTGCCTGAAGAGAGGGTCGAAGGTGTTTGACGATGGCTCTAATGAAGTAGCGAGCAATGGCTGAGGAGGGACCCAAGGAGTTTCCTCAACAACCACAGACCTAGTCCAGGATTCTCTGATTATTGCCTCCGATCTAGGACTAAGTGGCTCCTCTCCAGGTGAACCAGACATGAGGGAATAGACGCAACGAGAAAGAAGACAAACGAGCGCAGTGTTAATGATTACCAGATGAATCAAAGAAATGCAATCATGAATGAAACAACGTTTAATAGGGGAGGAACTTAACTCCCCACTAACCTCAAAAAACGGTCTAAGAAGGCGGTGACGCCTCGTTTCCCGGAACAGCTATAACTGCGCCATAACTAGCTCTGCCACCTGGCCACCGCTAAGTTAGCTTTAAAATCCATAGGTAGAACTCCCGTGCCGATCCACCACCTGGATAGATCCGAGCCGACCACCAAGAGGTCGGCTGGATCTTGGGGGCTTATGATGCTGCCAGAAAATGGACTCGTCCACGTGGCACCTTTTTGGTGACTCGGCACTTAGACAAGGGAAGCAAGCGGCTCCCGGCTCCCCGTGAACGATCCCGGGAAGATCGTCCGCTCGATCTATCATCGCCGATCCGACCGCGGCGGGGTCGGGCCGTCTTGACCTCCGGCGGGTCGGGAAGGACTCGTGCAACGGATCTTGGGCGGCCGCCTAAGATCTTCGTCGACCTCATAGAACGGGTCAAATCTAGACTGCGTAGTTCCGTAGAGGCCGGGGTTCGGCCATCGTCCCCGATCCACGGGATTCGACCTTGTCCGGTCTCGAGCACGGTTCGCCCCTAACTTCATTTAACACGTGCGTAGTAGCTAGACAACTATCGCGAGAATCCTAAGTATCTCCTTAATCTCAATTTTGCTTCTTAGGGAATTTTGATCTTTTGCATCCATCACAATTTTTACGAAGACTTGATTCCAATTCACATATTGGAAGGTGTTGATGGTAATCCCTTTATTGTAACCTTCATATGCCTTCGTAATTATCGATGAATGCCTTTCTTTTGCTCTTTTGAGCATGATCTAGGTGTGTGTAATATGACCTTAATTGAAATCATTTTGGGTGATGTATTCACCAATCATTTTGGGTGAACTTACGGTTGAATGCTTATGTGCATTTTATTATGCCTTTATCGATATGTATATAAATGCTTCCTTTATGGTTTCGGTTTTCATACTCGCAATATTGTGCTCTCATAATTACCATATGAGCATGCACTTTGCAACAAAAATGCTTCCCGTACTTTTTCAAAACAATAAATAAAGTGCGAGGTTATAATACTTTGTATTCTTCTTATTCTTGCGTTGTTAATCCCGACCGCCAAAACACAATACAGTGGCTATGTATATCAACGCAAGGCCTTGCCGGGGCCTTGCGGTGTGAGGCCTAACGCCTCTAGTATATATATAAGAAGGTAAGGAAAGTTTTGACGTGGCAACTCTACGATTTTTTCCGGTAGTTTTGAGTTCATTTGTTTACATAGCAGATGAATTAGTTCGGCCTTTTATTGTTTCGGCCCAACTAAGAAGCCCATGTTTCGTTATGGCTTTATTTTATTTTTATGTTCAGCAAAAACTCTACAAGTCTAAATCTAGAAACTTTCTTAGGAAGTTTGTTTTTAAAAATTAAAAAATTAAAAGCCAAAAGGCCATCCCGATAAATCATTAGGTGAATGGCCATCCTGAGAAAGTTCCATGGCTAAGATGTTGCAAGTACGTTTCTGGGAGATTGAAATAGACTTTAGTGCTTTTTATCTCTTCAATCTTCCTTCCTTTGAGGTTCCCGAAATGAGATTGAAGGCTGGAGTTCTTCATGGTTCAGCTTTCCTTCTTCCTTCCGAGTTCGTCGCGTCTGTTTCAGAAAAATTGTTCAAAAAGTTGTACTGATTATTATTCTAGGTTTTATTGTTTTATGATGTTGTATGCTATTTGGATGCGTGGAATTACAAGATTGGTTGCACAGGAAAAGTTGTCCGATGTGTTTGGGAATCAGAGGTAATCATTTTCCGGCATGTGGAAAATGGATATATTTTTTGTAAAAAAAATGCCGATTTGGGAATTTTTGGATGACTGGAATGAAGATTGGTCGGAAAAGGACAAAGCATTTTGTCTATTTTTGAAAAAAAAAACTTAAAGGACTAAAATTGCAAAACTGTCAAGTTACAGGACCAAATTTGCAATTTAGCCCCAAGAAACCAGCCAGCAATTTCATCAAGAGACGGAGAAGAAAAGAAAGGTAAGATGTTTTCAGTTTATGGGTTCATCAAGACTTCACCTTTAGCTCTTTCACAAGGTAAATATTCTACATATGCATGTGAAGAGTGTAATAGAAAAGTAAGACATTCTTGTTTATGAGTTCTAGATTGGCTTCACAAGGTAAATATTACATAATTTTTAGGTACAAAGGATGCAACAAAAGTTTATTACATTTGGTTGTCTTTCAATATTCTATTGGTATAAAATTTTATCGGATGCATTTGAAGAGAATTGAATGGGGTCACACAAAGAAGGTGAGCTCTCATTTCTCTTTGTTGGCATTTTATTGTTAGCAAGTGAGTTACGTATAAAGTTTGTGAGTGTATCTAGTTGTTTTATGTCTTCACTTGTTGTCTCTGTTGCATCTTCATGGTACGTGCATATATATAAGAGTACACATTACATATACATCTGTCTTTATGATTGTTGGGCTGGTTTTAGGAATAAACTTTGTCTGTGTTGTTCCTTTTTAGCAATTGATGGTGTATGCATAAAAAATGCAATAAGAAACCTCAACAGTAATGAGGTGTGTGTATGTTTATTACACTAATGGTACTAATAGCATGTTAAATGTAATCTCCTTTTGCTCAACTTTTGTTTGTGTATATCGTGTAATTATGGTTAATACGTACAGTTCCTTTAATTAATCATAGCCATGCATGTACAATATAATGTAGAGTATTATGTTTAGATCTAATCCACCTAACCTAAAGATCTGAATATGCATAATACCCGTTTGGAGTACCTAAAAAAGCTAAAATTCTATGTTAACTACATCTTGTTTTGTTGCAACATTATTAACACCCAATAAGCTAAAACTTATAGCATGGGCACGCCATGCGTTGCACGGCGTCTCTCATTTCACTAGTATATATATATATATATGACAAAAGTTACATAACATAGATTGTGAAGAAAAATGTTAGGTAGGTAGGTACCTTAGAATGATACCCTGATCAACGTAATAAGGTAAAAGTTTAGCCTTGATCCACCCTTTAGCATTGTCAACGCTGTTTATATTTTTCAAATCATCATTTGGGATTGTAACAGTGACCCCAATATTGGTCCCAACAAAAGCTGGCAACATATTTCTGCCTGCAGAGAAAATTTTCACCTCAGGAAAACCGTTTTGCAAAAGGAGATCAACAACCATGGACGGTAATATCCGTTGTGTTGCCACTCTACCCCAGTTGATGCCTAGGTATCCATACACATTATTCATTGAGAATAAAAACAATGAACATATCGATACGATGAATATCGATTGATTCATTGTTTTTTTTCCTTTTTCTTTTTCTTTTTCTTTTTTCTGAGTAGCAAAAAACCCCGCTTGCCCTAAACCAGAAAGAAATCTGGCCAATGACAAAGATGTTTTCAAATACAATTTGGACCATTGAAATGAGAGGAGAAGGGGAGAACTAATTGAGGTTTTATGTTTAGCTATTCTTGTCCACTAAGTTTGCAACTATTTTGGTAATTAAGAATAGTAAAATTTGTTTTTTTTCTGGTTTTTTTTTTTTTTTTTTTTTTTTTTTTTTTAAGCCAAATAGGCTCTCGATCAAACGGTAGATTGTTTTTTTGTTTTTAATTTTTTTTAGTAATGCTACATACACAACAAATACTATTTTTTGCAACGACAAAAAGTCACCGCTTTAAATACAAAGTGTCGCAAATGATATTAATGCGACGGCACACCGTAGCATAAAAGGCGCCGTTTTCGTTTTGATCCCAAACATAAGGAAATTTTTTTCCGACGCCAATGTCGTCGCAATAAATGACATGCTGATGTGGCAACCGTCTACTCATAAATTTTCAACGGGTGAAATGGCAAGATTTTTAGGGACAACGACATCGTTGCATTATATGCGAAATTAATTATTTTTTTAATTATTATAAAATTTATTAAATTATTAAAAATAATGGTTATTTGTTTATAAGCACCGGTTTGAGACTTAATTGGGTATTTATGATACCAAAAAAAAATATAATCTTTAATAAGGACACAATTTAATTAAGTTTCCTGAATTACCCCTTAAAGCAAGCGCTGACTTCCAAAAAATTGACGAACTCTTCCTCTTTGGGCACTCTTTTGCTCTGTTTCTTTTTCTTCTTCCTCGCAACGTTTTATTTTCTTATGTTAAAATTTTTTATTTTATGCAACAACATTTCAATTCAACCACCAAAGCAGATGTATATGATGAAACGGCGACAAGGCACGTTCAGATTCAGAGTCGTGCTTCTTGCGGAGAGACTGATTCTCCGCCGCCGATCTGAACCTCCGTTGCTTGCTTCCGTCGGAGATGGTATCCAAATTCCAATGGTGAGGCTGCCAATGCATTTGGGTTTCTTGGATCCTTTTCCACCAAACCAATCTTTATTTACTTATTTTGGTCTTTTCAGTAGCATTCTTAATATTCATTTGTCATATGGATGGCTTTCATTTGTGCTTGTGCCCCTTTTTTTTATGACTGTTGATGTTCTTGAATATTTGGTTAATTTTCAAATTTGTCCCTTCATGATGTGATCAGTGTAATCTAGAAAGCATGAATTTGTGCAGATTTTTTATAGAATAATGGTAACCATGTTTTTTTTTGCCATTATAAACTTTCTAATGATTTCACCCCATGGGTTTTCTTCTTGATAGCATATTGCTCACCTTTGAAAGGACGAAGGTGAATTTTTTCCTGTGATATTGTCTTGCCAAGTAACCTGTCCACATAAACATTGTACGTATCGTGTTCCACTAAGTTGGGTGAACTTGCCTATATGTTCATGTACGGTGGTAAGAGCATTATCAAATAGGTCAGTAGATTAGTTTCACCATTGAAGTGACTTTGAACATCCAGTGACACCTGATTCGGTCTTCTTAAAGTGACTTTGAACATGCAGTGACACCTGATTCTATATTCATAAAGTTTTTTGGCCTCATCTCTAAAAGCCTGGCTCGCGAGGCGTCACTGAACCTGATTTGGTTTTCTTAAAATGACTCTGATTTTGCAGTGATAATTGATTCGGTCTTCTGAAAATGACTATAAAGATGTAGTGGCACCTAATTTAATCTTCTTAAAGTGACTCATAAAATGCAGTGACATCTGATGTCACTACAAAAATATTGTTGTCACTGCATAAGGTGTCACTATATAAAATATTGTTGTGTATCCTAATGAAGATTTATTACCAAAGAACAACAACTCTACTGACGAGGCGATGAATGATGTTTCTGAGCCTGAGGATTTGTAGTGCATAGCCCTTTTGGTGTTTGCCATTACGACGATAAGCATGTATTCTAATTATTTACGAATTTTTTTGGTGCATGGATTGCTGCATTAGACGGCACCAACCGGGTTGTGTGTGTGTGTGTGTTTTCTCTTTCCTATTGTAAATTTGTGCTATAGATTTTCGATGTGGATTCGATACATATAAATTGATTGATGTATCAGCAGTGACTTATTTGGGGAAATGAATAAGTTTAACTACTTCAAAAAAAAGATGCGGTGACAACAATTTTCCTTTTTTGGTGTTGAGGAATTCTGTAAAAGATATATGAATGATGCTGAGGATGTTATTTGGGGCTTTGCTGCTACAGTTTTGCTGCAGTTTTCCTAAGTGATGTCAAATATTGCTGTACAAGTTGGTTGTTGTTGCATATGTTTTGTCATGGTGTCAAATAGTTGTGTTGTTTTAATCTTCTTTTTCTCATAGATTTTTTGGATAGTGCCGCCAGGTTCATTGGTTGTGGCGGATTTAAGTTAGTTTGTTAGTCTTTAGAGTTGCATCAGCGGTTTTAGTCAAATTTTAGTTGTAATGCCAATGTGTTGAGGCCCATACTCTTTCCGTAACATCCGGTTTTTCCCGCATTGGGATTTTCCGGACTAGGGTTTTAAGGAGGTGGGGATGCACATTGAAGATCATACGGTGTTTGTTTGGGAGATGGCTGAAGTGGCCAGGAAACCTTGTAATCTTATATGGTATTAATAAAAGTATTACAAGGTTCAAAAAAGATGCAGTGACACCTGATGTCAGTGCATAAGGTGTCACTTCATAAATCGATGCATAAGGTGTCACTGCATAAATCGTTAACGTGCGAAAAAAAATCGAATTTCACAAATTAGTCAGAAAAATATCAAATAAGATATCAGAATAAAGAGGACGAAAAAATATGAATTATGGTGAAAATATTATGACAATTGGACGTCTTATTAAAAGTTACAGATGATTGAATAATTAAGTAGGTGAGAGAAAATACATTTTTTATTGTATGGTTTCATGTTGAAATAGACAAGTTTGAGACTTATTTAGGCATACAGAACACAGATAAAATACCATGTTTTATAAGGACAAAATTATTGTGTAGTGTTCGAAATACCCCTATTTTAGAAAAACATGTTTAGCGCTCCGTTGAATCTCAATTCCCTCTCTCCTTCTGCCGGAACCCCAGTATCCATTTCCACCGACGATAAACTCCTGCCGGCAGGTAAAAGATACGTCACAAAAAAAATCGTCTTGTTCCCCCGCCGGAAAACTACAGTCACCTTCTACATCGTCAATTCAACAACTTCGGTCTGCAACCACATTCTCCACCTCTCTCTCGCCTGTAAATCGCCTCTTTCCTCTTCCGATCTGGAAACCAAACTCCACTACTAGATCTACAATCGCCTCCTTCTCTCCCCCGCTGACCTACCTGTAAATCACCTCTTTTCCTGTCCGATCCGGAAACCAAACTACACCACCAGATCTGCAATCACCGCCTTCTATCCCCCACCGTCCTCCCCGCCGACCTAAATGGATGGATGCTTTTGGGTTGGTTGATTTCAAATTCTTACGGATAAAAAGTAGGGTACCGGGTTGGTGGTGGTTGGTGGTGGGAAGAAGATGGTTGTAGAGGGTTTGTGAAAATAAGAAGATGATGGTGCCGGCAGCTTGAAAGCATTAGGGTTTTTTTTAAAAGAAGAAATTAGGTTAATGATAGATGATAGTAGTCATTTATTGTTGTTTTTGTAAAGTATTGGACTAAAAGAGTGTTTTAAAAAATTGTAGTGTCAGAAGTAATTATGTCATTTTTATGTGGTGCTTGAAGTAAAAAAATAATAAAAATATTATTGTGGTGCCGAAAGTAATTTAAAGAGTGCCGGAAGTAGAAGTGGTGCCAGAAGAAAAAAATGTTGTGCCGATAGAAGCCACCATAAAATAAAGCAAGTCCAATAACTAATTATTCAGCCCCAATAACACAAATAATAGTCTTCATACTTCATAGTCACTATTTTGCAGACCATGTTGTTTACCATAGAAATATGACCGCCATTTATTTGCTCATAAGTAGAAAACCACTCTCTGTGTGGCCAAATATGATAGGATGCTCCAAAATATAGGATCCAAACATCAGCATGATGTGCCGAATACCCAGCAACTAGAACCGGATCCTCATCTGAGTGATCGCCACGGCGTTTGTTGTGCGAAATGCTCTCCCTTCGTCTATTCTTCTTTGGACAATTGGAATTACAATGTCCATGCTCCTTACAGTAATTACAGACATATGTGGACTTGGGACCTTTGGACCCAGATTTCTTGGATTTCTTATTATGTCCATGCCCTTTCGTACTGCTACTGCTGACTACTAGTCGAGCAGCCTGACTGCCTGTGCATGATGTCTTGTGTCTCAACTCCCTACCATGCAAGGATGACCTCACATCCTCCAAAGACATTGTTTCCTTCCCAACATGAAGGACTGCACAAAGTTCTCATAGGAAGCTGGTAAAGATACCAACAAAATCATGGCCGCATCTTCATCCTCAATCTTAACATACATATTCCTATGATCAAGTAATATTGTGTTCAGCTGATCAAGGTGATCCCTCAGTTGAGCCCCCTCTTGCATCCTCAAACTGAACAGTATTTGCTTTATCAGCATGCAACTTGTTGGTTAATGACTTAGTCATACACAGGCTTTCAAGCTTCAACCACAACATGGTAGTTGTGTCTTCCTCAGCAACTTTAGTGATAACATCATCAGATAAACACAACATGATTGTTGAATGTGCTTTCTCATCCAGTCTGGCATAATGTACAGAACTGGCATCTCCTTTACCATATAAAGGAGTCCACAACCCTTGTTGATTTAACACGGCCCGCATATTGATTTCTCATAGACTAAAATTGTTTCTCCCTGTAAACTTATGTATTTTTACATTGACTGCAGACATCTTTCTTGCCAAAGAACGGAACTTTTATCAAGAAGCCTAGCACCGGTGACAGTCTTGGTGAAGATAAACTTAGTTCGTACAGATGATTCCCAAAACCTCGCTCTGATACCAGTTTGTTATAACAGGATAGGGAATCCATGTGACAATAAGATAAAAACACAGAAGCAATCTAACAATAATAAATCAACATGATGAACGGAAACAAGAAGAACAGATGATTTAACGTGGTTTCCGGCGTTGTGCCGACTACTCCATGAACAGAAAAGAGATATTTATTATTTACTGAAATTTTCAGAGGTTTTACACATATATTTACATTGATTACAAGATAGCTATTTATAAACACGGATCTTTAAACCCTAACAGCCAAAAGATCTATGTCGGAATCACCATAAATGCCCCATATGTGGCTCTCAGCATCACCTGACTCTACCAGACGCAACTCAGCTCCAGGTGACTTTCCGGATGAGTAACCAAGAACACCAGATGTAGAACCGTAGACTCAGCTGCCAGATGAACTTAGCTGCCATTTCAAACTCAGCTGACTTCCTAGACTTGAATACACTAGTCAGTTGACCATCACTCAGCTGACTACCAGATTAGTTCCACCAGTTTAGAGATCAAGTCACACTTTGCTAACAGTTACAAAAGGCGTCAAACACGTAGCCTTCGGCTATATTTTTTGTGGCATCTTCTTACACGCACCCAGAACAGATGTCTGGCACTCCTTAGAGAGACCATCAGTGAGTGAACTTTGTTCAAATCACTCTCCTGCCAAGATAGTATGGAATGGCTCTTTGTATTGGACAGCTGTAAAGTCCCACATCGGTAAAATATATAAGAGAATGCTCATCTCCATATAAGTGTGAGACATAAAGGTCTTGTCAACTCGGGTTAGCCTTTTTAGACCAAGCGAGGACGGCGGTCTAAGCAGTTGACCGGACATTTATGACTCATTTAGCGCTACCAGGCCCGGGGTCCGGGGGCGTTACAGAATGGTATCGAGCCGATTATCAGACGGAACTATGCGATGCACCGTACAAAAAGACGGTGTAAGGATGGCCTCTAGTTACCTCTGGTAGGGACGATCCGGGAACAGTCTTGGCCGTCCTGACGAGGACGTCAGTCCCTTATAAGGGGGGAAAATGTAAAGTCCCACATCGGTAAAATAAGAGAATGCTCACCCCCATATAAGTGTGAGACATAAAGGTCTTGTCAACTCGAGTTAGCCCTTTTAGACCAAGCGAGGACGGCGGTCTAAGCAGTTGACCGGACATTTATGACTCATTTAGCGCTACCAGGCCCGGGGTCTGGGGGCGTTACAACAGCTGTGTGACCTTTTGTTCTTGATTCTTTTAATTTCTCAGCAGGGAGCTCTTCGGGGATTACATGCAAAGATGCACTTGTACGAGAATGATAGTTCTCTTTTGCTTGGGAAATGCACCTTTGAAGGACCTACATACATAGAAGATTTGGCATATAGATTAAAAGCGTTTTTAGTATTTGTATTTTCTTCAGAGTTTTGGAAGTTCATGAGTTAAAATGATATTTTTGCCCTTTCAATAAAAAAAATTGGTAATTTTTCTTTCTGGATTGAACTATTGTCCTATTATAGCGTAAACGTGATATTATAATTAATAGTGTAAAAATGTATTATTTCATTCCTTTAAACACAACCGTTGTATTTAATCCAAATTCCCCTGAAATGGAGGACATGCGTGTCGACCGCACTACGAAGAGGAGGACCTCCTTCGAACAAGCGTAGATAGACCAAAAGAGGCAACTCCATGGGGAAATCGAAGCGGCGTTGATGTGGTCGGGGCTTAAATTACAAGGACCAACTCTACTTCGGTGATGGAGAAGAGGAATCGATATTGCGTAATTCATCAAGATAGCGAGAGAATTGGCATGGTCCGAGAGGTGGATGACGACCCGGTCGAATTGGAAGTGAGGGACCGCATCGATCTTTGGCGTCAATGGAGGAGAGCAAGTCATAATAAAGGTACTAGGTCGAAATGTCTCATTCGAATATTGCAAGAACGATTACACAAGATGTGGTGTACTAAAGGTAAATTGGACATTGTTGATCTCGAATCGGGATTCTATGTGGTGAGATTTTTCTTTGCAGAGAAGATTATGTAATCTTTGGAAAAGGGCCCTTGGGTAATTCGGGGGCACTATCCGATCGTTAGAAAATGGAGACCCTTTTTGTTCCATCGCGGAGAAGATAGATTCAACAATGGTGTGGATTCGATTCCCACAAATACCTCTGGAACTTTTCGATGACCATGAATTTATCCTAAGATTAGCCAAAAGAGTTGGGAAGCCTGTAAGGGTGGATGTAGTCACCACAGATTCAACAAGAGGAAGGTTTGCACGAGTATGTGTAGAAATGAATCTACGCAAGGTGCTTAGAACCAAGGTGGTGCTCAAAGGCTTCCAGTTCCAGGTAGAATATGAAAGTTTGCAGCTGTCCTGTTTTGAATGTGGAAGGTATGGACACAAAACTGAGAATTGGCCTTCGATCCATCATGATAATGAAGCTGGAAATCGAGGGCCTGCACACGATGTCTTGAACCCACAAACGCCGCAAGGTCCTACTCCAGAAAAGCCATTTGGGCCCTGGATGCTAGCGCAGACAAGAAGACGCAAGCCAAACCCACCACAAAGAGGTAACAATGATCGAAGAGCCTACTCGAAACCGCATACAAAAGGCAAAGCGAATGAGATGCATAATCAAGTTAACTGGGCTGAAACTCAATTGAGCCATTCTGAGCAAGAAAGGGCAGGGTCAAGATTTAATGTTTTGGTAGATGAGAATGAAGATACAACAATGGAAGATGAGGAGGTAGAAGAGATCTTAGACCCAATTGAGGCTTTCAAACGGAAAGTAGCAAAACAACATGAAGCACAACTGCCTCCGAAGATAACTCTGCTTAGTAAGGAAGGACCTATGGGGGAAAAGAAAAGCACTGGAAAAAGAGAGACTAAGAATCAGACGGATCATATGAAAAGAAAGGGACAATCCAGCAGTGGAAAAGACACAATAATGTCATCCAAAAGAGCACCTACATCGGCAGGACTGGCAAGAACCCACAGCTTTCAACCAAATCCTCTCCATGATATATCAAATAACCAAGAACAACAAATGGTGTTTAGCAGCCAACCAAGTTCCACACCAGCTGAGGAAACTGATAATCTGAAACTAAACAGAATGCCTGACTCCATCCATCATAAATCTAAACCTCCAGATGGATACATGATACAAAGTTCAAGTGTGGACAGAGATAAAGACAACGGCTTAAGCACTGTAGAATGGAGTTTAAGGGACCACCCCCCTGATAAGATGGATATGGGAGAAGGAGGTGGTAACCTCACACACATCTAATTGTTTTATCATGCAGATTCTGACTTGGAACTGTAGAGGAGTAGGGTCCGAGGAATTTAAGTTGCACTTAAAGGAACTTCTAAGTACACATAAACCAGATATCCTGTGTCTGATGGAAACGAGAGCTAGTAGTGACAAAGCTTGGCAGATTCTCCTACACTCAAACTACAATAAAGTTATATGTGTAGAAGCTAGGGGGTACTCAGGCGGCATCTGGTGCTTCTGGAACGATAAGGAGATGAACCTTCATTATATCTCAAGTACAAATCAATGTCTGAACATGGCTATTTGCCAAAAAACAGGAGATCCTTTGGATCCTATCTATTATTTATGCCTCTCCTACACCCAAAGGTCGAAATGATTTCGGGAGTATTTGAAGAGTTTGTCGAATGTGATGACCTATCCTTGGTGCATGGTGGGGGATTATAACCAAGTAATCGAGCAAGAAGATAAGTATGGGGGAAGATCCGTTGGAGGTATTAATGTTGAGAAGATGAGGTCTATGATCCATTATTGCAAGCTAGAAAATATGAATTTCCATGGGCCAAGATTTACGTGGGCGAATGTGCCCCGTCCATAAAGGCATTCGCATACAAGAAAGATTGGATCAAGTCCGGACTACCTTGCATTGGTTTTTATTATATAATGAAGCCAACCTTATGCACCTTCCTAAAGTTCATTCTCGACCACTCGTCCTCTTTTACTCATTTTAAGTCCTAGACGGCAAAAATCTCAAGAAGGAGGTGGTTCTAGATTCTTAAATGCTTGGTTGGAACATGAAGATTTTATGGACTTTGTGGAGCAAAATTGGGATAACTCTAATCCCAACATAGGTGAAAATATCCATAACTTCATGCTTCGAGGCGCGAAGTGGAATAAAAGTGTCTTCGGAAACATTTTCTATAGGAAGACAAACCGCTTAAATAGATCGAATGGTGTTCAAGCATGCCCTAAGTAATCACTATTCCGACTTCTTATCTCATTTGGAGGGACGGCTACAGCATGAATACAACAATATCCTTATTCAAGAAGAGCTACTACGGCATCAACGATCCAAATTACAATGGATGGTAGAAGGGGAAAGAAATACGCATTATTACCATCTGCTGGCCATCAAAAGAAAGCAGAAAACGTCGATTAAGATGCTGAAGAAAGCAGATGGTGTCCGGACCAGTTGATGAACAAGAGGTGCAAGATATGGTAAGGGATTTCTTTGTTGAACTATACTCAAATGAGACACGTACACACCTTTGTAATCGTACTTTCGATTTCCCCAACTCTCTCAATCGCTTTGCAACTTGTTAACGTAAATGTATGTGAGAAGGAGATGAGAGTGCTTGTTTCGACATGGGAACTTATAAAGTGGCAAGGTGTCCAGATGGGTTACCGCCCATTTTCTATAAAAGAGGCTGGGGTATTATAGGGGAATCTGTGATAAGGTTTGTGAAGAAAGTTTTTGATGACCAGTGCCTTCCAACGGATATAAATGAGGTTCTAATAACTCTCATTCCCAAGGTGGATGTTCCGTAAAAACCATCTCGCTTAGACCAATCGCTCCGGCAAACGTTATTGTGAAAATTGTGACCAAAGTGCTGGGAAACAGGTTAAGATTGATTATGGGGGAGCTCATACATAGTAGCCAATGTGCTTTTATACCAGTGTAGAAGCAAGATCTTGAAAACATTGTTCGGCCCTGTGAAGTAGTGCACTACATCCATAACAAGAGAGGTAAAAAGGGTATATGATTGTGAAGGTTGACTTGGAGAAAGCATATGATGATATAGTGGATTGGAATTTTTTAAGAAATATATTGAAGACTATTGGTATCAAGGAGTCGATTTTGAATTTGATTATGCATACGATCACTTCGTTAGATCTGGTCGTACTCTGGAATGGTATGAAGATGAATGCTTTTTCACCCAGCAGAGGCATAAGACAAGGGGATCCGATTGCTCCTTATCTTTTTGTTCTATGTATGGAAGTCCTGAGTATGACGATTAACAGAGCAGTATCAGAAGGAAGATGGAAGCCGCTATTTATATCAAAAGGGGGACCTCCTATATCTCATATCTTCTTTGCTGATGATTTATTGCTGTTTGGAGAAGCCACTGAAAACCAAGCTAGTTGTATGGAGAGAGCACTCCAAGATTTTTGTAATTGCTCAGGGCAAAAGGTTAGTTTGGCTAAATCAAGCTTTTATACTTCGAGTAATGTTAGTGTTGCAAACAGAAATAATATAGCACGAAAACTTTCTATGGAGTATGCACCATCACTTGGTACTTACCTTGGAGTCCCTCTAATCCAAGGCAGACTCAAGATTGCACACTTTACGCCTATGATTGATAAAATGAAGGCCAAACTTTCATCCTGGTCATCCAAAGCTTTGTCTAAGGCTGGCAGGACTATCTTAATCAAAAGCTCACTTGCAAAGACAAGCTTTTTATCATATGCAAACTTTTCAAATACCCTTGACTTGTATTTCGAGTTGGATAAAGTGTGTAGAGATTTCCGTGGGGAGATAATGAAGACGAGCGCAAAATGCACACAAGTGGCTTGGAATAAAATATGTAGACCAAAGGAAGAGGGCGGCTTGGGTATTAGAAGACCTTTTGAGATGAATGTTGCCTTCTTAGGCAAGTCGGTCCGGGAGCCGATTAATCATCACGACAAAATCGGATAAAAGTTCGGCACATAAATATACCGAATTATGCGCCAAACCCAAACCCGGATGCTCACCTATATGGAGAGGCATCTCGCACAAAGCATATTCTAGACTATGGACAGCATGGAACGCACGGATGAAGGGTTCAAATGGATTCACGACCGTACGTGTAAATATTCGGTCTCTTCGGTTATTTTTTGCAAACTAAGGAAGGAAGGGAAGAACAAGCAAATGTAAATGATATTAATCGGTGGAAACACATATGGAAATTAAAGGGTCCGACTCGCACCAATTTCTTTCTATGGATGGTCAAACATGAGCACTCGCCTACTTATGATCTCTTGGCTAAGAGGTCTATTATCCCCTCTCCATTTTGCCCAATCTCGTGAGACGACGATGAAACACCCCTTCATGCACTTCGTGATTGTGCTTGGGCAACCCAAGTGTGGACGTTTTTACTACCTAGTGAGAAATGGAGTCAATTTTTTGGCACACGAAATTTAGATACTTGGATAGAAGAGAACCTAAGCGGATCCAATGGATGGAACTATACTTGGCGGGAAGTGGTTAACGGTATATGGATGTGGAGAAATAAGGAGATTCATGACTCAACAGTCGAAAGACCCCCAGCTTCTGTGTTCGTGTCCCATGCGGTGGAGCGAGTGAAGAATTTACGGCTTGCCTGGCAAGATTAATGTATTTCTTAGATCTTTTTATGACTTTTTCTTGAATTTTGAAGTTTGTACGTTTTTGGTTTGGTGCAACGTTTTGGAGCATCAGTTTTAAGTTAAATAAATAAAAATGCCCGTTTCCAAAAAAAAAAAAAAACACAACCGTTGTGTATGAATGTAGTAATACTCAAAAAAATCTACCCTTTGGCAAAAAACAAGAAAATCGTCAGCCACTTAATGTTTGTTTTTATTACTTAATTTGTGAAAAAAAAGTCCGACAGCTATTCTTACAAAAATTGTTGCAAACTTAGTGGACGAGAATAGATAAACATAAAACCTCAATTAGTTCTCCCCTTCTCTCTTCATTTCAATGGTCCAAATTGTATTTGAAAACATCTTTGTCATTGGCCAGATTCCTTTCTGGTTTAGGGCAAGCGGGGTTTTGCTTCTCACAAAGAAAAAAAGAAAAAGAAAAAAAAAACAATGAATCAATCCATATTCATCGTATTGATATGTTCACTGTTTTTTTTCTCAATCAATAATGTGTATGGATACCTAGGCATCACCTGGGGTAGAGTGGCAACACAACAGATATTACCATCCATGGTTGTTGATCTCCTTTTGCAAAACGGTATTCCTGAGGTGAAAATTTTCTCTCCAGGCAGTAATTTGTTGCCAGCTTTTGTTGGGACCAATATTGGGGTCACTGTTACAATCCCAAATGATGATTTGAAAAATATAATCAGCGTTGACAATGCTAAAGGGTGGATCAAAGCTAAAATTTTACCTTTCGTTGAAAAGGGTATCAATCTAAGGTACCTATACCTATATATTGTTTCAGCTTCTGTTGCGTATATATTTCTTGTGTAAAAACACATGGGGAAAAAAAGGATGATGTGAGCTGAATTGTTTACAGGTATATATCAATTGGGACGCAGCCATTCTCAAAAAAGAGCTTCAACAAAATATATTTGCATGCTGCTGAGGTACTTGATTATATGCAAACTGCTATTGACGAACTTCATCTCGGCAATGGTAGAGTTAAAGCGATAATAGATCATCATGTAGACGTGATGAATAAAGCCAAAAAACCATCGGAGGCTACATTCGCGGAAGACGTGAGGGATGTGGTGATACGTTCGACTAAAATATTAGTTAAGAACAATGCTCCAATCTGGATAGACATGTTTCCAATCTACAGTGCAAAGTCGATATTCAACGATACAGAATTCGCCTATTTTGACAACAATTCCACCACTAAGGGATTAATGGATCAAGGGTACACGTACAACAATATATTCGAAGTGGTGTACGACATGTTTGTTTGTGCATTACAGAAAGAGGGTTTTCGGAATATTAAAATCGGGGTTGGGCAAGTAGGTTGGCCTACAGATGGAATAGCCGGTGGGAATGCACAAAATGCAGAAAGATTTAATCAAGGCTTGATCAAACACATCTTGAGTGGGAAAGGAACTCCTAGACGCCCGGTTGGACCCATAGACGCATATCTTTATAACTTGGCTGATGAGAACAAGTTGAACATAGTACGCGGAGGAGAGAGAGGAGGGTTCATTCGGCATTGGGGTATTTATAGATTCGATGGAAAACCAAAGTACCACCTCGATTTTTCAGGGCAGGGTCGAGACATTTATCCTTATTCTGCAAAAGGGGTTACCCATATGCCCAATAGGTGGTGTGTATTCAACAAGCAAACAAATGATACAGTCTTACTAAGTAGGCTTCTTATGGAAGCATGCCAAAATGCAGATTGTACTAGCATTGAGGATGGAGGGACATGTGGCTTCTTGACTTTTGTGGAACAAGTATCATATGCTTTCAATGTGTATTTTCAAGAAAAAGCCCAAAAATTTAGCGAAAGTGGATGTGATTTTGATGGTTTGGGTGTCATAACTTCGGAGAATCCGTCAAAGGGGGCCTGCACGTTTCCTGTTGAGATTTTATCTAACGAATACGTTAGCCTATCCAACACTCTCATATTTGCACCTGCAATGACGGGGTTATGTATGTTCTTGTACATCTTCTTAACTTGGTAAATGGTAATTATGAGTAGCTACATAGGTTGATGTCCCAAAATGAATGTCACAAATTTTACTATACATGGTCCAGGACTAATCTTATTTGGTGTGTCTAACGTATAGTATTTAAGAGATTTCTAGTGGATCCCTTGGATTAAAACAAGTAACCAATCGTATTTTTTCAAACTGATCGATGATATGATGGTCCAAAAATTTCGTTCAGAACCACCATAAAATTTTTGAAATCACTTCAATTTTGAAAACAACCAAAATATCATCCGGCGCCGGTGCCAGAGGAGGCCGAGTTTTATCAAAGAAAAAAGAACAATTTTGACAACAAAATTTGTTCTATAACTTGGTCTAAGCGAGAGATTACGTCATTTTTTTTATCCATGCTAAAAGACAATTTTTTTCATTTCCGTGTCAAAATTGATTTTTTTTTCTTTCCCTCTTCTAAACACACATCAGCAAAATTCAACCCGAATTACGCAGCATCCAGTGTCTTTTGGCTTCAGAGAACTAAATTTGAAAGAAAAAAATATACAAATTATAGAACTAAAATTGCACCTAGAACAAAATCCCGACGACTAAACTGCTAATAAGGCCAAATTAATTACGAGACTAATTCTAGTTTGATAGTATAAATCAAGAATCAAAAAGATAAACCTCCATTGATGGAGTATCAAGAAGAACTCGGTTTTGTAAAAGATTTCTTGCTTAATGGAATTGCATAGTACATCATCAGCACTATATTAGTTCATTACCCAAATCTAGGCTAACAGAATCTAGTCATGCTAGCTAAGATTAGAACATGTGTCCCTAGATCCAACCATTCAGATTAGCCACCAATACAATTATCATTTTTCAGCTCCTTTCAAATGAATATATGAATCTACAACATTTAGTTTGGATTTGAACTTGCACAAGGCTGAGATAGGCAAATGGTTTAGTAAATATGTCAGCCACTTGTTCAAAATATGGAATATAACACTCTTTGAGCTTTTTATCAAGATCAAGATTTATGATGAAGTGCACATCCGCTTCAATATGCTTAGTCCTAGCATGATAAACATGATTTTGAGTCAAGTTTATTGCTCATGTACATATTGTCACACCACAATGTTGGCAAGAAGGAAGTTTGAACTTCCTCTCTGCTAATAGCTGGGTTATCCAATGAATCTTTGCTCCCAATTTGGATAGAGCCATGTACTCATACTCACAACTGGACCTAGCAACAATAGACTGCTTCCATGGAGCTCCAAGTGATCAAAGGATTCCAAAGATATACACAGTACCCCCTGTAGACTTTCTATCAGTAGGATAGACTGCCCAATTGGCATCATTGAATCCACGTAACTCCAAATTGTTGTAGGGAACAAAATGCAGGCCATGTCCCAGAGTCCCTTGAATAAATCTTAGCAATCTTTTAAGATCCTGCCAATGTCTAGTATAAGGGTCTTGCATGAATTGACTCAAAGTATTTACAGTATATGCTATGTCGGGCATGGTAGAAGTCAAATATTTCAATGCTCTAATAGCACTTCTGTAAATATTATGATTCACAAGTGGTTCTCCTTGCATAGACACAAGTTGTTTACAAGGCACCATTGGTGTTGGACACGGTTTGAGATGCTCAATTTTCAACTTTTTGAGTAACTGAAAAGCATAGTATGACTGAGTCGGATATAGGCCAAATGAGTCTCTTGTTACTAGCATTCCTAAGAAATGAGATACATAACCTAGATTCTTTAAGGAGAATCTTATATCCAACAATTTAGAAATTTTGAATTAGAGGAAGATAATTCCCAATAAGTAGGATGTCATAAACATATACCAAAGCAAATAGAACTTGATCATTCAATCTAAACATAAACATGGAATTATCTGACACAGACTGTATGAAACCCCAACCAAAACTCTGACCTTTGGGCATCAAGCCAAGCCTTAGGAGCTTGTTTCAAACCACATAGATCCTTGTTCAATTTACACACATAAGTAGGTTTTGATGAGTCTATAAAGCCATCTAGTTGCTCTATGTAAACTGGTTCCCGCAAAGGACCATTGAGGAATGCATTATTTATGTCAATATATTTGACTGAAAAGTTCATTGACACTGCTATAGATAGTATAAATTTAATTTTAGCGGATTTTGCTACAGGGTTGAAGGTTTCTGTGTAATCAGCTCTATAATGTTGATTGTACCCTTTATCAACCAGTCTTGCCTTATATTTCAGAACAAATCCATCTAGTCTAAGCTTCACATTGAATATCCTTCTATTTCCTACAATGATCGACTCCGGAGGCGCTTTTACCGCATCCAGGTTCAATTATGGATAAGAGCCTTGTATTCTTCAACCATTGCATCTTTCCAATCTAAGTTCTACAATGCATGTAACACATTACTAGGCTCAACAGGAAATGAGTGAGCACTAGCAATAGTAGCTATTACCATTTTTTGGATCTAGTTTGTATATGATGATTTTTTATTTATGGTGCAGTATCTGAATATGATTGTTGGTTCCTTGAAAAGACTTTGGCTAAGTTTAGAGGGGGTATATAAACTTAGGACTTAAAACTTTTTGGAGTTGACAAACTCAGCAAGGTCACTAGTCTGCTGACTATCAGTAGTTTGTTGACTATTGAGATTATAGAGTTTATTGCAGCGGAATACAATTAAGAAAGCCTTGTTACTTGTTGATTTAAATATGATACTAAGTATTAGATACTCAGTAGTGCAAGTGGTGTGATTCAGTAGCTAGTTCAATAGATTTGATGTGATAAGCATGCAGATAAAGTAAATGCAGAATGTAAGTGCAGTAAAGTAAAGTAGGCAAGATTTATAGTGGTTCCAGGTGGTGTAACCCTGTCAGTCCACTCTTCTCCTGTGATGTTGGAGGAAATTCACTAGAGATTCTTGAGGTTGTAGTTACAAAAATCCCTAAATTGTTTGTCCTTGACCAATGACTATGCTTCACAAACTGAAAACTAGAAACAGGTAGGATTGCTGCTCCTAAGTCTTCCACTGGTCCTTGAAGGGTATAAATGCCTCTTCACCAGCTCCACCACACAAACACAGTTCTTGACACCTAAGTGCTTCTCTGTCTTCAGTAAACTTCTTGAAAATAAAATTTGAATCAAGAAATTGATTCTGCTTTCAGTAGACTTTTGATCAGGATGATTCTTCAAGTGTGTAAACCGGTAAGTCTTGATTAGCAGGAAACACTTGAAGAAAACTTGATCAGTAGATTAAAGCTCTATGTATCAGCAGGGTCATATTGCACAAATTCTTGCTCTAAAACTTAGTTCCTTTCTGTTAATTCTTAGTATTGTGTGTTTGCAATCCGAATCATGAGTCCTCTATTTATAGGTGTAGATCTTATGATTTGAATTTGAATTTGAATGATAACCGTTACAGGATTTTACTGAATATCCCTGAAAACTCCTCTAATGTACATTCTGACACTATCATTGTCCTTCTTACAGTCTAGACTGCCAACCAATGGTTTATTTCCATTTGATATGGCTCTGAATTCCTTACAACGTCCCTATCATCTTGACCATTGATCGATTAACTAATCCAAGGCTTGTAGTTCATCCTTATCCATTTAAAATTCCAGAAAAACTTTGATTAATTCGAATTATACATTAGCAGATATTTGATATGTAAGTCTGCTGATGTCCTTGATTGTCAGCTGACTTTTAGTCTGCTGTGTCTTGATAAACACTTCAGCTGACTGCTTCTCATCTAACTTTTGATAATGAAGTTAGAGTACACCATTTTAACATAACCAAGTTCCAATCACCTTTCAACTTAAATGGAACTTAAACCTTCTACACAAGGTATATGTGATCAGTCTAGGTCATCACAGACTTCCCTAAATTCTGATTGCATATCCTTGACTTTAATTACTAAGTTTGATCCCTTAGCCTTCAATACTGAGTTTGTACTCTCAGTCTTCTACCATCAGCAGGTTCCTAGACAGTCTACCGACTTAGACACCCTACTGACCTAGACAGGTCTGTTGAACAAGTCAGCTGGACTCTTTATAGTGCTTGTTTGATCAAACCTATACAAAGATCAAACTCTAGTAAACCTATACAATTAATGTAGACATCTTTTTGCCTTTGCTCTATAACAGCTAGTCTGGCACTCATCATTAAAACTAGAATATGTCTAACAATGATTGATCAGATTTAGTGTGATGACTTGAGTTTGACTCTTGCAAATTCTGAGTGTGAAGTGGTGATTGTGATAATGGTGAGGCTTGTGTAACTGGTGATTTTGGTGGTGGTGACATTGTGGAGCTGGTGACATTTGTGATGGAGATGGAGATTCATGTAAGATGAAAGGTGAGTGTGTATGAGAAATAGCAAAAGTAGTAAGAACAAGATTATGAGAGATACGTCAAACCTAGAAAAGAGCCTGTAGATTCACATTGGGCCTACACACGTAAGCCCAATAACGAATAGGGTCATCGGCCCAATCAATTCGCACCTTCGTAAGCCGGATTGGGCCGGTCATCAATCCAGCTCGCCTACACCTCTACGATACTTATCATTGGCAGGGCAAAAAGCATAGATCAGCAAAGCCTTCATCCCGCCATTTACAGGTCGGCTCAAAGCACGGGGGCCGATATACTCGCCCTCCAACTCGCCGTCCGCCAGCACGGACCAAGCCCGCTTGATCAGGCAACATCGAGTTAATTATCAACGATTACAAGCGAGAAGCCCTCAGTGCTTATCACAAAGCTCGCCCAATCGGAAGCTGCCACGACGGCCACATGTAGTTAATCACGTTTATTACGCAGTAATCACTCTTTGTAACCATAATCTCCTCGTCCCTATAAATAGCGGCATTGTACCCCAAAATGGACATCTGATCTCATAAATAATACAATGCATACAACCTCTGCCTATTTGTCAACAAACGAGCTCGCCTATTTACAGCTTTCCTGCCTTTACATTTTGTTCATACGCACCACCGCGTTTCACCGGAAAAATCATACACTTCCACCAGATATCCATCGCTAAATTTTCCCAAACCCGTTTGTGATATTTCCGACTATATCAGTCGGCTCCGTTACCGGGAACCTACGATTTCGATCATTTTGCCAATCTAATGAAGAGTAAATTTCTCAGATTACAAGTCAAGCAAATGGAGAATGTAATTTTCATCAATCAAAGCAAGTACATCAAATATCTCATCAAAAAGTGTGGAATGGAATCAAGTTCAAAAGCTTCAACCCTTATGTCAGCAAATCTACGCTTAGACAAGAACACAAATGGAAAAGGTGTGGATCAAACCAAATACATAGGGCTAATAGGTTCACTACTATACCTAAGAGCAAGCAGACCAGACATATCATTTTCCGTTAAAGTGTGTGCAAGATTTCAATCAGGTCCAAAAAAAGTCACCTAGTTGTTGCAAAGAGAATTCTAAAATATCTCAAGGACACAGCTGACCTAGGGTTATTTTATCCAAAATAAGGTGATTTTAGACTAGTTGGGTACACTGATGCAGATTGCGCGGGTTGCAAAGTGGACCGGAAAAGTACATCTGGTACTTGCCAATGATAGGAAACGGACTAGTATTTTGGTTTAGCAAGAAACAGACGTCCATTGCAACATCTACAACAAAAGCAAAATATGTAGTTGTAGGAAGTTGTTGTGTACAAGTCTTATGGATAAGACAACAACTTAGAGACTATGGAATTGAAGAAAGGGTATTCCAATCATGTGTGACAATAAAAGTTCTATATCAATATCAGAAAATCATGTACAACATTCCAAGACAAAGCATATTCATGTAAGACATCATTTCATACAAGATCATGTGGAAAAAGGTAATGTCAGATTGGTGTACATCAAAACAGACGATCAATTGGCAGACATCTTCACCAAACTTCTTTGTGAGAACAGATTTATAGAGTTGAGAATGCTTCTTGGACTAATGAATCTTTAATAGTCGTACTAATCATAAGAAATTAACCAATGCGTTTGATCTTTGTCATTTTGGGTGAACTAACTTGACAGATTAATCATTGTGTTTAATGATTTCATAAATTAATAATGGATTCTCAAACATTTGGTTATCAAACATTTGTTAGGTCTCCATATTAGTTTTGATGATTAGAATAGTCTAAAGGACAATCAGACGATTAATGGAAAATAGACTAGCAAAGACTATCAAACAAAACGGACGACTCTGAAAAGTCAAAGCAAGACAAACAGACAAGATTTGTATTGTGATAAAGATGTTCTATGAAATATCAAATCACATTGATTTTCAAAAGTGTTACAAATTTAATGAGCAAATTATCATTTGATCTTGTGATACAACATGCATTACACAAGACTACTTGGCTCATTAAGCACGTAATACGAGGAGTTAGTGGGATATTTTCGTTGAGTCCCAAGGCAAACAGACACGTGAAGAATGCGCATTGGCTAGACGTCTAATGATTGAAATTCTGATAGTCCAAATAGACGTTTCCCGTCTCTAAATTGCCATAAGTCATGATTTATGGCTACTTCACGATCTTCGAAATCCAAAACCATCATTATGGCTAGAATACTTACGATAGTTGCATTGATATACACGATCACCGGATCATTTATATCTCTGCCGTCCATTATCTATATAGCCTCTCCTCTCACTCCTTTCACAACACAACTTTTCAAAATTTGAAACCTAATTTCAAAACCCTATTTTGAGAACTCTCCATCTTCTTCATCTTCTCCACCAAAAATCCTCACCTAGAAAATCAAACATGTCCTACGAAAAACAAGTTCTTAGTGGGCTAGCATATCATCTATATGGATATCTAGCTGCTTCGGGAAACAGTCTCATCGCCAAAAGAGTAGTTGAATATCTTCAGAGAACCAAATTGGATTCAATCCTGGATTATGGGAATCCAAAATACAGCTATGAAGACGTTGGTACATTTTGGAAAAATGCAACTTACAACAAACTCAACGATGTAATCACAACAAGTCTGCAAGGAAGAAATCTCACCATCAATAAAGATACATTCAGAGAAGTAATGCATCTGGAGACTTGAACTCATTACATACCTAAGGATGTAATGATGTCAAACAAAAATCAATTCTTTGATCTGATTTCCATCACCAACGGAGTTGAAATAAAGGTTGGATGCAACGTCAACAAGCTCAACGAACCTTTCATCAATCTTCTGGATCTAATAATCAAAAATATCTCAGCTGGGAGAGGAAACAAAAACACTCTCACCGACGAAAGATTAAGAATGATGTACATCATTTATGAACAAAAGTAATTCAATTGGAGTGAATTTCTATTCAAAAAGATGGTGAAACATGTTCAATCAATACAAGAAACTGTGGCAAAATACGGGGAGAAGGGAGACGGATCATTCTATGAAGGAAAATCCATGGGCTTCACAATTCAATCTTTACTAATAAGGCTAAACTTCCCAATGCCAAACCCATCAGACATCAATCTTTACAAGATTAAATTCCTTCCGAAAGACGGAAGGAAAGCAAGGTCGAAGAGAAAGAAAAGAACTATTGCCATTGTGGTAGTTACAGCCTCCAACAGCGAAACTAGCCAAGAGGAGAAAGAAAGCAATTGAAAAAAGGGCAAGTGTGATTCCAAATATTCAATCAGCAGAAACATCATATGTTGCACCAGCTCATTCCACTGCTGCCATATCACAGGTACTTATTGGTACTCAAACTCCTGTTGATAACATTGACATTGCATCTTCGGACAAGGACACACTACCCCTGGCTGTATTAATAAGAAGGATGGGGAATCGATCCACAAAGGAACCATTCAATATGGTTGATCATCCATCTCTGTCCGAGAGAATTAAAACCATGCAAACAAGTCAAGTTGAGATAGTTGCAGAGCAAATTGCTGAGAAGACTAGTGACAAATCTGAAAACCTGGTTGCACAAAAGAGTGCACATGAAGTGAATGTTGATATGCCCGTAATAAGGCATGTAGGTGCGAAGCCGCGAAGGAGTCTATCACTCACCGTACTAGACTCAATTGCAAAGAGAATAAGTACAATCTACCAAAGAAGAAGCTAGTCCGTTAGCAAAGCACAGACTAGTACCCCTCGCTCCTTTAACCATTCCTAAACAACCACAAGTAGTTAGTAATATCATCCGCAACGGAAGCGATTTATGGATCTAGATCTATATAATACACGTAATAAAACAACTAGATCTATTCTACAAGGGGATGTAGATCATACCTCTTGAATCTCAAAATTCAAGTTGAAGAACCGCAAAGGATGAATGTGAAGATGTGAAGAGCACCACGTCTTCCGATCGTGTGATCCAAGCAATTCCCGGTGGAAGGAATTCTCGACTCGAACCCTTCCGATATGCTACCGAAAAATCTCCAAGATTCTTGGCCGAATTTTTTCTCTCTACTATAGGGAGAAGTCGAAATTTATCATTGTGTATAAGGCTTGGGAGAACTCTCTTTATATAGGAGAGTAAAACTTAGCCTCCAAGGATTTTTATTTATCAAACAAAATAAATCCTTTAATAAAAGATAATTCCATAATATTCTAGAACAAATCTAGAATAATATTTATCTTTATTATTTACCATAAATATTTATCCAATAAATATTTTACGCACATGTCTTATTAATCACAAGAAAACTAATTCCTTGTTGACCAATAAACATGTGGGGCGAAAATCATCATCATTGACCTAGTCAATATGATTTTTTCCATCACACAATAATTGGGCCAAGATTATGGAAAATGTCTTTTCCACATATTTAATTATTTAGCCCAACTAATTTAATAGTCCACTAAACAATTAATTCACATATCGTTTTAATAAAGTCCAACAAGAACTAAATTAATATTATTAGGATTCGACGTCCGAGAATAGCTATGCTATATTGTGAGGCACGTCGGGGACCATGGACTAATAATCGCCGGCTCCGATAAATCAAATAAATAATTATCTTACGAACGTAATAATTATATTCGATAAATCAATCACAGAATATGCCACCATAATCCCGTGATCGCACTCCTCCGATTATGAGATTATATTTATCTCCTCACGAGAATAATAATAAGCGTCCATTGATATAATCATTACATATGGATTAATCCTCCATAGATCGTTCATTCTAAATCGGGAAGTTACCGTTAACCCTTTTTAGAACCTCTTATCCTTATTTACCATTAACCCCCTAGTGATCAATTAATTCATATAACTCACTCGGTAGCTAATCGCTGTAATATGAACTCGCGCGATCGATCGTTTCTAGGATTAACAAACAAGTGGAACTGTCTATCTACTTCCATAAATGGAAGGAATGGATTCCGTATCCGTAATAACACAGACTACTCACTCAATCCAAGACAATGCCAAGATGGGGTAATTCGATCACGGACTCGTGTAATCCTTAACCGTCAAGTCAAACCTCATACCGATTCAAGCGCTTGACTCGTGATCACCTCAGATTAAGATATATCCATAAATATGATCATCCATTGATTCGATAAGACTTCTCGATTACGGAATTATATCGTGAACTCTAATCAAATCGGTCCAGCCCCCTATATGATATATCTATCATATATAAATGCCCCATTAGGTTCTCTTAACCGAAAGTCCGGATAAGACAATCACACCTATTGTGTTCGGGCGCATTAATAGCACGTTAAAGGAGAGACCCGATACTCTCGATTAACTTCACTACGGGCTAATTGTATTTTAAGTACATCTTCACTAACTCAATCCTCCCGTGTATATACCATACACCGAGTTAAGTGATTACATAAACGATATACTTAGGGTTTTCTCGTAGTGTAAATACTATTGTCACATCGGTGAATATGAGAATAATAAATATGAATAATAATATCATTTCATTTATTAAATAAAACAATTACAAAATTGTCTTTCGGGCATCACACCTAACAATCTCCCACTTGCACGAAAGCATGTGATTAATTGTTTTAGAGCACACCCTATTATTTAAAATACAACAAACTACATCTCCCACTTGCTCTAAAGCAATAGAGACTCATCCCGTATGCTAGTACCCACTAAGCATATCATAACCATTTCGTATTCCAAAGTACACTCCGAGTATGCCGTCGTAGGATAGGTCGTTGACTCGGGGAGTACCTACATCTAAATGTCATGGGTCTTAATGATTAGTCGTTGTCGGCTTGAGACGATCCGTAGAATCGAAACGTTACCGGTCCATCTAATCATGTGGTACCGAGTAAACACCGAGCCCGAGATCGACTTAACGATCATCCTCAATCCGACTTAAAGTCAAAATCGTTGTATCACACATATCCAAGTTCATACATGAATATGTCCGCATATTATTCCTCGTTCTCTCAAGATACTAAAGGACATACTAAACTTGCTTTGTTAACCGCCGAATCTAAGATTCGATCAAAGTTGACGTTCAATAACCTGACCATCTCTTACTAGAAAGAGAATCTATCCCATTTCTCTTGATCCGAAGATTTAGAGAGTCATTCCCGAGGCATAGGGTAGAACTTCCTCGTTGAATGTTGCATACACGATGCATCATCTTAACCAATAAGATGGATGGGAAACCAAAGGATCGATTCTAATGAATTCGACCGAGTCAAACTCTTCGAATGTTGTCCAAATCTCTCGTTGCAGAGAGTTGTGGTATTGTCGTATTTCGACTTCGTATAACACACCCATGTTGATTCCAACTCGGTGCAAGTTGTTATCCTTCCCAAACACTAATATATGTATGTATATATTCACTACCGTACTAAAATTGATATCCAAGCCTACAAAAGACTTATCAATATTCTCGGTCAAATCCACATATTGTAGAAATATATGACTTTCGTTGACCGAGAGGTTTGCTTTTTATCCACAAAGGACATAAGCCTTGACAGTCATCCCGTCTCATAAGTTCATAAGGCAATACCCTTCGTTCCGAATGAATCCGACTCCGTTTGTTTGGCAAGAAAGTCTCAGGGAATCACCCCTATTTTCTGCTTTTGAACGAAATCAAGCAATACTAAGTGGTAAGAGAGTTCAAGGTCTGATTAACTCTCTACTTCTTAGGGAATTACCCCTAGACCACTCAAGCTTTGCTCTGAAATATAAACTTTCCTATTCATTCTACTCGTTTCCGTGTAGATCCAATTACTCCCACTGGGCCTGAGACACTCGGTGGTTCTACAAGAGTACGAATGTTTTCCGGAGTACCAAACTCCATTCACAGTGGTTATGGCTTGTAAACCAACCTCCATTATCGAATCCTATACGCTCACAAAAGAGCCATAGGTCATCAATCGATCCTCGACTACAAAGTCCGCGTAACCCGTAATGGGTAATGGATAAACCATACTCCCACTACATTTCGGGTGGATCGAAATTCCGATATAGTTTAGTAGTATTTAGTATTATCACCAACAACCGATGTTGGACGTGGTCCGATTTTAATCGTTAGTAACTACCTTGAGTAAACGTACCGCAAGGTTTAAGGTTTTACAAGCTTCATAGATTCTATCGTAAAGGACGCAACAAGATAACCGTCCCTTCCCGATTTCAAGAGTCTTATAACACACCTTTTTCTCAATGCTACAAGATATATAACGATTGGTCACTGACCGAACGTGTTCGCAAAATTCCCAGACCTACCTTCAAGCACCGTGTGCTAAATGCTTATATTTATGGAAGTGGGGTGAACCGAATCCACACCTTATCCGTAAATTCCAAAGCATATTCTAGGTAGACTTCTCGGTCTTACATTTCAATGTAAACCGATATTTCGCTTCTAATATCTTTATTGAGTTAAGCAAAGTTGTATTGTAGCACATCTAAAAAACTATATAAGGCAATTTAACGGTTTCTCACTTAGTGAAAACATTTCACTACGAGGCAAAGCCGAGCATCGTCCCTGGACTATGTGATGGCCCATTTCGAGTATAGAATACTCTATCTCTGTTGAAAACAGAGAAACCTCAAAATATTTTGGATAAACTTACCGGAGTATTTGAATAGTTATCAGACAAGAAGTCACTACTCGGAAGCTCCTACTAGCTTGTATCTTTCATCAGACCCCGAAGGTCGTCATGAACAAGCTATGTGACTTCTTTATAACCATTATCCTTTCCCGATTGAAAGGAAACTTAGTCATTGAACCTTTGAGACAATATAACCAGACTGGGAGAAAGGAATCACCCCGAGCCGCCTCTTCGGGTCTTGTCTTTTAGTGGACTATGCACTAACTATGGAATATGAAGAAGCGTTTATCTAAATATAGAAACCAATTGCTTTTAACAAGTTCTTAAGATGTGTTTTATATACATATTTCAGCAGCTCTAAGTGGTTTTGACTTTATCAAACAAAAGTCCGAGTCTTGGATTCGTACTACAAATGGTATATTCACTTTCTATACGACAAACAAATTATCGAATATAAGGTAAATCCATTCGTTCCAACGAATCTTGAACGTAAAATAATTTTTCCGCGATATCCAAGGATTGAATCCGAGATTCATTTCCTTATATCACTCCCACTATTATAGCTAAAACTAACTCGCCCGTTGTTTACTCTTTTAATCGTTAAATGCATTGCTACCTTGTTCGCCAAAGAACTTAGCTCGAGAAAATCGCCAAGGATTCATAGGTTGGTGATCCAAAATCACGGTCCTAATCCTATGATTTTCGCTTAATTAATTTTCGGTTCGGCCTTAAAATTTTCTTAGTTTAGATGACTAACACTTTTAGACATATGCTCCCATTCTTGACTTTCCGTGAATGGAAACAAGTCTTGAACCGCCGGTTCGTTTGAGTAGACACTACTCTTGAACCGTGGGATGTCTATTTCGAGTGTTACTCGTCGGGACTTCTCGGATATCATAACATTAAAGCTCCCACTAGTTTATCGGTTCCAAATACCGTCTAACGAGCAATGCTTTATTTTTATGATTTTACGATTTTTTCGATTAGAAAATCTTTCGTACATAGTTCCAATGTTTCCGTAAAAACAATAAATCATAGAACTCCCACTAGTTCATCGATTCCAAATATCGTCCAACTAGCGACATTCCATGACTTTCCGGTTTTTCAATTAGAACGGTTACGTGTGTAGTCGGCTACACTTTTCTAATGTTCTAGAAAAACAACAAATCATAAAGCTCCCACTAGTTCATCGATTCCAAATATCGTCCAACTAGTAACACTTCATGATTTTCCGATTTTTCAATTAGAAAATTTCTTGTGTAATTACTACACACTCAAAATTCACTAAGAATTTCAAAGTCCGAAATCACCTAAGATTGTCTCCCGTTTGACACGAGTGACACTAGTGACATACCTATATGTCACTTGTTTTTAAAAGGCTTAAGAAAAAAAAAATGTCTCTTCCATAAATTAATTGCATTATCGATTAACTAGTTCAACGTCCTAGTTACTTTCCACTTTTTAACGAAGTCAATACTAGTCAATTATAAATTTTAAGCAATTTAGTAAGGGATATAATGTTGTAAATAAAATGACATATATTAATTCAAGTTTAACACTACTATATTTATTTTAGGAATTGTAAACTAAAATTAAGTCTACTCTACCATTCCAAGGTTTTAACCTCGCATCTCGTTGCCGCCTTAGGGTAGGTCAAAGAGATGACGGTTAAATCGAGACAATCTCATCAATGAATAACCCGTGAGAATCGAACATCCCACGAGAATCGAACATCCCTTTATTCATTGACTACCTTCCTTTTTTAGCCTAGATATTATCAAGAAAATACCCATGATGAGTGTGACCTACTATATCGGATCTCTTAGGTACGCCCCGAGTATGCCGTCTTAGGATAGGTCGTTGACCCGACGAGTACCCGTAAATCCTATCCTTTCGGAGACCAAGCCATGAATGTTGATAGGGGTGAACACCATCCTTAGGGGGACGAAATCAAAGCGCCTCGAGGCGTCACCCTTCTCTCACTTACTTGTATCTATAAGAGAGGCCATGGGGTTGGCCGCCGCCTCCCCCGCTCCCACTCAATATTTTGGAAGTGGTGGTGGGTTAACTAACCACGTCTTTTTGATGTTAACATAAAAGCACATCAAATCAAGGATTCCGAATGGTGTCGGTAACGTAGGCAAGCCTACCCGTCCTATTCGTTGGAACATATGTGACAAGCCGGACGAAATCGGGTCAAGAGAGCCCTATTGAGATTAGAAGGAATCACCCCTCCGCTCTCGGTTTGGCTTAGTCTTGCCGGACCCCCGTGCATACATCACACTAGGAGGGTTAAGTCGTTCGAGCGAAGCTCAATTGACCACCCAACCTATAAGCGAACCGTTTTTATCCAAGATTTATTGTTCTTTTACCATCATTCAATCTCGTAGACACTACGAATTGAAAACGTGATCTCGTTTCAGCTTTAAGGCGGTTCACCGAGAACACACACCGAAAGGCTAACGATTTCATAACCCGTCCTCGGATCTTTAATTAGTTACTAAATTAATTAATTACCATGTATTAATTAAATTTCAACTAATTACACGAGTTTGTATACATGCCTATTTTAATTACCAAAATTAAAATTCTACATGTATGCATGGAGTGGTTTTATGATATGATGCATGTCATGGCAATTCCGATTTTATATCTATTTTATGATCAAACACATAAAAAATAAATTGCGGAAAATTTAAACACCGAGATGGATTGTTGGTACCCCCGTATCTAATCTATCCTAGGAAAAATAAATTACAATCTTGTTGTCTTCGAGTCTTGATCTTCGAATCTTGAACTCGAACCGCCGGATCACGAACCACGAACACCCGAGAGGAGAAAGGCCTTTTTAATTAAATAAATCCAATTTATTATAACTAAAAAAAAATTTATTTATTCCTATGCGGCTGTTAAAAATATTTTTTTTTTTTTTAATTTTTTAATATTTTTATTATACAATGAGGCGGCTGCATTAATTATTTTCCAAAAATTTTTTTTTTTTTTTTTTTTTTTTCATCATGCGGCTGTTGAATAAAAAAAAATTTTAGGTCACAAAAAAACATGCAGCCGCAAAATTAAAAAAACCCTAGCCGCATCTTTTTTATTAAACAGGACTTATAGCGACGCTTTTCAGCGTCGCAGAAAGTCCTGTAGTAGTTTTTTTTTTTTTTTTTTTTAATAAAATTCATCCGTTTCTCCTCGTTCATACCTTGGGTTTCGTCTTGATCTTCAATTTTTCAGCAAGATCTTCATCTTTTCCAGCCCGGATAATCAAAATTACAATAAAAGATGCTACTTTTATATAAATTTCGGAAAAAGACATAAAAAAAATACAATTCCTATGCTCAATTGTTACTAAACAAAAGAGTTACAATAGATCTAACGAGTAAACAAGCACTCAACCCCAATCCATCTCTTCAACCAAGACATTCATAACATAAAAAAAAATTTTGCATGCGTCGGCCCTTTTTAAAAAAAAATTTGGGACAAAAAATCTACATGTTTTACCACTCCTAGATCTAATATTTTATACGTATAAATATAGATCACCATGGTCTCTGATACCACTGTTAGTAATATCATCCGCAACGGAAACGATTTATGGATCTAGATCTATATAATACACGTAATAAAACAACTAGATCTATTCTACAAGGGGATGTAGATCATACCTCTTGAATCTCAAAATTCAAGTGAAGAACCGCAAAGGATGAATGTGAAGATGTGAAGAGCACACACGTCTTCCGATCGTGTGATCCAAGCAATTCCCGGTGGAAGGAATTCTCGACTCGAACCCTTCCGATATGCTACCGGAAAAATCTCCAAGATTTCTCCCCAAATCTCCCTTGGCCGAATTCTTTTCTTCTCTCTACTATAGGGAGAAGTCGAAATTTATCATTGTGTATAAGGTTTGGGAGAACTCTCTTTATATAGGAGAGTAAAAACTTAGCCTCCAAGGATTTTTATTTATCAAACAAAATAAATCCTTTAATAAAAGATAATTCCATAATATTCTAGAACAAATCTAGAATAATATTTATCTTTATTATTTACCATAAATATTTATCCAATAAATATTTTACGCACACGTCTTATTAATCACAAGAAAACTAATTCCTTGTTGACCAATAAACATGTGGGGCGAAAATCATCATCATTGACCTAGTCAATATGATTTTTTCCATCACACAATAATTGGGCCAAGATTATGGAAAATGTCTTTCCACATATTTAATTATTTAGCCCAACTAATTTAATAGTCCACTAAACAATTAATTCACATATCGTTTTAATAAAGTCCAACAAGAACTAAATTAATATTATTAGGATTCGACGTCCGAGAATAGCTATGCTATATTGGAGGCACGTCGGGGACCATGGACTAATAATCGCCGGCTCCGATAAATCAAATAAATAATTATCTTACGAACGTAATAATTATATTCGATAAATCAATCACAGGAATATGCCACCATAATCCCGTGATCGCACTCCTCCGATTATGAGATTATATTTATCTCCTCACGAGAATAATAATAAGCGTCCATTGATATAATCATTACATATGGATTAATCCTCCATAGATCGTTCATTCTAAATCGGGAAGTTACCGTTAACCCTTTTTAGAACCTCTTATCCTTATTTACCATTAACCCCCTAGTGATCAATTAATTCATATAACTCACCGGTAGCTAATCGTTGTAATATGAACTCGCGCGATCGATCGTTTCTAGGATTAACAAACAAGGGAACGTCTATCTACTTCCATAAATGGAAGGAATGGATTCCGTATCCGTAATAACACGACTACTCACTCAATCCATTACAATGCCAAGATGGGGTAATTCGATCACGGACTCGGTGTAATCCTTAACCGTCAAGTCAAACCTCATACCGATTCAAGCGCTTGATCGTGATCACCTCGGGATTAAGATATATCCATAAATATGATCATCCATTGATTCGATAAGACTTCTCGATTACGGAATTATATCGTGAACTCTAATCAAATCGGTCCAGCCCTATATGATATATCTATCATATATAAATGCCCCATTAGGTTCTCTTAACCGAAAGTCCGGATAAGACAATCACACCTATTGTGTTCTAGGCGCATTAATAGCACGTTAAAGGAGAGACCCGATACTCTCGATTAACTTCACTACGGGCTAATTGTATTTTAAGTACATCTTCACTAACTCAATCCTCCCGTGTATATACCATACACTGAGTTAAGTGATTACATAAACGATATACTTAGGGTTTTTCGTAGTGTAAATACTATTGTCACATCGGTGAATATGAGAATAATAAATATGAATAATAATATCATTTCATTTATTAAATAAAACAATTACAAAATTGTCTTTCGGGCATCACACCTAACAGATTCAAGATCAGGGTGACAGAGAAGAGATGAAAAAGGAAGAAGCTTGGGTAAGATATCTACTGAGAAAGGATAAGGTGGAAATTGACTCTGAAACGAGTTTTCTGGATCTATTTGATCGATGGAGATTAATCAATACCACCTTCACGATTCTAAAGGAGATGAATCATTAATCTCCAAGCCAAGAGCCCGATCTTTCAGATAATGATGATGATGATGATGATGATGATAGTGATGATGGAAAAGGTGATGTTGGAGGAAACAATGCTGGAAGATATGAAGCTATGGTAAATGACCAAGTTGCTCAAGAAACGGACCCTATTGCAGACATTGAGGTCCTTGGAGAGAATAAGCAAGGAGAAGAAGTTAACCAGCAAGAGAAGGAACCAACTCAGGGAGGAAGAAAAGTCTATCCCTCAATCAGGAGATCACCAAGGTCCTAGTCTAATAGACATTACACGAGATATTCAGTATGATGTGGAATGCATCCACACCCATCTCCGGTTCGGACAAGATCTTGATGGAAGAGCCTTTGGAATATTGACAAATCAGTTAAAGGACATAAGAGTTGAGAGCTCAAGTTTGAAAAATACAGATGCAAATCTTGCCACCAACACTAGAACCACACTAGAATGTATGGATGATCAATGCATGGTTAATCAACATCAGCAGGTGTTGGAACAGATTCTGATGGGCACACGCTTATCTAGAAGCCGACATGGCTTCACTTATCGCAAGATCGATCGACTGGAAGGCCAACTGAGGGCACATGTCGATTTAAGTATAGCAGGGACAGATGTGCAAATCGGGAACTTACATGAAGTTGTCGCTTCATTATCTCTTGCCTTCAATGAATTCATGGCAAGTTAGGCCGAGCTGAACAAGATTTTCATTGACTCAATTTTAGATCATGCCAAAATGGGGGAAGGTGATAAAGATAAAGGTGAATCTGCTGGGGTGGTTCTAGAAAAGAAGTTTGAAGCTGTTGTGAATCTGTTGGGGGTGATCTAAACATAGAACTCAGCTTACCTGATTTAGGATTAGCAGACCATACTGTTTTGACTTCCATTTTGTTATAACTGAATATAACTGTTGCATATAATTGTTTTAATGAATTGTCATCTATCACTCATTTATCTCTATATTGTATAAATATATCATGATCAACATAATGTAACTTAACTTGTTCATTATTCTTTTATCAATAAGAATTCCGCATTTTATTTCTCTTGTTCTTTCATTTCATCAATTTCAACACATTCACCTACTTTTTACTACTTTACAAGTACCGCATTAATAAGAGTCAAAAGGTATTCTAGACTTTTAACATTAAAATTAATAACACTTAACTATTTTCTTAATCTGTGTGAAAAATCCAAATGGACTAATATTTTGGGATGGATGTAGTACATTCCCGGCTAGTGATCCCTGAGTGATGCCCAAAATGGTCGTGATTAAAGAAAACGCCACTGAGCTAATTGTACGTCCAAATCAAACCACACCCCTAGAAATACATGAGTTTATAATCATATAGAGATTAAAATTAAATGGATTAGAATCTCTCATTACAGACTTAGTACGATACCATAATATCAAGACGGTCAAGTTATATGTGAACTCTTCACATATAAATATAGTCACTAATGTGCCCAACACTGACGGTCTTGATCAGAAAAACAAAGGATTTATGGGGATTTCATTTGAGGTGTTTGGATTGCATTTTATGGAGGGAAATGAGGTGATTAGGAGGGAGATGGTGGGAGACCCTTTGTTATTGTTGCAGTATACTTTCCTTGGAAAAAACGAAAAGATTCGAAAGGAAACGAGATGTATTTCTTTTAATTTAAAACATATTAAATTAAAAAAAAACTAAGTATAAGTTTTTCCTTTTTTTTATTTTTGAGTGGAAACTTATATATATCAAACTTCATCATAATTAATCCTAAAAATCGAATAAAAAAAACATATGTCATATTGTAAAAGGTAATTTTCACTTTTTTTTTCTTTACTTTCTTAATCCAAACACTTGTGATGGATTACACGTAGTGATGTTAATCGAACAGAGTCGCTCACAAATAAACTCGTATTCGACTCGTTAATATTTGTGATCGTTCGTTTGTTTAGCTTAATTAATCACTCTTGAATAAATGTATAAACTCGTTTCCTAAACAAACGATCATGAACAAACTCGCGAACATTCAGTTATGTTCGTCAACGTGCTTGTATATATAGATAAACCAATGTACAATATTACTGAACACATAAGATGATAAGCCACGTATTAATTAATCTAATATATACTCAAGAATAGTTTTATAGAATTTTTATAGAGATCTCTGATGTTGTTACTTTAATGTTGAATGTTGCTCTATACTTTATTATTTATTAATTCAGACTTGATTATTGATACTTGTTAGCCAAACTCGATCCTAGTTCAAGCTTGAAGGAAAAAATACGTGTAGTAAGATAAACTCGAACACAAGCATGAACAAATTATAAATGAGTAGGGCGAACATAATTTTTTTGTTCATTTATTAAATAAACGTTCGTGAACAAATTCGCGATCTTAACAAACCAAGTTTACTACTCAAAAAAAAAAAAAACAAACCCAGTTTGAATATATCTTTTGACTCGTTTGTTAAATGAATGAATACAAAATTATGGCATAAACGAACATAAGCTTAAATAACTGACAATCGATTCTGCTCGACACGTTAAGTGCACTAAATACACGGCATTTCTTATCTTTCCAGTTTCTTTTCCCTGAAATACACTTCCATTTTCCCTCCCAAAAAAAAAAAAAACACAAAACACACTTTCATTTCCTTTCATTCTATTTTCCTGCACCAAACAGAAGGTAAATTGCGATTATTCCCCGAAATAACTACCACAGCTTAAACCCTGCAGTCATTACCCAACCGCATTGACTTCCAAAAACCCCTCTCTTTCCCTTCAAAGTTTCCAAATTACTCCAAAAGACTTTTCAAACATTGGCTTAATCGCCTCATATCTTTATCACGCCAGAAGGAAATTTCAAATGTTTTGGCTAAAAAGATTGTAACTTTACTACTGGGGTCATTTGCTATAATGGGTTGCTTGAGTTGTAGGCCTATTGTGGCTGTTGGGGTGCCAGTTAGCGAAGTAGGTACTCATAGTGAAAAAGGGGAGGAAGTGAGAGAGGCCCAGAATGAGAAATGTGAGGATGAAGAGCTGTATGAGAAGTTGGTGACACAGAACCCAAGAGAATGAAGAGATGCTGACAGATAAAGTTAACGGTATAAAAGACTAATTATGTGTGACAAGTGTGTGTCCTAGATTTATGCCAAGTGTCTTTGTATTATTGGTTGGAGTAGATTACGTTATCCAGGATGTTGTACAAGGCATAAATGCTGCCAAGACTGAGAATCCGTTATGATTGAATGAATGAAAAGATTCCATCTTCTTCCTTGAGCTAAAGCTCCTTCAATGGTGATATCTTTCAGTTTTCTTTAATTCAAACTTGGTATCAGAGCTTTAGACTTACGTCATGAGTACTGGGACCTCAACCCCTCAGTCGGCGGCACCACCAAACTCTGAACAGAATCATGGAAGCACCGGACCGGAAATCACCACTCCGCTTTCAGCAAATGCTAGCTCTACTCCGATTCCGGCGAATGTCAACTCTGTGGTTACTTCAACAGATCTTGGTTCCTTCACTCAGTATCGAACAGCAGTTGGATCAGTTCCATACCAAGGATTCATGTTTCCTCCCTCAAGCGTGTATGGAGTTCCATTTATTTCTCAGATGTCGAGTCGTTTTACCACCCACCATACCTGCTATTCCTTCATTTCTCCGGTCACCATCTCCGAGTGCACTGAATCACACTGGATCCCCTTTTCAAGGGCACTTAAATCAGACATGCACTGTGAAACTTACAAGGGAAAATTATCTACTATGGAAATACACTATTTTGCCTATAGTTAAAGGACACAAACTGGATGGTTTTCTGTTTGGCACCACACCTAGACCTCCAAGCACAAACCTGTACACTGGTATTTTAAATCCTGCTACTGAAGAGTGGGATACAGTGGATCAATTGTTGATGGGATGGCTCCTAAGTTCTATGACAGAACAGGCTCTTGTAAAAGTGATGGGTTGTAGCACATCTCATGAAATCTGGGCCACTCTAGAGACACTCTTTAACAGTCAATCTGAAGCAAGAATGTTAGAATTTAAGAGTGCTCTTACCAAATCTGAGAAAGGTGGGAAATCTATGAGTGATTGCTTGGCTCAAATGAAGTCTTACAGTGACAGTTTGGCAGCAGCTGGATATCCTATATCCAAGTCTGAACTTATACTGGCCATACTAGGAGGTTTGGACAAAGATTATGAAGCTGTGATTGTCAACATCACCTCTCGGATTGGTTCACTTACATGGCCTGAAGTTCAATCTCAGTTGTTGACACATGAAAGACTCCTAGCAAGGTTCAATCCCACTCGTCAACCTAACAAATGGATCCGTTATTGGACAATCAAATCCTCTCGCTCACCTTGTCGCTTATGGTCCGGGAAGTCACGTAACGTAACCAACAACTATTCACCACAAAGTAATAACAATAGAGGCAGAGGGGGTTACAGAGTTGGAAGAAATAGAGGTGGTAGGGGTGGTGCAAGGTCTGGACCAAGGATGACATGTCGGATTGTGTGGTAAAAATGGACACACAGTTGTAGACTGTTGGCATAGATTTGAGCATGATTTTCAGGGACCAACAGCCAACACCAATAGCAGTGGAGGAAAACAAAATTCAGCATTCATTGCCACTCCAAGCACTGTTTCTGATCACTCTTGGTACTTGGACAGTGGAGCAACAAATCATGTCACAGCTGATATGGGGAACATGAGTATCAACTCCAACTACAATGGTAATGACACACTGACTGTAGGTAATGGTGAGAAATTATCAGTAGCACACATTGGCCATTCCTTTCTTCACACACCACATGGCATCCTGCACTTACACAATATTCTTCATGTCCCACAGATCACAAGAAATCTCCTTAGTATTTCTCAACTTATCTCTGATAATCCTGTGTCTATAGAGTTTAATGGTGTGTTTTGTTTTGTCAAGGACAAACTTACAGGGACAATGCTTCTCATGGGTCAACTTCGGGATGGCCTTTACAAGATCCATCAACTTGAAGTCGTCAACCGAACTCCCTCACTCCAAAAGTGTTTCGCTTGTCTTTATGTTTCCAAAAACTTAATCTCTTGTAATAAGTCTGATTCTAGCCCCGATGTGTGGCATAGAAGACTTGGTCATCCCTCTAATCATGTGTTAACTACTATTTTGAATTGTTGCAATGTCAAAACTGTTGGTGCTTTATCCTTTTGTGAGTCTTGCCAGTTTGGCAAAGCACATAATTGTTTCATCCCTTATCTAATTCTCATGCCACTGCACCTTTTGATCTCATTCACACAGATTTGTGGGGCCCTGCACCTATAAAATCTTTAGAAGGTTACACCTATTATGTGCATTTTATAAATGATCACACAAGGTACACTTGGATATATCCCCTGAAATCCAAATCTGAGACCTTTAATGTCTTTCAAAAGTTTAAGGCTCTTGTTGAAACTCAGTTTTCTGTCAAAATTAAGTGTTTGCAGTCTGATTGGGGAGGGGAGTATAGATCATTTCAGGAGTTTCTCACAACAGAAGGTATTGTTTTTAGGCATCCTTGTCCCCATGACCATGCTCAAAATGGTAGAGCAGAAAGAAAACACAGGCACATTGTGGAGACTGGTCTTACCCTTCTAGCTCAAGCTAGCATGCCCCTAAGGTACTGGTGGCATAGTTTTCAAGCCTCTGTTCACCTTATTAACACTCTTCCTACTCCTGTTCTCAAGAACAAAGCCCCAGTAGAGTGCCTCTTTCACACCAAACCTAACTATAAAACCTTTAGGGTGTTTTGTTGTGTTGTGTATCCTAATCTTAGGCCCTTTCAGTCTACTAAATTCCAGTTTCACACAAAAAGATGTGTTAACTTAGGTCTAAGTTCTTGCCACAAGGGGTTTAAATGTCTTGATGACACGGGTAGGATCTATATTTCCAACAATGTTGTTTTTGATGAGACACACTTCCCTTTTTCTAAAGGTTTCACTCAAGGACCTTCCACTCAAGTTCTTACGGACTTCTCCTCCTTTTCCCTTGTACCAACACCCCCATCAACTCAGCCGAGGGAAAAAGGCATCCCGAGTAGATCTACCGGTGAAGGCACTCCCGCTCCCGTAAGTCCCGCAAATCGGTAACTAATCATTTTAATGCTTTCATGTCTGATGATTCACCTTGTGAACATAGTTCTACATCTACTGGTTCTTCTAGTAGTCCTATTGCTCCACCACAGATGTCATAAATTGACAATCAGTCACCACAACAAGCCACCTCACCTTCACCTTCTAGAAATCACACAGATGATCAATCACAAAGTGTTGCATCGCTTCTAGCACAATTTCGTTAGTCCCGTTAACCCTCAAACCTCACAAAGTTCTCAAACCAAACACCATCATATGCAAACCAGATCTAAAAGTGGCATATTTAAACCTAAAGCATATTTTGTTGCTATTGATAATGCTCACTCTTTTCCTACTGAACCAACAAGTGTGTCACAAGCATTGCAAATCGGAGGATTGGAAAGATGCTATGTCGCAATAATACAAAGCTCTTACGCATAACAAGACACGGGAATTAGTAAGGTCGCCCCCTGTGTAAGAGCATTGTTGGAAATAGATGGATATTCAAATTGAAACCGAGGCCGATGGAACTGTTTTGAAGTATAAAGGAAGACTGGTGGCAAAAGGGTACACCAAAATTATGGTATAGATTTCACGTACACCTTCCGTTGGCTAAATCAACAACTATTAGAATCATTTTGACCTGGCGTTGTCTATGGGTTGGCCGCTGAATCGATAGACATAAATAATGCATTCCTAAATGGACCTTTGCAATAACCGGCTTATATGGAGCACTGAAGGATTTGTGGACAAAAGTAGACCCGGTTATGTGTGCAAGTTTCGCACAAGGCTTTGTATGGCTCGAAACAGCACCTAGGGCATGGTTTGATGCCTTTAGGTCTCGATGATCACTGGGTTTTACATGTGCCGTTTCGGACAATTCTCTCGTTTATGTTGCATCCGGAAGATAAAGTGATGTTTGTCCTGGTGTATGTGGATGATATCCTACTCACGGGGAATTCTCCCACCTTGATTCAAAGGTTCATCAAGCAAACTAGATTCAAAGTTCTCTCTTAAAGATCTAGCCCCGTCTCCCACTTCCCGGGAATGCAAGTTGTAAGAGATCAATCAGGATTGTACTTGAATCAATCCTATTATGCTTCACAGCTTCTCAAAAGATTGAATATGGAACATCTCAAGCCTTGTCCCACACCAATGGTCACTGGAAAACAGTTGAGTCCTAATCAGGGTGAACCACCGTCCAATCCTCACATTTATAGAAGTGCTTTATGGGCACCGCAAAGACTTGACAATCACTAGACTCGACATAGCCTACACAAGTGAATACTTTGAGTCGCTTTATGCAAGAACCTTGCACAGTAACACTGCGCAGCATTGAAAAGATTGTTAAGGTTTATACGGGGCACACTAAAGCAAGGATTACACTTTATACCTAAGTGACAATCGTCTCTTCATGGCTTCACCGATGCAAATTGGCCGCAGATCCTCATGATAGAAAATCAACTCGGAGGTTATGTGTATACTTGGGAAAATCTCTTCTCACTTGGAGTTCAAAGAAACAAGCAGTTGTGGCTAGATCCGGTTGTGAATCGAATATGTGGCCCCGTCTAATTTGGGAGCCGAGATTCAATGGATCATTCGGATTCTCAAGGAAATGAGATTCAAGCTACCTGCAGTTCCAGTGCTGTGGTGTGATAACACAGGAGCTACTACCTTAGCTCAGAATCCAGTCTATCATGCTAGAACAAAACACATTGAGGTGGATGTATACTACATTAGAAATCTGATTCTGGAAAAAAGGCTCAAGGTTTGCTACATTCCATCCTCAGCTCAGGTTGCTGACATCTTCACTAAGTCTCTACCTATATCAACATTCTGCAACTTCAAAAACAAACTAAACGTGGTTGATCCACATATTAGTTTGAGAGGGGGAGATAAAGTTAAGGGTATAAAAGACTAATTATGTGTGACAAGTGTGTGTCCTAGATTTATGCCAAGTGTCTTTGTATTATTGGCTGGAGTAGATTACGTTATCCAGAATGTTGTACAAGGCATAAATGCTGCCAAGACTGAGAATCCGTTATGATTGAATGAATGAAAAGATTCCATCTTCTTCCTTGAGCTAAAGCTCCTTCAATGGTGATATCTTTCAGTTTTCTTTAATTCAAACTCTGACGCATTGAAGATGGCTGTAAATTTGAAGATGAAGAAAGGGAAGCCAAAGGAGGCTGTGGAGTATGTAGAAAAGTTGATTGAACTTCAACCTAAGGAAGTTGAGTGGAGGCTTTTGCAGGCTCTTTGTTATGAGATGGGGCAATTTAAAAAGGCTAAGAAGTTATTTAAGGAAATCTTGAAACAGAGGCCACTTTTGCTCAGAGCTTTGCATGTAAGATGATTAATAGATTTTCTTTTTCTCCTTGTTACTTATGTTTTTCTCTTTCCCTGTTCATTTGGAAATGCTTTGTACAAAGTTACTTGTATTATGTATATATATATATAAGGTTAAAGACCGTGTAAGATAGTTGCAGGAAAACCAATTGATTTTCCTCAAAAAAAAATAAAAAACCAGTGGATAAATACATAAGCTATTCATACTTGAGTTCCATAAGCTTTTCATTGAAATAGTGACTTCCAGATTGCATAGTTGTCCCATACAAGGAGTGATGCAAATTATAACTGCATGTTCCTGTAACATAGACCACCAGCTTATGACTAGAAAAGCAGAAAGTATTATGAATCTTTGACTAGTATAAGACTTGAATTTTTGCCTCTTCATCCTTAATGTCACTTCTGCAATCAATAGAAAAGATGTATGATGTAGAAATCATTGGGAGTGTTTGGGCAACCCTTACTTCCTCATTTCACTCCATATATGTAAAGCATCTTTATTCAATTTAATAAAATAATTTTCTCTCTGTTACTTTTCACCTACCTTACATAACAATCACCTTATTTGACATGAAAACTGATTCAATCTAAACAATATCTTAACCATTGGATTTTAGCCCTTTTCGAACACATGCGTTTGTTTGTTTGTTTGTTTGTTTGATTGTATCCCACTTCTTCTTTTCTCAAGTTTCTTCAATGTAAGTTCTATTTCCAGTCCCCAAATGGGTTTTTCAGAGATCATTGCTTTAGTAGTATAGAAAAGAACTGGAATTTTACTCTTCAGTTTAGACATGATTTGTTTTATTGGCTCTCTCTTTATAGATTGTCATGGAGGGAGCAAGAAACATCGCATATATTATTTTCATTCCACTCTAATGAGGCTTTTTTTTTAAGTACTTTCATCGACAAATGAAGTTCTTCTGCAAGAAGAAAATTGGAGATTGTCTGCAGTTATTGATGGAAGTAGTTACAATCACATAATAGTCATTGTGTTATTTCAGGGTAGAATGAGGATGAGCATCATTCCTCCAAAAATTGTGGCTCGGATAATAGTTCTTCTTGAGCTGGAATATGAAATATTTATATTGCGCACTCTATGTAGGGAGAAAATTGCTTTAAGGATATTAAAGTTATGTCGATTAAGTGTATTGCATGGTTGTTGATTTTTCTGTTTCCCTCTCCTTTCAGGGTTTGGCTATGGCGATGCACAAAAATCTTGAAGGACCAGCTGTTTTTGAGATGTTGGATAAAGCTCTTGATCTTGCTAAACATGAAAAAAGAGTCAATGAGGAGAGAAACATAAGAATATTAATTGCACAAATGCATGTGATGAAGGTAATTGTTTGACCAGTTTTGGTAAATACTTTTAGCTACTGATGAAAATGATAACTAAACTGGATAGTAGGTCTTGTCATCGACATTGGACTGATAAACCTCTAAATATAGCCCTTTTTTCCCTGGACTAAAAATAAATCATCAAAGAAAAAAGAAGAAGAAATTTGCTGGGAAAGATGAAAGCTTTTTTTTTGGCAGCTTTAATTATAGGAATGCACATGCTTTGATGACCAGAAATCGATCTGCTTTTCTTGTGACTTTTACAGGGGGATTTTGAGGAGGCCTTGAAAAACTTTCAAGCCCTTGTCAATGAGAATCCGAGGGATTTTTGTCCTTATCTATGCCAGGTAAATAGAATATTACGATTCATGTATCTTCTGTGCAGTGTATTTGTCTCTTGTGTATGTTGTTTGCAAGATTTGCATTCTCTAGCCTTAATTTCTGCAAGCAAAATGAATTTGAGCTACTCACGTACTGAACAACTGTACCTTGATCACTTAGGCTCCGTTTGTTAGTGTCCTATTCAAGATGTAACTAAGAAAGTAAGGCAAACAGAGGCACTTCAACCCATTGATTGTTGAGGATGAAAAAACTCAGATACCCTCACTCAATATCTTTGATACAGATGTTGAATTACCATCTCTCCCAGAAACTTAAGTTGATGGGGAGGTAGATAATTAACATTTTATATATTCAGCACGTCTCCTCAAGTGTGGGCCTATTATATTTTTAGAAAGGCCAACACTTGTTTTCTGTTTATTTGTTTGTTTTGGTGAATGTGCTTGGAGCGGGTTTGAACCCAGGACCTCTCGCTCTGATACAATGTTGAACTACCATCTCTCCCAAAATCTTAAGTTGTTGGGAGGTAGATAATTAACATTTTATATATTCAACAACAGATACAAGGTGTATAATGACCCGTCTGTAATTAGAATTTAGAACTAGGATAGCACCTAAAATTCTCAGGCCAGGTAATTGTCCATGTTTAAGATACAAACAACTCACTAACTGAGATGCCTATGCCTTTTGATAGGAGTGTTAAGGGCTCTGCCAAGGATATTCGTATGTTGAACTGCATTTAAACTATGAACAGTGGCGGATCCAGAAAAGATTGGTGGCTGGGGTGCAGATATATTGACAAATTTTTTTGAAGGGATACCGGATATATCTTATGAAAAAAGCATTGTGGGCGAGTAAGAAAAAGAGAATTTCACTAGGGACAATCTATTGTATCCGTTTATTTTTTCTTCACACAACCTTATTGCCGGATATATGTAGTGCAAAAACAAATTCGTTATGTGTAGATCCGACCCTGACTATGAACAGTAATGCAAATAAATTTCTTACTCCTATTAGAACCGTAGCAGGTTTGGCATTATCCTTGTGAGTTTACCTATTCTCTTGGATCAGTGAAGTGTTTCTTTTATTACAGTAGCTAGTTTTGAATACATATTCCAAGAACTTTTTATTAGAACGGGCTTTTGGATGACTGCCATGTGTAGAAAAGACAAAACTGTTTTGTCTGTTTGTACACGTGGCAGTCATCTGACGGTCTGTTCTAATAAGAAGTCCCTACAGCAGAATTACCCCATATTCCACGGCATTTTCAAGAAAGAACCATAGACAACTTGAAGTTCTAAAGTGTTTTGACAGTGAAAGAAGTTGAGTTTTTTTGTTGCAATTTTTGACTAATTACATGTGAAATTTTTGGGTAGGGAATAGTTTATAGTCTAATGGACAAAAAAGAGGAAGCGAAAGAGCAGTTTGAGATATACCAAAGTCTTGTCCCTGAAGAATTTCCGCAAAAGCATTTTCTTGATGATGTTGTTCTGGCAGCAAAAACAGAATCTGGGAAGCAACTCCAAAAGGGGAAGTTATTGTGTGGTAAGGGATTTTGAGGTGAAGTGACGGGTGAAACGATCAGAACCACACAGTTTAAATACATAATAAAACTGTGTGGTATGAGGGCTGTCACACGGTATCTTCACACCGTGTAGAGACACCACACAATAACTTCCCCTCCAAAAGGAGTTCAAAGACGAATTCTCATAGCCATAATTGCTTAATTATTGTTTTCTTCCAGTGATATTAGTCTTGTGATTTTTTTTGTTCTAAACTTTCAGTGTATGATCTGGTTTTGTGTAATATCAAGGTCATTGCGTGTTAGAAAAAATTGAACTGTCTGATAGAACACTTTGTCTTCAATATTTTACTATTTGACAAAATTAATTATTATCTATACTACCTGAAAATCCAATCCAAACCTGCTGTTGGTCCGCCTTGAACCCGAAGAAAGTAGCGTGGGTCCACTAATAAAATCAACGTCATCCTTAATCCGAAACCAAAACTCACGAGCACATCTACTATAATCTGAACTTTACTTGTTTGTTACGATTATCCACTCTCTCTTCATTTTTTTTGATGATCTATGCACTCTTTCTTCCCTAAATCTCGAATCTTAAGTGAGTATTTGAATTTCAACTTTCAAATGTCTAAATTGAAAATCCAATTTTTGTTGTAACCAAGATTTGCTTTCATTATTGATAAGAATTTAAGAAGAAAAGAAATGGGTTTAGCTTCTACTTGTAATCTGATTGTCTTTTTCAAATCCATGATTCCTCACCAAGCTCCAAGAAATGGAGTTAGTACGTGTCGTATTCTCTAAAGCAAAGAATATCTTATGCCAAGAAATTAATGGCATCATGGATTGATGTTATTAACTCTAGTACGGAGAAAGAGTTGAACGACCGATTAGAGGAATGCATGAAGGCATTTAGTGAAGAAGCAATGTTTTACATTATAGATACATGGTTGAAAGGACACAGGACGACATTTGTATCCGCTTGGACCAACTCATTTTTTCACATAGGAAAGACTTGTACCTCGAGGGTGGAGGGAATGCATTCTGTTTTTAAAAAATTAGCTAACAACCGGGCTAGGTGACTTGGTGTCGGATTGGCAAGCCGGCATTCGCATGGTAAATCAAAAGATACGTAACATTAAAAAAAAACTTTTGTGACTTCTATATATATGGTCACGAAAAAATTCAAGGAAGAGCCGTGGTTCAAAGAGGTTATGCATCATATATCCATGCATGCATAGGAATTGTTTCTTGATAAGTTGGGAAAGAAAGATGATGGTGGTGTGTCGAAGAAGGATTGTGGATGTTCTCTAAGAAAGACATATGGATTGCAGTGTAGGCACGAGATTTCACGGTTTAAGAAGAAGCAATGTTTCATTCCCCTTTCCTCAATAGATGTTCATTGGAAGACTCGATATCGCAGGTCCACCTCCAAATGAATCGGAGTTAGACTACGTTTCAGTCTTGCATGCATTAGAAGAAAAACTTAAAACCGCCAACGTGTGAGAGAGGCAAAGGTTGATAGTGAAGATTCATGAACTTTGTCAACTGGAAAAAATGGCGTTGGAAGAGCCAAAAATCAAGTCAACTGGTCGTGGTTGGCCTAAGGGATCCGAAAATAAGAGGAAGTTGCTTGAAGATGACCCTACTAAGCAGGAAAAGAGTATGTTTGAGAGAGTTGAAGAAGAATTAGCGATTGTTAATGAAATGAATGCTTCCGAAGGCCCATCTCCACCTTTATCTAAAGGTGTTTCTTCTAAGAAAATAAAAAAAAACATGTCCAAGTACCCGAGCTCCATCTAAACGTGCTTCTTCCGGAAAAAAAAAAAAAAGATCTAAACGTGTCAACTCAATTTTCTTTCGTCAGATATATAAAAAGGTATCTTAAATATTTCCCTGAACAAATTCATACTCGCATATCCTCAATTGATAATGTTATTCCGGATAGAAATTATGGCTTTAGAGTCATAGCACACGCATTAGGTCCGAAGAGATATAATGGCTTACGGTGAGAAAAGCGTTGAAAGAAGAAAGGATGGCAAACAATGAACATTACTTATCATTATTTGTGGGACATGCATATGTTAATGACAAATGAATTGTGTTTGTTGATCATGAAGTAGGATCGTGCGGACCGGATAAGTACTTTGATAGATACCTTGGTTGGCAGTGTGCAACGTGTATGGTGTGTCACTAAGCATATTGTCTAAAATGAATGGATCTCAAACTTTTCTCCCAAACTTTCAAAAAACCTTCCATTTGGCCCCCTAACCATATATGGATGGTTTTTATGATGGGAACCATTTCGTTCGACTTTGATGAGAGATAGTTGTCCAATGCCTAGGGTGCAAGCGATTTGGCATACGTTTCGGACACCGAAAGCAAGTGAATATTACATCATATACTCGCTTCATGGATTGTCGAGGACAAGAGTCATTACTTGCCGAATCATGTGGATTTAGATTAGTGACGTTGTGGCCTTGTTTGTATCATTAGTCATTCAAATGTCATTGTACGATTCGCCAATGTGTATCATTTCAATGAACTTGGTTTTATATTTTGATGAAGTGTCATTGTTGAATTTAATGGTTTGATAACGTTGTATTATGTTGTATAGTATAATATTGTGTCATTGTATGGTGTTGTATCGTTTGATTAGATGTCATATTGTATGGTTTGATGACGTTGTACGATGTTGTATCATATTATTTGATGTCAAATGGTATGGTTTGATGATATCGTGGTTTGTTATATCGTATGATTGTGAATATAGGACTGGGTATGCTTCTATTCAGAAAACGTCATCCACACTAACGTTGGTTTTACAACAGCAACGTCAAAGTTGGTGACGTTTTGGACACCATAATTGAATATGCTTATGTTTGGAAAACGTCAGCTACACTGATGTTGTTTTTGAAATAGTAACGTCAAAGTTGGTGACGTTTTGGACACTAGAACTGAATGTGCTTTTGTTCAGAAAACGTCAGCTACACCGACGTTGGTTTTACAACAGCAAAGTCAAATTTGGTGACGTTTTGGACACAAGAACTGAATATACTTTTGTTTGGAAAACGTCAGCCACCCTGACGTTGGTTTTGCAACTGTAACGTCAGAGTTGGTGACGTTTTAATCCATTACTTTCCGTTATTCAGAACAAAACCAAAACAAACCGAAACATGATCCAAACATGATCTATATGACAAACATGATGCATACATGATTCAAAACAAAACCAAAACAAACCGAAACATGATTCATAACAAAACCAAAACATGATCCAAACAGAAATTAATAGGTTAACTAGCTCCATAAAAGTAACGAGTTCTAATGTTAACGGACTAAAAGTCATGAAAATGGACAACAGTCACTTCTTTTTCTTTGACGAATTTGCACGTTTAGGTGGTCTTTCTTCTAGATCTTGTGCATCGTCTACACCAACCAGTACATCCGAGCTGCATACTCCGCTTATCAAAAACTCAAATGCCATATCGATGACCTTCAACATATCTTTTTTAATCTTCTTTGAATGACTTTGTCTGACATCATATAGCGCACTGATAACCTTGTTCTTGGTTTCCTCATCGTATATGTAAATGCGAAAAATTAATATTTATTATTGAAAGGAAATGTCCATTATAGACTGGTAAACACTATTATTCATACCTGACATGAATTTTGTCGCTTTCATTTGGCCACACCTGTCAATCGACGCACGACAACTGATAGATACCACGACATGTAATCAATAGTGGTTTCCCACTCAAATTTGACATTTCCCATCCATTTACCTTTATGCACTAGTGGTTGAGATAAAATTCGAAGTCGTCGTCACGTGATACGTACGTGACACTATATGCTTTCGAACTCCTACTTTTAGTTGATATTTTCAGACGGATCGCTGGTTGTGGTATAGATTGGACATGAACGAACTATCAGACGACGCAATTGGGGTGATAAGGCTCCACAACATCTAATGTCCTTATGCAACCGTAATACCAACATATGTCGTCATCGGACAATGTTCTGAAATTCTGATATGCATAACAACCTGCAACAATGACGAGTGTTATAGGCAAAATTCAACAAGCATGAACAGTATGATACGATGAACCAACTTACATTTCGCGCCTGCATCAAATCCAAATCCTCTCAAATGTCTTAGTGCAGTCAAAGCAGTCGCATCCTTCATTCCGCCGATAGGTTTCCACTTCATCGACAATACCATCTCTTCTTCATTGAACTCGTCGTTTTTTTTGGGGGGAGGGGGCGTAATGATGGAAAATGTTCATAATTCCATACATGAAATCCAATACTCGAATAATCGTCAAAGCATTCTCAAAAACTAACAAAACCCAAAGAAACTAAAATATACAGTGATACCTTTAAAACTGTCAAGTAACCGGACACTCCCAGAGCCTTCGAAAGTTGCCGGTACATATTCGCAAGTGTCGCAGCACCCCACGGACACTCATTCACTCTATTCGAATCCCTTAAAAAATGAAGACACACTACACGTATCTTGTCTCCAAACCGGTCTTGGAGAAGGGTACATCCCTTCAAATACAACAAATACTCTCGTACGAATTGATCAACACTGATTCCATCATGCCCACATCTACCCGCAATATTTTTTTTCAACAAACTTTTCTATAGGAATCCTTAACAACTCGTGAACAAATGAAACTGGGTATCCTCTTTTGCAAATTCAAAGTTCACGACCATTCCGTCAACCGGTAAGCCTGTGATATATCGGACGTCGTCTAGTGTGATCGTCATCTCACAGAATGGCAAGTGGAAGGTGTTTGTTACCGGATTCCACCTCTCAACAAAAGCACTGACGACCACACGATTGGCTTGGCCGTATGAAGACTGTACCATATTGTACAACGGATTAGCTCTCAACTTTGCCATGAATTATTCACATTCTTCATCAATCTTCCACAGCTTAAGGGAAGATGTGTACTGCTTACATCCAATTATACCTCGGTCATGTTCAAATGCACGGTACGAATATAAAGTTATATATATGAAATGAAAAGAATATAAGTTTAAAACAATTTGATCAAATTATACAACTTAAAAAATATCATACTTTTTGCTTATTCAACAACGCATAACCAACATGCTCTTCCCAATCCTTCCCCAACAGAATATCGGTGTCTACCACCACACCATCGTCACTGTCATACTCTAAACACTCAGATGCGGCTGCTTCGCCTCGTTGCCGATGATGGCCTCGCACTAACAACTGCATTTTCTTGTGTCGTAACCCCGGCTCTCAAATCTTCAACTTCCTCCGTCTCAACTTCGTCTCAAGTATCACCGAAGGATCCTACACTCGTGTCTAACCGACTCGGTGGTGGCCCCGTAGAATGCATGCCAGAATCGTCTCAAGTCCGAACCGTCTCAAACTCACTCAACCGTCCGAACTCTGGTCTCAACTCCCTGTCTCAACTCTCTCAATTGTCTCAGTGGTGGCCCCGGCACTAGAAGCTGCAACTGTCTCAACTCCCTCAACTATGTCTCCTAATTCACCCTCAATTGGCTGATGACCTTATGCAATCTCGGCTTGCATCTTCTTTTGCCGTTTCTGACTTCTTTGATATCCCACCTATGTTTGTTCAGAAACTGTACTAGGCTGAACATGAACTTCGGGCGGTGCTTCCGCACCACCTTGTTCCACTGCGGTACCTTCATCTGCAAAGGTTACAGTCTTACCAGACCTCGTCCTAGTCATAATTTCCTACACATGAGACAAAAAATGAATTGTTATTCAATTGAAGTAATCAACTAACAAAGAAATTGAACATATATAAACAAAGCTCAATTACATGCCAAAACATCATATAATGTAACATTAACTAGTTTGATAAACAACTAGTTTGATAAACAACATTACATGTTAATTATAAACCTCATATAAGAATTCAAAGCTACTTAGGGATATAAACGCATACTAAGTTGTTAATTGGACACAAGGCACATAATGAAAGCTAGATAAACTATAATTTGATAAACAAGTTTAAACTCATTCAAAGCTAGAGTAACTCATATACATGTGTTACTTACGGGATATAACAAACTCATCGGCGATGACTAATTGAAGGGTAATAAAGAGCGACGGTCGTGGGACACAAACCGTACTTAACCAATTTGTACCAATTGTTCCGTGCAATAATCAAAACGTCACCCAAGTTGCCATTTCTAATGTTCCGAAACAAAACCTTATAAACTAAAAGGTGACGTTATACGAACAAGAAGCCTAATAGAAAATATATAAGTAGGGTTTTTTTAGAGTTTAAAAAAGTCTAGGGACAAAAGTGTATTTTTTTACTTTTTTTATTTTTTGTGTGGTGTAATAAATAAAATGGTGATGTGTGGAAGTTAAAAAAAATCAAATAATGGGTTTAATCTCTTAACTAATAAACAAAGGGTGTGGAGCCGCCACTTGTCACCCCCCCATTAGTCCTTGCCGATATATCGTATATCTTATATACCCTAAAATTTTTCCCCAAATTCGGCCGCGCTACTCCACATCGCCACCGGGTCAAATTACTCAATTTTGCATCAAGATTCTTGCTTTCTTCAACCAAATCAAAGGTTTCATCCATAGTTTATCATCCAAATTACTCCATTTCGCATCCAAATTCTCTCCTAACCCATATCAAAGGTATGAGCGGCGGTTTTTTTTTTTCGTTTTTTTGTTCCAATTGAAAGAATTCCTTGTTTGGGTAACGAATAAGTGTTGATATTCATCGATTTGTGATATGTGTAGAAGGTTGTTTGTTTAATTTTATTAGTTTTCGATTTTTATTGTGTATGTGGATTTGGTTTTAGGTTTTGCTTGATTTGAGATTTTTAAAGGGATGGAGATATATAATTATCCGTTGACTTGTTGGTGGAATGGTGAAATAGTAATTGACGGTGAAAATGTTACTTACAAAGGTGGTTGTGAAACCTTTATTATTGTCAATAGTAACGTTGGTATCAATGAGCTTAAGAATGAGATATATGATGCTATGGAGGTTGATAGTACTAGATTTGACCTAAACGTGAAGATGAAATTCCCTAGTGTGCGAGGCTATAAAGTGTTAGCTTTAAGTAATGATCGTGGTTTAAAAACTATGTGGGCAAGCGTGTGTCAATCGAAAGCCCCCTCTATGGATTTATATATTGAATTGACACCCATTGAACAACCTAACATGTCATTCACCAACATGCTTGTTAGTCAAGTTGAGGATCCCAATTGATTTGTGTCTTTGTCGACTAATAATGTTGATGAAGCATCACTAGATGGTAATATCGAAGGGGATGAGATTGAAGACGAGGATGATATGTTGTTGTTAAGTCAGGATGAAGATAGTGGGGTAGACCTAGTATCATTAAAGGATCATGATACCGAGTTTACTAAGCTTCATTCTATAGATGAAGAATATTTAAACAGTTGGTATAACTCTAGTGATTTTCAATATAAGAGCGGTGGTGAGTTTGTATTGTATTCATTTGTTATATAGTCACTAATGAATTGTGCTTTATTTATGTAGATCACATGGAGCCGGGACCAATTAATGGTAGCGTTCTAACACGTCAACATCAACACGAAGCGATCATCCGGGAAGGAGAGGTATAATCGTTAATGTTTGCTTTTTCGCAATAACAATTTGTTTCTTTATAAAAAATAGTAACATGTTTTTTTTTTTGCAGGAGTGTAAGTCTCTCGTATGTCGGACGCATCTTATGTCAAAGGAACATTATCGGGTGCATGATTTGGTTGTTGATTTTTTGAGAGAGACACGGTTCATGGGATCCATAGGTTGTCATTTGTCGCCATTAATGCCGATTTAATTACCGCATTAGTTGAGCGGTGGCGTCAAGAAACACACACATTTCATATGACAATTGGAGAGGTGGGCATAACGTTACAAGATGTTAACGTCTTATTAGGTCTTAAGGTTGGTGGCTTACCTATTATGGGGACAACTAATCATCGATGGGCCGATCTCTTAGAGCAAACATTGGGTATAAGGCCACCTGAAGGCGCTTTTAAAGGTAATACCATGAAATTATCGTGGTTAAAAGATAATTTTCAAGGGTTACAAGAGGATGCAACCGAAGAACAAATTCATAGGTATGTTAGAGCATATCTGTTATATTTGATAGGAGCCGTCCTCTTTCCGGATAATAGTGGAAATAGGGTTCAACTAATCTATTATCCTCTAGTGGTTGATTTGCACCGACTTGGTGAATATAGCTAGGGGAGTGGGGTACTCGCTTGTTTATACCGTAATTTGTGTGTGGCAAGCAAGAAAGGGGCAAGTGAAATCGGTGGATGTTTAGTCTTTGTTACGATGTTTGTGGTCATGGGAGCGTATCACCATTGGTCGACCTACACGGATTAAGTCACGTGTTACGGAAGAAGAGGGAGTAGACTATCCACTTGGGTCACAAATGCAAGCGGGAGTTGATCCTTTAGGATGTAAGTGGCTACGAGTTGAGCGGACGTATACCGATCATTTATCGGGGTTGGTAACCTATAGACATGCATTTGATACTATGACAGATGCAATGTTCACATGGCAACCATACACGTGGGACATCCTTAGCCATCTTCCGCCTATATGTTTTGAGGACACCGATGAGTGGATTGTAATTGCTCCACTCATTTGTTTTGACGTGGTGGAATGGCATTATCCCGACGGAGAGTAGTTCGACAATTCGGTTGGCATCCAACGGTGCCTAATGAATGTGACACAGGTGTCCATTTGCACACGCTTGATAGGCGGGGAAACACAACGGATTATGCGCTTAAGCACGGGGATTATATTGAGTTGTGGGCCGATCGCAAATCATCGTTGGTTCCACGTGGTGTTCCTTACAACGGTTATCTTCAACACAATGATATGTACTTACAAAGTGGTACCGTCGATCACCCGGCGCATTATTAGCCCTCAAAGTGCAAACGTTGTTGAAGACTATGAAACGCAACACAATTTCTATCCTACCGCGCCGACTATGAACAACTTGTAAGTATATTTTAAATTTTGTTTTCTAATTTCATACATAGAAATTTGTTTTATTTGTTTTGTGTTCGCGGACGGCGGGGAATGTTTCTTCGCTATCAAAATACGACTAAGTTGCTTGCGAACATGCCGGATGACATCCCGATGGCACAAGTGAGGCTTGTTCAACAAATGCGGTCGATGTCCCTTCAAGTGTTACAAAACACAAGACGGGGACATCCGATCCAACCCGAACTCGAAGAGGTCGAACATCCTAGCCCGGAACTTCCGCGATACGACTTTAGGAACTTGGCAAGTGCTCAACCGACACCGATCGAGGAGGTAGACACACCGACGAATGTTCGTCTTCACGTAGAAGGACGAAGAAAAGTCGTACCCGAACAAGTTGATATGATCAAACATTTCTTTTGTTTTGGTTGTAATACAACAAAAACTTTCATTTCCTTAACGAATATTTTTTTTTTCTCTTTTAATGACGTAGTTTCAATGAATGTGTTTTTTGCAATTGATTTGGTTTTTTCCCTTTTAGTGATGTAGTTTACATTGGATTGTTGATTTTGAGAATTTGAGGTGTTAAGAATGCAGGCTGGTGTTCTGAATTTTGAGAATGCAGGCTGGTGTTCTGAATTTTGAGAATGAATGCAGTGGTGGTGTTTCGAATTCCCCTGTTTTTTTAATATAATCGCTAAAGCCATTTGGTTCAACCAAACGGCTTATTCTTATGTGCAATTTCATTCCAATACGGGATGTTCCCGTGTTTTTTCCCAGGTAAAGCCGCTGGTTGAATCAGCGGCTTTGGACTCGATTCAAAAAAAAGGGTAAAGCCGCATGTTCAACTAGCGGCTTCTTGAAACAATGCTGACGTGGACCCATTCGGAGGAAATAGTTTGAGATAAGCACCGAAACGATAAATACTTTGTTTTTTAGCATTTAAAAAAAAAACTCGAGAAGAGGAGGGGGCCACGTGGGGAAATAAGGGGGAGAGGCCAAGTGTCTTTATCTTTTATTTTGTAGTGTAAGCTGGTTTTTTTTTTTTTTTTTTTTCCTTATTTTCCATTTTTATATCTCATCTACGATACGACTACGTGATATTTCAATCTATTAGAGTTTGTTTGTGTGTGTGTTATTTTTCTTTTTCCCATATATATATTTTATATTGTGTGTCAATACCGGTTTTTTTTGGGAGGCATCGGTTTTTCTAGATACTACATATTGAATATTTTTTTTCGTCTTCGTTTTTTTACTTCTATATATTATGTGTGTCGGTTTATTTTTTTGGCCAATCATTTTTTTTTTCTAATTTTTTTCCGATTCTCGGTCCTATTGGGTTTGGTATATAAAATTGGAAGGGATATCGAAAGGGATATCGCTTTGTATATCGATAAAATTGGAAGCGTATAAAAACAAAATTGATGTGTTATTTTAAGTTACAGAATTAAAATCGATACGGGAATAGCCGGACCAGTGAGTTTCGGATATCGGGGGGTTTTAAACCAAAAAAAAAAAAATCTATTAAATAGCTCAAAAGGGATATCACTTTTTATATCGATATAATTGGAAGCATATGAAAACAAAATTAATGTGTTCTTTTACCTTACGAAATTAAAATCGATATGAAAATAGTCGAAACAGTGGGCTTCGGCTATCAAAGGTTTTAAATAAAATAAAAAAAAAAAAAAAGCAGGATTTTGTTACCTTACTAACTAATATTACAAAGGTTTAGGTGGCATAGATAATATAGAAAGACACAAACACGTGTATACCATAATAACCTTCAAGATTTTTTTTCCCTACTTTCTACCTAATAAAAATTAAATTACTTTAATAATATCATTTGGATTAGAAGAATTGGCTGGCAATACCCACTTTCAACAACTCTCCCGATTTTCAAGGCTTGAATACCCTTTTTTTTCCTTCTTCTTCGTACGATTGCTCTGTTCAATGTCCGATCTCAGTTTCTTCACATGGAAAAGTTCAGGTTTTGGTCAATGGAACTCGATTTTCTGGCTGATTTTGATGGAGATTTGGATCAATTACTGCTCATTTCACTGTGCTCTCAAATGTTTGTTCCATTCGAATTGCATCTGTTCATGGATGATGGATTCGGGCGGATTCACTGACACAGGCCACATACCAGCAAGAAAAGCTTCCTTCTATGTAAGGACACTTTTAATTGTTTTTGGACACTGGACCCGTCATTTCACCTTTACTTTACCTTCTTTCGTCGTTTGAGGTAGAAAAAGTAAGATACATATCTTTAGGTATTTTAGCTCCGTTCCTTTTTCTTCTTTCTTCGTCTGCATTGCGGGAAAAAATAGTGTTTTAATTGGGTGTTATAGACACCCAGTTCATTTAATGCCTTCAAATTTCCTTATATGTAATTTTCAACGCTTATGCTTTGATCATATTTTATGTTTTTTGTTTTATATTTTATACAATCTGGTTCTCTTTTCATTCAGAAACGGCAAGGGATTCCTCACGGTATAGAGATGAATGATTATCTTTGAGGTTTTCGGGTATAAAGATGAACGATTTCGCGGCAAGGTAACATATGCTCATACCTATTTGAAAGGTAACATCTTGGTGTTTTCAGGTGAAAATTGAAGTGGGTATGAGCAGATCTTCCTTTTCCACAAATTTACTTATGGTTAGAGATAATTTTTTCCTTATTTTTATAGACATTTATCACGATAATATGTGTTTGAAATATTTTCCAAAACAATTTTGAACGATTTGAGGTAGTTGATTATTGTGATTATAGCTCGGTTTCGAGGACGTTTACAGCTACGATTGAGCCCTTTGATCCACCGGTTCTGATGGATTTTTCTATTGCTGTGAAATCTATTAAGTAGGGGGTTTGTTTATTGAATTCATTATAGCTACACAAGCTTTCTGTTTTCTTCTTGTTCTTCTTCTGTAGCTTATGAATGTCTTTTGTGGTGTACTAAAAACTAAAGCTTCCTATGGAATCAATAATTTGGGCTTACTGGTATACAACTTTATCTTACTTATGTTCTCATATCTGCAGGTTGTCTTTATATTTGGCTTTGGAAATTTTCTTCCATACAAAATGGCTTCATTGGATATGTCACTAGATGAAATGATAAAGAACAACCATAATAATGATAGATTTAGACCCTGCAACCACAAGAACTGCCATCATAATCCTGAGCCCATTACTTCCAGCTTTTGCTTTTCTGTTCGTCGTGAGAATCGTTATATCTTGGTACCTGAAGCTACCAGTTGGTAAGTTCCCTTGTGTGTTAGCCTACGCGCCCACAGAGCCACTTTGTGAGGCATGTATGATTCTTTGTGGTCTATTCATCGTCGTGTGGCTAACAGATATGGTTCTTCTTCGTAAGGTGTCACATCCACCCAACACTGAATGTTTTGGCCCCATTCAAAGATTCAATGCCCAAAAAGGAAGATAAAGGCCAATGAAAAAATAAACTGCAGTAGCTCTTATGCTCCCTTATATTAGGCTTGCAGTATTGTTCTATTAGTTCAGCACATTTTGATGGAAGTATATTAGAAACCATTTATTTTTCTTGTTTCAATGAAGACTATTGGTTACTAATGTCAAGCCAGATGTTTTGTTTGTAAGTTTGTTTGTTTGTGTCTATGTGTTGTTTGTGTGTGTGTATCAGTCTAAAAGAACATCAGAATGGATCTAAAACAACTTCTTTCAAGTGACTTTAATGTAATATCAACTATTATACCTTTCGTGTTTTATTGTTTACATATTCAAACTACTTCATTAAGCAATTATGTAGTTCTGTATTGGTGCCCTCTTTTGTGTGAGTTTGTTTTTCTGGATATGAAGGCTAATGTAAAATGATTGACAAAGGAATATATGCTATGTATAATATTTTACAGGGGCTGAGTTTCATCCTTTAAGATTTGTGGTCCGGCGACTCTTTATTCTTCTCCAATCTCAGTATTTTCTCTACCTCCAAACATGATTTTTACTTTTACTGTTCTAATATTTTAGATTGATTTGTTTGAATATTTCTTCATAGGTGAACTTCAACATCATTGCACATTTCTATTTGCACGGTGAATGATTGAAGAAAGATCCATTTGGTTCTTGCCGGTGTCAAATTTCATCTTCATCTTAGGTTCGTGTGTTCTTCATTGGGTACTTTATTGAGCACTCAAAATTTTGTCATCTTTCATATTAATCTTTGAGTATAATGTTTATTACAGCAGAGGACCAAAAATGTGGTTTTTACTCCTGCTGTCTGCTATAATCCATTGGGTGATAAGTTTAGCTTTAATGGACTATATTTTCTACTTTCCATCTTACATTTAACACTCTTTGCTTCACTTTGAATTGTTTGGCTGAGGTTTGTGTCAAAGTGTCTATCAGCCATTGTTCAGGTAATATCTCATTCTCTTTTTCTCATTGATTCGCCTTGAACCGATGACTAACCATTCACTTACTCACCAATATTATGTTGCATATTGAATGGGTTAATTATCTAAGGTTTAACAATGTTGGTGTTCATGAATATTTGGTTTTTCCCTTGCTTCCCAAAGGTTGTAGATTATAGTTCATCATGCTATGGATTCCTTTATTGTATCTTTCACTTGTACAAATTGGCTATTTTCTTGACATTCTCGGTCTGTGTCGTTTCAATTAAAAATGTGTGCTGGTTCATCTTCTTTTTTGGCTGCAGATCGAGTACATGTAATCACAATAAAAAATACAACAATAGAGGGCACTTGATTAGGTTTGGAATGTTCACTTTTAATGGTAATGACTGTTTGTTAGCTTTAAATAGCCACAAATGCTTCTTTAATTTCCGTGCTTGATTTTTCAAGCTATGTCACAGTGAGAAAAGCATAACCTATTTGGTTGTAAAAGCCTTCTGTATTTGATGCTGCCAAGGCTCCGGTGAAGTCCATGATAACATGTTCCAACTGGTTGTAGCGAGAACAATACTACCGATGATGCATCTCATTCTGGTTATAAGCGAGTCTGATTGGTGATTCCTGACGAAGGTTCCATGCTTTGTTGCCGGAGATATCCCTTGCCAATCTTAGTTTTCCAGCACTAAGGCACACAAGTTCAGATTGCTTTCTCCAATGGCTTCTGTGCACAAGTATTCTGAATTCTAGCTTCTTAGTTGTGCTCTAATTCTATTTCCGTTTTTGATTTAGTCACCGACTTTTTTTTATAGTCAATTCAACGTGTACTATGCCCCTTATGTCAAATGGTCAATTCTACATAAAGTTTAATAGTACAGTAATATACATGACTATGTATATTTAATAGATTTGGTGTCCCAAGCCCTTTTTCCCATATGATTGGACCTGGGATGCATCTAGGCTTTTCTGCCCACCACGTACTTCCGAAATCATGCTTCTGGACTATGCTCTAACAACAGTAATTGTTAATCATAACATTGTGCTTTTGTCTTGGTAAAAGTCATACAACCATTCATACAAGCTTTACAATATAGGTTTAATTTGTTTGGACTTGAGGAAAACTAACTTATGTGCCTGCCCAAGATCAACTTTGATTTGAAGCTTGTGAGAAGTGTTTCACATCATTGGATGTGGATACAAAATGGCAAATATGGTGCTCAATGTGTCAAAAACTTACAAAAATAGTCCGGTAATGATCGTTCTTTGATAGCTTTCAGTTTTAGTTAGTTTTACTGGAAATTTTGTCTCATTGGTTTTCATTTGCTCAGTTTTCAACTTTTGGATCTATGAACAATTCAGTGGTTATATTGGTGTTTTATGAGTGATGGCACTACTGTTGTTGAGGCAACCATCAAATCACCTAAAATTAATAAGCTGATGCCTTTCACATCACAACCAATAAACTGATGCTTCCCGCTGAATAAGTATGTGGTTCTTCAGACTCAATCAATCATACAGTTGTACCAATTACATCATATGAAATTATTTGATGTTATGCTTTATAGTGAAATGATAGAATGCTCTATTGCCAGAAGCAGTTGAGGTTGCTCGCAAAAACAAGCATGTCATTTGTTTCCTAATGTAGTATCATCGAGCTCACCGAGGCAACTTGGTGCGACGATACCCCGTGGTTAATATCTACACTAAAGCTGAAGTTCAAGCATATCATCAAGCTCATCAAGCAGGTGCAGAGGCCAAGACTGTTTTACACAACACGACCTTTTTGTAGCACATAGGATCTTCATCCTTTACGCCACAACCAAATGCTGAGAAACAATTCTCTACTCCTACCACAAAAGTTGGACTAGAAGGGGTGTCTACATTCCATTCTCTTGAGCGACTACGAAGTGATCAATTTTTTGGTGCTAAACAAATGTTAGACTTACAAGAAGCTCGGTCGGGTGAAGCACTAGATTCAATCACAAATCAATATTCGGGTAGCTAATCCCCTGTAAATCTTGCTCCCGTCAAGCATTTATGATACATCTCGGTACTTCCTTTATATGTGTGGTCTTTTGTCTAATCTTTACTATGAAAGAACACGAATGTAAACAATGACATGGATTTGTATTGTAAATTATCAAGTGCTTTGTTCTAAACTGGTTTGTGATTTTAGTTTGTCATGTTTATGTAATTAGTCAACTTATTTTGTTATATTGGCCATGATCATGGATTTTTTCCTTTCAAATTTTCATGTTTACAGTTGTTTTTTCAACCTAGGATTTTGCCAAACATTCACAGGACTATTCTTAAACTAAATAGATCCACGTACTCGAATATGTATTATCGTATTAATCGCTGCGGTGGGCATACACGCGCCGCACGGTGAAAAGCCACTAGTTATATCTATAAGATGGTAAGAGAATTTGCTCCTAATAGCCACGCGTGGCGGCCTCCCGGGGCCGACACGCGCACCTTTTTATTATTATTATTATTATTATTTTATTTTTTTTTTTTTTTTAACAGCATTTTTTTTCCCTTCGGTAAAAACCGGCATTTCGTTTAGCGTTAATTTTTTTTGTTCGCCTCTCCGTTACATAAATTGAACCATAGTGTATATTTCGATACGGTTCATTTTTAATACCTACAACAGACAGTGCGGATTCAGTTTTAAATTTCAATCAACCGGAAATTTTAGATTCGATTTTGAGACAACAATTGAATAAAACCGTGTATTTTTTTTATCAAACGTGTAACGTTTCGATTCATTTTCCCCCCTTTTTTAACAGTGGTTTTTTTCCGACACAACAATTAAATAAAACCGTGTATTTTTTTATCAAATGTGTAACGTTTCGATTTATTTTTTTCCCTTTTTTAATAGCGGTTTTTTTTCCCTTCGGTAAAAACCGGTGTTTCGGTCATGTTAAGAGACTTTGCTCCCAAGAGGCCATGTGGCAGTCTCCTGGGCTGACACGTGGCACCTATTATTATTATTATTATTATTATTGTTGTTGTTGTTTTTTTTATTTTTTTTTTTAACAGCAAACCGTATTTCGGTTAACGTTAAATTTTTTGAATATTTGTTTATAAGGACTAGTTTGAAGACTTAACTGGCATTTAGGATACACTTAAAAGATAATTGGTTTATAAAGACACATTTTATCCAAGTTTCCTAAATTACCCTTATCCCACCGTGCTTTCTTTTTTCGATCAAAAGCAATCCGCCGGCGACTCTCCTTCTTCCTTTCTTAGATTATGTAGTGTTTACAAGGGGTGAAGAATTCATTAAGACCTATGGAAAGCTCAGTTTTTGGAACTTTCCAACTCATATGTTGCCTTTGTTTGCAATTTTGCCGGAGCTATTTGCTGGAATAACCATGAAAATCGGCTCATCAGTCTCGAGCTTCGAGATTTCAACCTCGCCGGTCAGGTTCCTGACACTTTAAACCACTGTCATAGCTCACAGACGCTTGATCTTTCTGGTAATTCCCTAACCGGTCCAATCTGTATGTGAAAATGTTGTCATTGTGCCTTTGAAATTGCTGCTAGAAGGGAACCAAGTCAAGGTATGTTTATAAACGAATGATGATTCCGATTGGCACGAAAGAGATAAATTAAGGAAACTAGAAAATGGGATATGCATAATCACAAGATCACTTAAATAGATTGACCCTTCAGCACTATTTATTACTATTCACAAACAGAGACAACAAGGAGAGATGTATATATATTTATATATCAGACGAAAAAATAGGAGTACTTCATCTTCTCCAATTGCCATCTTCATCTTGCAGGCAACATATTCCAAGGCTCTTAAAGCCAAAAATAACTAGTTCCATTAATTAGCTAATTTCATCACAATTAATCCTTTGAATGTTAGCTCAACCGGGTAGAGTTTGATTGGGAAAAGTTCATCAGCCTGGGGAGAAACTCCATTGATGCTCCGAGAAGAAGACTTCAAGCTTTCCATTGCAAACTTAACGGTTGTTACCGGTAACATTCTAGTGTTATTTTGTTTTGTTAATCTGATTATTATGAATGCTAATTTTGATATGTATTATTTGTAGTAATGAGTGGCTAGACGTGTAGCTAGCCAAGGCATGTAATTGAACTATTTTGATCTCTTCTGGTTGATCGGATGATGATTATGTATTGTATATTTTAATTACGATTGTGTTGAAGCTTTTCTACTTAAATTGATTGTTAGCTCGTGTTGGAGTAATTAACCAATATTGGCACACACTTAATTGATACCGAACGGATATATTAGGTGTGAGAACGAGGTAGAAAAACCGGAAGGTAAAGTTGACCGTTATCGGAGTTCAATTTCTTATCCGGGGAATGACTAGTCGTACTCGTGAATTTATCATGTCAAATCATTAGGTTTAGGGCTCTTAAACCAAGGAGGAGGCATAGAACAATTTCGTACACTTGTATGAGGGGAAATTGTTAGAATAGGAGTACGCCGTTTCACACAATTGGATACCCTTAATAGGCCGATTGATCACATCCATAAAACTAAAAGAGACTGTTGTTCAATGAAATTGTCTTGGTTAGTATCTTTATTATTAATCGTTAATTTTATTAGTGACGTAAAACTATTACTTTTATGTTAAAACTGCGACTTAGATCAAGATAATAATAACTAATTGGTGTTTGACCTCACATCCCTGTGGGATACGACATTGACCACTTACTAGACTACAATTGACCCGGTACACTGCCGGTAAGATTGGACACCTAGAAAGTCTCGATCAGAACCCAAGTCATGATTCCTTTGAATTGGATGGATACATCAACCTTCACTATAGTTCTGGGCTTATTTGACTAGGATGCAAAATTGATTTGGCTTTAGATGATATGTTTATTAGTCAGCAACTGGTGATGTAACTTGGCTGCTAGTGTTGAGGCTCTGCTGATGCATTTTTCATGAAGACTGCTGCTGGTGCTTTCATTTAGAGGGCTTTGGAGATCTTGTGATTGGTAATGATCTGCTGGAAGTACTGATTTATTTGTTTGTTGTGGTGCCCCTGTCTGCTGCAAAAGGGTGATTGAAGGCCTTTTATTTTCTCTACTTTGTTTCCTTTGTTTGTCACATGTCCTTTATTGATGTAATAGGCTGAATGTGGTTATAGACCACTTTTTTTTTTGGTATTGCACGTGTTTTTTTGTGCTGAATGATTCTTTATAACACATTAGATGATTTCTTAGTGATTACTTGATTCTTATCCTTTTGCAATCCATCTATTTTAATGATCAAATGTGCAGGAATTGGCAACTTTATCTATATATTCTTCTTTCCAATAGCAATGTTTACTTTCCGGTTGGATATATATATATATATATATATATATATATATATATATATATATATATATATATATATATATATATATATATACTGGGAAGAAATGTACATCTGTTTGACTTCATAATTACACAGTGATGCTCACTTTCCAACTGCAATTAGTTCTTGGAAAATGATGGCATTATGCGCTGAATTGTTAGAATGACTCATTGTGCATTTGTTTTCCGTCTTGCATTTTTTGTTTTCATATTCCAATGCTAAATGTTATTTTTGTCGCCGTTTGAAGTGGATTATATATATATATATATATATATATATATATATATATATATATATATATATATATATATATATATATGTCGATAAGAAGCGCGACTTAAACTCTACATTTTGGTGGAACCAATCTGAGCACTCAAATTTGGGTGATGGTCGGTGAGAAGTGTATTCATTTACGTGCGTCGCATAGGGTGGAGTCTGCGAGCTTCGGCGGGGTAGCTTCGGCGGGGGTAACTATCGCGGGGTGATAGTCTCGAGTACTTGAATACGGCAGGTCCCACATCCGTTAATTACGTTATGTGACGGTATACGGTGTCATTAAAAGGAGGACACGTGTAGAGGTATTTATGGTGCATCGGACAAAGATTCCTGGCGGCTAGGGTTTAGGGATTTGTGCCTATAAATACGATTGTTGTCTCATTGTCCGAGTGTGTTGAAATCGTAAAATTCGGTGCATAATAAAATATCTCTTTTCGCCCGTGGTTTTTTACCTCTCCCACCGAGAGGTTTTCCACGTTAAATCGTGTTCTTCTTGTTTCGTTTTTCTCCTTTGATTGTTTATGTTTGATTGCTTCGTTTCGTTTCTTGCATCCGAAGTTATCTCCATCCGTTTTATAACAAGTGGTATCGAGAGACGGGTTACGGAGAAAACGATGCGTACGACCAACTTCATCTTCACCAAGACCTTCGGCAAGGTGCTAGGATCCGTGATAAAGTTGTAATCTTTAGCAAGGAAAGATGTCGGCGGTAAACGTAAAAATCGATAAATTTACGGGAAGGAACAGTTTTGGTCCGTGGCAAATCAAGATGCGTGCACTTGTTGAAACGGCGGGGTTTGTGGAATCCGTTATCCGACAAACCAAATACAAAAGTGCGCAGATTATGCCGGTCGGAAGAGAAAGCACATTCAACCATCATGTTGTGCTTATCGATGATGTTATCACCGAGGTTCTTTGAGGAAGACACCGCGACCAAGTTGTGGAAAAAGCTTGAAAGCTTGTATATGACCAAGTCACCGACCAACAAGCGTTGTTGAAACGAGAGGTTGTTCGGTTTGAAGATGCATGAAGGAGTCCACCGAGGGAACATCCGGACCAATTTGAACACAATATTGCTTGACTTAAGGAATATTGATGTTAAAATTGAAGATGAAGATGCGACCACAATCCTGTTGGTGTCACTACCGGCATCATATGAAAACTTTGTGCGATCTTTCATAGTTGGGAAGGATACGTAGCTTTGGAGGATGTGAGGTCCGCCTTACATGCCGGGGAGCCGAGACACAAGGTGCTTTGGGACAGACGATCAGTTCTTTGGGCTAGTAGCTAGCAAACAATAGTGGAAAAGGATATGGACGAGAAGAAGAAAAAGAAGTCGGTGTCCAAAGGTCCTAAGTCTACCGATGTCCGTAATTCCGTAGGGAGCGGGGACATTGGAAGTCCAATTGTCCAAAGAAGAAGAAACGACGGGGAAGGCAATTCGGCACGGCGGCTTTGGCTGCGAGCAATCGATGAGGATGCGGTTCTAGTTGCGGGGGACTCTACACACCATAATGATGTGTGGATACTTGATTCGGAGCATCCTACCATATTTGTCCAAACGGGGAGTGGTTTTCTACTTATGAGCGGATGGATGGTGGTCAAATCTATATGGCCAAATGCAAGGTTTGCAAAGTTGTGGGAATTGGCTCGGTAAAGTTAAGGACGAGAGGATGGTAAATTTTGTACACCGAAAGATGTAAGACATGTTCCACGAGATGACCAAGAATTTGGTATCTCTTAGTCTCTTGGACGACAAGGGGTTCAATTTCAAGGGTGAAGGTGGACGGTTGAATGTCTTCAAAGATTCGATTGTGGTCCTCAAAGGCATCAAGAGGGAACCTTGTATATATTACAAGGATCTATCGTATCCGCACCTTCTTCTTTGTTGCATCCTCGGCAGTTCACCGATCTCGACAGACTCGGTTTGTGGCACGTGAGACTTGGTCACATGGGTGAAAGGGGTATGCGGTGTTCTTTCTTCGGCGAGGTTTTCTTGGGGGATATAAGGTCAAGAATGCGGACTTTTGTGAACATTGTGTGTTTGGGAAGTTGCATAGAAGTAAATTCTCGGCGGGGTTGCACAATACAAAGGCAACACTTGATTATATCCATTCAGATTCTTGGGGTCCATCAAAAGTTGAGTCATTGGGTGGTCACAGATATTTTGTGTCATTCATAGATGACTATTCAAGGATGACTTGGGTGGTGATGATGAAGAACAAAAGTGATGCATTCAATAACTTCAAGCGAGTGGAAGGCCCTAGTGGAAAATCGGTTAGGCAAGAAAATCAAGAAGCTTCGTACGGATAATGGTCCGGAATTCTTTGGACGGATTTTGATTCATTTTGTGCGGTGAGGGTATTGCCGGACATCATATCGTAAGGAATACACCTCGGCGAGAATGGTGTAGGCGAAAGGATGAATCAAACTCTCTTGGAGAGGGCAAGATGTATGCTTTCTCAAGTTTGGTTTATCAAGGAGATTTTGGGCGAGGTCGTAAAAACGACTTGCTACTTAATCAACGGGAGTCCTCACACGGGGATCAATCTCAAGACACCATTTGAGATGTGGTCGGGCAAGCTTCGCCGACTACTCGGTTCTAAGGGTTTTTGGGAGTACGGCTTACTATCATGTTAGTGAAGGGAAGTTAGAACCAAGAGCCAAGAAGGGAGTGTTTGTGGGGTATGGTGATGGAGTGAAAGGATATAGAATTTGGTCATCGGCGAGTCCGAGTAATCCTCGGCGGGGACGTTGTGTTTGATGAAAATTCTATGTTAAACTCATCGGTGGGGAGGTCTGCGAGTACGAAACCGGTGTTGAATCGATAGTGTTGAGAAACGGTGGAGCTTCGGGTGGAGTCTGCGATATGCAACAATCGGTGGATCCAAATCAACACTATACCGATCCGGATAATGAACCGAGAATCCGATCCAAGCCGGTCTGCGAGACCTCGGCGGGCGTCATACAAACATTGATCGGCAGAGTCGGCGCCGGCGGAGCTAGAAGATCTAATGTTGGGATACCTCCAAGGAGATATGGTTATGATGATTTGGTGGATATGCACTCCAAGTTCTTTGAAGAAGTAGAGGTTGCTTGAACCTACTACTTACGGGGAAGCGGATGACATGTACGAAGCATCCCGGTGGCATGCGCCATGGGGGATGAAATGGAGTCATTATTGAAGAATCGGACTTGGGAATTGGTCAAACGACCTACCGACAAGGGAGTTGTGACTTGTAAATGGATTTTCAAGAAAAAGGAAGGAATAACAAAGGCGAAGGGGTCGGGTATAAGGCACGTTTGGTTGCAAGAGGATTCGGTCAAAAGGAAGGGGTTGACTTTGATGAAATATTTTCACCGGTGGTCGACACACTTCAATCGGGGTGTTACTAGCAATGGTGGCACGGCGGGATCCGGAACTTGAGCAATTGGATGTGAAAAGCGCTTTTCTACATGGTGAGGTGGATAAGGAGATATACATGACACGGCCGAGGGTTTTCAAGTTCCTGGAAAGGAAAATTATGTTTGCAAGTTGAAGAAATCATCGTATGGTTTGAAGCAAGCTCCAAGGCGGTGGTATAAAAGGTTTGACGGTTTCATGCTTTCAAACAGGTTACAACGAAGTCCTTATGATTTGTTGTGTTTACTTCGATCTGAAAGATGGATCATATATCTATCTTGTCCCGTATGTGGATGACATGCGATAGCCGTACAAGTTGACAAGGAAGTCGATGTTCAAAATCGAAGAACCTTCTTAGTCTTTGAATTTGAAATGAAGGATTTGGGTGCGGCCAAGAAAATCTTGGGGATGGAGATGCGGAGAGATAGGAGTCGAAGAAATTATTCTTGTCTCGGCGGGGTTATGTGCGAGAAGATATTGGCCAAGTTTGGGATGTCGTGCGCAAAACCAATAGATACTCCTATGGCATCAAATGTTCATCTGTCGTTTATGCTTCACGGTCGGTGAAGAGAAGGAGTATATGTCAAAAGTTCCCTATGCTAGTGCGGTTAGCGATCGATGTATGCCATGGTTTGCACTAGGCCCGATCGGCTCGGGCGTCGGTGTTGTCGGCGGGTTTATGGCTCAACCTGGAAAGGAACAACGGAAAGCCGTTAAAAGGATATTCGGGTACACGAGAGGTACGGTGATGTTGGTCTCATTTATGGAGGTGATGCGGTCCGGTCACGGAGTTACCGTGATGCGATTATGCAGGTGATGTTGATAGTAGAAAATCAATGACGGGTATGTGTTTACATTGGGAAATGCGGTGGTCGGTGGAAAGCTACTCTTCGAGGCTACGGTAGCCTTATCAACTGCGAAGCGAATATATGGCTCTTACCTTGAAGCGGCTAAGGAGGGTATCCGGTTGAAGGGGCTAGTCGGTGATTTGGGGTTGCATCGGGATCGGCCGATATATATTGTGACGATCTTAGTGCAATATGTTTAGCCAAGGATCGGAGTTCATCATGAGAGAACCAAGCATATTGATGTCGGGTATCATTTCTTGAGGAATGAGAAGAGGGTTGTGGTGAAGAAGATTGGCACAAAGGAGAATCCTGGCGATATGTTCACTAAACCGGTTCGACGAGTAAGTTCCGGCTTTGCACGGACTTACCGAATATTCAAAGCTTATAATGCGTTTCGGAAACTTTGCGAGGCGGATCGGTGGAGTGGATCTTTGTGGAGATAGTCTGGTACAAGTACATCTGGCATTGACGAATGCATCTGGTACAAGTACATATGGTTATGCAATCTGTTTGACTCTAGTGAGAGTTGAAGTCAAGGTGGAGATTTGTCAGTAAGGTGACTTAAACTCTACATTTTGGTGGAACCAATCTGAAGACTCAGGTGGGTGATGGTCAGCTGAGAAGTGTATTCATTTACGTGCATCGGTAGGGTGGAGTCTGCGAGCTTCGGCAGGTAGCTTCGGCGGGGGTAACTATCGGCGGGGTGATAGTCGCGAGTACTTGAATACAAAGCGGGGTCCCACATCTGTTAATTACGGTATGTGACGGACTATACGGTGTCATTAAAAGGAGGACACGTGTAGAGGTATTTATGGTGCATCGACAAAGATTCTGGCGGCTAGGGTTTAGGGATTTGTGCCTATAAATACGAGTTGTTGTCTCATTGTCCGAGTGTGTTGAAATCGTAAAATTCGGTGCATAATAAAATATCTCTTTTCTCGCCGTGGTTTTTTACCTCTCCCACCGAGAGGTTTTCCACGTTAAATCGTGTTCTTCTTGTTTCGTTTTTCTCCTTTGATTGTTTATGTTTGATTGCTTCGTTTCGTTTCTTGCATACGAAGTTATCTCCATCCGTTTTATAACAATATATATATATATATATATATATAAATATAATTGCGGTGTCACTTTATCGCGGTGTCTCTGCATCGCGGTGTTACTTCATCGCGGTGTCTCTGCATCGTGGTGTCTCTACAATGCGGTGTCAGTTCATCGCGGTGTCTCTGTATCGCGGTATCTCTTAATCGCGATGTCTCTGCATCGTGGAGTCTCGCTTCGTCAAATGTTATAACATCACGATGTCTCTGCATCGCGGTGTCTCTGCATCGGGGATGGTCACTACATCACGGTGTCACTTCATCGCGGTGTCTCTGCATCGCGATGTCTCTGCAATGCGGTGTCACTTCATAACGGTGTCACTTCATCGCGGTGTCTCTGCAATGCGGTGTCACTTCATCGCGGTGTCTCTGCATC